>OY787611.1:11571966-12171966 GCA_963678935.1 Umbilicus rupestris | reverse complement strand
TTTCATCTTCAAATGCTTTCCTAGCACGTGATGCTTATCCGATCGAGGCATACTATATCTTGTTGGAAAGCTAATTTAAAGGGCTACAACTTTGTACTTTACATCAGACGTAATTCGAATGTTTAAAGGGTCCAAGAGGCAAGAATCTAGCACTGCAAAGTTGATTCGGGCACTGCGGGTGATTTGGTAATTTCCAGAAACAATATAAATAGAAGAAGAGGAAAAAAATCAAGGTGTGCCTTGGGGTGCCTAGGGTTCCTCTCATGGGACGAAACCCTAATTGGAGAACTTGGAGAATTCGAAGAATACATCATCAATTGAAGATTCTACATCAACCCTTTACTCATTCTCTACTTCCCAACTACTTTACTTTCTTTACTTTTCCTTGTTGAACTATTTCATTATGTCTTGTTTCAAAACTCACCATGAGTGACACATGAGTGAGTAGTCTTTTAGTAGTTGGGGTTCTTATGGATCCCTTAGGTTTGATTGTAATGCAAGACTTGTCTTTTAATCTATATGAATGAAGTTTGGTTGAAAATTCTCTTGCTTTCTCTTCATATCAATTTGGTGCACACCAAGTGTTTGACGAAACGCATGAATGAGTACGAATTGGTAGAACACCTAGGGATGAAATGAGAGTTAAACCTAGGTTGTTTAGAGGATTGAGCATGTTAATTTTAGGTTGCTTTTGTGTGCGAGAGTGACATACGCATTCCATTAGGCTAAGTATTGAGCGACTTTAGTCAACTATCAATAGACTGAGAGGTTGAGATTAGGAGACTTTAATTCTCTGGATTTATGGATGCTGGGATGGATGGATTTTGGATGCCTCTGCTCTCTGCCAAGGCTTACTTATATATGCCAAGCTCCGCACTCTCATCGTCAAGTGAATTGGTAAGTGCAAATCCCCTCCTACTTTGTCGGATACTTGATAAGGACACTTACCTTCCAAAAGCATCATTATCCTCAAGTTGGTTTGTTGAAGAAGATTTTGATCCATGGAATATTCCAATCTGCATTAGGATACTTCCCTTGCTCCGTTCTTCATTTCTGTGCAACTGTAGATCATGCTATAATTCTTCTCTCAGGATGCTCCAGCTCTTCTGGTACTCATGCTGCTATACCAACCCCTTGTGCACTTCAGCTTGTTCACTCTAGAGGGTTTTGTCAATTGAATGTGTTTAACACAATAAAACCAAATAGTTAGTAAGTTTAATATAATGTCTGTATTTCATGATAAAACTTTAAGATTATTGTGCTAGATTACAATAATTTGTGTGGAATAATAAAAGAAATAAATATTGAATAAATATTACAAAACCAGAATAGGAGGAGTTGAGGCTTGTTAGATCGGCTAAGCCTAAAAAAAATCGCCTCCAAGAAAGTCGTCAGTAAGGGAGAAAAAAAAAAGAAAAGCAGAGGAAAAGGCTGAGATGAAGAGGAAGGCTGAGACTCGGAGAAAAATTGAAGAGGAGAACGAGAGGAAGAAAGATGAGTTGGTCGCTAAGGCGAAAGCTGACAGAGTTGTTGTAGAGGTGGCTGGAGCTAAAGCTGAGGAAAAGGCCGCTGAGGAGAGAATACGAGCTACCAAGGAGAGAGCAGAGCGACTAAGGCGTGAAGCAAGAGAGCTTGAATTGCTGATTAACGCATCAGAGGCTGTTGAACCAGTTGCTAAGGATGCTGCTATTGCATCGTCTGTTGAGGTAATTTCAGTTCCGGTTAATGTTGAGAAAAATGTTAAAGGGGTTGTTGCACTCACTGCTGAGGAAACTGTTGTAGCGTTCGTTGAACCTTCTGTGGTGAACAAAGAAACCACGAAGGGTGGTGATAAGGAGACTGCGGAGCCAGTTGTTGATGAAATGGCTGAGGATACTCCTTGCACAGATGCAGGGGGAGCGGACCAGGTTGAAGAGGTCCACGCTCTCAGCTGCTGATAATGAATCAGAATCAGAGGAAGTTGATGAGGAATCCAAGGAGGAGAGTGTGAAGAGTCCAACTGGTGCTGTGGAAAGTGAAGAGGCCGTTGCACAGGCCATTGCTGAGGAATTATCCAAAGGGAAGGAACAGTCTGAATCAGTTGGCCACGCATCTAAGGACAGCCTATCCCCACCAACTGAAGAAGTTCCAGTTATGAACATTCTTGATGATGTTGCGTAGCCAGCGTCTGTGGAAGGTGTTGTTACAGCAAGAGTTGACTAGCCTGAGTCCAGCAGGTTGAAGAGAAAAGGAAAGAGTGTTGATGATGCCCCGGCGGGGAAGAGGCCAAAGACAGTGAAACCAGTTGGTGTGATGAGAAATCAAATCTGGTTTGTTAACATGCCACGAGCAGATCATTGGACGAATGTGCAGAAAAGATGCCTTTTTCCTGAGAGGGTGCTGAATGAAAACAGGTTCTGAGGAAAGCGAAAATATACGATGAAGCTGTGGTGAGAGAGGATGTAGCCAATCTTGGTGAAGTTTTGGTGATGAGATGAGTTTTGCGTATGGACATGTATGGATCAGGGGGAACCTGATCAAGATTATGCAAGAGGCCATTAATGAGTTCTATGGCATAGATGTTGAGGAGGCTGTTGAAGTTCATTTTGAGGAGAATGCTGACTGGGATGCAGTAGCAAGGAAGGTAACAGGGGGATCACTCTCTGTATGGTCTACAGATTTGACGTCTGGAGTTTTATCTACGAAGCATGTCGCGATCCATGCTGTGAGTCAGCATAACTGGTGGACCTCTTTCAATGTGACTGAACCCCTCATACTATGGAGAATTTGTTTTTGGTTGTTGAACTTTTTGCCTATCATTTTGTTGAAACATTTGCACTTATATTCCCTTGTCGAGTTTATGGCAACAAAGGGGGAGAATATTTGGGGAAGTAGTAGTTTTTCTGGAGATTGTTAGTTTTTCTGAATATTTGGGGGAGAATGCTATGGTAGCATAGGTATTGATGTATTTTACCAAAAACTGCCAAGGGGGAGATGGTTAGTCCCATGATTATGTATGACATGTTTTTGTGCAAAGAGTTGTTCAAGTAAGTTAGAGATATGCGTAAAGTAGTTAGATGTTGAAACTGCAAAACTGAAGTCAGGAGATGCAACACAAGGTGTTATATCAAGTGCTGGAGTACGCGATGGCTGTAAACCAAAGGTGCATATTCTCAGGAATTAGCAGATTTTGAGAATCAAGGGCGTGGATCACATCTCCGAGATTATTGGAGTCTTGGCTGGATAAAGATCTAGAATATCTTCAACTGTATTTTGAAAAATGCAATCTCTTGGTTTGGCAACCTGATGAAGATAAAATCAACAAACATATTCTTTTGAATATTGGTTGAGATATTTGAGGAGATTGTCGTTTGCCATAAATGAAGGAGGAACGAAGTTGAAAATCAAGAACGTTCATGCAACTCTCTTGAATTATAGAAATATACAAGAGAAGTCGAGGTTAAGTGATTGAGTGCACCCATCGGAGATCGGAGCAAGGGTATGACCCAAGCACGAGAACCAGGAGTATCTACTACAGCTATTATATTTCACAAATACTGTTGCAAAATAGACCTGTCCAGCTATCTGGGAGGAAGCCCACCGGGAGCACATTGAGTGGACGAGTAGCTGTACGCGAGAACGAAGCTATTGTGACAAGCCATAGAGATGGATCTCTACTCTAAGGGGAGCTCAGTGCGCATTTAGATGAGTCAGTGGTAGAAGGACTTGAAGAGGGAGTCTTGCAAGTTTTTACTTCATTGTCAAATCGTTATTAGTGGATTGCTGCTTGTTGGGGTTAGGAGAACTCCCCCCCCTCCCACATTACGGACACATTGTCCCGAAGTGGGTTATCAAATCTCTGTGTGTCTCGTATTTACTTTACATTATTTACTTTCACCCGAAATTGTCGAAACATCTGTAACGCGTTTCCTCAGAAGTTTTCATAGGAACCGTTGGGACAAGTTCTACCATCCATACTAGAACTACACTGCATTGCCTCCTCCATACCTTTGAGATGCCAGCAAGTTGTCCAAGTTGCTCGACCCATTGTGGAGCATCTTTGTTGTTCTTCTGTGGAGACTAAGCTCTTCCATCGCAGCCGCATACTCCTCCTATTGTTGGTTGGACTGCTCGGTCAAAGAGGCAATGGTCTTCAGCAGCTCCTCTCGTTCTCTTTCCAAGCAAGAAATCTTTGCAAACAACCCCTTGTTGTACTTAATGACTTCCAATCATGTCTCGTGCATAAGGGCAAACTTAGTTGAAATGGACTCCTCAGTGATTTCCTCATTATCACTGTTGTCTGTCTCTTCAACATCATAAACAATATCTGGCTTTACTGAACTGATATTTTCTATAGCTGTGCTAGTGGTCAGAGTAACATTGCTCTTCTGTTCAGCACCGTCTTCATTGTCTTCGTCGCTCCAGTTTGCAGCAAGGGATTTGTTCTTCTTTTGATAGCTCGGACATTCAGACTATCTGTGGCCATAGCCTTCACATTCCCAGCATTGGATCCTCTTCTGCTTGTCCTTCCCTTCTTCTCTACTTTGGTCAGCATCCTTATTTCTTCTCTGGGAATTTTCTCCTATTTTGTTTCTCCCCCAAGATGTCTGACCTGCAAACGAAGGTTTCTGGTCTATTCTCTTCATGAACTTGCCAAGGTTTTTGACCTGCAGGGACATTTGTTGCCCTACATCATTTAGGAAAATCTTCTTCTCCTTTGTCTCAACTTTTAGCCCAAGGTTTCTCCGATAGAGTTGTGTAGCATTCTCTGTAACTTTCATCTCAAACTGTCTCAGTGAACCAATCAACGCCTCGAGCCTCATGTTCTTAACATCCTGTGCTTCTTCTATGGCTGTGACCTTCATGTCAAACTTTGATGTCAGGGACCGGAGAACTTTTCTGACTATCTTCTCTTCTTGTATCGGTTCTCCGTGGGCATAAGCTTCATTTGATAGGTCACACAGCTTGGCATTGAACTCACTAATAGTTTCTCCCTCCAGCATCTTCAAGCTTTCAAATTTTGAGGTGATCATCTAAATTCTCAAGCTCTTCACCTTGTATGTTCCTTCATGAGCTATCTCAAGGGTATCCCAAGCCTTTTTCGCAACATCGCAGTTTGAGATCAGTCTGATATTATTTGCATCAACTGCGCCAAATATTGCATTGAGAGCTTTGGAATTTCCGGATGCTGTAGCAACTTCTTTAGCAATTCATCTCTCTTCGGATTTCTTTTGTGGTACTCTTTTATCATCTATCACTAATGGATGTGCCCATTCCGAGATCATGGCTCTCTATGCCTTCTCATCCATGGCCTTCGAGAACGCTTCTATTCGAGCTTTCACTACAAGAAAAACTGCTAAAATCAACGGCACATTCCGTCAGTTTTAGCCTATATCCGTTGGTTATGGGATTAAAAATGACGGACATTTCCGTTCGTACGCCGTGGGTTATAGGGGCGTAGATTTTATTGGATCTGTTGGTTTTGAAGATTTTATCTACAGAATTTCTGTTGCTTAAATCGATTGAAAATAATGGAAAAAATCATCAAAAGTAATGATTAATCCGTCGTTTCTAATATTTGTGGGTAAATTATTAATCAAAAACATTTACTATTATACCCTTTTTATTAGCTACGAATTTATGACATTAATTTCAACAATAAATCGGTTGGTTTTATAAGTTGCGCGCAGTTACAATCAAGATAAAATCAACGAATAATTTGTGGGTTTTACCATTTGTTGATTATAAAATAAGTTTACTATTTTGCCATTTTCTAATTCCTACGAATTTATAATTTTATTTTCAACAAATATCTGTCGGTTATAAAATATTGAGTTTCCAACAAACAAAGTTGTGGGTTTTAATGTTTGTCATTTATATTTATAAAAAATTAAAATTAATTTATAAAAAACATAATTAATACATTTAATTAATACGAAGGAAGCACTAATATTAAACTTGAATAAAAGTACAAATTGTTCTGAACAGAAGAGGGAAAACGTAAAGAGTGCCAAGTATCAAAATTTACTAGCTAATCTGTTAATCTACTCCAAGTGCATCATCATCGTTAGAACTTGCAACACTTCTCTGGCCATCATTTTGTTTTTCCTGAATTATACAAATAGAAATTAATATACGAATAATGTATCATAGCATATTTAAGTGTGCAATTTGTCAATTTCATGTCATAAAGTAAAAAATTAATATTTATTACCTTAACCGAATGCTGAATTTTTGAATATATGCTCTCCAATATCTTTATAACAAGGCGGACGACTTTTGTGTTCTCCTTCACTGTACTATTTTCTGAGTTAGAAATGCCCCCATTAGCGGCAACATTTTCAGCCAAACTTCTTACTTCTTCACTTGACACTTCGCTGAGCAATGCATTTGGGTTTGCGTTTTGCAAGGTTTCGTTCACAACTTTGAAAAATAGATCCTCCGCAAAACACCCACCGCAATTCGATTGAGTTGGTAATTTAGATCCATGCTTTTGATAATAAGAACCTGTTAATATTTCATTTGCAGGAACACGTGGCACACCAAGAATTCGATTCTTTTTAACCGGTCCAACGGCCTCAATCCACCACTCAAGAGGTTCTTTTCCTTGCTCATTTAATGTTTGTAGTCGCTCTTCTAATATTTTTTCATATTGCTCCTGCAAAATATTAGGTAAGTATCATATTATAAATAAGAAAAATGAGAAAAATATAAATGTTAATGATTCTGAACTCAGAATCTAGTTTGACAATAAAAGGGTTCATAATTCGGAAAAAAACATTAATAAAAGGTCGTAAAAAACTAGTAAAGGCAATGTACAACCTCCTGTTGCATCAAATATGAAACTGTGACCAAACTGACAGTAAGCTTACAAACAAAATCATTGTAATCTAAATATGAATCAAAAGAATGAAACTTGGTTCATAAGAACAAAAGGTGTTAACAACTTATTTCAATGAGAAGAACATAAGGTAACATATTAAATACAATTTATAAATTAAGAGGAACTGATGTGAGGAAATGAAAATAATAATTAAAGATCATACATATGGAAGCGAACATCATAAAATACCATGCAGATTACAAACTTACCGCAACTGCTCTTGCATCAGCTGAAGTAAAAGTTTGGGTGTCTTTGTGTTTATATGTGGCCTCAAAAAGTTGTAAGCGCGAAGGAGATTGACCAATCTGCTCGGTAAGGTCCTACAATGATTTAAAGACAATAAATCATCAGCTTACAAAGTAAACTATATATGTCTATAAACCGCATGCAGCAGCCATGAAGATTAACTCCTAACCAAGGCATTAATATTAACCACCCCAATCCTAATTACAATAAAAATAAAATCACAAACTCCAGTCCACAAAAGAATATGTACATTGTCATATTATCAGCATTCATAGATAAAACCTAAAAGTGTACCTTTTTAATTTTAGCATGTGGTGTCGGGCCAGTAGCATGTACCATAACCTTCTTCTTTCGATTTTCTTTGTTAATTTCAGATTTGGAAGCATGTTCTTGTCCCAGAAAATGGCCACAGAGCGAGCTCCAAACTTCACTTGAAAAGTATTCTGGTCTTTGGTCAATTATGGAGGTTCCATATGCTGTAGCTCTATCGAAAGCTTCCTTTTTAGCTTCACTTTTAAGCCCTCGCATCCGATTTTAAATATGAATGATGATGTCTTTATTCCATTGGCTTTCACAAGTTCCATCCTCGTTTTTGTAATACCTTTGTTAAAAACGGTGAGACATACATCAACTAATTTATAATTTAAAGGTAAACTTGTGATAGAGGTAGAATTTTACTCGAAACTCGTTTAGAACGGTATCTTTAAATTTGCCCTGAGTTTGTAAATTAGCTTCACGATAAGTGAAACATCCAACTGGCCAATGTATCCTCATTATAGTTGACAATGTCCTAGTAGCCGTACAATTCAATATGCTTCATATGGATAAAATAAGTAAAGAACCCAAGTTACTGAAAAGTTATTTAAGGAAATTAAAATAAAAAAAATACTTACTGTCCTTCAGCTGCTCCAACAGATGGAATTTTGTCCGGTGGAGGAGGGTTTCCATAAACGCCTTTGGAATAACTCCGGCGTTTGCGTTTACTGCTTCCATCAACTTCCATTCCACCAACCTGATTTTCAATATCATTGGTACGAGTACGATTGCTGCGACCTCTTCCACGTCGGGGTGCATCAACAACAATAGCTATTACGGTAAGGAGAGCAAAAATACCAATAACCCACTGATCGCGCGTCGTTGTACGCGTCAAATTAATCCTTCCTCTTCCACTAGTACAGCGGTTAAGTCAGGGTCGATCTCCACAGGGAGCAAGTAGTTCAGTTTTAACCAGTGACCTACACTTACGAAAGCTGGGGGTGTGAGTGATTGGGGTTGCGCGATGCGCGAGTAAAAAGTCGTAAACGCAGGAATTGCACTAGACGTGCGCAGGCAGTAGAGATTAAGTACTATGACTATGAGAAGTATCGGCGCAGACAATCCTCTATGAGTGTATTCCTTATCATCGACTCTAAACGTCTATAGTTTGATTTCACTTAAGTTAGTGTCCGATCAAGGCTTCCTAACATATGCGCATGTTCCGATCAAAGTTCATGTGCTATTAATTCTTGAACTAGACTAAACAACTACGAATCCGATCAAAGTAGTAATAGCTTATCCTAGCGCGTTACTCCTAGTTGGCACCGTCAGGCTATTCAACTAGTTTAACATACAACAACAAGCAACAAGAGTAAGATTGCGGTTCAAGGCTTTCCCTACTCATGCAACTAGCTGCCAACAATGTGCACAGAATTAATATAAGCAAGCAAGCTATGCATTAAGCGCAAGTCTCAAGGGAAATACTCATAGATTCATGCCCGACCGATACTAAGCGTTTAGCTAGACATGCTAGTGGTAAACATCATAGAAACAGTAAATAATAACTAAAGTGTCCAAGAAAATAATAGCAAACAGTGCGTGCAGGTTGCAGTCTTGGCTGGTGCAGTCGGCTAGCGCAGGTCCTCTCAGCAAGCTCGTGTGTTTTTCAGTTCTGCCTCTCTCTCGTGTGTTGTGTCGTTCTGGGGTCTCGTGATGTCTCCTGTGATGTGTGTTAAAACCCTAGACTTCCTCTTCTTTATATACTGCTCAGAGTCTCATTCTTGGCAACTTCCAAATCTGGTGATGTCAGGATTTGGAAACACCACCATCTGCGCCTGGCGCACGTCATCTTGGTTAGCGCAATTGGTTAGCGCACCGTGGTCGACTCTGCCAGTTCTTCTGTTTGCGCCGCTAGCTCCGCAGGCTGTGTGATGCGCGTCCTAAACGCTGCCTGTTAGCGCGTATCCGACTTAGGCCCTCGTTTTGCCCTGAAATACAAAAACACTGGAAACCAGTAATCTTGTACATAAAATAATGCAAACAAGCATAGGGTTAGGATCTAAATAATGCGTATAAATAGGCTCTATCAAACCCCCCACACTTGCCCCTTGTTCGTCCTCGAACAACCACTCAAGCACGGATAACATTACCTCTCTGGAGTCTAGCGCACAGTCTTGCACTCTGGCGCGATCTGCACTACTAATCACCCTGCGCTGCTCTACCACCTGCGCGCAACTGCCTTCAACAGTTCTAATATATAATGATTTCTCAATTCATTACCTCTCAGCTGGGATGAAGATCATTTCAGATGGCTGGGAGATAGCTCTCTATAGGCTCCAGGCTGTCAGCTCTCACTTCGAGGATGGGTATATGGTTAACAGCGCAGCTTCTTCCCATGCGTGATTCTTCCGCGCACTTCCTGGGAACCTGAGCCTTTTGATGATTTTCTTTGTGGCTTTTGCGCTCACTGATGCTTATTCGTGCGCATGCTGATTCTTTTGTAGCGCATATCATCTGCTGGTATTTTTCTTTTGTACAGTTTTGTCTATGGTTCCTATTTTTCCCAGAACGGTTCCAGTCTCGGCTTCCGGATAACAGCTATGGAACACCGCCCCGCTCTCCCTCCTTGGTCTATCTGCGTAGGTCGGCGCACGCGTTTACACCCGCGCCCGCCTTCCTTAGCTCGACTACCAGAGGGAAGGTGGTCTGTTTTCCCACCTCGCCATGCTTTGGGTATTTCGCCTTTGGCATCTGCCTGACTGAGCGCGCTCTCTTGTTCCGAAGGTCGCGAAGCACAGGCCTCCACTCGCGCTCTCGACCATATACGTCACCTCCGAAGCGCGAACGACTAACCGCCTCTCTAGAGCGTTTCTGTCAACTCCACATCCCCTGTATATCCCAACTAACAGGAGCAGAAAAAATGAAAAAAATACTAAAACAGTAGATAGCAGCGCACGCAATATGGATAGCGCAAACATGCTGAACAGTGTGCGCAACCCGCACACAAGCTCACTACTGCTACTGTTTCCTTCAATTAAACTAAGCTACACTATAAAGCTCAAAAAAACGTAATGAAAATGTAACGCTCCACCCCCCCACACTTAAACAGAGCCGTGTCCCCACGACTCAAGCTCAAGCGCACGGAGAACGCGCACATGCATGCAAGCAAAACAAAGAACGTAAAAATGAAGAACACATAGTCAAAGCAGCGCAATATAGCATAGGGACACAAAATATGCAGCACAAGAGTTTAGCACACATATAGCAACATAATATCGAATAATGTTCAGCATATAAAAGAAAAATAGACACCACCCGAAAGGAATAAAGCGCCCCCTCCGCAGCTCTAGATGTCCTCCGAGCTGGATGCAGCCGCTGAACTATGCGCCTCCTCCTCTGAAGAATCCGTCCTATCAGTGCTGGAGGAAGGCGGTACAACAGAAAGGGCGACAGGCTGCGCCACAAAGTCGTCCTCAGAGACGGGGTCCCAAAGCGAGTCTGAGATGGTGCTAAGTATGGGGTCAGCTGCAGGGGACCTCGGAATGGACGGCTGGGCAGGGGAAGGGGCAGGTGCTGGTACTTGTTCTGGTTCAGGGGTGGGCTCTGTTTCTGGGGCTGCTGGTGCTGGCTCTGGTGCTGGGGCTGACTCTGTTGCTGGCGCTAGGGCTGGTGCTGGTGCGGGAACTGGGACTGGAGAGGGCTCTGCTGGATGCACTGGGGGCTGAGTAAGAGGGCTGGCTGGCTGGTGCGGCTCGCTGGGGGAACCTTGAGGTGGCCGGTGCAGGCTGAGGAGAGGGGGAATCGCGTCTCCAAATCTCCACCCTGATGGTGGGCTCATGCTCAAATCCGCCCCCTTTGGCGCTAAATACTCGAGCACGCGAATGACGTTGAACATCATGCGCTGCTCTGCTGATGCTTCCTCAGGCGCCTCCTCAGCCTCGGTCCGCGGGCGCTTCCCGCGTGCACGCGGGGGAGAGTCCTCGATGGAAATGATAACTGGCTCCCCCTGTGGTGCACGGGCCCTCCGGTGCGCTCCAGTCTGCGCGCGGGTCCTCGCGCGCCTGACTGGAGGCACAACTTGCTCTGGGACTTCATCCTCCTCCATCGCCTGCGCGGCCTCGGCTGCTTGTGCACTGCTCTCTGCTCTTGGCCGCGGCACTCTGGCCGGCTGCAGGCGGTAGCACCACTCCAATGTGCCATCCTCCCGAACGGCTACCGCCCTAATCTGCAGCATGTGGGCGCGGTCCAGAGGGACAGCCGGCACCACGGTGTGCTTTGGCACCTCGGGCTCTCCATGTAACGCCCGCAGCAGGTGCGTAATAATTCCTCCGCAAGTCAGCGGCCCCTTGGTGCTGACTCGGCTCCAGTGGTGCACCATGTTCAGAACAAATAGCACCCTCTTCTCATAATAAAACCCCTTCAAGATCTCCATATCCAGGAGGCTAATCTTCGGCGCACCATTAAATCGCCCAGTTATCGCATAGGCGACTAGGCGCCACAAGTAGAACATCCACGGGTCACGCAGCTCTCGTCCCCTGCTGCGCCCCGCGGCAAACACTGGCCCGGTCGCAATCTCGCGCCACGCCTCTTGATTCGTGTGCGCGTCCATGTCAGCCTCTCGCACCTTAGCACACCTCAGGGTGCGCTTCAGCCTCTTAGCCGAGGCAATGTACCACACCCCTCGGTGCCGGTACCTTATCTCCATCTCACCTGGTTCCAACGATGCCAGGAACTCACAGGTGTCCTCCCTGTCTGCTGCGCTGTTGAGTTCCAACAGCGCCTCCCAGCCTGCTAACGCCAGCCTCTCCAAGATGAGGTCCTCCAGTCCGACCTCGCGCAGGAAGTCCCTGCAAATGTACGGAGTCCCGTACATTTCGAGCCTCAGAAATGCGGCATACTTGCTGGCGAAGACAGCTGGGGTTTCTTGGTCCTCAGCAGGCTGCATTGTGGCTGGGTCTCTCTGGTCAACTCCGGTCAATACCTTCTAAAACTCAAAAAATCAAAACTCCTCCAAATGCCCTGAAACTTTCACCAAATGGGCGCCTACTGCTCGCCTACAAAACCCTCTAACCAATACTCCAATCGGTGCACTCTAGCCTGATGCGATTTCAAAACCCTAGAACACTCCTCTACCGCACAAACCCTACTAGAATCTGCTCAAATCTGGGGGAAAGGTTACCTGGGTAGAGTGCGGCTGTGTGCTCCTGAAATCTCTCTAAACTGAAGCTGGGTTGAGCGCCGGACAGTGGGCGGAGGTGCGAGGGCGGGAGCTGCTTGCAACGGTCGAGCGTGAAAAAGTGCTGAAATTTTCTAAGTCCTGCCCTTATATACCCCCTGACTGGCGCAGCTGTCCTGCGCACTTAAGTGCGCACGGACCTGCGCACTGCTGCTCGACTAAAAAAACTACCAAGTCCTAAACTAACTAAAAGACACTAGAAAAACTAAAAGAAAGACATGTAAAAGTAAAACGAGTCGGGTTACCTCCCGACAAGTGCCTTTGTTTAATGTCGTTGGCTCGACTGTACCTCGTTACGTGCCCAAATGTGTGCCAGCGACCTCCCCCACTCTTGCTCCTGAGTGACCCTGCGCTTGTGCATGCGTGGTGTTCTTTTTGAACCTGCGCAAAGGGTCGGGCGGGTGGTCAGTATGTGATAAATTATAAGTAACGAAGGTAGGTAAAGAGGGAGAAGAAATATGAGCAGTAGTCCCCTGTTCCCCCTCTGGCGCGTCTGATGGTGACTTTGGCGCAGCAACCTGCGCATTTGCTATCTCAGGTTCAGCCAATTCAATGTCGCGCGCTGTGTCATCCCAAAGCTCTCCTAGATACCGTTTGACTCTCTGCCCATTGACCTGAAAACGATGCCGGTGCTCGTTTAATTCGATTGTTCCGTAGGGGAAAACCTTGGTGACTGTGTACGGTCCTGTCCATTTGCTGCGCAGCTTTCCAGGCATGAGCTTCAGGCATGATGAGAACAATAATACCTGGTTTCCTGGCTCAAAAGTGCGTCTGAGGATATTCTTGTCGTGAAATGCCTTTGTCCGCTCCTTGTAATCGCGCAGTCCCTCATAGGCATCCAGGCGCAGCTCTTCTAATTCGGTCAGCTCAAACGCGTGTTCCTTTCCAGCCTCATCTAGGTTCAGGTTACAAATGCGCAGGGCCCAATATGCTTTGTGCTCCAATTCTACTGGCAGATGGCATGCTTTCCCGGAAACCAACCGAAATGGTGAAGTCCCAATGGGCGTCTTATGCGCAGTGCGGTATGCCCACAGCGCGTCGTCCAGACGCTGGCTCCAATCTTTGCGCGATGGTCTCACAGTCTTCTCCAGGATGCGCTTGATCTCTCTATTGGAAACCTCGGCCTGTCCATTTGTCTGAGGATGATAAGCAGTGGACGTCTTGTGGCACACTCCATAATGCTTGAAAACCTGCGCCACAATCCTGTTGCAAAAGTGCGTCCCCTGGTCACTAATGATTGCCTTAGGCACCCCGTACCTGCAAAAGATGTTAGTTTTTAGAAACTCAGCGACCGTCTTACCATCATCCTTCCGTGTGGCCTTAGCTTCGACCCATTTGGAGACATAATCCACTGCGACTAATATGTACTCATATCCGGTAGATGGGGGAAATGGCCCCATGAAGTCAATTCCCATATATCAAACACTTCATCCACTAGAATCGGCGTTTGCAGCATCTCATTGCGCGCTGATATGCCTCCTGTGCGCTGGCACCTGTCACAGTTCCTGCAGTGATCATATGCATCTCTAAACAGGTGCGGCCAATAAAATCCGCAGTCCAGGACCTTTCTGCTGGTGCGCTTCGTACCAAAGTGTCCTCCACATGCGTGCGCATGACAAAACATCAAAACAGAGTTAATTTCATGGTCAGGCACGCAGCGCCTCAATAACTGATCTGGTCCTATTCTGAGCATATATGGATCATCCCAAATGTAATGCTTGGACTCATGCTTTAATCTCATGCACTGGGTTTTATTGAAATGTGGAGGAAACGTACCTGTGACCATGTAATTCGCAATGTGCGCATACCATGGAACCTTACCTGTTAGCGCCATCAGATGCTCGTCAGGGAATGTCTCAGTGATCTGCCCTGGTTCCTCCTCCTTCACGATTCTGCTCAGGTGGTCAGCAACTGTATTCTCCGTGCCCTTTTTATCCTTAATTTCCAAATCAAATTCCTGAAGTAGGAGCACCCAGCGCATCAGGCGCGGGTTAGTTTCCTTCTTGGACATTAGGTAGCGGATGGCTGCGTGGTCTGTGTATATGATGACCCTGGCGCCTAGAACATATGCACGGAACTTCTCCAGTGCAAACACAATTGCCAGAAGCTCCTTTTCCGTGGTGGTGTAGTTCCTCTGCGCAGCGTCCAGTGTGCGCGAAGCATAATAAATGGCGTGCGGCTTCTTGTCCACTCGCTGCCCCAGGACTGCACCTACTGCATAATCGCTTGCGTCGCACATCAGTTCAAATGGCAGGTTCCAGTCTGGTGCGCGCATCACTGGCGCACTGGTCAGCGCCTCCTTCAGCTTATCAAATGCGGCCCTGCACTCATCAGTAAAGTCGAAGCACACATCCTTTTGCAAGAGGTTAGACAAGGGTATACAAATTTTAGAAAAATCCTTTATGAATCGCCTGTAAAACCCGGCATGCCCAAGGAACGATTTCACGTCGCGCACGCTAGTGGCATAAGGTAGATTGGAAATAAGATCAATTTTAGCTTTATCTACCTTGATCCCCTCCTCTGAGATGATATGTCCTAGTACTACACCATGCGTTACCATGAAATGACATTTTTCATAATTGAGCACTAGGTTCTTAGAAATGCAGCGCGCTAAGACCTTATCAAGATGAGTTAAGCATGCATCAAAGGTACCTCCATATACAGTAAAATCATCCATGAACACTTCTATGCATATACCAATCATATCAGAAAAAATGCTCATGACAAGGCGTTGGAACGTACCTGGCGCGTTACACAGCCCAAATGACATGCGCCGAAACACAAACGTATCGAACGGGCAGGTGAACGTGGTCTTCTCTTGATCCATTTGCAGCTATGGGTATCTGGTTGTACCCTGAATATCCGTCCAAGAAACAAAAATAGGGCTTTCCTGCAAATCTGTCCAGCATTTGGTCCATGAAGGGTAGCGGGAAATGGTCCTTGCGTGTGACTGCGTTAAGCTTCCTATAGTCGATGCACATGCGCCATCCAGTCTGAATGCGCTTGGGAACTAGCTCGCCCTGCGCATTTTCCTCTACGGTAATTCCTCCTTTCTTTGGCACAACGTGCACTGGACTGACCCATTTGTTGTCCGAGATCGGGTAAATGACTCCTGCGTCAAGCAACTTCAGGATCTCCTTCTGCACTACCTCCATCATATTCGGGTTTAATCTGCGCTGAGCCTCCCTGGATGCATACGTCTGGGCTCACTCCACGCAGGTCAGCAAGTGTCCATCCTATGGCGCGCTGGTTCTTGCGCAGCACCTGCTGTAAGCGCGCTTCCTGCTCCTCTTCTAATCCTTTCTTTATGATCACTAGCAGGGTGTCCTCATTTCCTAAGAAAATGTATTTGAGGTGCTCTGGAAGTTGCTTCAGCTCGACCTTGGGTGCCTATTCAATAGAGGGCAAGTTTTTATTAGCAGTGCAAATATGAACTAAATTGTGTACCTGTTTGGATTCTGGTTCAGCACTGCTCAGCTCCTCTTCCTGCTCCTCCAACTCTGCTTATGCCAGTGGCTCGGGTCCTACCGTTGCGCTTGCGCATTGCGCATTTGTGACTAAATCATCAATGTTGTCCATTGCGTGCACTGTGGCGTCTTCATGAGGATGCTGCATCCCCTTGAATATGTTGAAATGGATCTCTTCGCCATCAACCTCCATCGAGAGTGTGCCCCTCCACACGTCTATCTTTGTGCGCGCGGTCATCGGAAAAGGTCTGCCTAGTAGGATCTGCGTACTGCTGGTGCTCGATTCACCCTCCATTTCTAGCACATAGAAATCTGCTAGGAACACTGATCGCGCGTCGTCGTGCGCGTCAAATATAATCCTTCCTCTCCCACTAGTACAGCGGTTAAGTAAGGGTCGATCTCCACAGGGAGCAAGCAGTGAGTCTTAGCCAGTAACCTACACTTAAGAAAACGGGGGTTGCGTGAGTGATTGGGGGTTTTGCGCGATGCGCGAGTAGCAGTGAATATCGTAACGCAGGAAATTGCACTAGACGTGCGCAAGCAGTAGAGATGAAGTACTATCTTTATGAGAAGTGCTGGGCAGACAATCCTCTATGAATGCATTCCTTATCATCGACTCTAAACATCTATAGCTTGTGGTTTACTTGGGTTAGTGTCCGGTAAAGGCTTCCTAACACGTGCGCATGTTCCGTTCAAAGTTCATGTGCTATTAATCCTAGAACTAGACTAAACAGCTGCGAATCCTGTCACAGTAGCAACTGCCTACCCTAACTCGTTACTCCTAATTGTCACGGTAAGTTTGCGGTTCAAGGCTTCCCCTACTCATGCAACTAGTTTAACAGGTGACAAGCAAGCAACACAAGTAAGATTGCGGTTCAAGGCTTCCCCTACTCATGCAACTAACTGTCTCAGTACGCACAGAATTAATACAAGTAAATAAACTATGCATTAAGCTCAAGTCTCAAAGGTAATACATTATAGGTTCATGCCCGACCAACACTAAGTGTTTAGCTAGACATGCTAGTGGTAAACATCATAAAATAGTAAATAACAACTACTGAATCCAAGAAAACGGTAGCAAACAGTGCGTGCAGTGTCTTCTCTCGGCTGGCGCAGTCGGCTGGCGCAAATCTCCTTGACAGGTCCGTGTGTTTTCCAGTTCTGCCGCGCAGTGCCTCTGGAATGCCGCTGAGTGATGATGTTCCGCTCTTCGAGGCCGTGGTGCTGCCTCTCCGTGTTGTTGTGAAACCCTAGACTTTCTTTGTTTAAATAGTGCCCAGGAAGTTCATCTTTTGGCAACTTCCAAATCTGGTCACTGGGACTTTGCGCCTGGCGCACGGCATCGGCTAGCGCATATGGTTAGCGCACCTCTGCTGTCTTTCGCCATTTCTTCTTCTGTTTGCGCCGCTAGCTCCTCAGGCTGATCTTTCACTCCTAGAACGCTGCCTGTTAGCGCGTATCCGACTTAAGGACTCGTTTTGACCTGATATACAAAAACATTGGAAACGAGTAATCTTGCTCATGAAATATTGCAAACAAGCATAGGGTTATGACCTAAATAATGTGTATAACTAGGCTCTATCAAACCCCCCACACTTGCCCCTTGTTCGTCCCGAACAAGTACTGAAACGCGGATACAATTACCTTTTCTGGAGACTAGCGCACAGCCTTGCATTCTAGCGCAAAATGCACAGTTGCTCAACTTGTGCTGCTCTATCACCTGCGCACAACTGCACTCAATAGTTCTAATATAATAATCCCGAAATTTCATTACCTCTCAGCCGGGATGAAGATCTTTGGATGACTGGGAGATAGCTCTTCTTAGGCTCCTGGTTGTCAGCTCCCGCTCCGAAGATAGGTATATGGTTTCTTGCGCGAGCTTCTTCCAGTGCGTGATTCGTTCGCACACTTCCTGGGAACCTGAGCCTTTGATGATATCCTTTTGGTCTTGCGCACGCAGGTACTAAGTAGTGCGCATGCTGATTCTTTGTAACGCAAATCATCTGCTTCTGCTGGTATTTTTCTTTTGTACAGCTTCCTTTCCAATTTGTTTCATTCCCAGAACAGTTCCAATCTCAGCCTTCGGATAGCAGCTATGGAACTCGTTCCGCTCTCCCTCCTTGGTCTGTCTGCGCCGGTCGGCGCACGCGTTTGCAACCGCGCCCGCCTTCCTTAGCTCGGCTTCCAGAGAGAAGGTGGTCTGTTTTCCCACCTCGCCACGCTTTGGGTATTTCGCCTTTGGCATCTGCGTGACTGAGCGCGCTCTTTTGTTCCGAAGGTTGCGAAGCACCGGCCTCCACTAGCGCACTCGACCATATACCTCGCCTTCGAAGCACAAGCGACTAACCGCCTCTCTGGAGCATTTCTATCAACTCCACATCCCCTGTATATCCCAACTGACAGGAGCAGAAAAAAACGAAAAAATTATGCTAAAACAGTAGAGCACGGTGCACGCAATACGGATAGCGCAAAACAAGCTGGAGCGCATGCGCATCCTGCACCTTAGCGCACTACTGCTACTAATTCTCTTCAACTTAAACTAAGCTATACTAAAAATGCTCAAAACATGAAATGTAAGAGTAACGCTCCCCCCCACACTTGAACAGAGACGTGTCCCCACGACTCAAGCTCAAGCGCACGGAGGCTGCGCACATGCAAAATGACAAGTCCTAAACTGCCTAAAAGAAACACTAAAAACTAAAAAGAAAAATATGTAAAAATAAAAACAAGTCGGGTTACCTCCCGACAAGTGCCTTTGTTTAACGTCGTTGGCTCGACTGTACCTCGTTACGTTCCAAAAAGTGCGTCTGCAGCCCCCCCCCACTCTTGCTCCTGAGTGTCCTTGCGCCAGTGCTTGTGTTACGATCTCATTGGTCCTGCGCAAAGGATACAAGGGAGGGTCAGCATGTGATACATTATTCGTAATGAGGGTAGATGCAGAGGAAGAGGAGATATAGGCGATGGGTGCTAGTTCTCCCTCTGAAACATCTGGTGGTGCGTCTGGCGCAGCAGCTTGCGCGTCCACTATCTCTGGCTCGGCCAAGTCAATGTTGCGTGTTGCGCCATCCCAAGGTTCGCCCAAGTACCGTTTGACTCTCTGCCCGTTAACCTGAAAACGATGCTGGTGCCCGTCTTCTAATTCAATTGTGCCGTAGGGGAAAACCTTGGTGACGGTGTATGGTCCCGTCCACTTGCTGCGCAACTTTCCAGGCATGAGCTTCAGGCGCGATGAAAATAACAGTACCTGGTCTCCTGGTTCAAACGTGCGCCGGAGAATATGCTTGTCATGAAACGCCTTGGTGCGCGCTTTGTAATCGCGCAGTCCCTCATAGGCGTCTAGGCGCAGCTCTTCGAGTTCGCTCAGCTCAAATGCGCGTTCCTTTCCTACCTCATCCAAGTTCAAGTTACAAATACGTAAGGCCCAATATGCCTTGTGCTCGAGCTCTACTGGCAGGTGGCATGCCTTCCCATAGACCAGCCGGAATGGTGAGGTTCCAATGGGCGTCTTGTGTGCAGTGCGGTATGCCCATAGCGCATCATCCAGGCGCTGGCTCCAATCCTTGCGCGACGACCTCACAGTCTTTTCCAAGATGCGCTTGATCTCTCTGTTAGAAACTTCGGCCTGTCCATTTGTTTGCGGATGGTAAGCGGTGGACGTCTTGTGGCGCACCCCATAGTGCTTGAAAACTTGCGCCACAACCCTGTTGCAGAAGTGCGTCCCCTGGTCGCTGATAACTGCCTTAGGCACTCCGTACCTGCAAAATATGTTAGTTCTGAGAAAATCAGCGACAGTCTTACCATCATCCTTGCGCGTGGCCTTAGCTTCGACCCATTTGGATACGTAATCCACGGCCACCAGTATGTACTCGTAGCCGGCAGATGGGGGAAATGGACCCATGAAGTCGATTCCCCAAACATCGAACACTTCATCTACCAAAATCGGGGTCTGCGGCATCTCGTTGCGCGCGGAGATCCCTCCAGTGCGCTGGCACCTGTCACACTTCCTGCAGTGGTCATAGGCATCTCTGAATAGGTGCGGCCAGTAGAATCCGCAGTCCAAGATCTTCCTGCTCGTGCGCTTGGGACCGAAATGTCCTCCACAGGCGTGCGCATGACAAAACATCAACACAGAGTTAATCTCATGGTCAGGCACGCAACGTCTTAATATCCGATCTGGACCTATTCTAAGCATGTAAGGATCATCCCAAAGATAATGCTTGGACTCATGTTTCAATCGCATGCACTGAGTTTTATTGAAGTGAGGAGGGAACGCACCTGTGACCAGGTAATTTGCGATATGCGCTTACCATGGTACCTTACCTGTTAGCGCCATCAGATGCTCGTCAGGGAATGTCTCCTTGATCTGCCCTGGCTCCTCATCCTTTATGATCCTGCTCAGGTGATCAGCGACGGTATTTTCTGTGCCCTTCTTATCTTTGATCTCTAAGTCGAATTCCTGAAGCAGAAGTACCCAGCGCATCAGGCGCGGCTTGGTCTCTTTCTTGGACATGAGGTAGCGGATAGCTGCGTGGTCCGTGTAGATGATGACTCTGGCGCCTAGAACATATGCTCGGAACTTCTCCAGCGCAAATACAATTGCCAGAAGCTCCTTCTCCGTGGTGGTGTAGTTCTTCTGCGCGGAGTCCAGTGTGCGCGATGCATAGTAGATGGCATGCGGCTTCTTGTCCTCGCGCTGCCCCAAGACTGCTCCTACTGCGTAGTCACTTGCGTCACACATCAGCTCGAATGGCAGGTTCCAGTCTGGTGCGCGCATCACTGGCGCACTGGTCAGCGCTTCTTTCAGCTTATCGAACGCCGCCCTGCACTCATCAGTAAAATCGAAGCACACGTCTTTTTGCAACAGGTTAGACAGGGGTATGCAAATTTTAGAGAAATCCTTAATAAAACGTCTGTAAAACCCAGCATGCCCTAAGAACGATTTCACGTCGCGCACGTTGGTGGCATAAGGCAGATTAGAAATAATATCTATCTTAGCCTTGTCTACCTTAATACCCTCCTCTGAAATGATATGACCTAGTACTACTCCGTGCGTTACCATGAAATGACATTTTTCGTAATTTAGCACTAAGTTCTTAGAGATGCAGCGCGCTAAGACTTTATCTAGATGTGTTAAGCATGCATCAAAGGTACTCCCATATACAGTGAAATCATCCATGAACACTTCTATGCTTATACCAATCATATCAGAGAAAATGCTCATGACAAGGCGTTGGAACGTACCTGGCGCGTTGCACAGCCCAAAAGACATACGCCGAAACGCAAATGTTCCGAAGGGGCATGTGAACGTGGTCTTCTCTTGATCCTCCGCAGCTATGGGTATCTGATTGTAATCTGAATATCCGTCCAAAAAACAAAAGTAAGGCTTACCTGCCAAGCGATCCAGCATCTGGTCCATGAAGGGTAGCGGGAAGTGGTCCTTGCGCGTTACAGCGTTCAGCTTCCTGTAGTCGATGCACATGCGCCAGCCAGTTTGTATGCGCTTGGGAACTAGCTCGCCCTGCGCATTCTCCTCCACCGTGATTCCTCCTTTCTTTGGCACAACGTGCACCGGGCTGACCCATTTGCTGTCTGAGATTGGGTATATGACCCCTGCGTCAAGCAACTTCAGAACTTCCTTTTGCACTACCTCCATCATATTTGGGTTTAACCTGCGCTGAGCCTCCCTGGATGGTTTGGCACCATCTTCCAACAGAATTCGGTGCATGCACACGTCTGGGCTCACTCCGCGCAGATCAGCAAGAATCCATCCAATAGCGCGCTGGTTCCTGCGCAGCACCTGTTGTAAACGCGCCTCCTGCTCTTTTTCCAATCCCTTCTTGATGATCACTAGCAGGGTGTCCTCATCTCCCAAGAAAATGTACTTGAGGTGCTCCGGGAGTTGCTTCAGTTCGATCTTGGGTGCCTGTTCAATAGAGGGCAAGATTTTGTTAGCGGTGCAAATATGAACTATATCAAGTACCTGTGTGGGTGCTGGTTCAGCACTGCTTAGCTCCTCCTCTTGCTCCTCCAGCTCTGCCTGTGTCAGTAGCTCTGGTCCTATGGTTGCGCTCGCACACTGCGCTTCTGTGACTAAATCGTCAAAGCTGTCCATTGCGTGCACAGTAGCGTCCTCATGTGGGTGCTGCATCCCTTCGAAGATGTTGAAATGGATTTCTTCGCCATCTACCTCCATGGAGAGCGTGCCCCTCCACACGTCTATCTTCGTGCGCGCAGTCATCAGAAACGGTCTGCCTAGGAGGATCTGCGCACCGCTGGCGCTTGATTCACCCTCCATTTCGAGCACATAAAAGTCTGCTGGGAACACCAGCTCTCCTACTCGAACTAGGACATCTTCTATCATGCCTGCAGGTTGTTTGCACGATCTATCTGCTAGCTGAATTGTGAGACCTGCAGGTTTTAGTGGTCCAAGGCGCAAGGTCGCATAGAGAGAATATGGTAATAAATTGATTGATGCGCCTAAATCGATCATGCAGTTGCTTACCGTGGTTTTACCTAAGGTGCAAGGGATAGTGAATGTACCTGGATCTCGGCACTTAGGTGGTACCTTTTGTTGCACGATTGCTGAGGCCTGCGCATTTAGCATTACCTGTGCGCATTCGCCTGTCCTTCTTTTATTTGTGCATAGCTCTTTTAAAAACTTCGCATACCTGGGAATCTGTCGAATAGCTTCTATGAGAGGTATGTTGATTTCCACCTTGCTGAACAGCTCATATAGTTCCTTGTCCAGTGCTTCTTTTCTTGCCAGTGGTGCCTGCACAGGGAAAGGAGCAGGTATGTTAGTACAATTTTTGTCCTTGTTTTTCGAGTGAGACATACCTGGCGCATTGCCCTGCTGGTTCGTGGTTGGCGCTTCTGATTGCGCCTCTTGCTCTGGTTGCGCACTCTGAGCTGCTGGATCTGGGGCTTGCGCAACTGGCTGCGCGGGCGCCTGCGCGGTTTGCTCTGTTCCCACTGTGCGCCCAGTCCTCAGTGTTACTGCATTAACTCCTCCTTTAGGGTTCTGAATCACTTGCGAAGGCAGGTTGCCATCGCTCTTTTTCAGCTCATACACCGTGGTTGCAATTTGTGATAGATGCTTCTCTATGGATTCGAACCTCTTGTCATACTTTTCGTCATTCTTGCGCACTGTGTCTGCTAGCTGCCCCATGATATCTTCCAAGGATCGCTTTGGTTGCTGATTGTTCTGCGCTGGTGCGTCTGTGCGGCGATGCGGTGGATTGTAGGGTGCAGCTTGTTGCGTCTGCTGTGGCGCGCGCTGATCAGTGGGCTGCCTCTGGAAATTGTTCTCTTCTCTCCATCTGAATCCATTTGCAGCAAGCCCAAAGCGCGGCTGATTCTGCCTCTGCGGTCCTCTGTTGTCCCATCCTCCAAGGGCATTTACATCTCCAGTTTCTTCAAAAAGTGTTGGGCATTCGTCTGTCTTGTGCTCAGTGGACCTGCAGAATTCACATACCTTTGGCGCAACTGGTTGTGCGCTCTGCGCACTCATCAGCTTCTGTAGCATGGCCTTCATTTCTTGGATCTTAGCGCTTGCCTCTACCTGATGCACAAAACGATTACGACTACTTTCAAGTGTCAATTGATGTCTTACCTGCCCAGCAGAATCTTCTATCAGCTGCCATGCATCCTCCGGGTACATGTTGCAAATGTCCCCTCCTGCGCATGCATTCAGTAGTCGAAGCTCCATGGGTAGCAGTCCATTCAGAAAGTTCTCTATCAGCACATTCTGAGGAAGCCCGTGATTGTAGCAGTTGGCTTCTAGCTCACTGAAACGCTCGTAGTATTCTGACAGAGACTCCCCTGCGCTCTGCCTTGGCGCGGCCAATTCCCTTCTGAGCAGCGCAATCTTCGCTGCTGGATAAAATTTGTCTAAGAATTTCTTCTGCAGCTGCTCCCATGTGTGGATTGATCCTGCGGGTAGGCTCATCAGCCAGTGTTTGGCTGCATCGCTCAATGAAAATGGGAATGCCTTCATCTTCAGCGCTTCTTCGTTCTCCCCCAAGGTCTTCATGTTCTCGCAAATGATTAGGAACTCCCGCACATGCTTGACTGGATTTTCGTTGTTCATTCCGTGAAACTTGGGCATGTGATGGATGAGTGAGCTCCTCAGTTCGAACTGTCCGTTGGGCGGAAGCACTATGCACCATGGCTGGTTAACAGTGAGTGGGGCTGACATTTCGCGCACTGTCCTGCGCCTCGCGACTGGACGAACGGGTGGCGCAATGTATGGTTCAGCGGCCATCCGTGCGTCGACCTCACGCTGCACTTCCTCTCTGAATAGGGCTGCGCGGTTATGTGCCCTTGCTTCCTCTGGGGTTCTGTCTCCCAGGTTATCTCCAACCACACTGTTATCCTCCATGTCCTGATCCAAACTCAAGAAACGAATTAAATGGCAACGAAGTTGTTGCGTCTGTCAGTGCGCAACTAGAATCTGCGTAGCGCAACTGTTTCAAGGTTGCGCAGGCGGATGTGATTGTGCGCTGTCAGAAACAACAACGAGAAAACAAAACAAAATGAAATAACTAGTTACTAAAATGAGAAATGTAAGCTAGCTAAAACTTAGCTGTGTTGCTCCCCGGCAACGGCGCCAAAATTTGATCGCGCGTCGTCGTGCGCGTCAAATATAATCCTTCCTCTCCCACTAGTACAGCGGTTAAGTAAGGGTCGATCTCCACAAGGAGCAAGCAGTGAGTCTTAGCCAGTAACCTACACTTAAGAAAACGGGGGTTGCGTGAGTGATTGGGGATTTTGCGCGATGCGCGAGTAGCAGTGAATATCGTAACGCAGGAAATTGCACTAGACGTGCGCAAGCAGTAGAGATGAAGTACTATCTTTATGAGAAGTGCTGGGCAGACAATCCTCTATGAATGCATTCCTTATCATCGACTCTAAACATCTATAGCTTGTGGTTTACTTGGGTTAGTGTCCGGTAAAGGCTTCCTAACACGTGCGCATGTTCCGTTCAAAGTTCATGTGCTATTAATCCTAGAACTAGACTAAACAGCTGCGAATCCTGTCACAGTAGCAACTGCCTACCCTAACTCGTTACTCCTAATTGTCACGGTAAGTTTGCGGTTCAAGGCTTCCCCTACGCATGCAACTAGTTTAACAGGTGACAAGCAAGCAACACAAGTAAGATTGCGGTTCAAGGCTTCCCCTACTCATGCAACTAACTGTCTCAGTACGCACAGAATTAATACAAGTAAATAAACTATGCATTAAGCTCAAGTCTCAAAGGTAATACATTATAGGTTCATGCCCGACCAACACTAAGTGTTTAGCTAGACATGCTAGTGGTAAACATCATAAAATAGTAAATAACAACTACTGAATCCAAGAAAACGGTAGCAAACAGTGCGTGCAGTGTCTTCTCTCGGCTGGCGCAGTCGGCTGGCGCAAATCTCCTTGACAGGTCCGTGTGTTTTCCAGTTCTGCCGCGCAGTGCCTCTGGAATGCCGCTGAGTGATGATGTTCCGCTCTTCGAGGCCGTGGTGCTGCCTCTCCGTGTTGTTGTGAAACCCTAGACTTTCTTTGTTTAAATAGTGCCCAGGAAGTTCATCTTTTGGCAACTTCCAAATCTGGTCACTGGGACTTTGCGCCTGGCGCACGGCATCGGCTAGCGCATATGGTTAGCGCACCTCTGCTGTCTTTCGCCATTTCTTCTTCTGTTTGCGCCGCTAGCTCCTCAGGCTGATCTTTCACTCCTAGAACGCTGCCTGTTAGCGCGTATCCGACTTAAGGACTCGTTTTGACCTGATATACAAAAACATTGGAAACGAGTAATCTTGCTCATGAAATATTGCAAACAAGCATAGGGTTATGACCTAAATAATGTGTATAACTAGGCTCTATCAAACCCCCCACACTTGCCCCTTGTTCGTCCCGAACAAGTACTGAAACGCGGATACAATTACCTTTTCTGGAGACTAGCGCACAGCCTTGCATTCTAGCGCAAAATGCACAGTTGCTCAACTTGTGCTGCTCTATCACCTGCGCACAACTGCACTCAATAGTTCTAATATAATAATCCCGAAATTTCATTACCTCTCAGCCGGGATGAAGATCTTTGGATGACTGGGAGATAGCTCTTCTTAGGCTCCTGGCTGTCAGCTCCCGCTCTGAAGATAGGTATATGGTTTCTTGCGCGAGCTTCTTCCAGTGCGTGATTCGTTCGCACACTTCCTGGGAACCTGAGCCTTTGATGATATCCTTTTGGTCTTGCGCACGCAGGTACTAAGTAGTGCGCATGCTGATTCTTTGTAACGCAAATCATCTGCTTCTGCTGGTATTTTTCTTTTGTACAGCTTCCTTTCCAATTTGTTTCATTCCCAGAACAGTTCCAATCTCAGCCTTCGGATAGCAGCTATGGAACTCGTTCCGCTCTCCCTCCTTGGTCTGTCTGCGCCGGTCGGCGCACGCGTTTGCAACCGCGCCCGCCTTCCTTAGCTCGGCTTCCAGAGAGAAGGTGGTCTGTTTTCCCACCTCGCCACGCTTTGGGTATTTCGCCTTTGGCATCTGCGTGACTGAGCGCGCTCTTTTGTTCCGAAGGTTGCGAAGCACCGGCCTCCACTAGCGCACTCGACCATATACCTCGCCTTCGAAGCACAAGCGACTAACCGCCTCTCTGGAGCATTTCTATCAACTCCACATCCCCTGTATATCCCAACTGACAGGAGCAGAAAAAAACGAAAAAATTATGCTAAAACAGTAGAGCACGGTGCACGCAATACGGATAGCGCAAAACAAGCTGGAGCGCATGCGCATCCTGCACCTTAGCGCACTACTGCTACTAATTCTCTTCAACTTAAACTAAGCTATACTAAAAATGCTCAAAACATGAAATGTAAGAGTAACGCTCCCCCCCACACTTGAACAGAGACGTGTCCCCACGACTCAAGCTCAAGCGCACGGAGGCTGCGCACATGCAAAATGACAAGTCCTAAACTGCCTAAAAGAAACACTAAAAACTAAAAAGAAAAATATGTAAAAATAAAAACAAGTCGGGTTACCTCCCGACAAGTGCCTTTGTTTAACGTCGTTGGCTCGACTGTACCTCGTTACGTTCCAAAAAGTGCGTCTGCAGCCCCCCCCACTCTTGCTCCTGAGTGTCCTTGCGCCAGTGCTTGTGTTACGATCTCATTGGTCCTGCGCAAAGGATACAAGGGAGGGTCAGCATGTGATACATTATTCGTAATGAGGGTAGATGCAGAGGAAGAGGAGATATAGGCGATGGGTGCTAGTTCTCCCTCTGAAACATCTGGTGGTGCGTCTGGCGCAGCAGCTTGCGCGTCCACTATCTCTGGCTCGGCCAAGTCAATGTTGCGTGTTGCGCCATCCCAAGGTTCGCCCAAGTACCATTTGACTCTCTGCCCGTTAACCGGAAAACGATGCTGGTGCCCGTCTTCTAATTCAATTGTGCCGTAGGGGAAAACCTTGGTGACGGTGTATGGTCCCGTCCACTTGCTGCGCAACTTTCCAGGCATGAGCTTCAGGCGCGATGAAAATAACAGTACCTGGTCTCCTGGTTCAAACGTGCGCCGGAGAATATGCTTGTCATGAAACGCCTTGGTGCGCGCTTTGTAATCGCGCAGTCCCTCATAGGCGTCTAGGCGCAGCTCTTCGAGTTCGCTCAGCTCAAATGCGCGTTCCTTTCCTGCCTCATCCAAGTTCAAGTTACAAATACGTAAGGCCCAATATGCCTTGTGCTCGAGCTCTACTGGCAGGTGGCATGCCTTCCCATAGACCAGCCGGAATGGTGAGGTTCCAATGGGCGTCTTGTGTGCAGTGCGGTATGCCCATAGCGCATCATCCAGGCGCTGGCTCCAATCCTTGCGCGACGGCCTCACAGTCTTTTCCAAGATGCGCTTGATCTCTCTGTTAGAAACTTCGGCCTGTCCATTTGTCTGCGGATGGTAAGCGGTGGACGTCTTGTGGCGCACCCCATAGTGCTTGAAAACTTGCGCCACAACCCTGTTGCAGAAGTGCGTCCCCTGGTCGCTGATAACTGCCTTAGGCACTCCGTACCTGCAAAATATGTTAGTTCTGAGAAAATCAGCGACAGTCTTACCATCATCCTTGCGCGTGGCCTTAGCTTCGACCCATTTGGATACGTAATCCACGGCCACCAGTATGTACTCGTAGCCGGCAGATGGGGGAAATGGACCCATGAAGTCGATTCCCCAAACATCGAACACTTCATCTACCAAAATCGGGGTCTGCGGCATCTCGTTGCGCGCGGAGATCCCTCCAGTGCGCTGGCACCTGTCACACTTCCTGCAGTGGTCATAGGCATCTCTGAATAGGTGCGGCCAGTAGAATCCGCAGTCCAAGATCTTCCTGCTCGTGCGCTTGGGACCGAAATGTCCTCCACAGGCGTGCGCATGACAAAACATCAACACAGAGTTAATCTCATGGTCAGGCACGCAACGTCTTAATATCCGATCTGGACCTATTCTAAGCATGTAAGGATCATCCCAAAGATAATGCTTGGACTCATGTTTCAATCGCATGCACTGAGTTTTATTGAAGTGAGGAGGGAACGCACCTGTGACCAGGTAATTTGCGATATGCGCATACCATGGTACCTTACCTGTTAGCGCCATCAGATGCTCGTCAGGGAATGTCTCCTTGATCTGCCCTGGCTCCTCATCCTTTATGATCCTGCTCAGGTGATCAGCGACGGTATTTTCTGTGCCCTTCTTATCTTTGATCTCTAAGTCGAATTCCTGAAGCAGAAGTACCCAGCGCATCAGGCGCGGCTTGGTCTCTTTCTTGGACATGAGGTAGCGGATAGCTGCGTGGTCCGTGTAGATGATGACTCTGGCGCCTAGAACATATGCTCGGAACTTCTCCAGCGCAAATACAATTGCCAGAAGCTCCTTCTCCGTGGTGGTGTAGTTCTTCTGCGCGGAGTCCAGTGTGCGCGATGCATAGTAGATGGCATGCGGCTTCTTGTCCTCGCGCTGCCCCAAGACTGCTCCTACTGCGTAGTCACTTGCGTCACACATCAGCTCGAATGGCAGGTTCCAGTCTGGTGCGCGCATCACTGGCGCACTGGTCAGCGCTTCTTTCAGCTTATCGAACGCCGCCCTGCACTCATCAGTAAAATCGAAGCACACGTCTTTTTGCAACAGGTTAGACAGGGGTATGCAAATTTTAGAGAAATCCTTAATAAAACGTCTGTAAAACCCAGCATGCCCTAAGAACGATTTCACGTCGCGCACGTTGGTGGCATAAGGCAGATTAGAAATAATATCTATCTTAGCCTTGTCTACCTTAATACCCTCCTCTGAAATGATATGACCTAGTACTACTCCGTGCGTTACCATGAAATGACATTTTTCGTAATTTAGCACTAAGTTCTTAGAGATGCAGCGCGCTAAGACTTTATCTAGATGTGTTAAGCATGCATCAAAGGTACTCCCATATACAGTGAAATCATCCATGAACACTTCTATGCTTATACCAATCATATCAGAGAAAATGCTCATGACAAGGCGTTGGAACGTACCTGGCGCGTTGCACAGCCCAAAAGACATACGCCGAAACGCAAATGTTCCGAAGGGGCATGTGAACGTGGTCTTCTCTTGATCCTCCGCAGCTATGGGTATCTGATTGTAACCTGAATATCCGTCCAAAAAACAAAAGTAAGGCTTACCTGCCAAGCGATCCAGCATCTGGTCCATGAAGGGTAGCGGGAAGTGGTCCTTGCGCGTTACAGCGTTCAGCTTCCTGTAGTCGATGCACATGCGCCAGCCAGTTTGTATGCGCTTGGGAACTAGCTCGCCCTGCGCATTCTCCTCCACCGTGATTCCTCCTTTCTTTGGCACAACGTGCACCGGGCTGACCCATTTGCTGTCTGAGATTGGGTATATGACCCCTGCGTCAAGCAACTTCAGAACTTCCTTTTGCACTACCTCCATCATATTTGGGTTTAACCTGCGCTGAGCCTCCCTGGATGGTTTGGCACCATCTTCCAACAGAATTCGGTGCATGCACACGTCTGGGCTCACTCCGCGCAGATCAGCAAGAGTCCATCCAATAGCGCGCTGGTTCCTGCGCAGCACCTGTTGTAAACGCGCCTCCTGCTCTTTTTCCAATCCCTTCTTGATGATCACTGGCAGGGTGTCCTCATCTCCCAAGAAAATGTACTTGAGGTGCTCCGGGAGTTGCTTCAGTTCGATCTTGGGTGCCTGTTCAATAGAGGGCAAGATTTTGTTAGCGGTGCAAATATGAACTATATCAAGTACCTGTGTGGGTGCTGGTTCAGCACTGCTTAGCTCCTCCTCTTGCTCCTCTAGCTCTGCCTGTGTCAGTAGCTCTGGTCCTATGGTTGCGCTCGCACACTGCGCTTCTGTGACTAAATCGTCAAAGCTGTCCATTGCGTGCACAGTAGCGTCCTCATGTGGGTGCTGCATCCCTTCGAAGATGTTGAAATGGATTTCTTCGCCATCTACCTCCATGGAGAGCGTGCCCCTCCACACGTCTATCTTCGTGCGCGCAGTCATCAGAAACGGTCTGCCTAGGAGGATCTGCGCACCGCTGGCGCTTGATTCACCCTCCATTTCGAGCACATAAAAGTCTGCTGGGAACACCAGCTCTCCTACTCGAACTAGGACATCTTCTATCATGCCTGCAGGTTGTTTGCACGATCTATCTGCTAGCTGAATTGTGAGACCTGCAGGTTTTAGTGGTCCAAGGCGCAAGGTCGCATAGAGAGAATATGGTAATAAATTGATTGATGCGCCTAAATCGATCATGCAGTTGCTTACCGTGGTTTTACCTAAGGTGCAAGGGATAGTGAATGTACCTGGATCTCGGCACTTAGGTGGTACCTTTTGTTGCACGATTGCTGAGGCCTGCGCATTTAGCATTACCTGTGCGCATTCGCCTGTCCTTCTTTTATTTGTGCACAGCTCTTTTAAAAACTTCGCATACCTGGGAATCTGTCGAATAGCTTCTATGAGAGGTATGTTGATTTCCACCTTGCTGAACAGCTCATATAGTTCCTTGTCCAGTGCTTCTTTTCTTGCCAGTGGTGCCTGCACAGGGAAAGGAGCAGGTATGTTAGTACAATTTTTGTCCTTGTTTTTCGAGTGAGACATACCTGGCGCATTGCCCTGCTGGTTCGTGGTTGGCGCTTCTGATTGCGCCTCTTGCTCTGGTTGCGCACTCTGAGCTGCTGGATCTGGGGCTTGCGCAACTGGCTGCGCGGGCGCCTGCGCGGTTTGCTCTGTTCCCACTGTGCGCCCAGTCCTCAGTGTTACTGCATTAACTCCTCCTTTAGGGTTCTGAATCACTTGCGAAGGCAGGTTGCCATCGCTCTTTTTCAGCTCATACACCGTGGTTGCAATTTGTGATAGATGCTTCTCTATGGATTCGAACCTCTTGTCATACTTTTTGTCATTCTTGCGCACTGTGTCTGCTAGCTGCCCCATGATATCTTCCAAGGATCGCTTTGGTTGCTGATTGTTCTGCGCTGGTGCGTCTGTGCGGCGATGCGGTGGATTGTAGGGTGCAGCTTGTTGCGTCTGCTGTGGCGCGCGCTGATCAGTGGGCTGCCTCTGGAAATTGTTCTCTTCTCTCCATCTGAATCCATTTGCAGCAAGCCCAAAGCGCGGCTGATTCTGCCTCTGCGGTCCTCTGTTGTCCCATCCTCCAAGGGCATTTACATCTCCAGTTTCTTCAAAAAGTGTTGGGCATTCGTCTGTCTTGTGCTCAGTGGACCTGCAGAATTCACATACCTTTGGCGCAACTGGTTGTGCGCTCTGCGCACTCATCAGCTTCTGTAGCATGGCCTTCATTTCTTGGATCTTAGCGCTTGCCTCTACCTGATGCACAGAACGATTACGACTACTTTCAAGTGTCAATTGATGTCTAACCTGCCCAGCAGAATCTTCTATCAGCTGCCATGCATCCTCCGGGTACATGTTGCAAATGTCCCCTCCTGCGCATGCATTCAGTAGTCGAAGCTCCATGGGTAGCAGTCCATTCAGAAAGTTCTCTATCAGCACATTCTGAGGAAGCCCGTGATTGTAGCTGTTGGCTTCTAGCTCACTGAAACGCTCGTAGTATTCTGACAGAGACTCCCCTACGCTCTGCCTTGGCGCGGCCAATTCCCTTCTGAGCAGCGCAATCTTCGCTGCTGGATAAAATTTGTCTAAGAATTTCTTCTGCAGCTGCTCCCATGTGTGGATTGATCCTGCGGGTAGGCTCATCAGCCAGTGTTTGGCTGCATCGCTCAATGAAAATGGGAATGCCTTCATCTTCAGCGCTTCTTCGTTCTCCCCCAAGGTCTTCATGTTCTCGCAAATGATTAGGAACTCCCGCACATGCTTGACTGGATTTTCGTTGTTCATTCCGTGAAACTTGGGCATGTGATGGATGAGTGAGCTCCTCAGTTCGAACTGTCCGTTGGGCGGAAGCACTATGCACCATGGCTGGTTAACAGTGAGTGGGGCTGACATTTCGCGCACTGTCCTGCGCCTCGCGACTGGACGAACGGGTGGCGCAATGTATGGTTCAGCGGCCATCCGTGCGTCGACCTCACGCTGCACTTCCTCTCTGAATAGGGCTGCGCGGTTATGTGCCCTTGCTTCCTCTGGGGTTCTGTCTCCCAGGTTATCTCCAACCACACTGTTATCCTCCATGTCCTGATCCAAACTCAAGAAACGAATTAAATGGCAACGAAGTTGTTGCGTCTGTCAGTGCGCAACTAGAATCTGCGTAGCGCAACTATTTCAAGGTTGCGCAGGCGGATGTGATTGTGCGCTGTCAGAAACAACAACGAGAAAACAAAACAAAATGAAATAACTAGTTACTAAAATGAGAAATGTAAGCTAGCTAAAACTTAGCTGTGTTGCTCCCCGGCAACGGCGCCAAAATTTGATCGCGCGTCGTCGTGCGCGTCAAATATAATCCTTCCTCTCCCACTAGTACAGCGGTTAAGTAAGGGTCGATCTCCACAGGGAGCAAGCAGTGAGTCTTAGCCAGTAACCTACACTTAAGAAAAAGGGGGTTGCGTGAGTGATTGGGGGTTTTGCGCGATGCGCGAGTAGCAGTGAATATCGTAACGCAGGAAATTGCACTAGACGTGCGCAAGCAGTAGAGATGAAGTACTATCTTTATGAGAAGTGCTGGGCAGACAATCCTCTATGAATGCATTCCTTATCATCGACTCTAAACATCTATAGCTTGTGGTTTACTTGGGTTAGTGTCCGGTAAAGGCTTCCTAACACGTGCGCATGTTCCGTTCAAAGTTCATGTGCTATTAATCCTAGAACTAGACTAAACAGCTGCGAATCCTGTCACAGTAGCAACTGCCTACCCTAACTCGTTACTCCTAATTGTCACGGTAAGTTTGCGGTTCAAGGCTTCCCCTACGCATGCAACTAGTTTAACAGGTGACAAGCAAGCAACACAAGTAAGATTGCGGTTCAAGGCTTCCCCTACTCATGCAACTAACTGTCTCAGTACGCACAGAATTAATACAAGTAAATAAACTATGCATTAAGCTCAAGTCTCAAAGGTAATACATTATAGGTTCATGCCCGACCAACACTAAGTGTTTAGCTAGACATGCTAGTGGTAAACATCATAAAATAGTAAATAACAACTACTGAATCCAAGAAAACGGTAGCAAACAGTGCGTGCAGTGTCTTCTCTCGGCTGGCGCAGTCGGCTGGCGCAAATCTCCTTGACAGGTCCGTGTGTTTTCCAGTTCTGCCGCGCAGTGCCTCTGGAATGCCGCTGAGTGATGATGTTCCGCTCTTCGAGGCCGTGGTGCTGCCTCTCCGTGTTGTTGTGAAACCCTAGACTTTCTTTGTTTAAATAGTGCCCAGGAAGTTCATCTTTTGGCAACTTCCAAATCTGGTCACTGGGACTTTGCGCCTGGCGCACGGCATCGGCTAGCGCATATGGTTAGCGCACCTCTGCTGTCTTTCGCCATTTCTTCTTCTGTTTGCGCCGCTAGCTCCTCAGGCTGATCTTTCACTCCTAGAACGCTGCCTGTTAGCGCGTATCCGACTTAAGGACTCGTTTTGACCTGATATACAAAAACATTGGAAACGAGTAATCTTGCTCATGAAATATTGCAAACAAGCATAGGGTTATGACCTAAATAATGTGTATAACTAGGCTCTATCAAACACCAGCTCTCCTACTCGCACAAGAACATCCTCTATCATGCCGGCAGGTTGTTTGCAAGACCGATCTGCTAGCTAAATGGTGAGACCTGCAGGCTTTAGTGGTCCAAGGCGCAATGTCGCATATAGGGAATAGGATAACAAATTGATGGATGCGCCTAAATCAATCATGCAATTGCTTACTGTGGTCTTACCTAAAGTGCATGGGATAGTGAACGTACCTGGGTCTCAGCACTTAGGTGGTACCTTATGTTGCACGATCGCTGAGGCTTGCGCATTTAGCATTACCTGTGCGCACTCGCCTCTCCTCCTCTTGTTTGTGCACAGCTCCTTCAAAAACTTGGCGTACCTAGGGATCTGCCGAACTGCTTCAATAAGGGGAATGTTTATTTCCACCTTACTGAATAACTCGTATAGCTCCTTATCCAGCGCTTCCTTCCTAGCAGATGGTGCCTGCACAGGGAAAGGTGCAGGTATATTAGTACGATTCGTGCCCTTGTCTTTTAATTGTGTTATACCTGGTGCTTCGCCCTGCTCGCTTGTGGCTGGCACTTCTGGTTGCACGTCTTGCTCTGGTTGCGCATTCTGTTCTGTTTGATCCGGGACTTGCGCAGCTGGTTGCGCGGGCGCCTGCGTGGTCTGCTCTGTTCCTATTGTGCGCCCAGTCCTCAGTGTCACTGCATTGACTCCTCCTTTGGGGTTCTGAATCATTTGCGAAGGCAGGTTGCCATCGCTCTTCTTTAGCTCATACACCGTGGTAGCAATCTATGATAGCTGCTTTTCAATGGACTCGAACCGCTTGTCATACTTCTCGTCATTTTTGCATACTGTGTCTGCTAGCTGCCCCACGATATCTTCCAAGGATCGCCTCGGTTGCTGGTTGTTGTGCGCTGGGGCGTCAGTGCGGCGATGCGGTGGATTGTAGGGCGCAGCTTGTTGCGTTTGCTGTGGTGCGCGCTGATCTGCAAGTTGCCTCTGGAAATTGCTTTCCTCCTTCCATCTGAATCCATTTGCGGCTAGTCCAAAGCGCGGCGGATTCTGTCTCTGTGGTCTTCTGTCATCCCATCCTCCAAGAGCATTGACATTTCCCGATTCCTCAAACAGCGTGGGACATTCATCAGTTTTGTGTTCGGTGGACCTGCAGAATTCACATACCTTTGGCGCAACTGGTTGTGCGCCTTGCGCACTCATCAACTTCTGTAGCATGGCCTTCATTTCCTTGATCTCAGCGCTTGTTTCTACCTGATGCACAGAACGAGCACGACTATTTTCAAGTGTTAGCTGATGTCTTACGTGCCCAGCAGAGTCTTCTATCAGCTGCCACGCGTCTTCTGGGTACATGTTGCAAATGTCGCCTCCTGCGCACGCGTTCAATAACCTCAGCTCCATGGGCAGCAGTCCATTCAGGAAATTCTCTATCAGCACATTTTGGGGCAGGCTATGATTGTAGCAGTTGGCCTCTAGCTCCCTGAAACGCTCGTAATACTCTGACAGTGACTCCCCTGCGCTCTGCCTAGGTGCGGCCAGCTCTCTTCTGAGTAGCGCGATCTTTGCTGCGGGATAAAATTTGTCCAGGAACTTCTTCTGTAGCTGCTCCCATGTGTGAATTGATCCTGCTGGTAAATTCATCAACCAATGTCTGGCTGTATCACATAGTGAAAATGGGAATGCCTTCATCTTCAGCGCCTCATCGCTTTCCCCTTCGGTCTTCATGTTCTCGCAAATGACTAGGAACTCTCGCACATGCTTGACTGGATTTTCGTTGTTCATCCCGTGGAACTTGGGCATGTGATGAATGAGCGAGCTCCTTAGTTCAAAATGACCGTCTGGCGGAAGCACGATGCACCATGGCTGGTTAACTGTGAGTGGGGCTGACATCTCGCGCATTGTTCTGCGTCGCGCGGCCTGTTGCACGGGTGGCGCATGGTACACTTCAGCGGCCCTCCTTGCTTCAACCTCGCGCTGCACTTCCTCTCTGAACAGGGCTGCGCGGTTATGTGCTCTTGCTTCTTCCGGGGTTCTGTCCCCTAAATTGTCCCCAACGACACTGTTATCCTCCATGACCTGTTCTAAATCTCAAAGAAAACGAAATTAAAAGATAACTAATGCTGCTGCGTCTGTCAGTGCGCAACTAGAATCTGCGCAGCGCAACTGTTTCAAGGTTGCGCAGGCTAATGGTGATTGCGCGCTGTCAGAAACAACAACGAGAATAAAGCAAACTGAAATAACTAATTACTAAAAAAGGAAAAACGTAAACTAGCTAAAACTTAGCTGTGTTGCTCCCCGGCAACGGCGCCAAACTTTGATCGTGCGTCGTTGTACGCGTCAAATTAATCCTTCCTCTTCCACTAGTACAGCGGTTAAGTCAGGGTCGATCTCCACAGGGAGCAAGCAGTTCAGTTTTAACCAGTGACCTACACTACGAAAGCTGGGGGCGTGAGTGATTGGGGTTAAGCGATGCGCGAGTAAACAGTCGTAAACGCAGGAATTGCACTAGACGTGCGCAGGCAGTAGAGATTAAGTACTATGACTATGAGAAGTATCGGCGCAGACAATCCTCTATGAGTGTATTCCTTATCATCGACTCTAAACGTCTATAGTTTGATTTCACTTAAGTTAGTGTCCGATCAAGGCTTCCTAACATATGCGCAAGTTCCGATCAACGTTCATGTGCTATTAATTCTTGAACTAGACTAAACAACTACGAATCCGATCAAAGTAGTAATTGCTTATCCTAGCGCGTTACTCCTAGTTGGCACCGTCGGGCTATTCAACTAGTTTAACATACAACAATAAGCAACAAGAGTAAGATTGCGGTTCAAGGCTTCACCTACTCATGCAACTAGCTGCCAACAATGTGCACAGAATTAATATAAGCAAGTAAGCTATGCATTAAGCGTAAGTCTCAAAGGAAATACTCATAGATTCATGCCCAACCGATACTAAGCGTTTAGCTAGACATGCTAGTGGTAAACATCATAGAAACAGTAAATAATAACTAAAGTGTCCAAGAAAACAATAGCAAACAGTGCGTGCAGGTTGCAGTCTTGGCTGGCGCAGTCGGCTAGCGCAGGTCCTCTCAGCAAGCTCGTGTGTTTTTCAGTTTTGCCTCTCTCTCGTGTGTTGTGTCGTTCTGGGGTCTCGTGGTGTCTCCTGTGATGTGTGTTAAAACCCTAGACTTCCTCTTCTTTATATACTGCTCAGAGGCTCATTCTTGGCAACTTCCAAATCTGGTGATGTCAGGATTTGGAAACACCACCATCTGCGCCTGGCGCACGTCATCTTGGTTAGCGCAATTGGTTAGCGCACCGTGGTCGACTCTGCCAGTTCTTCTGTTTGCGCCGCTAGCTCCGCAGGCTGTGTGATGCGCGTCCTAAACGCTGCCTGTTAGCGCGTATCCGACTTAGGCCCTCGTTTTGCCTTGAAATACAAAAACACTGGAAACCAGTAATCTTGTACATAAAATAATGCAAACAAGCATAGGGTTAGGATCTAAATAATGCGTATAATTAGGCACTATCACCCACCAGTTGATTCCTTCACATATAAAACAGATCTTTACTTTCGAACGTCACATATCAATATTTCGCATATAAATTGACTGAATTACTTAGTGACTTACTATAAAGGGCGGGTGCAGGTCGATGTTGGCAGCAGGACTCCTTCGGAACATGTCTTCACGAGCCAAAACCCTAAGGCTCACCATGGTTAAACGATTGTGTTAGATTAGAATTTTCCGTGAATTGAAGTTATGATGCAGTCTTCGGATGGCTCAACCATTCACCGTTTTGGGGGCGAAGCTTCTGGAAATTAATTATTTGAGGATTAATCTCGTTAACATATATGGACAATTCAATATTCGCTGATTTGGGGCAGCTAAATGGGTTGCCCCAACCAAATTTATTGATCAAAAAAAATGGATTAACGAGATTATAATTATTTAACATATATGCAAATATTTAATTGTATATATAAATCTCCTATAATTGTATATTTGACTACGAATTCACAAAGATCCTGCAACTGAAAACAACCAATTCCAAGAATTCTCTTCACAACCCTCCAATCAAACTTTCTTTTCCAACTTCTCCTAGCGTAGTTATGAATTTTTTTCTAAAATAATATCTACTGCAAACTAAATCATAAATTTAAAGAGAATATTACTCATTCCATGCTCTTGAATCAATATTCAAATTAACAAAGAAAACCTATTTTACGCAAAATCCAGATATGCCGAATCAATTCAACCACGACACCCAAATTGCACACAACTAAAGAGGTGTATATCATAACCATACCTTGGCTTCGTAAATCCGAGGATCGTGATAAGCGAGGACTCGTTCGCCTTCGGAAAACACGGCAGAATTCGACGGAGGAGGGTCACTGCCTGACGAATTTTCACCTTCGTCGAAGGATTCGTCTCTGGACTGAGAATTTGGACGTGTAGTCGCTGGTCGGCAGGGACAGATTAATCAAGGTAAGAGGCAGGCAGCTTCTTTGAATCCGAAGTTCATAAGTCCGAACTCCGCAGTAGTGGCTGAGAGCCTGAGACTGAGAGAGCTTCCTGCCTGAGGGCTGAGACCAGGGACTGAGAGCAGGGACGGAGGCACAAATCTGTCTAACTAAGGTCTAAGACTGAGCGCAGATGGGAGGCACAGAGCCTGATTGCTGACTGCGTGAGAGCGGAGATTGAGGGCGCACAAATCTGTAGCCTAACCTAGAACAGAAGAGAAGGCGAGAAGAGAAATTGCTGGAAATTTTTTTAAAAAAAATTTTTTATTAGCCTTTGGCTATTCTTTATGTAAATCTAACTCGCCATGAACATGAGTTCTGCCAGTAAATCTAACTCGTCATGAACAATCTTAGGCGATGAATCATCACATAAGCTTCTCTGCAACTTCAGCTTCACTAAGCTCAATACTCAAACTAGTATGCTTACTTGTGCCGACCAACTGGAATCCAATTTGTGCGTTTGATCCGGTCGAGAGAGTAGATGTAAGGGTGTATTTTTCTAAATCAAATTGTTCCAAGAAGTACTATGTTACAGAGAAAATGAAAAAATTTCAAAAATTAAATTTACAAATTTTATTTCTTACGGAAATTCTTTTAAGTATATGATAGTCAAAATTAATGGATCTTAGCAACGACAAATATCTGTTGGAATTAAACATAAAGTAGCAACAGAATTATTTCCAACCATATTTTTTGTTGCATATAGCAAAGTAAAAACTACTCATTATCTAGTTTAGAAAATTAATTATTTACGACCTTTATTTCCTACGAAAGTCTGTGGTATATACGAACAAATACCAACGGTTATTTTATTGACAAATATCTGTTGCTTTTATAAGTAATATAATCGGCAGAATTAATTCTCACCATTTTTTGTGGCTTTTACATATATAACCGACCAAATACAATCCGTTGGTTTTGGTTTGTGGATTTTAGCAGTTTTTCTTGTAGTGTTTCCAATACCCATAATTACCTTCTTCGAGCAACGGGGGTCTGATTGTGCTTTGTCCTTCCTTCTTGGAGGCCATATTTGTCAGCAACGCTTTCCCGTATCTCACTTTGTGTGTCGATTGATTAGCTCTGATACCAATTGAAAGCTGCCTGCGATGCTGATCTCGAGTTATAGCTTCTGTTGTAGCACACTCTGTATCTATCTGCGGAAATTATCCATGTGACGAATAAGAAAGACACTGATAATTTATTCACCCAGTTCGGTAACTTGCCTGCGTCTGAGGAGGATCACTCTCCGATCCTCAAGACTTCACTATCAAGGTTCAAAGTACAAAAAACTCTCACCTCTACTTCTCACCTAGTCGAAATCTTTCGCTCAGTGTAATCTCCTTGATTAGCTAGCAGTCTGATCACACAGACTCTCTTCGTGCTACCTACACACTTCGAGTAAAGAATAGCTACAAACCTGACACTCAGACTTAGCCTACCCTATTACAATGTACAGTATACGGAATGCTTCAGCACACTCTATCTCAGAGTTGATGTAACTTTTATAGACGACTTCTCCATCACTCTCTGCCAATCAGTCCATATCTCTCTCTCTCTCTCTGAGTTCTACCAACTCAGAATGTGCTCCCCCTTGATCAATGCCCGCCTGACAATATCAAGGAGCGAAGCTCGGGCCTTCAATTAGCCCGCGACAGGTTTGTCTGCAGCTATTCTCCGAAGCTCTTGTTTGATCTTCAACGAGCCACGCTCCAATTGAAAATGTTGGATCAAAACTTGAACAAACTCAGCGAGTTCTGATCTCTTCAGCGCACCTCACAACACCTTCAGCCCTCTACTTTAAACTCAGGTTGTCCGACTTCTTTGCTTCGTTTTCTTCTCTAGATGTCTGTGTCTAAGGGACTCTCTCTACCTTGCTCTTATATCTTCGTGGATTGTCAGTGATGGAAACCTTGTTGGCTTTAGATTCATAGATTCTTGCAAGGTTGTTGAAGATTTTGTTTCTTAAATCGGACTTTAGGATCTTTATCTTTTAAGCTTTTCTTCATACCGAGAGATGACATCTGTAGGCCCTGTGATGACGATTGTGGCGCATCCTAAACTTCTGTGACTCATGTAGCATATTCCCAAGGCCACTCCGTGAATCTTCAGGATACTTGCCAAGACTGCTCTAGCTTCAAATCTTCAGGGACTCTTGAAGCAGAATCTGTCTTTTACCTTTTGCCCCAGTTTGCCTCAGCTTTTGTGGTTCATAGAGTGCTACAACAGAATCTGCTTCTTTGTTGTTATATTGTGTTTACTGTTTTGTCATCTCCAGATTGTGCTCCGGCTACAAATCTTCAGGGATTGGTGTAGTAAAATCTTGTGTTGTTTTGTCAAGGATGTCATACCTCAACACAAGTAGTGGTGTCAATTTCTCTTATATATGTAATAAACTTGATACAAAGTGGCCTTAACATGATCAAATTTTACTCGTATTGCAAAATCACTGAGATCATATAAATTCAACCGCGTCTCGATTGCTAAAATTTTAAATCTGGGATCCTTTATAGTTGCTAAATAAAACACACTTTTAAATTTAAGTTTCATGACATTCAGTGCAAATTTAAATGAACAAAGGAATTCATATGCTTGAAATTTCGCATAAATATCAATTAACTTATTTATAACTTTATTTGATGTGGGAGAAAAGATACCGCTTCACACTTTAGTTGTATTATTATAACCTTATTTCATACACAATATTGCAACATTACAATCATGCTCAGTAAGTACATCCAAAGAACAATTCCTAGATTCATTAATTATTTGACCCTTATATAATGCAGTTTTGTTTTTCATAGTAACTTTCTAAAGATCGTAAGTATTATTCCATCTATAGGCACATCAATATTAATGTTTTTCTTACTTAAACCAAATCAGGACATGAATTAATTCATAAGTCATATCATAGATCAATTCATCAATCATACAATTGCAGTTATTTTCTCAATGTTAGTCAATGGTATTAAGCATGAGATGACTACTAATCTATGCAACAGAACGATGACTACTAATCTATGCAACAGAACGCTGATGCTAGATGCATTATCAAAAGTCATCGTAAATGCATACAAATGCCAAGTAATTAATTCCTCATACAGAAGCAAGAGTATGGGGATACTCAATCAATTTAAAAGATAATTCTTTTCTGCATAATCCAATCAACATCAATCAAGTATGTAGTTAGACTCATATAACCTATTTTTTCTATCTAGATGACCACAATATTAGATGTAAAATAAATTGTACCATTAAATGATCAAAGTATGCAACCAAATCAGTCTTACATGCCTTTAACCTTTTCATTACATCCCTTTTACATTCTGTTGAATATTTTAAATTGAGGCGTTAAATCTTTTTGATCCATACTAGAAAAGTCACGTGTATCAACAAATGTGAAAGGTGATTTGGCACTTCTTATAAATTTAATAATTTCTGATCTGGCTCTCTTATGATAAAATTGATAATTAGTAATCATTTCAAACTTATCATTTTCTATAAATATTTGATTTCTTATTTTTAGTTTGAACACTAATATGTGATTTACATGTCTAGAAAAATGAGAAGTTCCAACAATATATGAGCATACTAACTTTACATAATTAATACCAAATTTTGCTCTAAACTTTTAAAACATTTATTATTTCCTTAATCCTTTCAAAATAGTTCCACATATTAGAAGTGTACTTAGTTTTAGATATGGGTGTATATCTAGGCGCAGAATAAAGTGCAATATTAGTTGAGTCAATTGTTTCATCATTTTCAGATGATACTGGTATCATGACTACTAATGTTAATTATGTTGAGACTACTAATATTTATGTTATAGTTGAACGCACATCAATCAAATCTAAAAAGCATATCTAAAATGAAAAAGAAACATAACAATTGTGCGGGACATAAATATCACCATGTTGCTACATTATTATGACATGTCAACTAAATATACAACAGATTGTGCAAGATTTTGTACAAGCAACCTGTGCAGTACAAGAATGAGCATATCTGGAAAATATGGCAGTACGGAAAAATAGGATATTCAAATCAGAAGATAAAGCTGCAAAATTATAGGAGATTACAACAAGAAACAAAGTCAGCATGCGAAAAATCAGTAGATATGGCTTAAAGATAATGCCAACAAAATCACAACAAATATTCAAAGGAATAAATCTTAACAAACTGAATGGATTTGTGGGGGTGCATCTCAGTATAAATACAAGCAACAATGCAGCCTATGAAGGTATGCTTGTGAGAGAGAACTGTGAGCTGATCTTGAAAGATTACCGAAGCATCAAAGACATTATGAAAAGCATATGATCTTAAGCTATCAACGGACACCACAAGGCTGAAGAAAGTCACTTCGGAATAAGGACTTGGACAGTGGGAACAGACGGGAGGTCTCACATTCAAGGGGAGCCTGAGTGCCAATTTCTATTAAATGAGTAAAGGTTAGGATAGACAGGGATTCTACTGTTCTGTAACGTCATTGTACTCGATCTTGATATAGTGAATTGGTTCCCAAGGGCTTGGGATAAGCCCCCCAGACGTAGGCTGGTTTATAGCCGAACTGGGTAATCTGTCTTGTGCATTTAGCAAGTAGGATCGATTACTTTCTGTTATTTCATCATACTACGTAGCTTGTTCAACAAGTTATACTACCGACAAGTTGGACAAGTTCCTACCATTCAGCATTTTCAATTGGTATCAGAGCCACCTACTCGACATACGGAGTAAGATCTTGGTGTAAAGCTAAACGGAAGATGAGTATGAATGAAGGGTAGAGCATGACACGACCCCCATTATTGGAAGGAGACAATTATGATTACTGAAGATGTCCTGGATGATGTTCCAGCAGCTGCAACATCAAGTCAAGAGGTCATCTGGGCTTAGGCAACTCAGGAGCTGAAGATGACAGCCAACTTTCTTACTGCGGAGATTAAATGGCCTGTGGCATTTACACCAAAAAGGGGGAGAAAGTATATGGCAGTATTGTTGTTGCATTGATAATGGTGTGTCCAAGACGGAACAAGTAGCTGCATGGAAACAATTAAGTTTTACTGCAAATGCCAAGGGGGAGAATGTGGCTGCACATTGGCATGTTGCACAAAACTATACAAGATGTTGTACAAAGCGACTAATACTGGGACAACCTATTGGCCTGATCATGAACATGAAGTATTCGATCTGCACAGAACCTGGTGAGGATTTGTAACAAAAAGAGGGAGAAGAAGATGACATGACTGATATGGTTATGAGAAGAGGATGACATGACGGGGACGAGCATATCATCTTGCTAAAGAATCTATTGTTAGTTTTATCCCAAATGCCAACGGGGAGATTGTTACAACATTATTATGGCATGTCGACAAAACATTCAACAGATTGTCTAAGACTTTGTACAAACAACCTGTGCAGTACAAGTATGAACATATCTGAAAAATCTGGCAGTACGAAAAAATAGGTTACTCAAACCAGAAGATAGAGCTGCAAAATTGTAGGAGACTACAACAGTAAACAAAGTCAGCATGCGAAAAATCAGCTAATATGGCTTAAAGATAATGCCAACAAAATCACAACAAATATTCAAAGGATTAAATCTTAACAAACTGGCTGGATTTGTGGGGTGCATCTCAGTATAAATAGAAGAAACAATGCAGCCTATGAATATGCTAAGGGGAGAGAACCGTGAGCTGATATTGAAAGATTACCCAAGCATCAAAGACAATTCTGGAAAGCATATGATCTTGAGCTATCAACGGACACCACAAGGCTGAAGAAAGTCACTTCGGTAGAAGGACTTGGACAGTGGGAAGAGACGGGAGGTCTCACATTCAGGGGGAGCTTGAGTGCCAATTACTATTAGATGAGTAGAGGTTAGCATAGAGAGGGATTCTGTTGTTCTGTAACGTCCTTGTACTCGATCTTGATATAGTGAATTGGTTCTCACGGGCTTGGGATAAGCTCCCCAGACGTAGGTGACAGCGCGTCGTCGTGCGCCTCAAATTTGTAGTTGTAGTTCCTGTTAACACACTAGAAAGTGGTAAGCAGGGTCGAACCCAAAGAGAGCAAATGAATTAGAGTTCAAATGATAGTCACAGAGAATGGAACAATACTGAAGATATCAACTAAAGAGAAAATCAATTCGGGGAATGCAATGCAACTAGTTATCATAGACCAAAAAATATGTATAAACTAATGAATACTGCACTCGAAATTCTACTTGTTCTTAACCGCTAAGTTCTCGAACATGTATAATAGTTACTTGGCTACACCACAAATCGGTTCTATCGCTAGGTTCTCCCCAACAATGCAATCCAGTCAAGTGTAACACAATGATATCAATCTGGCTCACCGCTAAACTGCACCAAATTGGCAACCAAAGCATTCAGTTCATACATACAATGGCAGTATAATCACTAGCTCAAACAAGTGGTCATTGACCTCAAACTAAATAATGCGATGCAAACCCCAAACTGAATTGAAGATTTAGCTACTCATAACATTCATGGAAATACAATAGAAACTGGGTTAAGTTGCTACAAACTGAGAAACTGAGCTAAAATAGAGATTCGGTGAATAGTGATTCCGGCCGTGAATAGTGATTCCGGCTGTGAACAATACAATGAACAATAAAATGTGGACAGTAAAAATGAACAGTAACCGGCCGTGAACAGTGAATTCCGGCGATTCCGGCGACTTCTCTCTAGCTCTTGCCGTCACTATTTCGGTGAATAGTGAGTTGTCGTTTTTTCTCATTTGTCCATGTTTTTGGTTTAGGGTTTTTGGAATTGAACCAGAATGAATCACATCTGCTTGAACCGGTCCTGATTGAACCAGCTGGTCTTCAGTTGACTGCATTGACTTTGGTGAATGACAATGATCCAATTATGCGATAAATTCTAATGCGATCTTGAACATTCCTGCGATACGAAAATACTACAAAAGAGTAATCATTGACACAAAATGTAATAAAATAATGGAAATAAACAACTCAATGGGAGCGTATAAATACGCTCCATCAAACTACCCCACACTTATTCTTGTTCGTCCTCGAACAACAACAAGATACGCAAGCACTCAAATCATTCCTATCATGCCAAGAGATAAACACTGAAATTACTTGAGAAGCCCTCCCCAACCAATTTATCAATACATGCTCACATTCATTCTCAAATAATGATCAACAAGAAACTAGAATGATACATGTTACCTTTAAGGCCGAGATGGGATTTAATGGATGACTAGGAGTTAATCTTTTTTAGACTCCAAACTCCACTCTTGGTTCAACTTCATAGTCATGCGCATACAACTGAATTTTCTTTCTTTGGCATGTGATGAATCCGAGTTATGAGAGGATCAACCTTTTCTTCTTTTCTTGTAGCTTGTTTTTGGACTTTGCTCTTTTTCCGATTGCTTTTCTTTCACATCTTGCAAAACCTGAATTTTTGTTTTTCAAGCTTTCAATGTGAAATGCTTGCTTGTCCTTTTTGAGCTTTGCTCTCCAATTTGATCTGTTCCAATCATAGCCTTCGAATGGCAGCATAAGGTACGCGTCCCGCTCTTTCTCATCATTCCCCTTTCAGCGCGAGGCAGGATAGGGGTTACCCACCCATTCCCGGTTACTCGAACTAGAGATAGGACGGTTTGTTTTCCCGTCCCACCACTGCATATCACTGCAATGATGGAGTCAATGTCATCCCTCATAACTCAAAGTGCCAACCTCCACAAATTCAGTGCGCAACGCGACTAATCCTTTGAACCTCAGAATGAACAACTGAATGGGAGCGTATAAATACGCTCCATCAGTAGGCTGGTTTATAGCTGAACTGGGTCTGTCTTGTGGATTTAGCAAGTAGGATCGAATACTTTCTGTTGTTTCATCATATTACATAGCTTGTTCAACAAGTTGTACTACCGATAAGTTGGACAAGTTCCTGTCATCCAGCATTCAGCATTTTTACACCACAACAATACCTGCACAAATAAGACATACATAATTTAACAAATAAATCAAACTGATCTAGCTTCAATAAAGTTGATCGGCACATGCTACAGATCATGCTTGAATAAGATGACCGAGGCATTCAGGTCGGGCCATTTGAAGAAGCTTATTAGATTGTATAAATTTGAAGTTTGATAATCGTAAAGTAATTAAACTATCAATTTTGTTTAATTTCATTTTTTCAGTTCAAATCTTATTCGAGCATTCTCTTACCGTCACCGGTGGCGGAACCACATGTATTTGATTGGGGGCACGTGCCCCCAATAGCTTATCAATTTGCATTCAATTTAAAGCTTAAATATGTTGACTTTCCAGTAAATATGCATTTCGCACACAAATGAAGAAACTAACCTAACAAGCAACATGATGTGGGATTCTCATATGTCAAAAGTGTCAGCGTTTTGTGACAAGTATGATGTTCAAACGTTAAATATGGAGGGTGAGTTTGTTGATGCGCGAAGGCCAAGGAGAAAGACTAATCTGACCAATTTACAACATCTTCAAATATATTGTTTTTACATAGTGGTGGATTTGGTGCTTCAGGAGTTCAATGACCGTTTTCATGAGATAAATTCTGAATTGCTTATTTGTAAGGCTTCTTTGAGTCCAACTGATTTATTTTGTGATTTTGATCCTTTGAAGTTGATGAGACTCGCCGAGCTTTATCCATATGATTTTGATTTCGAGGCTCGAATGACTCTTGAGTATCAACTTCGTCTATATATTGATAATGTTCGAGATGATGTAAGATTTTTAAATTTGAAGAATCTTGGGGCTCTAGCTAGAGAAACTATCTTAAATATCCTTTGATATTTCGACTCTTGAAGCTAGTTTCGACATTGCCTGTCGCCACTGCAACTGTTGAGAGATGCTTTTCTTCGATGAATATTGTGAAGACTAATTTGCCTAATCGAATGGCAGATTTTTTTTTATGTGATTGTTTTACTTGCTATATTGAAAAGGATGTATTTCAATCATGAACCAATGAAGATGTAATATGAAGTTTTGTGAAAATGAAGACTCGTAGAAAGCAATTATAATAACATTTTTCTTAAATATTTTTATACTGTCCCGATAAAAAAATTCCAGGATCCGCTATTATGTTTTCAAAAAATTCCTAAGAATCCGTCATCCTCATGCCTACTAGTTTCGCCCTCCCTTGGGCTCATCAGAGGAGCGGGCACAGCTCCAGATCAGTGAGGCACCCAAAAGCTCACCTGAAGGGGCTCTTGAGGCGCGTACTCGCCTTAGTACTGTATTCCTTCTCTGCCTTTAGTACAACAAGTAAAGATTTTATCGGGGCTCGCACGTTTTCTCAAGTTGTCCAAAGGGCAAGTTCATACCATTACCCGCCCCTAAAAAACTGACCTTGTCCTTAAGGTCAACATGCGTGCTGGCCGGTCAGTGCATTGAAATCGTAGCCTTTGCATTTGTTTTGGCGTCCCATACCGCCTCCACTTTTTTTTTTTTTGCTATAGAAATTCTTCATTCGCTTTTGAGCATAGTGTCTCATGCCACTAGAGGCTCATGCAAGGTTCTCCGAAGGGTTGATGTCCCATACCATCAAATGCGACCTTCAGAGTTGCGCTTCCGCATTTGAACTTCATTCGATATTGCACTGATTTGCAATGGATTCTTTGACGTGACGAAATTGTTGGCGCTCTTCTCGACTAACTAAGCAAGCACCCTCTAGCTAGTCTTCTTTCCGAGTTGGCCAGTTGGGCATTGCTCTTCTCGGCTAACTTTCAGTGTGGTAGCCTTCTTTCCGAGTTGCCTTCTAAGATCGTCCACGGTAGCTCACACTGGCAGCTTTCACTCTGGCCCTTTCGGGCATTCAGGTAGCTCTTTTCAGGTCGCAATCCTCCATGTTTGGCTCTGATACCAATTGTTATGTTTCCCGACACTTCCTAAGAATCCGTCATCCTCATGCCTACTGGTTTCGCTCTCCTTTAAGCTCATCAAGGAAGCGGACACAGCTCTGGACCAGTGAGGCACCCGAAGGGGCTCTTGAGGCGTGTATTTGCCTTAGTACTGTCTTCCTTCCCTACCTTTAGTACAGCCAGTGAGGCACCCAAAAGCCTACCCGAAGGGACTTTTGAGGCGTGTACTTGCCTTAATACTGTCTTCCTCCCCTGCCTTTAGTACAGCCAGTAGACATTTTATCGAGGCTCACACATTTTTTCAAATTGTCCAAAAACAGATTCATATCATCCGCCACTGACCATCACTCTACTGATGGTAGTTATCATTTGTTGTAATTCTGTAGTGCACAAATGACAAAAACCTACCTGGTCTCCAAATGTTTTGTGGGTCTCCGGTCTCAACGTCTTTTTTCCGGGTTCAACAACTTGTTATATGCGACAATTATTGTACTACTGTTAGAGTAGCATACAGTAAAGTAGTTCATCTAAACCTCTCGTTACAATAATCTCAATATCCCTGCAATGGCTGTCCGAAAGCTCTATGGAACTCTAGGCTCTCCGGCCACCATGCGAGCCCTTGCATCACTCTATGAGCATCAGCTTGAATTTGAGTTCATACCCATCGATCTCAAATCTGGGGAGCACAAGAGAGAGCCTTTCCTATCGCTCAACGTAATTTGACATAAACTTTATACTCTATTTTCTCAGATTCATGGTTTCTTTCTACTTGTTCCGAATTCCCACGCTCTGATCTGACCAACTGCTGCATCTCTTCATCAGCCTTTTGGTCAAGTTCCAGCATTTCAAGACGAAGATGTTACTCTATTTGGTATTATATATATATCAGAGGCACACACGTATCTGTATTCGTTAACAATAATTGTCATTTGGATGATTTATAACAAGTTGATTTGCAGAGTCTAGAACAATAATGCGTTTCATATCTCACCATTATTTCACCCTGGAGAACGAGCAAGTTTATGACGTGCCAAAGTTGCAAGGTACAGTAGCCGGATGGATTGACATAGAGGATCATCACTTCGATCCCCCTGCATCCAAACTCACAATTGAGCTTGTTTTCAAGGCCAAATTTACCGGAAGCGATCCCGATGCAGCCATAGTTGCCGAGGAGGAAACCAAGCTTGCAAGAGTTCTGGATATATATGAAGGGAGACTTGCAGAATCAAAGTTCTTGGGCGGCGATAAGTTCACTGCTGCTGACCTTACTCATCTCCCTTGCTTGTACTACTTGACGGGTACGCCGGTGGAGCGGTTTTTCGATGAGAGGGCGCTTGTTAGCGCATGGAAAAAGAGTATCATGTCTAGGGAAGGCTGGAGAAAGGTGGTGGAAATGGTTGAGGGAGTCCAGGCTTGAGATGGTGTGAGCTGAGATTGATCAGTTGCAACATCTTCTATGTTTGAATAAATGTTCTGCCGCATGTCTCTAAATACAGTTTAATAAATGTTCTGCCGCATGTCCCTGAATACAGCTGGTTTAATAAATGTTCTGCGATCCCAGTTCCTTCATGTCTTAATCCTTTAATTTCATAACACTGTCTAATCTGTCTCATTGTGCCTGTTTCAGTGTACTGTGTTAGTTGTTTCATAATATTTAAACTGATAGTATTTCGATAGTTGTTAGTAACTACACAAGTGGTATTATGAAATATAAAGAACACAAGATTAGGTTGCCCTGTTCAGCTCCACGAGCCTAATCAAGGAGGTTTCTCTGAACCCCTTGTGTAAAGCACTTCACTACCAAATGGTCAAGTACAATAGTTCTTACGTAACAAGACCCCCTCTGTTACAGCTATGTCGTTGCACCACAGATGAGTCTGACTCCCTCAGATTGAGATCCCACTCTAGGCGACCTCGATATGCCTCCCACAAATCGTAAGTTCTCATCCCGAGAACACCATCACTTCTACGAGATGCTTTCACAGCCTGTTCGTACAGCAATGGAATAACCCATGATCAACTTCGAGTGAGCTCAACTTACGACCGATCTCCAATAATGATCGAGCTCCCTCTAATGCGTTTCTCCCCACGAGAATGATCTTAACTTCGAATTATTTCTTTTTGCCTAATTGGCGAATACCACTGGATGCAGCAATTATATGAATCGGTTGCTTGCTCTCTTTAGGCAACGAATGATTATCTTTAGAATGTAGATAATCATCCCTTCCTAAAACTTCTCAATCTCTCGTTCATAGAATCCTGGAATGTTAGGTTTAGATAATCATCCCTTCCTAAAACATCTCATTCACCCGTTGATAGAATCCCGAAATCTTAGGTTTAGATAATCATCCAAACCCTAGCCGCCTCGAGATCTCCTTGACGCCATTTTAGGAAACCTAAACGAAACATCACTGCTGAGTGACTGTTTCTAAAAACTGATTGCGCGCGACTCTGTTCAAGCCAACTCTTGCTCACCCTCTCATTCAGGCTTCAGCTTTCTTGGTCTTGTGAACCTTGTTGGTCTGCTTCGACACCCCTGTTATAGCTTACAGGCACATGACTAATACATACTCCGTTTGCTAAAAACATGCCACACACATCCATAGGACACATGGACTTAACAATCTCCTCCTTGGCATTTTTTGGCAAAACTTCTCTACTATCAAAAGACTCCCCTACGATATAATTTTATGGCCCCCAAGAAATTACTCCCTTTTTTGCCAACAAAAGTGGTAATCAATCTTCCTAGCACCAATCTTGCCCTTCTTCTTTGACATTGCTCCCCTGTCTCAATGGCCGTACTCATCTTCTTTCTTGCTAATTTTTACTTTCCAAAAGATCTAGCACATATCTGCCACATCATTCATGACCTAACACACATGCTCTGCCTCAGACTCTACTTCACCCAACATGAGAGACAGACATCAAAAACTCTTCCTCTAGATGCTTAACCAGTTCAACATTCCTTACGCATTGTTCCTTTCATCTAGATCATCTGGGCTCAACAGCTTCCCGCTGTAATGTATTCGCCTCAGCAGTGGACAGTGAGATGCTGCTTTGTTTCTTGCTGAACCATGACACCAAGTTGTTTACTAGAAAGAATCATCCTTCTGAAGTGCTTTTTTGATCTTCTACGCTGCCTGGCCAATCAGCATCATAGTACCCAACTAAGTGAGAGTTGGTATAATTGTGTACTAGAGACCGTAGTTCACTGTACCACTCACATATTTGATTATGCGTTTCACAATTGCCAAGTAACTTTCTTTAGGGTTTGCCTGGTACCTAGCACATACTCCAACAACATAACAAATGTCGGGACGACTGGCAGTGAGATATAGCAGGCTGCCAATCATGCCCCTGTATAGAGTCTTATCCACGTTGACTCCAGATTCACCTTTTGTGATTTTCACGTGTGTAGCGGTGACGGCACGTCATTGTGTCATCAAATTTGAATTTATAATGACCTACTATACTAGCAAGCGGTAAGTAAGGTTGAACCCAAAGAGAACAAATAGTCCTAGAGTTCTATTAATAATTAACGGGGGTTTGTTCTCAGAAAGAATGATGTTTATCAAATTTAGAAAGAATCAGTTCTGGGATGTGCATTGCAATTAGTAGTCATCAATCAAGCATGCATCAACTAGTAAAAACTATTGTTCTAGCCTAATGATCCGCACGTAGTTGTGCGCGTCAAATTAATCCTTCCTTCTCCACTTAGTACAGCGGCTAAGTCAGGGTCCATTCCACAAGGAGCAAGCAGACTCGTTCTAACTAGTAACCTACACGTACGAAAATTAAGGTGTGAGTGATTGGGTTGCGCAGGAGCGCAAATAAATAGTAGTTAACGCAGAATTTGCACTAGATGTGCGCATGCAGTAGAGATTAAGTACTATGACAATGAAAAGTATCGTTGCAGACAATCTTCTATGAATGTATTCCTTATCATTTACTCTAAACGTCTATAGTTCGATTCACTGAAGTTAGTGTCCGATCAAGGCTTCCTAACATGTGCGCATGTTCCGATCAAAGTTCATGAGCTATTAATTCTTGAAACTAGTCTAAGCAGCTACGAATCCTGTCATAGTAGCAATTGATTATCCTAGCGCGTTACTCCTAGTTGTCACCGTCAAGCTACCAACTAGTTTAACATATAACAAACAAGTAGTAAGAGTAAGATTGCGGTTCAAGGCTTCCCCTACTCATGCAACTAGCTGTCAACAGTGTGCACAGAATTAATACAAGCAAACAAACTATGCATTAAGCACAAGTCTCAAAGGAAATACTCATAGAATCATGCCCAACCGATACAAAGCGTTTAGCTAGACATGCTAGTAGTAAACATCACAAAAATAGTAAATAACAGCTAAAGTATCCAAGAAAATAGTAACAAGCAGGTGCGTGCAGGTTGCAGTGTCTCGGCTTGCGCAGTCGGCTAGCGCAGGTCCTCTCAGCAGCTCGTGTGTTTTTCAATTCTGCCTCTCTCTCGTGTGTTGTGGTGTGTGTTGATGCTTGATGATCGATTATTTTTCAAACCCTAGCCTTCCTCTCTTTATATACTGCTCATGAGGCAACTTCCAAATCCGATGGTGTCAAGATTTGGAAACACCACTATCTTGCGCATGGCGCACTGCGCACATTGGTTAGCAGAGTCGGTCTGCGCACCGCACTCTGAATCCATCCTGTTTGCGCTGCTAGCTCCGCAGGCTGTGTGTTGCGCTCCTTAAACGCTGCCTATTAGCGCGTATCCGACTTAGGCCCTTGTTTTGTCCTGAAATACAAAAACACCGGAAACCAGTAATCTTGTACACAAAATAATGCAAACAAGCATAGTGTTAGGATCTAAATAGCGCGTATAAATAGGCTCTATCAAACCCCCCACACTTGCCCTTGTTCGTCCCGAACAAGCACTCAAGCACGGATACAATACCTCTCTGGAGTCTAGCGCACAGTCTTGCACTCTGGCGCGATCTGCACTACCATTCACCTTGCGCTGCTCTATCACCTGTGCGCATCTGCCTTCAACAGTTTAATATAACAATTTCGCAATTTGTTACCTCTCAGCTGGGATGAAGATCATTTCGGATGGCTGGGAGATAGCTCTTCAAAGGCTCCGGGTTGTCAGTCTTTACTTCGAGGACGGGAATATGGTTAATAGCGCAAGCTTCTTCCGGTGCGTGATTCTTCCGCGCACTTCCTGGGAACTCGAGCCTTCTTGATGATTTTCTTGTGAATCTTGCGCAAGCTGGTACGTAGTTGTGCGCATGCTGGTTTCTTTAGCGCATATCCTCTGCTGGTGTCTTTATTTTTGTACAGCTTTATCTACGGTTCCTATGTTCCCAGAACGGTTCCAGTCTCGGCCTCCGGATAGCAGCTATGGAACAACGCTCCGTTCTTCCTCCTTGATCTATTTGCGCAGGTCAGCGCACGCGTTTACACCCGCACCCGCCTTCCCTCGCTCGACTTCCAGAGGAAAGGTGGTCTATTTTCCCACCTCGCCACGCTTTGGGTATTCGCCTTCGGCATCTGCGTGGCTGAGCGCGCACTATTGTTCCGAAGGTCGCGAAGCACCAGCCTCCACTAGCGCTCTCGACCATATACCTTACCTTCGAAGCAAAAACGTCTAACCTCCTCTCTAGAGCTTTTCTGTCAACTCCACATCCCCTGTATATCCCAACTAAAAGGAGCAGAAAAACGAAAAAATACTAAAACAGTTGATAGCAGCGCATGCAAGATGAATAGGGCAATACAAGCTGAAAAGGTGTGCGCAACCCGCACACTAGCGCACCACTGCTACTATTCCCTTCAACTAAACTAAGCTACACTACAAAGCTCAAAAAAAAGTGAAATGTAAATGTAAAGCCCCCCCCCCCCCCCCCCCACACACACACACACACTTAAACAGAGACGTGTCCCCACGACTCGCGCTCAAGCGCAACGGAGAGCGCACACATGCATGCAAGCAAAACAAAGAACATAAGAAAAAACATATAGTCATCGCAGCAACGACAAGGTCAGGGGTCACAAAATATTCAGCACAATATAGCAACATCGAGCAATAGTTTTCAAAAAAAAAAAAATAAGAAACCACTCGAAAGAAATGCGCGCCCTCCCTGCAGCCCTAGATATCCTCAGAGCTGGACTGAGCCGCGGATCCGTGCGCCTCCTCATCTGAAGAGTCTGTCTCATACTCGGTACTGGAGGCTGGCGGCACAACAGAAATGGCGGCGGGCTGAGTCAAGAGGTCGTCCTCTGAGATAGGGTCCCATAGTTAATCTGAGCTGGAACTTATGATGGGATCGGCTTCAGGGGACCTCTGAACAGAAGGCTGCGCAGGGGGTGCTGCTGGTGCTGGTATCGGGTCTACTGCTGGGGTGGGCTCTGCTGCATGGACCGGGGATTGGGCAGGAGGGCTGGCTGGGTGGCGCTGCTCGCTGGGGGATCCTGAAGGCGGCCTACGCAGACTGAGGAGAGGGGGGATAGAATCTCCAAATCTCCACCCTGATGGTGGACTCACGCTGAGGTCTTCCCCCTCTGGCACTAAATACTCGAGCACGCGCATGACGTTGAACATCATGCGCTGCTCCTCTGATACCTCCTCAGGCGCCTCCTCTTCCTCTGTCCTGGGGCGCTTGCCTTGTGCACGCGGGGGAGAATCATCAATGGCTATGGTTACTGGCTCCCCCTGCGGCACACTTGCCCTCCGGCGCGCTCCAGTTTGCGCACGAGTCCTCATGCGCCTGACTGGAGGCGCAACTGGCTCTGGGGCCTTTTCCATCTCCCTTTCCTCAGCGGCCTCTTCTGGCTGCACGCTACTCTCTACTCTTTGCCTCGGCGCTCTGGCCGGCTGCAGCTGGTAGCACCATTCCAAGGACCCATCCTCTCTCACGGCCACCGCTCTGAGCTGCAGCATATGGGCACGGTTCAGGGGAACGGCTGGCACCACCGTGTGCTCGGGCACTTCTGGCTCTCCATGCAGCGCACGCAGCAGGTGCGTAATCATTCCTCCACAAGTCAGCGGCCCTTTGGTGCTGACCCGACTCCAGTGCACCACCATATCTGAGACAAACAGCACTTTCTTCCCATAATAGAATCCTTTCAATATGTCCATGTCCAGCAGGCTGATCTTCGGCGCACCATTAAAGCGCCCGATGATTGCATAGGCGACCATGCGCCAGAGGTAGAACATCCACGGGTCGCGCAGCTCGCGTCCTCGGCTGCGCCCCGCGGCAAAAACTTGGCCAGTCGCCATCTCACGCCCCGCCTCCTGATTCGTGTGCGTGTCTATATCCTCCTCACGCACCTTGGCGCATCTCAGCGTGCGCTTCAGCCTTTTTGCCGAGGCTATGTACCAGACCCCTCTGTGCCGGTACCTGATCTCCAAATCGGCCGTCTCCAGCGACGCCAAGAACTCACATGTATCCTCCTTATCAGCCGCGCTGTTGATCTCCAACAGCGCCTCCCAGCCCGCCAGCACGAGCTTCTCCACAATGAGGTCCTCCATCCCGACCTCGCGCAGGAAGTCCCTGCTGATGTACGGGGTCCCGTACATCTCCAGCAGCATGAAAGCGTCATATTTGCTGGTAAATGATGCTGGGGTTTCTTGATCCTCCGCTGGCCTCATGGTGCGCTGGGGTTCCTCCGGTCAACTAAGGTCAAAGCTCCACAAATGCTCAAAAATCCTAACTCCGACAAACGCCCTGAAACTGTCACCCACAGGTCGCCTATCCTCCGCCTACAAAACCCACTCCCAGAACTCCAAATGGTACGGATGAACTTGGGTCGATTTCAAACCTAGGGCAACGCTTCCATCGCACAAACCCTAACTGAATCGGCTAAAACTGAGGGGAAGGGTTACCTGGTGTGTGTGCGACGGGAAGCTCTTCAAATCTTTCTAAACGGAGGGCTGGTTGATCGTAGGACGGTGAGCGGAGGCTGAGGGCAGGAGCTTTCTTGCAACGGTCGACTGTAAAAATACTGAAATTTTTCTAAGTCCTGGCCTTTTATACCCCCTGCCTGGCGCAGCTGTTTTGCGCACTGAATTTGCGCACTGACCTGCACACTGCTGCGCGACTAAAAAAAAAACTACAAGTCCTAAACTAGCTAAAAGACACACACACAAAAAAACGTGTAAAAGGAAAGCGTGTCGGGTTACCTCCCGACAAGTGCCTTTGTTTAACGTCGTTGGCTCGACTGTACCTCATTACTTGCGTAAAAGTGTGCCAGTGACCTCCCCCACTCTTGCTCCTGAATGACCCTGCGCTTGTGCATGTGTTGTGTTCTTCTTGGTCCTGCGCAAAGGGGCGGAAGGGTGGTCAGCAAGGTTAATAGTATGTAACAAATCATAAGTAACGAGGGTAGTGAATGAGGGAGAAGAAATATGAGCAATAGTTCCTAGTTCTCCCTCAGGTGCATCCGATGGCGACTCTGGCGCAGCAACTTGTGCATCTTCTATTTTGGGCTCTGCCAAGTCAACTTCGCGCGCTGTGCCATCCCAAGGTTCTCCTAAATACTTTTTCACTCTCTGCCCATTGACCTGAAAATGATGCTGGTGCTCGTTTTCTAACTCGATTGTTCCGTAAGGGAAAACCTTTGTAACCGTGTATGGTCCCGTCCATTTACTGCGCAGCTTCCCAGGCATGAGCTTTAGGCGCGAGGAGAACAATAGTACCTGGTCTCCTGGCTCAAAGGTGCGTCTGAGGATGTGTTTGTCGTGAAATGCTTTTGTGCTCGCCTTGTAGTCGCGCAGCCCCTCATACGCATCCAGGCGCAGTTCTTCTAACTCGCTTAGCTCAAATGCGCGCTCAGGTTGCAAACGCGCAATGCCCAGTATGCCTTGTGTTCCAACTCCACTGGCAGGTGGCACGCTTTTCCATAAACCAACCGAAACGGTGAAGTCACAATCGGTGTCTTATGTGTAGTTCTGTATGCCCACAGTGCATCGTCAAGGCGCTGGCTCCAGTTCTTGAGCGACGGTCTCACAGTTTTCTCCAGGATGCGCTTGATCTCTCGGTTGGAAACCTCGGCCTGTCCATTCGTCTGAGGGTGGTAAGCGGTGGACGTCTTGTGGCGCACTCCATAATGCTTGAATACCTGCGCCACTATCCTATTACAAAAATGCGTCCCCTGGTCGCTTATGACTGCCTTAGGCACCCCGTACCTGCAAAAAATGTTAGTTCTCAAAAAGTCAGCGACCGTCTTACCATCATCCTTCCGGGTGGCCTTTGCCTCAACCCATTTGGAGATATAATCCACCGCGACCAATATATATTCATATCCGGAAGATGGAGGAAATGGCTCCATGAAGTCAATCCCCCAAATATCGAATACTTCATCCACTAGTATTGGCGTCTACGGCATCTCATTGCGCGCTGATATGCCCCCTGTGCGCTGGCACCTGTCACAGTTCCTGCAGTGGTTATACGAGTCACTAAACAAGTGTGGCCAATAAAATCCGCAATCCAGGATCTTTCTGCTCGTGCGCTTTGGACCAAAGTGTCCTCCACATGCGTGCGCATGACAAAACATCAAAACAGAGTTAATTTCATGGTAAGGCACGCAGCGCCTCAAAATCTGATCAGGTCCTATTCTGAGCATATACGTACCTGTGACCAGGTAATTCGCAATGTGCGCATACCATGGTACCTTACCTGTTAGCGCCATCAGATGCTCATCAGGGAATGTCTCCGTGATCTGCCCTGGCTCCTCTGCTTTCACGATCCTGCTCAGGTGATCAGCGACTGTGTTCTCCGTGCCCTTCTTATCCTTGATTTCCAAGTCGAATTCCTGAAGTAGGAGCACCCAGCGCATCAGGCGCGGCTTAGTCTCCTTTTTGGACATCAGGTGACGGATTGCTGCGTGGTCTGTGTAGACGATGACTCTGGCGCCTAGAACATATGCGCGGAACTTCTCCAGTGCAAACACGATTGCCAGAAGTTCCTTTTCTGTGGTAGTATAATTCCTCTGCGCAGCGTCCAGTGTGCGTGATGCATAATAGATGGCATGCGGCTTCTTGTCCACGCGCTGTCCCAGAACTGCACCTACTGCATAGTCCCTTGCGTCGCACATCAGTTCAAACGGCAGGCTCCAGTCTGGCGCGCGCATCACTGGCACACTCGTCAGTGCCTCCTTCAGCTTGTCAAACGCAGCCCTGCACTCATCAGTGAATTCGAAACACACATCCTTTTGCAAGAGGTTAGACAGGGGTATACAAATTTTAGAAAAATCTTTTATGAAACGCCTGTAAAACCCTGCATTCCCAAGGAATGATTTCACATCGGGCACGTTAGTGGAATAAGGCAGATTAGAAATAAGATCTATTTTGGTCTTATCTACCTTGATCCCCTCCTGCGAGATAATATGCCCTAGTACTACACCATGTGATACCATGAAATGACATTTTTCATAATTGAGCACTAGGTTTTTTGAAATGCAGCGCGCTAAGACCTTATCAAGATGAGTTAAGCATGCGTCAAAGGTACCTCCGTACACAGTAAAATCATCCATGAACACTTCTATGCATATACCAATCATATCAGAAAAGATGCTCATGACTAGACGTTGGAACGTACCTGGCGCGTTACACAGCCCAAATGACATGCACCGAAACGCAAACGTACCGAATGGGCAGGTAAACGTGGTTTTCTCTTGATCTTCCGCAGCAATGGGTATCTGATTGTACCCTGAGTACCCGTCCAGGAAGCAAAAGGAGGGTTTCCCTGCTAATCGATCTAGCATCTGGTCCATGAACGGCAGCGGAAAATGGTCCTTGCGCGTGACTGCGTTAAGCTTTCTATAGCCGATGCACATGCGCCATCCAGTTTGCATGCGCTTGGGAACTAGCTCGCCCTGCGCATTCTCCTCTACTGTGATTCCTCCTTTCTTCAGCACAACGTGCACTGGACTTACCCATTTGCTGTCCGAGATTGGGTAAATGACTCCTGCGTCAAGCAGCTTCAGGATCTCCTTCTACACCACCTCCATCATATTCGGGTTCAATCTGCGTTGAGGCTCCCTGTATGGTTTGGCACCATCTTCCAATAGGATTCTATGCATGCATACATCCGGGCTCACTCCGTGCAGTTCAACAAGTGTCCATCCTATAGCGCGCTGGTTCTTGCGCAGCACTTCCTGTAATCGCGCCTCCTGCTCCTCTTCTAGTCCTTTCTTTATGATTACCGGCAGGGTGTCCTCATTTCCCAAGAATATGTACTTAAGGTGCTCTGGGAGTTGCTTCAGCTCGACCCTGGGTGCCTGTTCAATAGAGGGCAAGATTTTATTAGCAGTGCAGATATTAACTATATCGTGTACCTATCTGGGTACTGGTTCAGCACTGCTCAGCTCATCCTCATGCGCCTCCAACTCTGCTACGCTCGCACATTGCGCTTCTGCAACCAAGTCATCTATGCTGTCCAACGCGTGCACTGTGGCGTCCTCATGAGGGTACTGCATCCCTTTGAATATGTTAAAGTGAATTTCCTCGCCATCGACCTCCATTGAGAGCGTACCCCTCCTCACGTCTATCTTTGTGCGCGCTGTCATCAGAAATGGTCTGCCCAATAGGATCTACGCACTTCCTTTGCTCGACTCACCCTCCATTTCTAGGACATAGAAATCTACTGGGAACACCAGCTCTCCTACTCGGACGAGGACGTCCTCGATGATGCCCGTCGGTTGCTTGCACGACCGATCCGCTAGCTGAATGGTGAGACCTGCAGGCTTTAGTGGTCCAAGGCGCAATGACGCATACAAGGAATAGGGAAGCACATATATAGATGCGCCTAAGTCAATCATGCAGTTGCTTACTGTGGTCTTACCTAAAGTGCATGGAATGGTGAACGTACCTGGATCTCAGCATTTAGGTGGTACCTTATGTTGCACGATTGCTGAGGCCTGCGCATTTAGCATTACCTGTGCACACTCGCCTTTCCTCCTCTTGTTTGTGCACAGCTCCTTTAAAAACTTGGCGTACCTAGGGATCTGCCGAACTGCTTCAATAAGGGGAATGTTTATTTCCACCTTGCTGAATAACTCGTAGCGCTCCTTATCAAGCGCTTCTTTCCTACCCGATGGTGCCTATACAGTGAAAGGTCCAGGTATGTTAGTACGATTCATATCTTTATCTTTCGATTGCGCCATACCTGGCGCCTCGCCCTGCTGGCTTGTGGCTTGCGCTTCTGGTTGCGCGTCTTGCTCTGCTGGCGCTGGAGCTTGCGCAACTGGTTGCGCGGGCGCCTTTGCAGTCTACTCTGTTCCTAGTGTGCACCCAGTCCTCAGTGTCACTGCGTTGACTCCTCCCTTGGGATTCTGGATCACTTGCGAAGGCAGGTTGCCATCGCTCTTTTTCAGCTCATACACCGTGGTAGCGATCTGTGACAGCTGCTTTTCAATGGACTCGAACCTCTTGTCATATTTCTCATCATTCTTGCGCACTGTGTCTGCTAGCTGGCCCACGATATCCTCTAAGGATCGCCTCGGCTGCTGGTTGTTTTGTGGTGGCAGGTTGTTTTGTGGTGCGCGCTGATCCATGGACTGCCTCTGGAAATTGTTGTCCTCCTTCCATGTGAACCCATTTGCGGCTAGTCCAAAACGCGGTTGATTCTACCTCTACAGCCCTCTATTATCCCATCCTCCTAGAGCATTGACATCTCCTGATTCCTCGAAAAGTGTGGGACATGCATCGGTTTTGTGCTCAGTGGATGTGCAAAATTCGCATGCCTTTGGCGCAGCTGGTTGCGCCCCCTGCGCATTCATCAACTTCTGCAGCATGGCTTTCATCTCCTTTATCTCAGCGCTTGTTTCTACCTGATGCACAGAACGAGCACGACTATTTTCAAGTGTTAGCTGATGTCTTACCTGTCCAGCAGAGTCTTCTATCAGCTGTCACGCATCCTCTGGATTCATGTTGCAAATGTCGCCTCCTGCGCATGCATTCAATAATCTCAGCTCCATGGGTAGCAATCCATTCAGGAAATTCTCTATCAGCACATTCTGGGGCAGGCCGTGATTGTAGCAGTTGGCCTCCAGCTCCCTGAAACGCTCATAATACTCAGATAGTGATTCTCTTGCTCCCTGCCTACGTGCGGCCAATTCCCTCCTGAGTAGCGCGATCTTGGCTGCGGGATAGAACTTGTCCAAGAACTTCTTCTGAAGCTGCTCCCATGTGTGAATAGATCCTGCTGGTAAGCTCATCAGCCAATGCCTGGCCGTGTCACACAATGAAAAAGGGAACGCCTTCATCTTCAGCGCTTCGTCGCTCTCCCCTTCGGCCTTCATGTTCTCGCAAATGACTAGGAATTCTCGCACATGCTTAACTGGGTTCTCGTTGTTCATCCCGTGGAACTTGGGCATGTGATGAATGAGCGAGCTCCTTAGCTCAAAATGACCGTCTGGTGGAAGCACTATGCACCATGGCTGGTTAACTGTGATTGGAGCTGACATCTCTCGTACTGTTCTGCGTCGCGCAACCTGTCGCGCGGGTGGCGCATTATACACTTCAGCGGCCATCCTTGCTTCAACTTCGCGCTGCACTTTCTCTCTGAACCGAACTGCGCGGTTATTTGCTCCTGCATTGTCTGGGGTTCTGTCCGCTAAATTGTCTCCAACGACACTGTTATCTTCCATGACCTGTTCTAAATCTCAAAGAAAACGAAATTAAAAGACAACTAAGCTGTCGCGTCTATCAGTGCGCAACTAGAATCTGCGCAGCGCAACTGTTTCAAGGTTGCGCAGGCTGATGTTGATTGCGCGCTGTCAGAAAGAACAACGAGAAAAATAAAGCAAACAGAAATAATTAACTACTGTAAAAGAGAATTTAAGCTAGTTAAAGCTTATCTGTGTTGCTCCCCGACAACGGCGCCAAAATTTGATCCGCGCGTCGTTGTGCGCGTCAAATTAATCCTTCCTTCTCCACTTAGTACAGCGGCTAAGTCAGGGTCCATTCCACAAGGAGCAAGCAAACTCGTTCTAACTAGTAACCTACACTTACGAAAATTGGGGTGTGAGTGATTGGGTTGCGCAGGAGCGCAAATAAACAGTAGTTAACGCAGGATTTGCACTAGATGTGCGCAGGCAGTAGAGATTAAGTACTATGACTATGAAAAGTATCGGTGCAGACAATCCCCTATGAATGTATTCCTTATCATTGACTATAAACGTCTATAGTTCGATTCACTTAAGTTAGTGTCCGATCAAAGCTTCCTAACATGTGCGCATGTTCCGATCAAAGTTCATGAGCTATTAATTCTTGAAACTAGTCTAAGCAGCTACGAATCATGTCACAGTAGCAATTGATTATCCTAGCGCGTTACTCCTAGTTGTCACCGTCAAGCTACCAACTAGTTTAACATATAACAAACAAGTAGTAGGAGTAAGATTGCGGTTCAAGGCTTCCCCTACTCATGCAACTAGCTGTCAACAGTGTGCACATAATTAATACAAGCAAACAAACTATGCATTAAGCACAAGTCTCAAAGGAAATACTCATAGAATCATGCCCAACCGATACAAAGCGTTTAGCTAGACATGCTAGTAGTAAACATCATAGAAATAGTAAATAACAGCCAAAGTATCCAAGAAAACAGTAACAAGCAGGTGCGTGCAGGTTGCAGTGTCTCGGCTCGCGCAGTCGGCTAGCGCAGGTCCTCTCAACAGCTCGTGTGTTTTTCAATTCTGCCTCTCTCTCGTGTGTTGTGGTGTGTGTTGATGCTTGATGATCGATTATTTTTCAAACCCTAGCCTTCCTCTCTTTATATACTACTCATGAGGCCCAAGGACGGCCTTGGCAACTTCCAAATCCGATGGTGTCAAGATTTGGAAACACCACTATCTTGCGCATGGCGCACTGCGCACATTGGTTAGCAGAGTCGGTCTGCGCACCGCAGTCTGAATCCAGCCTGTTTGCGCTGCTAGCTCCGCAGGCTGTGTGTTGCGCTCCTTAAACGCTGCCTATTAGCGAGTATCCGACGTAGGCCCTTGTTTTGTCTTGGAATACAAAAACATCGGAAACCAGTAATCTTGTACACAAAATAATGCAAACAAGCATAGTGTTAGGATCTAAATAGCGCGTATAAATGGGCTCTATCATCTAACAATCCTGTTAAGGTAATGTCGACTCCAATGTTCTACCTACTCTTAACTGCCAAGTTCTCGAATAGATTAACGATTACTTGACTAACAATACCAATTAGTTCTACTGCTAGGCTTGGCTAATTGGGCAGTTCAATCCAGTATTACGCAATATATATCAATTCAGTTTCACCGCTAGGCTTACTCTAACTTGATGATCAAGGCATGCAATTCATACGAAGAACGGTAATTCACTAAATCGAATTATGAAACATAAATCTCAAACCAAATGTTGCAATGCAGTCCCCAAACCGAGTTAGAGTTTAGCTACTAATACAATCTGAAATTTGCAGCATCTCTTGACAGACAGATTTGTGAACAAGCAGTTGCTGCAGCACGCTCTTGTTCACTCGGAAATTGTCTCAGCAAAACAATGAACAAGACAGAAGTTTGTTCACCCAGTTCGGCCAATTGCCTACGTCTGGGGAGGACTATTCTCCAGTCCTCATCCACTAATCACAGAGGTCTCCAAGTACACTCGGTAACAACTCCACGCAACCTATGCTACTCAACCTTGTGTGGATCACTGGACACAATCAGAATAGGCTCTGACTTGTGTCTGCACACCCTCTACAAATGTCAATCTAGAATAGCTACTTTCTCCTCGAAACTGAGCCTATTCTAAACTACACTCAACTCTGCAGGGTTGTTGCAGCATCTGCTGTAGCACACAGCTGACGCACAATTGTCCGCGTCGCTCCAAGGCCTTCTGCCGAGCCGATCGAACGATTCCATGAGCGCTGCACACTCTGGAACACTCCCCCTTGCTCAGTGACCTCCTGCCACTAGCGAGAGATGCCGCCTAGACACTCGACCGAGCCACACACCCGTCAGTTCTTCCGCGGCCTTCCTTGATCAACCAACAAGCACCACTGCTCTGAATTGGCTTCCAGATCAAGCTCGGATCAGACTACGCAAGTCCTGATCTCCTTCTGCTTCTGTCACCACAGCTCTGCGCTCACGCTTTGCTATCGGATGATGATCGAAGAACTCGTCGCACACCAAAATTGCTCTCTCTGAATTCTGCGTATGCACTCGTGTATCCCTCAGCTTCGATCCCTTTCTGCTCTGACTTGTTCTTACTTAAATAGCAACGCCAGCTTCAATCAAGAACAGGATTTAGCAATGTCCCAAATAGAAACAATTATCTCCTAATTTTTAGGAGATTAGATTTGTTTTTGATCTCCATCCTTCTCTAGCTAGGAATTCCCCACTGGAATATTCACCGCAGCACTTTAAAAGATTCCTCTGATGCTCTCCGCAGAGCTGCCAGGCCTTCTAGCCAAGCCCAAGTTGCTGCTGCTGCTATTCGGACAGATGCTGCAGTAACTTGAACAAGCTCCTGCTATAGCATCCCCTGCTGTAGCTGCTCTTTGTTCACTTGTGCTGGTTTTGTCAAACATTGCCATACTGCATCATCAAATTCCCCCTTGGCATTTTGACAAAACCCTAGGACACTGATGCACACTTCCATGAACCATTAAATACACCAAACAAAAACGTGTAACGTTAAGAGTGAGAGGTGGCCACACTCGGCCTAAGCACGACCTCGCTGGGCCAAAAAATTAAAGTTCATCAGTTCATCAGTGGCTGCAAAGAACTCTCCCCCTTTTGGCACAGATGCTCAAGGGGCCTGCTTTTCATCCGCCGGGAACTCCAGGTCTCTTAGCAGACTTCTGATCTGGCCGCGCCTAGCATCCCTCCTTTTTGCTTATGCTTCAAGAGTGAGCAGCTCAGATCTGAGATGGCTCACAATTCTGGCACGGAGAGCTGTTTGGATCGTGGCGGCAGGGGGAAGGGATTCCTCTAGAGGAGCTGGGGCTGAAGCACCAACCAAGAGCGGATCCTCATAGGCTATGTCCACTGCATGTTTCCCTTTAAATAGTTTGTGGTCTACTGTAAAGACCTGCAGCTCCTCGGATAAACCTTCAGAAATCTCACCAAGCTCCGGATGCTGTGAGACCATCATCCCATAGATGAGGGAGGGTAGCACGATGGGCTTGCTGGAGGAAGCGCTTCCAGCATGAGTAGCCAGTTGGGGAAACATCACACAACCCAGACTGATTTTCCTCCTTTTCCCAATAGAGTGTAAAAGGTTAGCAAAGGCTCTACTAACCTTTCCCCTGTGAGAGCTGGGGATCCAGTTTCTAATGCCCAAATGATACAGCAGAGCATTTTTTGAGGTGAGTTCAGCAGCACTAAGATTTGGACCACCCCAAGACAAGCAAACTCCTCCTGTCAGAACCTTAGCCAGCACCTCTGGCTGGACATTCGTGGGCTCTCTGGCATTTTCATGTATCTCAAGAAACTCATCTATTTTCTCAGGGTTGATAAGTACTTTCTTACCCCGCACCCAACTCTTTCCAAACTCATCTCCTCCTTCCTCACCAAATTTTTCTTCCATGTTCACAATAAATTCCCTAACAAGAGCTATATTGAATCTTAATGGGTAAGTTAGGGATTTGAGAAGGTTTATGAAATTCGTAGTGTCTTAATTCGACAGATTCTGTGAACAAGCAGTTGCTGCAGCACACTCTTGTTCACTTAAATATTGTCACAGCAAGCAAGGAACAAGGCACAGGTTTGTTCACCCAGTTCGGCCAATCTGCCTACGTCTGGGGAGGACTATTCTCCAGTCCTCAATCCACTCAACCAAAGGTTCCAAGTACACTAGGTTACAACTCACGCAACCTATGCTACTCAACCTTGTGTGAACCACTCAACACAATCAGAACAAGCTCTGATTTGTGTTTGCACACCCTCTACAATATGTCAATCTAGAATAGCTACAATCCTCTCAAAGAACTCAGCCTATTCTAAATTACACTACTCAGCAGGGTTGCTGCAGCAACAACTGTAACACACAGCTGAAGCACAATGTCCGCGTCGCTCCAAGGCCTTCTGCCGAGCCGATCGAACCTCTCCAAGAGCGCTGCACACTCTGAGTAACTCCCCCTCACTCAGTGACCACCTGCCACTAGTGAGTACTGCCGCACGACACTCGACCGAGCCTTCCACCCGTCAGTTCTTCCGCGGCTGCCCTTGATCAACCAACAAGCTCCCCAACTCTGAATTGGCTTCCAGATCAAGCACGAATCTGACTCTGCAAGTCCTGATTCTCTTCTGCAACTCTCACCTCAGCTCTGCGCTCAACGCTCTGCTCTTGGGTGATGATCGAAGAAAACTCCCGTCGCACACAACAAATTGCTCTCCGTGAATTCTGTGTATGCACTCGTGTATCCCTCAGCTTCGATCAGCCTCTTCAGCCCTGAACACCTTCTGCTTAAATAGCTGCACCACTTTAAGCAATTTCCAGGTTTAGGCAATTAACCCAACAAGATCAATTATCTCCTAAAATCGAGGAGATTAGATTTGATTATTATCTCCAATGCAAATCTCTTCCTCTGACTAGTAAACCTCTCTGGAATAAACTCTTCAGCAATTTAGAAATTCTTCAGAGGCTCTGCATAGAGTTTCCAGCCATTCCGGACAAGCCCAGGCAGCTGCTATGCTTGGTCAGTTGAACCAGCCTGTTGAACAAGCTCCTGCTGCAGCATCCCCTACTGCAGCTGCTGCTAGTTCACTTCTGCTTGGCTTGCTTGATAATTTGAGCTGTTGCAGCTCCTTGTTCACTTATGCTGGTTTTGTCAAACCTGCCATACATGCATCATCAATCTCCCCCTTGGCATTTTGACAAAACCCACCAGAGATTTCGCACCTCCACTTCTTAGCCTGCTCTTCTCCTCCCCCTTTTTGGAATAAATGACGGGGGGGGGGGGGGTGTGTCTGGGAGAACTTATGGAGGCAACACGTAGAGCCCTAGAGAGGCTCTCAGGTCTTCAAACCGGGCTGCATCCAGAGCTTTGGTGAAGATATCAGCAAGTTGTTTGGCAGACACAACATGCTGGAGCGAAATGACTTTCTTTTCAACTAGATCACGAATTAAGTGATGACGAATGTCAATGTGCTTGGTTCTGCTGTGCTGAACCGGATTCTTAGATATGCTGATGGAACTCATATTGTCGCAGTAGAGAGTCATTTCATCTTGAGCAATCCCATACTCACTCAGCATTTGCTTCATCCACAACATTTGTGCACAGCAGCTCCCAGCAGCAATGTACTCAGCCTCGGCAGTGGATAGAGAAATGCTATTCTATTTTCTGCTGAACCAAGATACCAGGTTATTCCCCAAGAAGAAGCATCCTCCCGAAGTGCTCTTCCTGTCCTCGGAGCAACCTGCCCAGTCTGCATCACTGTATCTGACCAGATTAGCATTCGTGTCTTTAGTGTACCACAAGCCATAGTCCACAGTTCCTCCGACATACCGAATGATGCGCTTGACCAACTGCAGATGACTGTCTCTAGGACATGCTTGAAATCTGGCACAAACTCCTACTGCATAGGAAATGTCAGGACGGCTGGCAGTTAGGTAGAGCAAGCTCCCAATCATGCTTCTGTAGACAGTCTGACTCACTTCCATACCATGCTCGTCTTTTATGGCTTTCACATGAGTGGCAACAGGGGTTCGCTTGTGACTTGCTGAATCTAGCTGGAATTTCTTCACAAGGGACTTGTTGTATTTACTTTGAGCAATAAAGATACCATCCTTTTTCTGAGTAATCTCCAAACCAAGAAAGTATGAAAGTTCTCCTACCATGCTCATTTGAAATTCTTGCTGCATGTGATTCACAAACTGCTTCACCAGGTGCTGGGACTTTGATCCAAAGACAATATCATCCACATATATTTGAGCAATGATCACATCAGACTGAGTTTTTTTGACAAACAAGGTTTTGTCAACTCCTCCTCGGTTGTAGCCATGTTTTTCCAGGAAAACTGTCAACCGCTCATACCATGCCCGAGGAGCCTGTTTGAGTCCATATAAAGCTTTCTTCAATTTATACACATGTGCTGGATGATGAGGATCTTCAAAACCTTTTGGTTGAGAGACATAAACTTCTTCAGAGAGATCTCCGTTCAAGAACGCACTTTTAACATCCATTTGATATAATTTGAACCCCAGGCAGCAAGACATTGCAAGAAGCAGTCTGATAGCCTCCAGGCGAGCTACTGGAGAAAATGTTTCATCAAAGTCTAGACCCTCAATCTGAGAATATCCCTGGGCAACCAGTCTGGCTTTATTTCGTGTAATGTTGCCCTTTTCATCAGTTTTGTTTTTGAACACCCATTTTGTGCCTATAATGTTTACCCCATTTGGTCTGTCTACCAGATCCCAGACATCGTGTCTTTCAAACTCTACCAATTCCTTCTGCATAGCCATAATCCAGAATTCATCACTCATGGCCTCCTTGAAATTCTTTGGTTCAATGCTGGACATGAAACATGTATTGAGATAGGCATCACTTCTGGTTCTTCTTCTGTCTGAGGGATCCCCAATCACATTTGTCAAGGGATGATTCTTCTGAATCTTCTTTGGGGGCTGCCTTGAAGGTGGATCAGGAGCCTCGGTGTGAAAATCATCAGACAGGCTTTCTGATTGGTCATCTGGAATTTCTGCTTCAGCACTTGCTGTACCATCTTCTGGAGCCACAGCTTGTTCACTTCTGGTCTGTCTATCAGGCATTTCTTCAAGATCAGAGTCTTCTTCACCAGTGTCAGAATCAGGGATAGATGCTTCTTCTGCATCATTGACAACAACATTTATGGACTCCATGACAGTCTTTGTTCGCTGGTTGAAAACACGATATGCCCTGCTGTTTGTTGAATATCCCAAGAACACTCCAGGATCACTCTTAGGATCAAGTTTCTTTCTATACTCCTGGTCTCTCAGAATGAAGCAGTCACTTCCAAAGATATGAAAGTATTTAACCGTGGGCTTTTTCTGATTCCAGAGCTCATAGCAGGTCTGCTTGGTTCCCCTTCGCAAGGTGACTCTATTGATGATGTAACATGCGGTATTCATGGCCTCTGCCCAGAATTTCAGAGGAATCCTCTTAGCATGGATCATCACTCTGGCCATTTCTTGAATTGTTCGGTTCTTCCGTTCCACCACACCATTTTGCTGAGGGGTAATGGGAGAGGAGTACTGATGTGTTATACCCCTTTGTTGACAGAATTCATCCATGTCTTTGTTTTCAAATTCTCTGCCATGATCACTGCGAATGCTGCTGATTCTGAGATTCTTCTCTTGCTCTAACCGAGACACCAGTGACACAATGACACTCACAGTATCTGATTTTTCTCTGATAAAATCAATCCAAGTGAATCTGGAATAGTCATCAACACAGACAAATGCATACCTTTTCTTGCCTAGGCTCTCGACTTCCATTGGTCCCATCAGATCCATGTGAATCAGCTGTAGAGGCCTGGTGGTACCAATATCTTTGACTCGTGGATGTGAGGCTTTCTTCTGTTTCCCAATCTGACAGTCTCCACAGATGGAGTCTGTCTCTCCTTTCAGCAGTGGAATTCCTCTGACCAGCCCTTCTGTGGAAATTCTCTTTAGAGTTCTCAGGTTAACATGTCCCATCCTTTTGTGCCATAAAGTCATTTCCTCGGCCTTTGTCAGCATACATTTCTGAATCCGTGAGTTTGAACTCACATTGAGAAGATAACAGTTGCTCTTTGATCTGGCTCCTTCCATTATACACTTTCCAGATTTGTCGAGTACTTGGCATGAGTCTTTCGTAAACTTTACTTGTTTAGTCCCATCACACAGCTCTGGCTGATGCTAATGAGATTAGCCTTTAACCCTTCCACCAAAAGAACATTGCTCAGACTCGGCATTCCTTCCACAGCCAAAGTTCCTCTTCCCAGAACTCTTCCTTTCAGACCATTACCAAACTTCACACGTTGTTCCAAACAGGGAGTAATGTTTTTCAGAAAGGATCTTTCTCCTGTCATATGACCTGAACAACCACTATCAAAGTACCAGCTTATCTTGTCCGAGGTGCTAGCTGTGCTGACAAGAGCGAGGAGCTGATTCTGCGCATGTTTCTGCCTGACAGATTCCCTGGGTGACGCTATTCTGGCACGAGCTGAGAGACAGTTTCTTTGAATATGACCTTTGCGACCACAGCTGTAACAATTTTTATACTTTAAAGCTCTCTTGTTGCGGTGATATAGAGGTTGCTGTAGCAAGTCCTGGTTCAATCTTTTTTGTGTTTTTGTGCCTCTTCTTGCAGACCTGTATCTGGCCATGTTGCATTCATCTTCACTCAGTTCTTTCTCATCTTCACTTCCACTGGCAGAGAGAGCTCTCTTTTTCATCCGTTTGCTGCTGCAGTTGATTTGTCGATGACCGTAGCCTGCACAATTCCAGCATTGGACTCCCTTCTTCATTTCTCTCTTTCCGTCTTCACTCTGAGCCGGTTCCTTTCCTTTCCTTTTACTTTCACCGCCCCTTCTGAGTTGTCCTCGCGAAGAAGAGCTTCTCTCAGTTCTGGATTCCATGTTTTTCAGTAACTTCCCAAGGTTCTTAACAAGCATGCTCATCTGATCATCTGGACCTGTCTGCTTGGTTTCTGCTTCAGCTTTCAATCCAACATTTTTATCCTTAAGACGGGTGTCTCCTTTAACCAGCTTCATCTCAAATTGTTTGAGAGACCCCATCAGCTCTTCCAACTTCATGAATCTGACATTTTGAGCTTCTTCAATGGCTGTCACTTTCATGTCAAATTTTGTGGGCAGTGATCTGAGAACCTTTCTGATAAGCTTTTCTTCAGGGATGGGTTCACCAAGGGCATGAGCTTCATTTGCAAGATCACAGAGTTTAGCATTAAACTCAGTGACTGTTTCTTCATCCAGCATCCTCAGATTCTCAAATTGTGTGGCAATTATCTGGAGTCTTGACAACTTCACTATATCCGTTCCTTCATGGGCAGTCTGCAGAATTTCCCATGCTTGCTTGGCCATATCACAGTTTGATATCAACCTGAAATTGTTAGCATCCACTGCAGCAAAAATTGCATTCAAAGCCTTTGAATTACCAGTTGCTGCAGCACCTTCTTCAGCAGTCCATTGCTCTTCAGGTTTTATTCTAGTCACTCCTTGCTCATCCATAGTGATTGGGGGAGACCACTGAACCACAACAGCTCTCCATGTCTTCTCATCAATAGCCTTGAGAAAGGCTTTCATTCTAGCTTTCCAATATCCATAATTGCTCTCTTCCAATAATGGAGGTCTGCTTGTGCTCTGTCCTTCCTTCATTGTCTTGGCTTCTTCAAAGACACTGTAGGATCTTTTAACTCTGTGTGTCGAGTTCCCGCTCTGATACCAATTGAAATTCGTAGTGTCTTAATTCGACAGATTCTGTGAACAAGCAGTTGCTGCAGCACACTCTTGTTCACTTAAATATTGTCACAGCAAGCAATGAACAAGGCACAGGTTTGTTCACCCAGTTCGGCCAATCTGCCTACGTCTGGGGAGGACTATTCTCCAGTCCTCAATCCACTCAACCAAAGGTTCCAAGTACACTAGGTTACAACTCACGCAACCTATGCTACTCAACCTTGTGTGAACCACTCAACACAATCAGAACAAGCTCTGATTTGTGTCTGCACACCCTCTACAATATGTCAATCTAGAATAGCTACAATCCTCTCAAAGAACTCAGCCTATTCTAAATTACACTAGTCAGCAGGGTTGCTGCAGCAACAGCTGTAACACACAGCTGAAGCACAATGTCCGCGTCGCTCCAAGGCCTTCTGCCGAGCCGATCGAACCTCTCCAAGAGCGCTGCACACTCTGAGTAACTCCCCCTCACTCAGTGACCACCTGCCACTAGTGAGTACTGCCGCACGACACTCGACCGAGCCTTCCACCCGTCAGTTCTTCCGCGGCTGCCCTTGATCAACCAACAAGCTCCCCAACTCTGAATTGGCTTCCAGATCAAGCACGAATCTGACTCTGCAAGTCCTGATTCTCTTCTGCAACTCTCACCTCAGCTCTGCGCTCAACGCTCTGCTCTTGGGTGATGATCGAAGAAAACTCCCGTCGCACACAACAAATTGCTCTCCGTGAATTCTGTGTATGCACTCGTGTATCCCTCAGCTTCGATCAGCCTCTTCAGCCCTGAACACCTTCTGCTTAAATAGCTGCACCACTTTAAGCAATTTCCAGGTTTAGGCAATTAACCCAACAAGATCAATTATCTCCTAAAATCTAGGAGATTAGATTTGATTATTATCTCCAATGCAAATCTCTTCCTCTGACTAGTAAACCTCTCTGGAATAAACTCTTCAGCAATTTAGAAATTCTTCAGAGGCTCTGCATAGAGTTTCCAGCCATTCCGGACAAGCCCAGGCAGCTGCTATGCTTGGTCAGTTGAACCAGCCTGTTGAACAAGCTCCTGCTGCAGCATCCCCTGCTGCAGCTGCTGCTAGTTCACTTCTGCTTGGCTTGCTTGATAATTTGAGCTGTAGCAGCTCCTTGTTCACTTATGCTGGTTTTGTCAAACCTGCCATACATGCATCATCCGTTTACCTCAGTAAGAAGCTGGATAATTGATAGCGCGTCGTTGTGCGCGTCAAATTTATTCCTACCTTCTCCACTTAGTACAGCGGCTAAGTCAGGGTCGAATTCACAGGAAGCAAGTACATTAGCTTTAACTAGTAACCTGCACTTACGAAAACTAGGGGGTGTGAGTGATTGGATTGCGCAAGTGCGCGAGTAAACAGTAGTAAACGCAGGAATTGCACTAGACGTGCGCAGGCAGTAGAGAGTAAGTACTATGACTATGAAAAGTATCGGCGCAGACAATCCTCTATGAATATATTTCTTATCATCGACTCTAAACGTCTATAGTTCGGTTTACTAATGTTAGTGTCTGATCAAGGCTTCCTAACATGTGCGCATGTTCCGATCAAAGTTCATGAGCTATTAATTCTTAAGACTAGTCTAAGCAGCTACGAATCCTGTCATAGTAGCAACTGATTATCCTAGCGCGTTACTCCTAGTTGTCACCGTCAAGCTATTCAACTAGTTTAACATATAGCAAGCAAGTAACAAGAGTAAGATTGTGGTTCAAGGCTTCCCCTACTCATGCAACTAGCTGTCAACCGTGTGCACAGAATTAATACAAGCAAACAAACTATGCATTAAGCACAAGTCTCAAAGGATATACTCATAGAATCATGCCCAGCCGATACAAAGCGTTTAGCTAGACATGCTAGTAGTAAACATCATAGAAACAGTAAATAATATCTAAAGTATCCAAGAAAATAGCAACAAGCAGGTGCGTGCAGGTTGCAGAGTCTCGGCTGGCGCAGTCGGCTAGCGCAGGTCCTCGCAGCAAGCTCGTGTGTTTTTCTGTTCTGCCGCTCTCTCGTGTGTTGTGGTCCTCTCTTGGTGCTATTGATGATTTATAAACCCTAGCCTTCCTCTCTTTATATACTGCTCACGAGGCCCAACCTTGGCAACTTCCAAATCTGGTGGTGTCAAGATTTGGAAACACCACTATTCTGCGCATGGCGCACGGCACCTTGGTTAACGCAATCGGTCTGCGCACCGTAGTCGACTCTGCCACTATCTGTTTACGCTGCTAGCTCCGCAGGCTATGTGATGCGCGTCTTAAACGCTGCCTGTTAGCGCGTATCCGACTTAGGCCCTCGTTTCGCCCTGAAATACAAAAACACTGGAAACTAGTAATCTTGTAAACAAAATAATGCAAACAAGCATAGGATTAGGATCTAAATAGTGTGTGTAAATACGCTGTGCAGGGGACCTCTAAATAGTGTGTATAAATGACGGCGGGCTTCAGGGGACCTCTGAATAGAAGGCTGTGCAGGGGGAGCTGCAGGTGCTGGTACTGGGTCTGCTGCTGGGGTGGCTTCTGTTGTATGGATCGGGGACTCTACTGCTGGGGCTGGCTCTGCTGTGCGCACCGGGGATTGGGTAGGAGGGCTGGCTGGCTGGCGCGGCTCGCTGGCGGATCCTGGCGGTGGCCTTTGCAGACTGAGGAGAGGGAGAATAGCATCTCCAAATCTCCACCCTGATGGTGGGCTCATGCTCAAATCTGCCTCCTCGGGCGCTAAATATTCGAGCACGCGCATGACGTTGAACATCATGCGCCGCTCCTCTAGTACCTCCTCAGGCGCCTCCTCTGCCTCCGTCCTGGGGTGCTTTCCTGGTGCACGCGGGGGAGAATCCTCAATGGCAATGGTAATTGGCTCCCCCTGCGGTGCACTTGCCCTTCGGCGCGCTCCAGTCTGCGCACGAGTCCTCATGCGCCTGACTGGAGGCGCAACTGGCTCTGGGGCCTCGTCCATCTCCATTTCCTCCGTAGCCTCCTCTGCTTGTGCGCTGCTCTCTCCTTGCTGCCTCGGCGCTCTGGCCGGCTGTAGCCGGTAGCACCATTCCAATGTACCATCCTCGCTCACAGCTACCGCTCTTATCTGCAGCATATGGGCGCGGTCCAAGGGAACAGCTGGCACCACTGTGTGCTCGGGCACCTCTAGCCCTCCATGCAACGCACGCAGCAGGTGCGTTATCATTCCTCCACAGATCAGCGGCCCCTTCGTGCTGACCCGACTCCAATGGATCACCATGTTCAAGACAAACAACACCTTCTTCCCATAATAAAAATCCTTCAAAAGCTCCATGTCCAGTAAGCTGATCTTGGGCGCACCATTGAAGCACCCAATGATGGCATAGGCGACCATGCGCCAAAGGTAGAACATCCACGGGTCGCGCAGCTCGCGTCCTCGGCTGCGCCCCGCGGCAAAAACTGGGCCGGTCGCCATCTCGCTCCACGCCTCCTGATTCGTGTGCGTGTTTATGTCCGCTTCACGCACCTTAGCGCACCTCAGTGTGCGCTTCAGCCTCTTAGCCGAGGCAATGTACCAGACTCCTCTGTGCCGGTACCTTATCTCCAAATCAGCCGTCTCTAGCGACGCCAAAAACTCGCAGGTATCCTCTTTGTTAGCTGCGCTGTTGATGTCCAACAGCGCCTCCCAGCCCGCCAGCGCGAGCTTCTCCATGATGAGGTCCTCCATCCCGACCTCTCGCAGGAAGTCCCTGCTGATGTACGGAGTCCCGTACATCTCCAGCCTCAGAAAGGCTTCATACTTGCTGACGAAAGAAGCTGGGGTCGCTTGATCCTCGGCAAGCTGCATGGTGCGCTAGGGTTCTGGTCAACTACGGTCAACGCTCACAAATGTTCACAAAAACCAAACTCCGCCAAATGCCCTGAAACTTCCACCAAATGGGCGCCTACTGTCCGCCTACAAAACCCCCTAACCAAAACTCCAAATGGTGCAGGCTAGCTAAGTGCGATTTCAGACCTAGGGCACTCCTCTTATCGCACAAACCCTAACTCAATCGGCTCAAATCTGAGGGGAAGGGTTACCTGGTGAGTGTGCGACTGTATGCTCCTCAAATCTCTCTAAACGGAAGCTGGGTTGAGTGCCGGACGGTGAGCGGATGCTGTGGGCGGGAGCTTCTTGCAACGGTCGAGTGAGAAAAGTGCTGAAATTTTTCTAAGTACTGCCCTTATATACCCCCGTGTCTGGCGCATCTGTCCTGCGCACTGACCTGCGCACTGCTGCTCGACTAAAAAAACTACCAAGTCCTAAACTAGCTAAAAGGCACTAGAAAAACTAAAAGAAAAAACATGTAAAAGTAAAACGTGTCGGGTTACCTCCCGACAAGTGCCTTTGTTTAACGTCGTTGGCTCGACTGTACCTCGTTACTTGCGTGAAAGTGTACCAGCGACCTCCCCCACTCTTGCTCCTGAGTGACCCCGCGCTCGTGCTTGTGTTGCGTTCTTCTTGTTCCTGCGCAAAGGATTGGAAGGGTGATCAGCATGGTTAAAAGTATGTGATAAATCATAAGTAACGAGGTTAGGTAAAGAGGAAGAAGAAATATGAGCAATAGTTCCAAGTTCTTCCTCTGGTGCATCTGGTGGCGGTTCTGGCGCAGCAACCTGCGCATCTGTTATCTCTGGCTCTGCCAATTCAACTACCCGCGCTGTGCCATCCCAAGGTTCTCCTAAATACTTTTTGACTCTTTGCCCATTGACCTGAAAACGATGCCGGTGCTCGTTTTCTAACTCGATTGTTCCGTAGGGGAAAACCTTGGTAACCGTGTAAAGTCCCGTCCATTTGCTGCGCAGCTTCCCAGGCATGAGCTTTAGGCGCGAGGACAATAATAGCACCTGGTCTCCTGGCTCAAAAGTGCGTCTGAGGATATTTTTGTCATGAAATGCCTTTGTGCGCGCCTTGTAATCGCGCAATCCCTCATATGCATCCAGGCGCAGCTCTTCTAATTCGCATAGCTCAAATGCGCGCTCCTTACCGGCCTCATCTAGGTTCAAGTTGCAAACGCGCAATGCCCAGTATGCTTTGTGTTCTAACTCCACTGGCAGGTGGCACGCTTTTCCATAAACCAACCGAAACGGTGAAGTCCCAATTGGTGTCTTATGTGCTGTTCGGTATGCCCACAGTGCATCATCAAGGCGCTGGCTCCAGTCTTTGCGCCACGGTCTCACAGTTTTCTCTAGGATGCGCTTGATCTCTCGGTTGGAAACCTCCGCCTGGCCATTCGTCTGAGGGTGGTAAGCGGTGGACGTCTTGTGGCGCACTCCATAATGCTTGAATACCTGTGCCACAATCCTGTTGCAAAAATGCGTCCCTTGGTCGCTGATGACTGCCTTAGGCACTCCGTACCTGCAGAAAATGTTAGTTCTCAAAAAATCAGCGACCGTCTTACCATCATCCTTCCGGGTAGCCTTGGCCTCAACCCATTTGGAGACATAATCTACCGCGACCAATATATACTCATATCCGGAAGATGGAGGAAATGGCCCCATGAAGTCAATCCCCCAAATATCGAATACTTCATCCACTAGAATTGGCGTCTGCGGCATCTCATTGCGCGCTGATATGCCTCCTGTGCGCTGGCACCTGTCACAGTTCCAACAGTGGTTATACGAGTCACTAAACAAGTGCGGCCAATAGAATCCGCAATCCAGGATCTTTCTGCTCGTGCGCTTTGGACCAAAGTGTCCTCCACATGCGTGCGCATGACAAAACATCAAAACAGAGTTAATTTCATGGTCAGGCACGCATCGCCTCAAAATCTGATCAGGTCCTATTCTGAGCATATACGGATCATCCCAAATGTAATGCTTGGACTCATGCTTTAATCTCATGCATTGGGTTTTAGTGAAATGAGGAGGAAACGTACCTGTGACCAGGTAATTCGCTATTTTATAAAGTCACTTGATGTTTTCTTTGCCCATTTCAGGCTAAAAATATATATTACATGATATGAAGTGGTGTGAAGAAAATCTGGATGAATTCTAGTCGATCGAGAGCAAAAGAGAGCAAAATCAAGCAAAAGGCTAGTTTGATTCGTCCATGATTGACCTATTCAGCTTCGAAGACTCGCCGAGCACAAGTTTCTTATCCGATTAAGGCGTATCATGTCTTGTTGGAAAGCTAACTCAAAGGGCTACAACTTCATAGTTTACATCAAGACATAATTCGAAGGTTTAAGGGGTCAAAACAGGCGAGCATTCCAGCGCTACAAAGTTGATTCTCCCAAAGAGGAATTCAGGATAGGCCGAATCACTTTTGATTCGGCCAAAGAAAAGTGATTCGGGCAAGCATGATACTTCATTACAGCACTGAACAGATGATTCGCACGAATCAACTCAAGGCTTTCCCGAATCAAAGTTGATTCGGGGAGAATTCGCCTGTAGATCAAATCTGGGCAGACTGACCTGTTTATCTTCGAAGGCTTGCCGAGCGCGCGATTCTTATCCGATTGGGACGTTGTATAGCTTGTTGGAAAGGTAATTCAAATATCTACAACTTCCTAGTTTACGTCAAGACGTAAATCAAAGGTTTAAAGTGTCAAACAAGCGAGTTTCTAACACAGCAGAAGTGATTCGGACACCCTGTCCGAATCAACTTACTAAGCCTTGTCCGAATCACTTGATTCGGGCAGTCAGTGTAAATGTTGGAAAAGGTATAAATAGAATGAGATGCAAGTTAAGAAGAGAGCTTCCATATTTTTGCAACCCTAGGCGATTGGAACTCGAAGAAGATGAAGCTTGATTGAAGATTGAAGCTTGGATTGAAGATTCTACACCAACCCCTCTTAAACCCTAGCTTTGTATTTACATTTATGTTTCCCTTAGTTTTCATGTATTTGTGCACACTCATTATGAGTGAGTAGTTGTTCTTGTGGTTGGGGATTAAATGGATCCCCTAGGATTGGATATGATGTAGAACTCTAATTTATTGCATTGAATGAAGGTTGGTTTGATTATATTGTGCCCTAGCTATGTATTCATTGTATGCACACCAAGTGTTTGACGAAATGCTTAAGTGAGTATGCTTGGTTAGGACCCCTAAGGAAGGAGCGAGAGTTGAACTTAGGATGTTTCATAGCTATTGTATGATCATAGATGGAGTGTTTGTGCGTGAGAGCGACATGCATTCTTGACATTAGGCTAAGTTTTGAGCGGATTTGAGTAACCGGCCAATAGACCGAGAGGGTGCGGTTATGGGACTCAAATTCTACACGGTTCAATAGAATGAGAGTTTGAGAACCATGGCATTTATGTATCCTCTCCATTCTAGGGAAGGAGCGAGAGTTGAACCTAGAGCAGACGATGCATTAGCCTTGCTTTTATCAACCAAATGTAGTTCATGCATGTATTAGTGAGTTATTTCATTTCTTCATATCTTAGGGGGGAAGTTGAATCCCTAGTCACCCTTTTTATTCATTAAGTAAAACTCAAGAATATCATTTGTCTTTAGTGCTTGCTAGAGATACCTCTATAGGAGGATAAACCCCCCCCCCCCCCCCCCAAAAAAAAAACCGTAGACTTACAATTGTAGCATTGATTAGTTGTCAATTAGTCTAAGCTTTTCCCTTGGGTTCGATCCGAGGTCACTCGGTTATAAATATTGTTTGATATTTGCGTGACTAGAATAGCTCTTCATTTTGCTTGCCTAAAACGCCAACGTCAACTGGTCAGCGCCTCCTTCAGCTTGTCAAACGCGGCCCTGCACTCATCAGTAAATTCGAAACACACATCCTTTTGCAAGAGGTTAGACAGGGGTATACAAATCTTAGAAAAATCTTTTATGAAGCGCCTGTAAAACCCAGCATGCCCAAGGAATGATTTCACATCGCGCACGTTAGTGGCATAAGGCAGATTAGAAATAAGATCCCCTCCTGCGAGATAATATGTCCTAGTACTATTCCATGTGATACCATGAAATGACATTTCTCATAATTGAGCACTAGGTTTTTTGAAATGCAGCGCGCTAAGACCTTATCAAGATGAGTTAAGCATGCGTCAAAGGTACCTCCGTACACAGTAAAATCATCCATGAACACTTCTATGCATATACCAATCATATCAGAAAAAATGTTCATGACTAGACGTTGGAACGCACCTGGCGCGTTACACAGCCCAAATGACATGCGCCGAAACGCAAACGTACCGAATGGACAGGTAAACGTGGTCTTCTCTTGATCTTCCGCAGCTATAGGTATCCAATTGTACCCTGAATATCCGTCCAAGAAACAAAAGTAGGGCTTCCCCGCTAATCGATCTAGCATCTGATCCATAAAGGGTAGCGGGAAATGGTCCTTGCGCGTGACTGCGTTAAGCTTTCTGTAGTCGATGCACATGCGCCATCCAGTTTGCATGCGCTTGGGAACTAGCTCGCCTTGCGCATTCTCCTCTACTGTGATTCCTCCTTTCTCCGGCACAACGTGCACTGGACTTACCCATTTGCTGTCCGAGATTGGGTAAATGACTCCTGCGTCAAGCAGCTTCAGGATCTCTTTCTGCACCACCTCCATCATGTTCGGGTTCAATCTGCGCTGAGGCTCCCTGGATGGTTTGGCACCATCTTCCAATGGAATCATATGCATGCATACGTCCGGGCTCACTCCGCGCAGGTCAGCAAGTGTCCATCCTATAGCGCGCTAGTTCTTGCGCAGCACCTGCTGTAATCGCGCCTCTTGCTCTTCTTCCAATCCTTTCTTTATGATTACTGGCAGAGTGTCCTCATTTCCCAAGAAGATGTATTTGAGGTGCTCCGGGAGTTGCTTCAGCTCGACCTTGGGTGCCTGTTCAATAGAGGGCAAGATTTTATTAGCAGTGCAGACATTAACTATATTGTGTACCTGTCTGGATACTGGTTCAGCACTGCTCAGCTCATCCTCTTGCGCCTCCAACTCTCCCTGTGCCAGTGTCTCAGGTTCTTCTGTTGCGCTCACACATTGCGCATCTGCAACCAAGTCATCTATGTTGTCCATTGCATGCACTGTGGCGTCCTCATGAGGGTGCTGCATCCCTTTGAATATGTTAAAATAAATTTCCTCGCCATCGACCTCCGTAGAGAGCGTGCCCCTCCACACGTCTATCTTGGTGCGTGCTGTCATCAGAAATGGTCTACCCAGTAGGATCTGCGCACTGCCTTTGCTCGACTCACCCTCCATTTCTAGGACATAGAAATCTGCTGGGAACACCAGCTCTCCGACTCGGACTAGAACATCCTCTATCATGCCCGTCGGTTGCGTGCACGACCGATCTGCTAGCTGAATGGTGAGACCTGCAGGCTTTAGTGGTCCAAGGCGCAATGACGCATATAGGGAATAGGGTAGCACATTTATAGATGCGCCTAAGTCAATCATGCAATTGCTCACTGTGGTCTTACCTAAAGTGCATGGGATGGTGAACGTACCTGGGTCTCGGCATTTAGGTGGTACCTTATGCTGCACGATCGCTGAGGCCTGCGCATTTAGCATTACCTGTGCGCACTCGCCTTTCCTCCTCTTATTTGTGCACAGCTCCTTTAGAAACTTGGCGTACCTAGGTATCTGCCGAATTGCTTCAATAAGGGGAATATTTATTTCCACCTTACTGAATAACTCGTAGAGCTCCTTATCAAGCGCTTCCTTCCTAGCCGATGGTGCCTGTACAAGGAAAGGTGCAGGTATGTTAGTACGATTCATGCCTTTGTCTTTTGATTGCGCCATACCTGGCGCCTCGCCCTGCTGGCTTGTGGCTGGCGCTTCTGGCTGCGCATCTGGCTCTGGTTGCGCATTCTGCTCTGTTGGATCTGGGACTTGCGCAACTGGTTGCGCGGGCGCCTTTGCGGTCTGCTCTGTTCCTACCCTGCGCCCAGTCCTTAGTGTCACTGCGTTGACTCCTCCCTTGGGGTTCTGGATTACTTGCGAAGGTAGGTTGTCATCGCTCTTTTTCAGCTCATACACCGTGGTAGCGATCTGTGATAGCTGCTTCTCAATGGACTCGAACCTCTTGTCATACTTCTCATCATTTTTGCGCACTGTGTCTGCTAGCTGCCCCACAATATCTTCTAAGGATCGCCTCGATTGCTTGTTGTTCTGCGCTGGTGCGTCAGTGCGGCGATGCGGTGGATTGTAGGGCGCAGCTTGTTGCGTCTGCTGTGGTGCGCGCTGGTCCGCGGACTGCCTCTGGAAATTGTTTTCCTCCTTCCATCTGAACCCATTTGCGGCTAGTCCAAAACGCGGCTGACTCTGCCTCTGTGGCCCTCTATTATCCCATCCTCCTAGAGCATTGACATCTCCTGATTCCTCGAAAAGTGTGGGACACGCATCGGTTTTGTGCTCAATGGATGTGCAGAACTCGCATCCCTTTGGCGCAGCTGGTTGCGCTCCCTGCGCATGCATCAACTTCTGCAGCATGGCCTTCATTTCCTTTATCTCAGCGCTTGTTTCTACCTAATGCACAGAACGAGCACGACTATTTTCAAGTGTTAGCTGATGTCTTACCTGCCCAGCAGAGTCTTCTATCAGCTGCCACGCGTCCTCTGGGTACATGTTGCAAATGTCGCCTCCTGCGCATGCATTCAATAATCTCAGCTCCATGGGCAGCAATCCATTCAGGAAATTCTCTATCAGCACATTCTGGGGCAGGCCGTGATTGTAGCAGTTGGCCTCCAGCTCCCTAAAACGCTCGTAATACTCTGACAGTGACTCTCATGCGCCCTGCCTAGGTGCGGCCAGCTCCCTCATGAGTAGCGCGATCATTGCTGCGGGATAGAACTTGTCCAGGAACTTCTTCTGCAGCTGCTCCCATGTGTGAATTGATCCTACTGATAAGTTCATTAGCCAATGCCTGGCCGTGTCACACAGTGAAAATGGGAATGCTTTCATCTTCAGCGCTTCGTCGCTCTCCCCTTCGGCCTTCATGTTCTCGCAAATGACTAGGAATTCTCGCACATGCTTGACTGGGTTCTCGTTGTTCATCCCGTGGAACTTGGGCATATGATTGATGAGCGAGCTCCTGAGTTCAAAATGACCGTCTGGTGAAAGCACTATGCACCATGGCTGGTTAACCGTGATTGGGGCTGACATCTCGCGCACTGTTCTGCGTCACGCAACTTGTCGCGCGGGTGGCGCATTATACATTTCAGCGGCCATCCTTGCTTCAACTTCGCGCTGCACTTCCTCTCTGAACAGGGCTGCGCGGTTATGTGCCCTCGCATCCTCTGGGGTTCGCCCTAAATTGTCTCCAACGACACTGTTATGCTCCATAACCTGTTCTGAATCTCAAAGAAAATGAAATTAAAAGAAAACTAAGCTGCTGCGTCTGTCAGTGCGCAACTAGAATCTGCGCAGCGCAACTGTTTCAAGGTTGCGCAGACTGATGTTGATTGCGCGCTGTTAGAAACAACAAAGAAAACAAAGCAAACAGAAATAAAATAACTATTGTAAAAGGAAACTTAAGCTAATTAAAGCTTATCTGTTGTTCTCCCCGGCAACGGCGCCAAAATTTGATAGCGCGTCGTTGTGCGCGTCAAATTTATTCCTTCCTTCTCCACTTAGTACAGCGGCTAAGTCATGGTCGAATCCACAGGGAGCAAGTAGATTAGCTTTAACTAGTAACCTGCACTTACGAAAACTGGGGGGTGTGAGTGATTGGGTTGCGCAAGTGCGCGAGTAAACAGTAGTAAACGCAGGAATTGCACTAGACGTGCGCAGGCAGTAGAGAGTAAGTACTATGACTATGAAAAGTATCGGCGCAGACAATCCTCTATGAATATATTCCTTATCATCGACTCTAAACGTCTATAGTTCGGTTTACTAATGTTAGTGTCCGATCAAGGCTTCCTAACATGTGCGCATGTTCCGATCAAAGTTCATGAGCTATTAATTCTTAAGACTAGTCTAAGCAGCTACGAATCCTGTCACAGTAGCAACTGATTATCCTAGCGCGTTACTCCTAGTTGTCACCGTCAAGCTATTCAACTAGTTTAACATATAACAAGCAAGTAACAAGAGTAAGATTGCGGTTCAAGGCTTCCCCTACTCATGCAACTAGTTGTCAACCGTGTGCACAGAATTAATACAAGCAAACAAACTATGCATTAAGCACAAGTCTCAAAGGAAATACTCATAGAATCATGCCCAGCCGATACAAAGCGTTTAGCTAGACATGCTAGTAGTAAACATCATAGAAACAGTAAATAATATCTAAAGTATCCAAGAAAATAGCAACAAGCAGGTGCGTGCAGGTTGTAGAGTCTCGGCTGGCGCAGTCGGCTAGCGCAGGTCCTCGCAGCAGGCTCGTGTGTTTTTCTGTTCTGCCGCTCTCTCGTGTGCTGCGGTCCTCTCTTGGTGCTATTGATGATTTATAAACCCTAGCCTTCCTCTCTTTATATACTGCTCACGAGGCCCAACCTTGGCAACTTCCAAATCTGGTGGTGTCAAGATTTGGAAACACCACTATTCTGTGCATGGCGCACGGCACCTTGGTTAGCGCAATCGGTCTGCGCACCGTAGTCGACTCTGCCACTATCTGTTTACGCTGCTAGCTCCGCAGGCTATGTGATGCGCGTCTTAAACGCTGCCTGTTAGCGCGTATCAGACTTAAGGCCTCGTTTCGTCCTGAAATACAAAAACACTGGAAACCAGTAATCTTGTACACAAAATAATGCAAACAAGCATAGGGTTAGGATCTAAATAGTGTGTATAAATAGGCTCTATCAATAATGGCTGCTGATTTGTACTTGTCCAGGTCGAGTCTCTTTTCTGACACAATGTGCTTTCTCTCAACAGCGCTCCATGATTGGGAGGCATTCCTATTTCTGAACCAAATCCCCCCCACTGTGATTGCAGTTGAGTCTGTCAATGCATGTCTTCTCTCAGACGATTCACCAGCAGTACCTTCATCTTCTTCACTAGATTCCTCTTCTTCACTGCTGGAATCAGGAATGAGGATTAGAGCTCTTCCTTTGTCTGAGGGTGGAGGAGGATGTGCTGCAGCAGTTTCTTGTTCAGAAGACTCAGCTTCTATCTCCTCCCCTTCACCTACTATGCCAGGAGACATGACAAGGGTTCTGCACCTCTCTTCTGCAGGACCTGCTATAGCATCCTCTGTAGCTTGTTCTTCTCCCGAGACTTCTTCAAGCACAGCTTCTTCAGACATTACTGCTGCACTGGCTACAGGCTCCCCGTCACGGACTAGACGCCTCCTTTTCTGCGGGGTTCTTCCTTGTGGAGAAGGATCGCTGGGCGACACAAGGAGAGGTGCGGGCTGCCACACCACCACGTCTAGACGCAGAGCAGGCGCTTCATTACGCGACTTAGACCTCCTTTCAGACCTGCCTTGTCGATCTGCTGCCAGATTCTTCTTCAAACCGCGAGTCTTCACCATTGTTGCGGGTTTGTGGAGGATTGGAGGAATGCACGGTGAGGATGATCAGCAACAAATTTGGGGAAGCGCCTTCAACTTGTCTTTGCCCTAGAAGTTGATTTACCCGTTATTTTTCTTTTTCAATTTGAAGCTTCTGGATCACGTGCCACACATGTGCCTTCTCCCAGCTTTAGCAACCAAAAAATGTGAACAAGCTTATTCTGACCAGGTTGCTATAGTAGACGCGAGCTAGTTCTCCTACTCATTCTGGATGACCGCTTTGTTTGGCGGATCCTCATGAGGTTCTGATGATGATTTCTTCACCCATACCTTGGTTTGTCTAGAGTTCCTCCTCTTCCGACCCTCAAGACTCCTGTCTCTTCGTTTGTCATATTTAAGTTTCCACACCTGTATTACCTGTGGCTTTCTTCTATCTTTTGCTTTCCAGTGCCCTGGTGCAGCGATCTTAGTAATCCTCCTCTGCGATTCTTTCCAGTAATAAGCATTTCCCGAAACTACTGGGTAAGGAGTCTTTATGCAGCATGAGTTGGCTCTGGGTTTCGTTCCCCTTTTTCCAGCTGAGGAGGTTCTCTGCTGCCGGTTCAGGTTGGAGGATATCTTCTGATTCTCTTTCTTCTGACCACCAATAGTTGTGCATGAACTCCTTTCATTCTGAGGCTCTGGCTTTGTTTTAGATGGATGATGCGCCAAGTGCTGCAGCATCCTCTTGTTCACGTGTCTAGTTCCATCTTTCCCTGCAGGTTTTGGAAATTCATCTGTATTATTCTTTTCATATATCATAGCATCCGCGGCTTTAATGAAAACTGTTCCTCTAGAGCTTTCTTCACCAGTATATCCAAGCCCCGTTCTCCCCTTTCCAAGTCTTTGATAAGACAAAATTTCATCCAAGATATTCTTCTGAGAATCAGCTGCCTTGGCTGTTGCTGGTGAGAAACCAATGTCAGTGGCTTGACTTCCTGTATCTTCCCTTTTCAGAATGGTAACCTGACTGTTGGATAAGGAGAGAAATTTCCTTCGTTCTTCTTCCAGAAGCTTGACTCTGTCAGTCAATGCTTGATTCGTCTGAAGGGCTGCCTCACACTGTTTAAGTATTTCCCCCAGATAGTCAATAAGGCTGACAGATGAGTCCTCCTCATCTTCACTTTCGGATACTTCAATCCCATAGTGGAATTCGTCCTTCTTTAGCTCCTTGAGGTTGAAATCTGACACACTGGTTAGCACAACACAGTTTTCTTCATCACTTTCCTCTGAGTCACTCCATTTTGCTGTCAGGGACTTGTTGTTCTTTTTCTCTGAGTTTTTGAGAGGTTTACTCGGACAGTCAGCCTCAATATGTCCATACCCTTCACAGTTCCAGCATTGGACACCTTTTTTCATTTCTTGGCTTCTTCAGAGACACTGTAGGATCTTTTACTCTGTGTGTTGAGCTCCGGCTCTGATACCAATTGAAATTCGCAGCGTCTCTTGACAGACAGATTTGTGAACAAGCAGTTGCTGCAGCACACTCTTGTTCACTCGGAAATGGTCTCAGCAAAACAATGAACAAGGACAAAGGTTTGTTCACCCAGTTCGACCAACTGCCTACGTCTGGGGAGGACTGTACTCTAGTCCTCAATCCACTAATCTCGAAGGTCACAAAGTACACTCGGTTACAACTCCACGCAACCTATGCTACTCAACCTTGTGTGGATCACTGGACACAATCAGAACAGGCTCTGACTTGTGTCTGCACACCCTCTACAAATGTCAATCTAGAATAGCTACTGTCTCCTCGAAACTCAGCCTATTCTAAACTACACTCAACTCTGCAGGGTTGCTGCAGCATCTGCTGTAGCACACAGCTGATGCACAATTGTCCGCGTCGCTCCAAGGCCATTTGCCGAGCCGATCGAACGAATCCACGAGCGCTGCACACTCTGGAATACTCCCCCTTGCTCAGTGACCTCCTGCCACTAGCGAGAGATGCCACCTAGACACTCGACCGAGCCACACACCCGTTAGTTCTTCTGCGGCCTTCCTTGATCAACCAACAAGCACCACTGCTCTGAATTGGCTTCCAGATCAAGCTCGGATCAGACTACGCAAGTCCTGATCTCCTTCTTCTTCTATCACCACAGCTCTGCGCTCACGCTTTGCTATCGGATGATGATCGAAAAACTCGTCGCACACCAAAATTGCTCTCTCTGAATTCTGCGTATGCACTCGTGTATCCCTCGGCTTCGATCCCTTTCTGCTCTGACCCGTTCTCACTTAAATAATAACGCCAACTTCAATCAAGAACAGGATTTTGCAATGTCCCAAAAAGAAACAATTATCTCCTAATTTTTAGGAGATTAGATTTGTTTTTGATCTCCAAAAGAAATCTCCTTCTCTAGCTAGGAATTCCCCACTGGAATATTCTCCGCAGCACTTTAAAAGATTCCTCTGATGCTCTCCGCAGAGCTGCCAGGCCTTCTAGCCAAGCCCAGGTTGCTGCTGCTATTCGGACAGATGCTGCAGCAACTTGACCAAGCTCCTTCTATAGCATCCCCTGCTGTAGCTGCTCTTTGTTCACTTATGCTGGTTTTGTCAAACATTGTCATACTGCATCATCACAATCCATCTAATAATAATGAAAAAAACAAAGTCTAGAGAATACAAAAACTTTCGTGCGCTGACTTCGTGCTGTGGACTTCTATTTCTGACTTGTCCCTCTGACTTTCGTCTCTAAAGTCTCTGACTTCTGTATCTATTTGTGTGTATTCTTGTCTCCTTTAATCCTCTATTTAAATGCAAACCAAACCCTAATTTGTTGGATGTGGGCCCCTGGAATATATGCCTCGATCTTTGGGCCTGTGGACCCCTGGCCCGTATCGATGCTCTCGCGATTGAGTCTTGGCTCATTGCATTTCCGAGTGATCGAGTACGGTCTAGAATGCTCTTAATAGCAATAAAGCTCCAAAGCGGTCTTGATACACCTGCGATGCGAAACACTACAAAACAATAATCTATCACACGCAAAATATAACTGAACAATGGTAATAAATAACTCGATGGATCATAGAAATACGCTCCATCAAGCGGCAGGAGTGTGCTTATGTCTAGCATTTTCCAACCCGAATTTCTTCACTAAGTTCCTGGCATACTTGCTATGTGCCACAAAGATTCCATCTGATATCTGAGACACTTCCAGACCAAGAAAGTAGACTATCTCACCCACTCTACTCATCTGGAATTCACTCTGCATATGTTCAAACAAACTGATCGGCCAACTTCTTTGAGAGAGATCCAAAGACTGTGGCATCCACATAGATTTGAACAATGATGAATTCCTTCCGAATGTGCTTCACAAAAAGGGTCTTATCTACTCCCCCTTGCACATAACCATGTTGATTGAGGAACACCGTGAGACGTTCATAGCTTGCTCTGGGCGCCTGTTTTAATCCGTACAAGGCCTTTTTGAGACGATACACATGACCTGGGAGATGTGGGTCTTCAAACCCCTTAGGCTGAGCAACATACACTTCTTCATTTAGCCATCTGTTGAGGAATGCACTTTTCACATCCATCTGAAATGGTTTGAATTTGAGGTGACAAGCAAGTGCTACCAGCAGTCTTATTGCTTCAAGTTGAGCAACCGGAGCAAATGTTTCATCAAAATCTATTCCTTCAATCTGAGTGTACCCTTGTGCCACCAGCCAAGCTTTGTTACCTTCTTCATTTAGCCATCTGTCGAGGAATGCACTTTTCACATCCATCTGAAATGGTTTGAAATTGAGGTGACAGGCAAGTGCTAGCAGCAGTCTTATTGCCTCAAGTTGAGCAACCAGAGCAAATGTTTCATCAAAATCTATTCCTTCAATCCGAGTGTACCCTTATGCCACCAGCCAAGCTTTGTTACGGGTGATGTTCCCCTTCTCATCAGATTTATATTTGAATATACACTTAGTACCAATGATGTTTGCTTCAGCTGGTCTTGGTACAAGTGTCCTGACATCTCTGTGAGTTCGTCTTGCATAGCACTGACCCAACGTTCATCCAGTATAGCCTCTTTGATGTTTTTTGGTTCAACGAGTGATAGGAAGCATGACCCACTTAGCTTTTCAGCAAAATCAATTGTTTTACCATGGGTTACTCTGGGTGCTTGCGGATCCCGAATAATGTTGGTCATTGGATGATTTTGCAGAATACGCTGCGGTTGTTGAGGGGCTGGAACAAAGTCTTGTCCAGATTCTGATGTATTAATGAAATTCTGATTAAATGGGAGAGATTCTAGAGCATCTATCTGTTCCACCTAAGTGGATCTGCCGGTTCCTACTTTAGTACAAACACTGTCATCTTCATCATTTCTGATCGAATAGTCCGAGACTTGAAAAGCCACATTTATCGATTCCACAATAGTTCGGGATTGCTTGATGTAGACATGATACGCATGACTGTTGGTGGAATAACCTAGAAATATTCCTTCACTGCAGCGGGGGTCAAGCTTCCTCTTGTATTCTCAATCCTCATATACATAGCATATACTTCTAAACACATGAAAGTACTTGCCTGACGACTTCTTCCCTTTCCATATTCATAAGATGTTTTCTGATTCTAGGGCGAATCAAGACTCTATTAAGGGTGTAACTGGCAACGTTGATGGCTTCAGCCCAAAATGTTAGAGGCAAGTCCTTAGCAAGGAGCATGACACTCATCATTTACTAAAGTGTACGATTCTTCCTTTCAGCAACTCTGTTTTGCTGGGGCGTTATGGGTGCTAAGAATTGATAAAATATACCCTGCTCAAGACAAAATTCCTCCATGATCACTTCTAATGGAAATTAGAGACGTGCCCTTCTCACGTTGTAATCTCAGAATTAGGTGAATCACGGCTTCAATAGTATCTGATTTATGTTTGAGAAACACAGTCTAGGTGAAACGAGAAAAATCATCAACACAAACTAGTACATAGCTCTTACCCAAGGCTTTCCTCCTGCATAAGACCCATCAAGTCCATGTGTAACAATTCGAGGATTCTGGTTGTAAGAATCTGATCGGTTCCTTGATGAGCTGATCTTGTTTGTTTTTATATTTTGCACTCTCCACACATAACATTTGTCTTACCCTTTATCTCAGGTATTCCTCGCACCAGACCGTGTTTAGATATCTTTCTCAGTGCCTTGAGATTCAGGTGACCCAGTCGTTTGTGCCATAGAATCAATTCATCCTGTTTAGACAGAAAACAGTGACCTTTAACAGGCTCTGTGTTAGAATTCAGTAAATAATAGTTATTTGATGACCGATTTCCCCTAATAACACACATCCCTTCATTGTCGATGACTTGGCACGAATCCCGAGTAAATTTCGCATTCAGCTTTCCATCACATAGTTGGCTGATGCTCAGAAGATTAGCCTGAAGACTTTCCACTAGAAGCACCTTCTTGATCATAGGCATGCCCTGTACGGACAAGGTACCTTGACCGATAACCTTTCATTTTGGGCCATCACCAAATGTAACAAATTTTCCATCCAAATTCTTTACATTGGTCAGATAGCTGGCTTCTCTTGTCATGTAGCTGAATAGCCGCTGTCAAAGTACCACCGATCCTTCTCAAGGTGGGAAGATGAACTATATGCGACATGGCAATAGTACGACCAAGGTCTGTAAATTTTTGTAGGAGGCATGGATCATTGTCGATGATACTTTCAAGGAATTTAGAGCACTTTCTCTCCATGTGACCTTGAATATTGTGGTAATAACAGATACGCTTGTCTTTTGTCCAGAGCATGTCAGACCTGTGACTGGGATGTGCATTGTTACCGTGATTAAGAGTTTCATCTTGAACAAACACAGGCTTACGAGTCGTTTTCTGAGAGTCGTAGCCCAACCAGGGGCTAACACGACCCGTACGTTGAGCAGCTAAGACGGTGTCAAGTTTCTTCATATCGTTGTTCATCACGCTGGCATACTTTCTAACTCGTAATAGTTCTGACATAATATTGGAATGTTTAAGTTTTTCCTTTTTCAAGTTCTGTTTGCATACTCTTCACTAATTCTGACAGTTCTTATCTCTCCGCTTTCAAGCTAACAACTAGCTTGCTCAGTTTAGAGTCTGACTTCACTACCTCTCCCCACTGTTTGTACAGTGCTTTGTAATTCTCTGCAATGGTTTTTTCAGTGATCTTTGTATCACTGTCACTTTCACAGTAATTGTCTGACTCAGGGTTCTCAAGTTTGGTCTCTAGAGTTTCTGCGACAGTGGTGAGTGCCACAAAGTTTGAGTTTTTCTCTTCTATTTCGTACTCCTCTAATTCAGTATCACTCCATCCAGCCATAAGAGCCCTTTTCTGTTTGTTGAGGGTATCGGCCTATTCGGCTTGGATGTGCCCAAAGCCCTCACATTCACAGCATTAAATCCCTTTGCTTCTCTATCCCTTTACCTCCTACTAATTCACGGCATTAAATCCTCCTGAATTTTCCATCTCGACAATTTCAGTTTTCTGGTCCAGATTTGCTTCTCTGTTCAGGCTGAAGCTGATTTAATTTCCTTATAAACCTACCAAAGTACTTTGCAAGTAGAACCATTTGTTCAGATATTTCTTCCTCATCTTCGGTAGTTTCAGATATTTCTCTTTTGAGTGCAACCCCTCGAGAAACAACTTGCAGATATCTTCACCAAGCCTCTGGATGCAGTCAGATTCGAAGACCTGAGATCCTCTCTGGGTCTCTGTGCTTTGGCGCATAATCCAATCCGCTTCTTTTCCCCTTGGCATATGTTCCAAAAAAGGGGAAGGAAGACAAGATCAAGGGGGAGCCGAGAGACCTAAGGTGAATCAATCGAATCATAGACGGGGTTTTGTCAAAATGCCAAGGGGGAGATTGATGATGTTGTGTGGCAGTCTTTGACAAAACCAGCTCACGCCAACAAGCTCCTGATGTAGCAGTTCCTGGAGCACGGAGCTATAGCAGAAGTTCAGCGCCCATTCGGAGTTTGCATTCAACGGACCGTATTGAAGAGCAGTGCTCTGCGGGGAGCTTCTAAATATTCAATAAAGAATACGCCAGTGAAGATTCTCGTGCCCAGGTAACGATTTGTTTGTGGGAGATTTGATTTTCGAAATCAAATCTAATCTCCTACAAACTAGGAGATAATATTCCTTTAGGGAACTTCCAAAAAGCGGAAACCTGTGCAAGGCTGGGTGAGTATTTAAAGGAGGCTGAGCAGAGCGTCCTGATCGTCGAAGCTGTGAATATACAGAGAGAGCATACGCAGAATACCAGAGAGTGGAATTCAAGTGCGAGAAGAGCTTCGACCATCACCAAGAGCACTGCAGGCACGTGGAGCTGTGTGATTGAACCGAGGGTGATCGAGACTTGCAGAGTCTGATCACTGCTTGATGTGGGAAGCCAATTCAGAGCATCGAAGTGCTTGTTGGTAGATCAAGGAAGGTCGTGGAGCAATTGTCGAGTGAAGGTACTCTGACAATTGGCTGAAGGCTGTGTCTCGCTAGTGACAAGAGGTCACTGAGTGAGGGGGAGTATTTCAGAGTGTGTAGCGCTCGTGGAGTTGTTCGATCGGCTTAGCAGAAGGCTTGGAGCGATGCGGACAAATTGTGCATCAGCTGTGTGCTACAGCAGGTGCTATAGCAGACCTGCAGAGATTGCGTGTTAATTAGAATAGGCTGACATTCGTCGAGTCAGCAGCTATTCTAGATTAATACCAGTGTAGGTAGTTGTGATACAAGTCAGAGCCTGTTCTGATTGTGGTCGAAGTCCTAGCTAAGGTTGAGTAGCATAGGTTGCGTGTTGATGAACCGTGTTGTACGAGAGAACCTTGAGCTTAGTGGACTAAAGGACTGGGTTCAGTCCTTCCCAGAGGTAGGCACTTGGCCGAACTGGGTGAACAAATCATTGTCCTTTGTTCTATCTTGCTGCATCAGATTTGGGTGTTCAAGAGTGTGCTGTAGCAACTGCTTGTACACAAATCTGCATCTCAGAGACGCTGTGGAAATTTCATGTTTGCTTCTTTTCCTATTAACATGACTTGTATGCCTTTTGAAGGCAGTTCAGTTGATTAATAAAATATCAAAGATTTCCTTCCTTTTCGTCTTTCCTTGGCATTCCTCTCAAATCAACGAGTACTGACCCTTCATCTCCCGATATGCCTTGGAATCAACGGATCTTGATTCACCTATCGACTCGCCCACGCACGCACGCTGCATCAGTTGGCAATGTCCATTAATTTGGCGTTGAATTCTGTTATTGATTTAACATCCTTTATTTTCAAATTTTCAAACTTGATAGTGAGCATCTGCATCCGAGACTACTTCACCTTGTCAGTTCATTCGAATGTTGTTTCGAAGATGTTCCACGTATCTTTAGCAGCTTCATCTGGTATTTTAAGATGTGGTTGAAATATTAAAATACCACATATTAAAATTCCGCTTTCTTTAGGCTGACTGCCTACATGACTGCCTACATGACTACTCTACCAGTCCCTGAGCTGTCCCTCTTTAACGTAAGACGGCTAACCAGGAATTATAAAAAATATCTTAAGATAAGATTGTAGTCACTCTTCAATCAATTCTAGTTACATTATATTTAAGAATGTATAATTTGTGAAGGGATTTGACACCTTTAATACAAAATAAGCAAGTTGGTAAAGTGAGCTTTTAAAAATATGAAAACAATTAATTTCAACTCAAATCAAATTTTGACTTGAAATATGAATAAAAACCAAGTTTAACGACAATTAACTCCATAACCTTTGTGTTACAATTCATCAGAGAGTAACTCGGGTGACGATTAAGGGCATGTTCTTTAGAACTTAAATTTTCAGTACTTAAGTTAAATTAAATTAAATTTAGTTAAATTAAGTACCACCACTATTCATCACCACCATAACAATACCACCAACACTATTCATCAGCTCTTTCATCCACACACCACTACCACCACAATACCACCACCCCAACCATAACACTACTGCATCACCACACCACCACCACACTACTACAACACCACCACAACTATAATACTACTGCATCACTACACCACCACCACATTACTACACCATCACCTCAACTATAACACTACTACACCACCACAACACCACCACCCTAACCATATCACTACTACACCACCCCAACCATAACACTACTGCATCACCACACCACCACCACACTACTCACCAACATCTCAACCATAATACTACTACACCACCACACCACACCACCACCACCACAACACCACCACTCAAACCACCACCATCATAGCACCATTACACCATCAAACCACCACCACCACCCCAACCATACAACTACTACACCACCACAAAATTAAAATATTTAAGTTAAATTAAATTAAGTTAAGTTAAGTTACGTTAAGTTAAATATAAGTTCAGTTCTAAAGAACAGACCATAAGTTTCTAGATCAGCTTTCCAAATTTGTTTACTCGTTCCCTATCTATATGACAAATCAATTCTCATATCAATTTTCTAATTCAGGATTTGGGTTTGTTTGAATCATAAATTCAGACAACAATTCTATTTTCCATGGACGTTTTGCTTAATTACACTTGAAATCTTCAACACCGCCCCATAAGTCGTTGATCAATCGATTAAGACGAAAATGCGACGGTCAAGACTACTAAAATAGGTTGCCGAATAAGTTAATTGAAAACTGCCGCATCAACTAGTCACTGTCTAAGCTGCACCTAGCGACCCCACATTGATCTATACCCTCATTTTAATAGGTTAATGTTTGGAATATGTATTTGTAAAATTATTCAACATCGATTAGTGAAGTTGGAATGAATTAATTTATACTGGATTATAGAATTCTGATTCATAAATCCGGATTTTGGGTCAGAATTGGACTATAATCTAGTTATTGAATTCTTACTATGCTATCAGAGCTCATGATTCACTCTGGATCTAATTTGAGGGATCTGAATTGTACAGCTAATAATGAGGGAAAGTGAAAATGACACACATACAATCATACAAAGTTACTAAGTGTAGTAACAATGTATTGATTGTTGGAATATCTACTTAGTAAAATTGTCCCACATGGAGATGAAGTTGGAATAAATTAGTTTATACTAGATTATAGAACCATGATTCATAAACTTGTATTTTGAGTCAAAATGAGATTATAATCGAGTTAGATTAGTGAATTATCATAAAATTATTCTTATTTAAGTGACATATATACACATGTTATCCGACTAAACACTATAAAAATATTAGTATGTGATATAATAACGTACCATGACATGTCATTACAAAATTTGCTCTCACCATGATATTACTCGAGCTGACTACGATTTTCAAAAGAGTGGGCCCGTAATCAGTTAATAGTGTGGGTGATGTGGAAAGCACGTGTAGAACTTATTTAACATAAAATTAGTGACAAAACTTTTGCAGAAAAGAGCATTCTCTCTCTAGTATAGCTTTTATACTACCTACAGCCATAGTATATATGAGCAGACTCACTTTGAGGTTGTTCTATCATTCTTTTACTTTGCTTGTGCTTAACTGAGATGGCGAAAACACTGGGACAGACTCCATCGACTTTGACATACCAGGTAAATTATTGTCTAGTGAACAAGAATTATGATTCGTGTATATTTTAAATAAGTCATACTTCATAATATATCGTACCTTGTTATGGTTGAGCAGACTTGGGTTTTAAAGGTGTCCATTCACTGTGAAGGTTGCAAGAAGAAGGTGAAGAAAGTACTCCAGAGTATAGATGGTAGTTTTAATTTGAACTGCTACTTTCTGATTTAATCCTTTGTCTTGCGGATTCACTAAGATCGAGTTAGACGATTACATAAAACTGCTTATATATGGTGACCTTAAACTTTTAGGTGTCTACACAACAACAATTGATTCTCAGCAACACAAAGTTACTGTAACTGGAAATGTTGAAGCAGAAACCCTCATGAAAAAACTATTGAAAGCTGGTAAGCATGCAGCTCTTTGGCCAGAAGAACCAAAGAAAAATAATCCTGGAAAGCTGCAGAAAAAAGAGGGAGATTTGGGTGACGGAGGTAAACCTGGAGATGAAATGGCTTCAGAGGAAACTAACATAAAAACAGAGGAAGTCACCGCTAGTGCACAGTCTAGTGAAAATGCAGAAGACGACAAAAAGAAGAAGAATGTAACAATTGGAGGTGATGAATCCTCTTCTGTGGACAAAAAGGAGCAGAGTAGTGCTGGTGCTAAAGATGACGATGTCAATGGAAATAAGAAGAAAAAGAAGAAAGGGAAAAAGAGCAATTCGGACAAAAAAGAAGAAGGTGGTGAGATGTCTAGTGATCCTCCCAGTGACCCTGTACCTGTAGTGGCTGCTCCCACTAAAGCTCCACAAACTGCACCTGTTGATCTCAGCCCCCCCAATCAGCACATATACCCATCATATCTTCCTATGCATTATTCACCTATGGCGTACACAATGAGCTACAATACAGCTTATTCTATCCCTACTGCCTCTCATTGTGTCCCGCCACCAGCACCCGGTGGCTACATGCTCCTGCATCCAAGGACCTACACACCCCAAATGCTGTCTGACAGAATTTGCATCCAAAACGAAGACAATTCCGATTATGGAGCTGGGTGCTCAATCATGTGAGGGTGTCAACCGGCCTATTACAGCTTGTCATTTACAAGTTCCCCAATGGCAAGAACAATAAGTACCATGTATGTACTCAGAATTAGATAGTTTGGTTGTGCAATGTTGTTCACTTTTTCTGGGTTTTGTTCAAGCCTGAGGCTCCTGAGTTCAGAATATGACTTGAAAGCTAAGATACAAGAAGATATTCCTCTTCCCATTTTACTCTTAGGTGGAAAGTAGATGCCTTTAAGCTGAATCTGAGTGCATCTTTGTGTTTCTCCAATGAGAAATTATTCATTCATTAATCTGAGGAAACAGACATGTTGGTACATAATACTGTTCCTTTATTAAGTTGTGGTTGTGGATGATTATTATATGTATCTTTTTGCTTTTAACATGCATGAGGAGTACGAATAGATTCCCATAGACGCACACTCTTGAGTGAAAGCTGCCAATTATCACCCTTTTGTTGCTCCCACTTACATTAAATTTGGTATGATCTAGGAAAATGGGATCCATGAAAACTCAGCTCAGCTTTGCTGGGGTGTGAAATTAAAATGGCTTCTTTTAGTGGAGAGTGCAAATTCCCATAAAGTTGGGCATCAACTTTGGTTGATTCGGATATGATCTCTCCCTTTTCTCAGTTGGCCGTGATTGTTTATCAGTTGTGCCATGCATTGGAGATACAATTAATATGGCTTCACCAAACTAGCAAGGAGGAGGAGGCTCGTTTTCTTTCTTTTCTGGGGTTCTGCCTCTCTGCAAGTGGGATCACATTACTTATTCGAATCAGGCTTGGAGTGTACTATGAACCACAGATGGAGCAAATCCCACTCACTGGTTCGGCATATTGCCGCGGGTGTGTGTGTGGGGGGCACTGCTCGTGCCCCTCTTTTACTTTTCCTTTTTAATTAACTTTGTGTTGATCTGTAAAGAGGATTACAGGATACAATTCCACAGTGTTAGTTGTTTCATCTGCTTTGTATATGTCAATTTTTTGTAACTCCTTGCTTGCATGGCAAGATTAGTTATACACTACAAAATTTGATTTTTTTTTTTTATGACGATGGTCTTGTCATGGTTATGCGACAGTTTAATTTTTTCGACGACTTATACGATGTGTTTACATTCCTCATAATATATGGAAAATTCTTTCGGCGGTTCAGTCGTACATTCCTCGTAATATATGGAAAATTTTCGACGGCTGTACGACGCACACACTTTTTGTTGTAAACACGGTACATGATACGACGATTTGTAGATGCGTTGATGACGATATCAGGACGATAAAGCTTGTGACGGTATATTCCGTCATAATACCGTTGACGACACGTCGTTATGTGTGTCAAAATTATATTTATATTACCTACTTATTAGCTAGTGATAAGCAGGGTCGAACCCAAAGAGAGCAATCAGTTATAGAATTCTACTAACAATTGTCACCAAAAGGGGGGTTTGCAAGAAGATTATTGTTGATCAATTTTAGAAAGATTCAGTTCAAGGATATGCATTGTAACTAGTAATTATCGATCGAACATGAATTAATTAGTAAAACTACTGTTCTAATCTAACAGTCCTGCTAAGGTAATGCCAACTTCAATGTTCTACCTACTCTTAACTGCTAAGTTTTCGAATAGGTCAACTATTACTCGACTAACAATACCAAATTAGTTCTACTGCTAGACTTAGCTAATAAGGCAGTCAATCCAAGTATTACGCAATCAATATCAATTCAGTTTCACCGATAATCAGAGAGCATGCAATTCGTATGAAGAACAGTAATTCACTCAATCGAATTAGGAAACATAAGTATCTCAAACTGTATATTGCAATACAAATCTCCAAATTGAATTACCGTTTAGCTACTATAATCCATCTAATTACAATGAATATAACGAGTTCAGAAAAATACTAAAACTATTTCGCGATTCTGTTTCCTTCTCTGATCTGCAATCTCCAATCTGCGGTGTAGGGTCTGGGCGGCTAGCTGCTAGGGTTTTTCAGTCAGAAAGAATCTTCTTTTAAAACCTTTTGATTTTGGGCCGGGCTGGGTGCACGAATCAAAGTCTCAGTAGGTTTTTCCGCTGGGCGAATCACATTTGATTCAGGCTGGCTCCGTAGTTGATTCTTGCAGTCTTGGGAAAATTAATGTGTGTTTCGAAGCTGCACGAATCACTTTTGGTTCGTGCAACACCAAAGTGATTGGTGCAAGGCTTGGGCAAATCACTTTTGATTCGTGCAACACCAAAGTGATTCATGCAAGGCTTGGGCAATCTATGCTTAGCCTAAGAGATTGCCAATGTCACTCTCACCCACAAAAGCTATCTAAAATAATCATGCTTGATCTTCTAAACAACCTAAGTTCAATTCTCATTCCATTCCTAGGTGTTTTATCAATTCATACTCGTTCATGTGTTTCGTCAAACACTTGGTGTGCATAGATTAACATGAAGAACAAGCATAAGAATTTTCAATCCAAAAACCTCATTCATAATAAAATTGCATGTTTTGCATTACAATCTAACTTAAGGGATCCTTGGATCCCTACTACTAAAAGACTACTCACTCATGTGTCACTCATGGTGAGTTTGAAACAAGACATTATTTATAAAGAAAATTGTTCAACAAGTAAAAGTAAAGAAAGTAGAGTAGTAGGGAAGTAGGGAATGAGTAAAGGGTTGGTGTAGAATCTTCAATTGTTGTGTGTCTTCTCCAAATCCTTGACAATTCTCCAAGTTTTTGATTTAGGGTTTTGTCCCAAAGAGGAACACTAGGTGCCTGAGGCACCCCAAGACTCTATCTAATTTTTCCATCTTTTTTCTATTTATACTTATCTGCCATGCCCAAATCAAAAGTGATTCGGGAAAGGCTTAATAGTTGACTCAGACAGAGTGTCCAAATCAAAGTCTCAGTGCTGTTTCATGGTTGGCCGAATCACTTTGTCCTGGGCGAATCACTTTTGATTCGGTCAAACCCTTCAATTCTTCTTGGGTGAATCAACTTTGCAGTGCTAGAATCTCGCCTTTGTGACCCTTTAAACATTCGAATTATGTCTTGATGTAAACTACAAATAGCCCTTTTAATTAGCTTTCCAACAAGCTATGGAACGTCTCAAACGGATAACTGCAAGCCTTCGATGATGAATAGGTCAGTCTGCCCAGATTTGGTCTCGGGAGAATTCTCCTCGAGTCATTTTTGATCCGGACAGCATGGAAGTTGATTCGCCCAAGGGTGGCAGAATCACATGTGATTCGTGCACCCCCTGGTCGAATCAAATCAACCCTCGGGCAAATCACTTTTGCTTTTTGTTCAATTTTGCTCGTTTTTGCTCTTGATCGATCAGAATTCATCCAGATTTTCTTCGGGCCACTTCATATCATGTAATAGACATTTTTAATCTGAAATGGACAAAGAAAGCATCAAACAATTTCATAAAATAAGAACAAACAAGAAGTAAAGGGAAAATATGGCCAAATATAAGGTCATTTATCCGCTCAGCAAATACATATAATTTGATCAGTGGCATAGTATAACGCAAAAACAGAACCATAGAGGAGATGGCCAGAGTAATGATACATGCCAAGAAGGTGCCTTTATGTTTTTCGGCAGAGGCGATCAACACAACATGCTACATTATCAACAGAGTGTCCGTCAGAAAAGAACAAACCGGACCTGCTATGAACTTTGGAAACAGAAGAAGTCCACTGTGAAACATTTTCACATCTTCGGAAGTGATAGCTATATCCTAAGAGACCGTGAGTATCAGAAGAAGTTAGGCCCGAATAGCGACACAGGAATGTTTCTGGATTATTCCATGGACAGCAGGGCATACCGAGTCTATAATCAACTGACAGAGGCGGTTCAAGAACCCATAAATATTACTATCAAATATACAATTGAGGACGAAGGAGGTCCACCGTATGATGAAAGTGATAAAGATTCTGAAACAAATGATCAAAATCAGCATCAACCTTAGAGAGCGGAAGAAGTTGCATCAGAGGATGCTACAGCAAAATCTTTTGATCCAACAATTACAGTGGATGACTCAGAACCAAGTACTGAACCAACTTCCATTTTTGTTGATCCAGCTCGGCCACCTCCGAAGAAAATCCAGAAGGATCATCCTTTAACAAATATCATCGGTGATCCCACTGAAGGGAGACACACACGAGGTACCTCTCACCAGTTTATGTGTTATGATCAGTAACTCTTGCTTTCTGTCCAGCGTTGAACCAAAGAACATCAAAGAAGCCCTTACAAATGAATTGTGGATCGCTGCAATGCAAGAAGAACTTGCTGAGTTCGAAAGAAATGATGTGTGGGACTTGAACCACATTCTGCAGGGGTGAACATAGTTGGAACAAAGTGGATATACAAAAACAAGGTTGATGAGAAGGGACATATTACGAGGAAAAAAGCTAGACTGGTAGCTCAGAGGTACACTCAGATTGAAGGAGTGGACTTCGACGAGACCATTGCCCCAGTAGCCCGAATGGAAGCTATCAGAATACTACTTGCCCTTGCCTGTCATTTAAAGTTCAAAGTATATCAAATGGATGTGAAGAGTGCTTTCTTGAATGGAATCCTATCAGAGGAAGTTTATGTAGCTCAGCCCGAGGGTTTTGAAGATCCTCATCATCCTGACCACGTGTTCAAGCTAAAGAAACCTCTCTATGGATTGAAGCAAGCTCCCAGAGCTTGGTATGAGAGGCCGACCGTATTTCTTACTGAGCATGGGTATGATCGTGGAGGGGTAAATAAGACAATCTTCGTTCACAGAACAAAGACATATTTCGTTATTGCACAGATTTATGTTGATGATATTGTATTTGGTTCGGGATCCCAGGAGATGGTGAAGAAGTTTGTGGTCACATGCAGACGGACTTCCAAATGAGCATGGTTTGTGAACTAACTTATTTTCTTGGGTAACAAGTCTATCAAAAGGAGGATGGTATATTTATATCTCAAAGCAAATATAGTAAGAATTTGGTGAAGATGTTAACATTGTCGAAATTGTGGTATTAAAGTTACTAGTCCAATCACGGTAAGCAAACAATATTTATAATCTGAGTGACATTGGGTCGAACCCAAGAGAAAAGTCTATATTAGTCTAAAGCTAGCTAGTAATGCTTAATGCGAGTCTACTAAAGAAAATTTGGGAATTTTTCCTCTAGGCGTGGTATCTCTAATAAGTACTAAAGACAAGTTCGAATTTTGTTCGAAGTAAAGCAATTAAGAAAACGTAGTCGGAATCCTATTTCACCCTTAGGTCATGCGATTAGCAACACAAAACAGCAATACATGCATAAAGGAAATTTGATTGATAGATCTAAGCTAAAATATCATGCACTTTAGATTCAACTCTTGCTCCTTCTCTAGAATGGGAATGATACCTAAGGGACACGGCTCTCAAACTCTTGCTCTACTGAACCGCGTAGAACAAAAGTCTCCTAACCTCACCCTCTCAATCTATTGATCGATAACTCAAGTCCGCTATATGCTTAGCCTAACAGAATGCGAGTGTCACTCTCGCACACAAACGCTATATAAATAAACATGCTTCATCTTCTAAACATCCTAAGTTCAATTCTCATTCCATCCTTAGTTGTTTTATCAATTCATACACATTCAAGCATTTCGTCAAACAATTGGTGTGCATAAAATTAACATGAACATAAAACATGTGAATTTTCAACCAAAAACCTCATTCATAATGATAACATGCATGTTTTGCGTAACAATCTAACATAAGAGATCCCTACTACTAAGTGACTACTCACTCATGGTGAGTTTGATACAAGACATAATTTTTACAGGAAATTGTTCACCAATTGAAAATAAAGGGGCAAATCCTCGACAATTCTTCAAGTTCTCCAAGAGATATCGTCTAGGGTTTTGTTTTCTGGGAAGCAACCCTCTAATTTTTCCATCTCTTTCTATTTATGCCATTAAAAAATAACCGATTGACCTGCCGTGCCTGAATCAAAGTTGATTCGGGGTAGCTTAATAAGTTGATTCGACCAGGGTTGGTCGAATCAACTTATTAAGCTTCGAATCAAAGTCTTAGTGGGTTTCGGGGCTGGGCGAATCACTTTTGATTCGCTCTGGCCTTCATTTGATTTGGCCAAGCCTTGGTCAACGGACGAATTCTTCTCGAGTCAGGTTGATCCGGGCAGCTGAGAGGTTGATTCAACTAGGTTGGTCGAATCACCTTTGATTCGTGCACCCACCTGGGCGAATATCTGCCTCTTGCTCCGTTCTCGCTCGTTTTATTGCTCTCGATCGACTGGAATTCATCCGGATTTTCTTCGGGCCACTTCATATCGTGTAATACTTTAACCTAAAATGGACAAAGAAAACATCAAACGGTTTTATAAAATAAGGAAACAAACAAAGGGAAAATACAGACAAATATAAGGTTATTTGTTCGTATATCAAAAGTTTGGGATGAACAATGCAAGCCATAAACGAACATCTTCTACCACCATTCAAAGGCTTTCAAAGATGAAACAGGAATTGCAGTTGATCAAACTCTCTACAGAAGCATGATTGGAAGTCTGCTCAACTTAATTGCCAGTAGACCTGACATATCATATGCAGTGGGAGTATGTGTAAGAACACAGGCTTCTCCAAAAGAAAGCCATCTTCTGCTTGTCAAGAGGATCATTAGGTATGTTGGAGGCACGACAGGGTATGGTATATGGTACACCAGGGACACAAGTTCTGAATTGGTTGGATACTATGATTCTGACTGGGCAGGCTGTGTAGAAGATAGAAAAAGTACCTCCGGAAGGTGTTTCTTCTTGGGAAACTACTTGGCTTCGTGGTTCCGCAAGAAAAACAGAATAGTATATCTCTTTCTACTACCGAAGTAGAATACATAGCAGCTGTGCGCAGATGCTATGGATGAAGCAGATGATGAGTAAATACAGCATGCAGCAAGATACTATGACACTCTACTGTGATAATATGAGTGCCATCAGCATATCCAAGAATCCAGTGCAACACTCTAGAACCAAGCACATCGACATCAGACATCACTTCATCAGAGACTTGGTTGACAAGGAAGTGATTGTGCTTAAACAAATTGCTACAGAGAAGTAGCTGGTAGATTTATTTACAAAACTACTGGATGGGGTTCGATTCGAGAATCTGAGATCTGCATTGGGTCTATGTATGTTATCGAAGTAAGTTGCTAAAGTAACTCCTGGACCCTCTTGTCATTTGTGACAAAAAGGGGGAGAAGAAGAAAAAGAAGAGAGTGCTGCCAAGATGGTATCAGCATTAACATTATTGTTTTACAGTTGACAAGTTTGAAAGTCTTAGTGGTTTAGTTTTGTCAACAAATGCCAAGGGAGAGATTGTTACGGATATGACATCTGTGAAAAAGCGGAAGCTCCCGAAAGGAAGAAGAGGCTGCAACAAACTCTGGTACCAGGAGCTGGTACTTACAAATGACGACTGACAAAACAAAAGAGGCAGAAGAAGCTATAGCATCCTGTGACGAGTAGAGTTGGTGCAGATGATCAGGAGGGATCAACACAAGAACCAAAAGATGCTATAGCATCCCCTGGAGATTCAAGGTTAAAGCTAAAGAGAGTATCTTTGTAGCAGATCATTATGGAGGAGCTCTGAGATTGTCCGGGTGATTGCATCCGGTGTGGCAACAGGCAGAGGACGGATGATCAGAAAATCTTCAGCAGCGGCGCGGATGAATGCCAATAAGATAAGGTTTCTAAATTCCAGTTTAGGAAACCGAATCTCACAACCTTCCAAGAATCCAGGGGAAGATTCGGAAGTTGGGATTATCTGCGGAAGGTGGAATTATCCTTTGGGGCTAAACTTGCTGAGGTGCGAAAGCTACATATGCAGAGGTTGAGCAGAGATAAGAGTTTGCAGAAGTAGAGAAGTGTTGGAGCAATAGTTGTGTGAGAGCTAAAGAGTGATCAGGACTGGCATAATCTGATCCTATATTGATTCGACGGAGTCGACTGGAGCAGAGCCTCATCGAAAGGCTGAACAGTTCACAGTCGTGAAGTGCAGCTTGCGCAGACTATCCCAGCGTGCTCCTTGGTAGTGATGGAAGGTCGTTGATTGAGGGGGAGCAGCGCAGAGCGTCCAACTACTCAACAGGAAGTGCTTGGAGAAGTTGTCGACAGAAGCGTCAGCAACTTGGTGAAAGAAGTTGTTGTAGCATCCTAGAGACTTGAAAAGTCAAAATTTCTTTAGTGTCCACCTACCTCCTCCAAGATTTGGTGGCCATGGGGTAGAGGATAATATGTAGTTGACGCGGGACGTCTTCTTTGGAAGTTATTATAAGATGAGATTTCTCCTCGTTTGTTCCTCCAATAATCAGACGGATCCACCTTTACATTTTTTCTAAATTTCCGTTTATTTTCCTTTATGCGAGATGGGTCCAATAAGCGCATTATTGTGTGAATGACTAATGCGTTGGTTCAGGGTGATTTGTCATGGTGTCGAAAGGCTTGTCTTCCCATGAGTCATGTGCATCTTTGTAAATGTCAAACTTCCTTATGTTACCGTCAATGTCTAGTGAGATTTAACCATCACCAACATCTATCTTAGCCTTAATGGTCATGAGGGATGGGCGTCCCAAGACAAGAGATGTAAGGCTCTTACCCACTGCGCTCTCCATCTGGAAAACATAATAATATGCCGCGACATTAAAGTTTTCAATGTATATAGTTAAATCCTCTAGAAATCCAAGGGGATGCTTACATGACTTGTCACCTAGTTCTATTATAAGCCGGGAGATTTCATAGGGAGAAGTTTCATTGGGCAATACAAAGAATAAAAGAAGGACATGTATCGATGCTCCTATGTCTATAAAGCAATGATGTATTTGAGTCTTGTTGATACAATAAGTAATTGAAAAAGCATCAGGATCCTTACACTTTGGTTGTATCTTCTCATAAATCATAATAGGGGTGTCTCTCGTTTAGCTCCACGTGAGTCTTTATTTTTTCCTCATCTCCATATGAGTGCAACATGATATTTCTTTCGTCTTGCGTAAGTGATAACGAGTTAGTCAAAAGAATTTATAACCTTGGTAACTCTAAGGGTTGATCCATGGAGCCAATGCGTGTATATAATATGCTAGATAGTGCTTTTGTTTAGCTATTTTAATCTTGAAAAATGATTGCACTGTCGCAAGAACAAGATTATGCAAATAAAATCAATATTCCATAATCAAACTTCACCGATTCGCACCACTATATTTATGAAACAAAACATATAGTTACTCATATCATACGATGGATGGGAATAAACCATGTGTGTTATAAGTAAGTCATACACTCCTGGATCATTACTTTTTGCGATTCACATCTTACACTTCCCTCCAGCGAGACGTACACTCGATTGTTCCTATCTAATCATATCCTACCAACATAGTTACTATGATTAGATATTAATCCTAAATAATTTTGATTAATTACCTCAACTATGGTGATATTGGTTCTTAACCTACTTATCATTATGACAAATTGGCATAGAACATTGATGATGCAGTATGGCAACAAAACCAGCACAAGTGAACAAGCTGTTGCTACAGCCGGAGCTGATTCAAGAAGCTGTAGCATCTGTTCGTCAACAGCAGCTCGGATCTTCGCGGAAGGAGCTTGGCAGTGCATCCATTAGCATCAAGGGAGTTCCTAAATACTCAGAGAGAATATTTCAGTGGAGATTCCCAGATGGCAGAGAAGATTTGTTTGTAGCAAATCTAATCTCTTAGAAATTAGGAGATATTGTTGTTTGGAGGAAATTGCTAAATCTGTGAATGGTGGGACTGGGTGTTCCTATTTAAAGAGGCTGCTCAGAGCATCAAGGGTATCGAAGTGAAGAGAGCAAACACGAGAGCGTACACAGAATACCGTGAGAATAGAACTCAAGTGCGAGAGGATCTTCGATCATCACCGAGAGCAGAGCATGAGCGCATAGCTGAGGTGATTGAAGCAGAGTGTGATTAGGACTTGCAGAGTCTGATCATAGTTTGATCGGAAGCCAATTCAGAGCAGCAGTTGCTTGTTGGTTGATCAAGGGAGCCGCAGAGGTATTGACGAGTGGACGAACTCGGTCAAGTGACTGGACGGATAAACTCACTAGTGGCAGGTGGTCACTGAGTGAGGGGGAGTGCTCCAGAGTGTGCAGCGCTCGTGGAGAGGTTCGATCGGCTCAGCAGAAGGCTTGGAGCGACGCAGATAGTTTTGGTACCAGCTGTGTGCTACAGCAGGTGCTATAGCAACCTGCAGATAACATTGAATTAATTAGAATAGGCTGAGTTTGTGGGATCAGAGTTGTAGCTATACTGAATTATTTCAAGTTTGTGGGTGTGCATTACACAAGTCAGAGCTAGTTCTGATTGTGTGACTAGTTTAGGTCAGGTAGCATAGGTGTCGTGCGTCGAACCGTGTTGTACTGTGGACCTGAGAAACTAGTGGATTAAGGGTTGGAGTTCAGCCCTTCCCAGACGTAAGCAGATTGGCCGAACTGGGTGAACAAACCTTTATTTCTTATTTTATCTTGTTACATCAGATTTGGGTGTTCAAGAGTGTGCTGTAGCAACTGCTTGTTCACAATCTGCAATTCAGAGGTGCTGCGAATTTCAATGGCATCAAGCAATGTAGGATCAAACACATACATATAATTCAAAGCAAATACTATATTTAATCGCATAAAAAGAGTTGATACAACATGAGATCCATAGGATCCAAGAACATGAGGACTACGCAATAATCATGGTAATAAAACCAGAATACATTTGTAAAAAGAGAATTAAAGAAGAAGAAATGGAATGTGAAGAAAAATCCTTCACTTTAAAAGCAATCTTCAATCTTTGAGCCATCTTTCTTCTCTTCAATGAAATCCGTTGCGCTGCTGATCTCGAGTTATAGCTTCTGAAGTTGCAGCTTCAGCTATAGCACTCTTTGTATCTTTCTGCGGAAATTATTCTACGGACAAATAAGAAAGTCACAAGAAGTTGTTCATCCAGTTCGGCAACTTGCCTACGTCTGGGGAGGATACTTTGATCCTCAAGACTTCACTATCACGGTTCAAAGTACAAAAGACTCACCCTCTACTTCTTCCTTAGTCAAAATCTTCCGCTCAGTCTAACTCCCTAGACTAGTTAGCAATCTGATCACACAGATTCTCTTCGTAATCTACACACTTTCAGTAATGAATAGCTACAAACCTGACACTCACACTTAGCCTACCCTATTACAATGTGTGGTACATGGACTGCTTCAGCACACTCTCGATTAGAGCTGCTATAACTTCTATTGGCAACTAGTTTTTCAGATGCAAGTCTTCTTAAGGTCCTTAGATTGAGATGTCCCAGCCTTTTATGCCATAGGTTCATTTTTTCTGTTTTTGCCGATGTCAGGTTGATGTAGAGTTTGCTGCAGCATTCTCTAGTAGATAGCAGTTGTTGGCAGACCTTGTACCCTTCGTTATGCATCTTCCCTCTACTTCAAACACTTGACAAATCTTTTGAGCAAAGTTTACAAAGTTCGTACCGTCACACAGTTGGCTGATGCTGATGAGATTAGTTGTCAATCCTTCCACAAGCATCACATTCTTTAGCTTTGGCAATCTGTAAACTTCCAGCGTTCCCTTTCCAAGTATTCTTCCTTTCGTTTCATTTCCAAATGCCACGTCTTGTTCCTTACAGGGTTGAATGTTAGTCAGATATGATCTATTCCTAGTCATATATCCAGAGTAGCCATTTTCGAAATACCAATTCCCCTTCTTTTTAGATTTTGTTGAGTTGTAGCACACATGATTATGATAAACCATTCCTAAACTATTCCTTGAACAATATTTTCGACATTGTTTCAGTGGCCTCCAGTTTCTATTGAGTACAGGACATGAATTTTGAATGTGACCACCTTCATTGCAGAAGTAGCAACAACGTTTGTTTCGTCGAATTCTAGCTGAGTGCTGCATGGATTGTTGAAGCTTTCTCTTGCTTTTTCTTTTGGACTTTTTCTTCAGAACCTTTTTTTGTTGTTCAGTTAGTGTCATCCTACTTTGTAGCTCTGGCCCAGTGCTCTCCGTCATCCTTGTTTTTGACAAATGAGGTTACTCCAGTGCCATCCTCTCTAGTGTATCCTAGACATGTTCTACCTCCTTCATACCTTTGAGTTGCCAGCAAGTTATTCAAGTTATTCGATCCTATTTTGAGCATCTTTGATGTCTTTCTGTACAGGTGCACTTCATTCATTAATTCATTGTATAACTTTTCTTGTTGATTAGCCTTCTCTTCCATTCTTCAGATAGCCCTCAGGACTTCCCCTTTTTCGTCATTTAGTCTGGACAGTTTGGCAATTAGTCCCTCATTCACCTTCACTACTTTCAGACATTTGTCGATCATTTGCGTGTAGTATTGAGCTAGATACTCCCTTGTTCCTTAATCACTGTTGTCATATTTACAGTCTGGTCTTCTCTGCAATCTGTTTGAACTTTGTCTATTCAGTAAGTTGTCCATAGTATTCAGCAATGCACACCCGGATCACACTCTGTATGTTGAGTGATAGGCTCTGATACCATTTGAAATTTTGTTGCGCTGCTGATCTTGAGTTATATCTTCTGGAATTACAGCTTCTGTTGTAGCACTCTCTGTATCTTTCTGCGGAAATTATTCCACGGACGAATAAGAAAGACACAAGAAGTTATTCGCCCAGTTCGCAACTTGCCTACATTTGAGGAGGATACTCTGATCCTCAAGACTTCACTATCACGGTTCAAAGTACAAAGGAATGACACCTCTACTTCTCCCCAAGTCGAAATCTTCCGCTCAGTCTAACTCCTAGACTAGCTAGCAATCTGATCACACAGATTCTCTTCATATTACTACATACTTCCATTAATGAATAGCTACAGACCTGACACTCAGACTTAGCCTACCCTATTACAATGTGTGGTACACTGACTGCTTCAGCACACTCTCTATTAGAGTTCCTGTAACTTCTGTCGATAACTATTCTAGCTCCTCTGCCAAACAGTCGGACACTCTGAGTACTGTTGATAGAGCCTATTTATACGCGCTATTTAGATCTTAACACTGAGCTTGTTTGCATCATTTTGTGTACAAGATTACTGGTTTCCGGTGTTTTTGTATTCCAGGACAAAACAAGGGCCTGAGTCGGATACGTGCTAATAGGCAGCGTTTGAGGAGCGCAACACACAGCCTACGGAGCTAGCAGTGCAAACAGGATAGGAACTGGCAGAGTCAGACTACGGTGCGCAGACCGACTGCGCGAACCAATGTGCGCAGTGAGCCATGCGCAGGATATTGGTTTTTCCAAATCTTGACACCATCGGATTTGGAAGTTGCCAAGGCCGTCCTTGGGCCTCATGAGCAGTATATAAAGAGAGGAAGGCTAGGGTTTGAAGAGAGGATCACAGACACACCACAACACACGAGAGAGAGGCAGAATTGAAAAACACACGAGCTACTGTGAGGACCTGCGCTAGCCGACTGCGCGAACCGAGACACAGCAACCTGCATGCACCTGCTTGTTACTATTTTCTTGGATACTTTAGCTATTATTTACTATTTCTATGATGTTTACACTAGCATGTCTAGCTAAACGCTTTGTATCGGTTGGGCATGATTTTATGAGTATTTCCTTTGAGACTTGTGCTTAATGCATAGTTTGTTTGCTTGTATTAATTCTGTGCTCACTGTTGACAGCTAGTTGCATGAGTAGGGGAAGCCTTGAACCGCAATCTTACTCTTGCTACTTGTTTGTTATATGTTAAACTAGTTGGTAGCTTGATGGTGACAACTTGGAGTAACGCGCTAGGATAATCAGCTGCTACTGTGACAGGATTCATAGCTGCTTAGGCTAGTTTTAAGAGTTAATAGCTCATGAACTTTGATTGGAACATGCGCACATGTTAGGAAGCCTTGATCAGACACTAACTTCAGTGAATCGAACTATAGACGTTTAGAGTTGATGATAAGGAATACATTCATAGAGGATTGTCTGCACCGATACTTTTCATAGTCATAGTACTTAATCTCTACTGTCTGCGCACGTCTAGTGCAAATTCTACGTTAACTACTGTTTATTTGCGCACCCGCGCAACCCAATCACTCACACCCCAATTTTCGTAAGTGTAGGTTACTAGTTAGAACGAGTCTGCTTGCTCCTCGTGGGATCGACCCTGACTTAGCCGCTGTACTAAGTGGAGAAGGAAGGATTAATTTGACGCGCACAACGACGCGCGGATCAAATTTTAGCGCCGTTGCCGGGGAGCAACACAGATAAGCTTTAACTAGCTTAAATTTTCTTTTACAGTAGTTAGTTATTTCTATTTGCTTTATTTTTCTAGTTGTTGTTTCTGACAGCGCGCAATCAACATCAGCCTGCGCAACCTTGAAACAGTTGCGCTGCGCAGATTCTAGTTGCGCACTGACAGACGCGACAGCTTCGTTGTCTTTTAATTTCGTTTTCTTTGAGCTTCAGAACAGGTCATGGAGGATAACAGTGTCGTTGGAGATAACTTAGGGGATAGGACCCCAGACAATGCGAGGGCAGACAACCGCGCAGCTCGGTTCAGAGACGAAGTGCAGCGCGAAGTTGAAGCAAGGATGGCTGCTGAAGTGTATAATGCACCACCCGTGCGACAGGCCGCGCGACGCAGAACAGTGCGCGAGATGTCCGCCCCAATCACGGTTAACCAGCCATGGTGCATAGTGCTTCCACCAGACGGTCATTTTGAGCTAAGGAGCTCGCTCATTCATCACATGCCCAAGTTCCACGGGATGAACAACGAGAACCCAGTCAAGCATGTGCGAGAATTCCTAGTCATTTGCGAGAACATGAAGGCCGAAGGGGAGAGCGACGAAGCGCTGAAGATGAAGGCGTTCCCGTTTTCATTGTGTGACACGGCCAGACATTGGCTGATGAGCTTACCAGCAGGATCTATTCACACATGGGAGCAGCTTCAGAAGAAGTTCTTGGACAAGTTCTATCCCGCAGCCAAGATCGCGCTACTCAGGAGGGAATTGGCCGCACCTAGGCAGGGCGTAGGAGAATCACTATCGGAGTATTACGAGCGTTTCAGGGAGCTGGAGGCCAACTGCTACAATCACAGCCTACCCCAGAATGTGCTGATCGAGAATCTCCTGAATGGATTGCTACATATGGAGCTGAGATTATTGAATGCATGCGCAGAAGGCGACATTTGCAACATGTACCCAGAGGACGCGTGGCAGCTAATAGAAGACTCTGCTGGACAGGTAAGGCATCAGCTAACACTTGAAAATAGTCGTGCTCGTTCTATGCATCAGGTAGAAACAAGCGCTGAGATAAAGGAGATGAAGGCCATGCTGCAGAAGTTGATGAATGCGCAGGGGGCGCAATCAGCTGCGCCAAAGGCATGTGAATTCTGTACGTCCACTGAGCACAAAACCGATGCATGTCCCACGCTTTTCGAGGAATCAGGAGATGTCAATGCTCTAGGAGGAGGGGATAATAGAGGGCCGCAGAGGCAGAATCAGCCGCGTTTTGGACTAGCCGCAAATGGGTTCAGATGGAAGGAGGACAACAATTTCCAGAGGCAGCCCGCGGATCAGCGCGCACCATAGCAGATGCAACAAGCTGCGCCCTACAATCCACCGCATCGCCGCACTGACGCACAGCGCAAAACAACCAGCAGCCGAGGCGATCCTTAGAAGACATCGTGGGGCAGCTAGCAGACACAGTGCGCAAGAATGATGAGAAGTATGACAAGAGGTTTGAGTCCATTGAAAAGCAGCTGTCACAGATCGCTACCACGGTGTATGAGCTGAAAAAGAGCGATGGCAACCTGCCTTCGCAAGTGATCCAGAATCCCAAGGGAGGAGTCAACGCAGTGACACTGAGGACTGGGCGCACGGTAAGAACAGAGCAGACTACAAAGGCGCCCGCGCAACCAGTCGCGCAAGCTCCAGATCCAGCAGAGCAAGATGCGCAACCAGAAGCGCCAGCCACAAGCCAGCAGGGCGAGGCGCCAGGTATGGCGCAATCGAAAAATAAAGACATGAATCGTACTAACATACCTGCACCTTTCCCTGTGCAGGCACCATTAGCCAGGAAAGAAGCGCTTGATAAGGAGCTCTACGAGTTATTCAGTAAGGTGGAAATAAACATTCCCCTTCTTGAAGCAGTTCGGCAGATTCCTAGGTACGCCAAATTCTTAAAAGAGCTGTGCACAAACAAGAGGAGGAAAGGCGAGTGCGCACAGGTAATGCTAAATGCGCAGGCCTCAGCAATCGTGCAACATAAGGTACCACCTAAATGCCGAGACCCAGGTACGTTCACCATCCCATGCACTTTAGGTAAGACCACTGTAAGTAACTGCATGATTGACTTAGGCGCATCTATAAATGTGCTTCCCTAATCCTTGTATGCGTCATTACGCCTTGGACCACTAAAGCCTGCAGGTCTCACCATTCAGCTAGCGGATCGGTCTTGCAAGCAACCGATGGGCATGATAGAGGACGTCCTCGTCCGAGTAGGAGAGCTGGTGTTCCCAGCAGATTTCTACGTCCTAGAAATGGAGGGTGAGTTGAGCAAAGGAAGTGCGCAGATCCTATTGGGCAGACCATTTCTGATGACAGCGCGCACAAAGATAGACGTGTGGAGGGGCACCCTCTCAATGGAGGTAGATGGCGAGGAAATTCACTTTAACAAATTCAAAGGGATGCAGCACCCTCATGAGGACGCCACAGTACACGCGTTGGACAGCATAGATGACTTGGTTGCAGATGCGCAATGTGCGAGCGCAGCAGAAGGACCTGAGCCACTGACACAGGCAGAGTTGGAGGCGCATGAGGATGAGCAGAGCAGACCAGTACCCAGACAGTTACACGATATAGTTAATGTATGCACTGCTAATAAAATCTTGCCCTTTATTGAACAGGCACCCAGGGTCGAGCTGAAGCAACTCCCAAAGCACCTTAAGTACATATTCTTGGGAAATGAGGACACCCTGCCGGTAATCATAAAGAAAGGACTAGAAGAGGAGCAGGAGGCGCGATTACAGGAGGTGCTGCGCAAGAACCAGCGCGCTATAGGATGGAAACTTGCTGACCTGCGCGGAGTGAGCCCGAACGTATGCATGCATAGGATCCTATTGGAAGATGGTGCCAAACCATCCTGGGAGCCTCAGCGCAGATTGAACCCGAATATGATGGAGGTGGTGCAAAAGGAGATCCTGAAGCTGCTTAACGCAGGAGTCATTTACCCAATCTCGGACAGCAAATGGGTAAGTCCAGTGCACGTTGTGCCGAAGAAAGGAGGAATCACAGTAGAGGAGAATGCGCAGGGCGAGCTAGTTCCCAAGCGCATGCAAACTGGATGGCGCATGTGCATCGACTACAGAAAGCTTAACGCAGTCACGCGCAAAGATCATTTTCCGCTGCCCTTCATGGACCAGATGCTAGATCGGTTAGCAGGGAAGGCCTACTTTTGCTTCTTGGACGGGTACTCAGGGTACAATCAGATACCCATTGCTGCGGAAGATCAAGAAAAAACTACGTTTACCTGCCCATTCGGTACGTTTGCGTTTCGGCGCATGTCATTTGGGCTGTGTAACGCGCCAGGTACGTTCCAACGTCTAGTCATGAGCATCTTTTCTGATATGATTGGTATATGCATAGAGGTGTTGATAGAGCCTAGTTATACACGTTATTTAGATCATAAACCCATGCTTGTTTGCAATATTTTATGGGCAAGATTACTCGTTTCCACTATTTTTGTATATCAGGTCAGAACGAGTCCTTAAGTCGGATACGCGCTAACAGGCAGCGTTCTAGGAGTGAAAGATCAGCCTGTGGAGCTAGCGGCGCAAGCAAAAGAAGAAATGGCGAAGGACAGCAGAGGTGCGCTACCCGATTGCGCCAGTCAATGCTGTGCGCCAGGCGCAAAGTCCCAGTGACCAGACTTGGAAGTTGCCAAAAGATGAACTTCCTGGGGCACTATTTAAACAAAGAAAGTCTAGGGTTTCAGAGGAGGCGGAACACCATCACTCAGTGACATTCCAGAGGCACTGCGCGGCAGAACTGAAAAACACACGGACCTGTCAAGGAGAGTTGCGCCAGCCGACTGCGCCAGCCAAGAGAAGACACTGCACGCACTGTTTGCTACCGTTTTCTTGGATTCAGTAGTTGTTATTTACTATTTTATGATGTTTACCACTAGCATGTCTAGCTAAACACTTAGTGTTGGTCGGGCATGAATCTATGATGTATTACCTTTGAGACTTGAGCTTAATGCATAGTTTATTTACTTGTATTAATTCTGTGCGCGCTGAGACAGTTAGTTGCATGAGTAGGGGAAGCCTTGAACCGCAAACTTACTTGTGTTGCTTGCTTGTCACCTGTTAAACTAGTTGCATGCGTAGGGGAAGCCTTGAACCGCAAACTTACCGTGACAATTAGGAGTAACGAGTTAGGGTAGGCAGCTGCTACTGTGACAGGATTCGCAGCTGTTTAGTCTAGTTCTAAGGATTAATAGCACATGAACTTTGAACGGAACATGCGCACGTGTTAGGAAGCCTTTACCGGACACTAACCCAAGTAAAGCATAAACTATAGGTGTTTTAGAGTCAATGATAAGGAATGCATTCATAGAGGATTGTCTGCCCAATACTTCTCATAAATATAGTACTTCATCTCTACTGCTTGCGCACGTCTAGTGCAATTCCCTGAGTTACGATATTCGCTGTTATTCGCGCATCGCGCAAAACCCCCAATCACTCACGCAACCCCCGTTTTCTTAAGTGTAGGTTACTGGCTGAGACTCACTGCTTGCTCCCTGTGGAGATCGACCCTTACTTAACCGCTGTACTAGTGGGAGAGGAAGGAATTATATTTGACGCGCACAACGACGCGCGATCAGGTGTTCATGGATGATTTTACTGTGTACGGAGGTATCTTTGACGCATGCTTAACTCATCTTGATAAGGTCTTAGCGCGCTGCATTTCAAAAAACCTAGTGCTCAATTATGAAAAATGTCATTTCATGGTATCGCATGGAGTAGTGCTGGGACATATTATCTCGCAGGAGGGAATCAAGGTAGATAAGGCCAAAATAGATCTTATTTCTAATCTGCCTTATTCCACTAACGTGCGCGATGTGAAATCATTCCTTGGGCATGCTGGGTTTTACAGGCGTTTCATAAAGGATTTTTCTAAGATTTGTATACCCCTATCTAACCTCTTGCAAAAAGATGTGTGTTTCGAATTCACTGATGAGTGCAGGGCTGCATTTGACAAGCTGAAGGAGGCGCTGACGAGTGCGCCAGTGATGCGCACGCCAGACTGGAGCCTGCCGTTTGAACTGATGTGCGACGCAAGTGACTATGCAGTGGGTGCAGTCCTGGGACAGCGCATGGACAAAAAGCCGCATGCCATCTATTATGCATCGCGCACACTGGACGCGGCGCAGAGGAACTACACCACCACGGAAAAGGAACTTCTGGCAATCGTGTTTGCACTGGAGAAGTTTCGCGCATATGTTCTAGGCGCTAGAGTCATCGTCTACACAGACCACGCAGCAATCCGTTACCTGATGTCCAAGAAGGAGACTAAGCCGCGCCTGATGCGCTGGGTGCTCCTACTTCAGGAGTTCGACTTGGAGATCAAGGATAAGAAGGGCACGGAGAACACAGTCGCTGACCACCTGAGCAGGATCGTGAAAGAGGAGGACCCAGGGCGGATCACGGAGACATTCCCTGACGAGCATCTGATGGCGCTGGCAGGTAAGGTACCATGGTATGCGCACATTGCGAATTACCTGGTCACAGGTACGTTTCCTCCTCATTTCACTAAAACCCAATGCATGAGATTAAAGCATGAGTCCAGGTATTACATTTGGGATGATCCGTATATGCTCAGAATAGGACCTGATCAGATTTTGAGGCGATGCGTGCCTGACCATGAAATTAACTCTGTTTTGATGTTATGTCATGCGCACGCATGTGGAGGACACTTTGGTCCGAAGCGCACGAGCAGAAAGATCCTGGATTGCGGATTTTATTGGCCACACTTGTTTAGTGACTCGTATAACCACTGCAGGAACTGTGACAGGTGCCATCGCACAGGGGGCATATCAGCGCGCAATGAGATGCCGCAGACGCCAATACCAGTGGATGAAGTATTCGATATTTGGGGGATTGACTTCATGGGGCCATTTCCTCCATCTTCCGGATATGAGTATATATTGGTCGCGGTGGATTATGTCTCCAAATGGGTGGAGGCTAAGGCCACTCGGAAGGATGATGGTAAGACGGTCGCTGACTTTTTGAGAACTAACATTTTTTGCAGGTACGGGGTGCCTAAGGCAATCATAAGCGACCAGGGGACGCATTTCAGTAATAGGATTATGGCGCAGGTATTCAAGCATTATGGAGTGCGCCACAAGACGTCCACCGCTTACCACCCTCAGATGAATGGACAGGCCGAGGTTTCCAACCGAGAGATCAAGCGCATCCTGGAGAAAACTGTGAGACCGTCGCGCAAAGATTGGGGGAGGTCACTGGCACACTTTTACGTAAGTAACGAGGTACACTCGAGCCAACGAGGTTAAACAAAGGCACTTGTCGGGAGGTAACCCGACACGTTTTTACTTTTACACGTTTTTAGTGTCTTTTAGCTAGTTTAGGACTTGTAGTTTTTTTTAGTCGCGCAGCAGTGCACATGTCAGTGCGCAAATTCAGTGCGCAGAACAGCTGCGCCAGACAGGGGGTATAAAAGGCCAGGCACATTTTTAAGCAAGTAACGAGGTACGGTCGAGCCAACGACGTTAAACAAAGGTACTTGTCGGGAGGTAACCCGACACGTTTTACTTTTACACGTTTTTTTATATAGTTTTTAGTGTTTTTAGCTAGTTTAGGACTTGTAGTTTTTAGTCGCGCAGCAGTGCACAGGTCAGTGCGCAAATTCAGTGCGCATAACAGATGCGCCAGACAGGGGGTATAAAAGGCCAGGACTTAGAAAAATTTCAGCATTTTCACATTCGACCATTGCAAGAACGCTCCTGCCCTCAGCCTCCGCTCACCGTCCGGCAATCAAACTAGGCCTCCGTTTAGAAAGATTTGAAGAGCTTACCGTCGCACACACACCAGGTAACCCTTCCCTTCAGTTTGAGCAGATTCAGTAGGGTTTTGTGCGATAAAGGAGTTGCCCTAGGTTTGAAATCGCACCTAGTTCGACCGCACCATTTGGAGTTCTGGGTAGTGGGTTTTGTAGGCGGAGGATAGGCGACCTGTAGGTGACAGTTTCAGGGCGTTAGTCGGAGTTTGGATTTTTGGGCATTTGTTGAGCTTTGACCATAGTTGACCAGAGGAACACCAGCGCGCCATGAGGCCCGCGGAGGATCAGGAGACCCCAGCGTCATTCGCCAGCAAATTTGACGCCTTCATGCGACTGGAGATGCACGGGACCCCGCTCATCAGCAGGGACTTCCTGCGCAAAGTCGGGTTTGAGGAACTCATTGTGGAGAAGCTCGTGCTGGCGGGCTGGGAGGCGCTGTTGGACATCAACAGCGCAGCTGATAAGGAGGATGCGTGCGAGTTCTTGGCGTCGCTGGAGACGGCCGACTTGGAGATTAGATACCGGCACAGAGGGGTCTGGTATATAGCCTCGGCCAAGAAGCTGAAGCGCACGCTGAGGTGCGCCAAGGTGCGTGAGGAGGATGTGGACACGCACACAAATCAGGAGGCGTGGCGTGAGATGGCGACCGGCCAAGTTTTTGCCGCGAGGCGCAGCCGAGGACGCGAGCTGCGCGACCCGTGGATGTTCTAACTCTGGCACATGGTCGCCTATGCAATCATCGGGCGCTTTAATGGTGCGCCCAAGATCAGCCTACTGGACATGGACATACTGAAGGGGTTCTATTATGGGAAGAAGGTGTTGTTTGTCTCAAACATGGTGGTGCACTGGAGTCGGGTCAGCACCAAAGGGCCGCTGACTTGCGGAGGAATGATCACGCACCTGCTGCGTGCGCTGCATGGAGAGCCGGAAGTGCCCGAGCACACGGTAGTGCCAGCCGTTCCCCTGGACCGTGCCCATATGCTGCAGCTCAGAGCGGTGGCCGCGAGAGAGGACGGGTCCTTGGAATGGTGCTACCAGCTGCAGCCGGCCAGAGCGCCGAGGCACAGAGCAGAGAGCAGCTTGCCGCCAGAAGAGGCTGCTGAGGAAAGGAGATGGAAGAGGCCCAAGAGCCAGTTGCGCCTCCAGTTAGGCGCATGAGGACTCGTGCGCAGACTGGCGCGCGCCGGAGGGTGAGTGTGCAGCAGGGGGAGCCAGTTACCATAGCCATTGATGATTCTCCCCCGCGTGTACAGGGAAAGCGCCCCAGAACAAAGGCAGAGGAGGCGCCTGAGGAGGTATCAGAGGAGCAGCGCATGATGTTCAACGTCATGCGTGTGCTAGAATATTTAGCGCCAGAGGGTGCAAACCTGAGCGTAAGTCCACCATCAGGGTGGAAATTTGGAGATTCTATCCCCCCTCTTCTTAGTCTGCGTAGGCCGCCTCCAGGGTCCCCCAGCGAGCAGCGCAAGCCAGCCAGCCCTCCTTCCCAATCCCCGGTACCAGCACCAGCAGCACCCCCTGCGCAGCCTTCTGTACAGAGGTCCTCTGAAGGTACTCCCATCATAGGTTCGAGCTCAGATTCACTGTGGGACCCTATCCCGGAGGACGATCTCCTGACTCAGCCCGCCGCAGTTTCTGTCGTACCGCCAGCCTCTAGTTCAAAATGCGAGACAGGTTCCACAGATGAGGAGGCGCACGGATCCGCGGCTGAGTCCAACTCCGAGGATGTCTAGGACGCAGGGAGGGCGCTCATTTCTTTCGGGTGGTTTCTTATCTTTTTGAAAACTATTGCTCGATGTTATATTGCTATATTGTGCTGAACATTTCGTAAACTCCTGACTATGTCTTTGCTGCGCTGACTATATGTTTTTCTTTCTTATGTTCTTTGTTTTGCTTGCATGCATGTGTGCGTCTGCTGCTAGTTCACCTCTGCTGCCAGCTTGATTGTTTGAGCTGCAACAACTCCTTGTTCACTTGTGTTGTAGCTGTTTGCTGCTGTTGGAATTTCCTAAATGCATTAGGAACCAATCCCATCAATTCTAAGGAAGATCCTCCAAGATCTCTACAAGATCATATCTTCACTTCAACAAATCTGCCCTTGTTCTTGAGAGACACTCCAGAAATATTCTCCTGAATATTCAGCTCTTTCCGGAAGCCCTTCGGTCCACTGATTTGTTGTTTGAATGCAATCTACGAGAAAGCTAAATTTCTGCTACAGCATTTGTGCTGCAGCATCTGTTGTAGCACAAGCTGTCTGAAGGTGTGCAATACTTCTGCTGCTGAACTTCTGCTCCAGAGGTTGCTATTGCACTTGCTTACTCCACTTGAGTACTGAGATAGTCACTCTGCCCAGATTGCACAAGCTGATGTCTTCATGATCTCTTTCAGATTTTCGAGCGCCCCAAGGCAACATTAAGTCGCGCGCCTCGTGAAGACATTAGCCACTTAATGTCTTCATCTGGAGCGCTACTTAATGTCTTCATCTGGAGCGCCACTTACTGAGTTTGCTCACTCTGGAATGCTCTTCATCAGCTGTTCTCTTTCCATACTTGCTGTAGCAAGCTCTAGTTCACTTTGTAGGAGTTTGTCAATGATGCCACATACCTTCACAATTTACATTTGACGTTTTTTTTTTAGCTTTGTATTGTAGCTTAGTTTAGTTGAAGGGAATAGTAGCAGTGGTGCGCTAGTTTGCGGGTTGCGCACACTTCTCAGCTTGTATTGCCCTATTCATTCTGCATGCGCTGCTATCAACTGTTTAGTATTTTTTTTTTTCGTTTTTTCTGCTCCTTTTAGTTGGGATATACAGAGGACGTGGAGTTGACAGAAAAGCTCTAGAGAGGCGGTTAGTCATTTTTGCTTCGAAGGTAAGGTATATGGTCGAGAGCGCTAGTGAAGGCCGGTGCTTCGCGACCTTCGGAACAATAGAGCGTGCTCAGCCACGCAGATGCCGAAGGCGAATACCCAAAGCGTGGCGAGGTGGGAAAATAGACCACCTTTCCTCTGGAAGTCGAGCTAGGGAAGGCGGGCGCGGGTGTAAATGCGTGCGCCGGCCTGTGCAAATAGATCAAGGAGGGAGAGCGGAGCGTTGTTCCATAGCTGCTAACCGGAGGCCGAGACTGGAACCGTTCTGGGAACACAGGAACTGTAGATAAAGCTGTACAAAAAAAAACACTAGTAGATAATATGCGCTAAAGAAACCAGCATGCGCACAACTCCATACCAGCATGCGCAAGTTCACAAGAAAATCATCGAGAAGGCTCGAGTTTCCAGGAAGTGCGCGAAAGAATCACGTGCCGGAAGAAGCTTGCGCTATTAACCATATACCCGTACTCGAAGTAAAGGCTGACAACCCAGAGCCTATGAAGAGCTATCTCCCAGCCATCCGAAATAATCTCCATCCCAGCTGAGAGGTAACGAATTTCGAAATTGTTATATTGAACTGTTGAAGGCAGATGCGCGCAGGTGATAGAGTAACGCAGGGTGAACGGTTGTACAGATCGCGCCAGAGTGCAAGACTGTGCGCTAGACTCCAGAGAGGTAATTGTATCCGTGCTTGAGTGCTTGTTCGGCACGAACAAGGGCAAGTGTGGGGGGTTTGATAGAGCCTATTTATACGCGCTATTTAGATCTTAACACTGTGCTTGTTTGCATTATTTTGTGTACAAGATTACTGGTTTCCGGTATTTTTGTATTCCAGGACAAAACAAGAGCCTAAGTCGGGTACGTGCTAATAGGCGCATTGAAGGAGCGCAACACACAGCCTGCGGAGCTAGCAGCGCAGACAGGATAGGAAGTGGCAGATTCAGAGTGCGGTGCGCTAACCAGCGTGCGCAGTGGGCCATGCGCAGGATGTTGGTGTTTCCAAATCTTGAACACCATAGGATAGGATTTGAACACCATTGTCCTCATGAGCAGTATATAAAGAGAGGAAGGCTAGGGTTTGAAAAGAAGATCAGACATCGAGGAGAGAGAGCCAGAACTGAAAAACACACGAGCTGCTGCGAGGACCTGCGCTAGCCGACTGCGCGAGCCGAGACACAGCAACCTGCACGCACCTGCTTGTTACTGTTTTCTTGGATACTTTAGCTTTTATTTACTATTTCTATGATGTTTACTACTAGCATGTCTAGCTAAACGCTTTGTATTGGTTAGGCATGATTCTATGAGTATTTCCTTTGAGACTTGTGCTTAATGCATAGTTTGTTTGCTTGTATTAATTCTGTGAACACGGTTGACAGCTAGTTGCATGAGTAGGGGAAGCCTTGAACCGCAATCTTACTCTTACTACTTGTCTGTTATATGTTAAACTAGTTTGTAGCCTGACGATGACAACTAGGAGTAACGCGCTAGGATAATCAGTTGCTACTGTGACAGGATTCGTAGCTGCTTAGACTGGTTTCAAGAATTAATAGCTATTGAACTTTGATCGGAACATGCGCACATGTTAGGAAGCCTTGATCGGACACTAACTTCAGTAAATCGAACTATAGACGTTTAGAGTCAATGATAAGGAATACATTCATAGAGGATTGTCTGCACCGATACTTTTCATAGTCATAGTACTTAATCTCTACTGCCTGCGCACGTCTAGTGCAAATTCTGCTTTCACTACTGTTCATTCGCTCACCTGCGCAACCCGATCACTCACAACCCAATTTTCGTAAGTTGTAGGTTACTAGCTAGAACGAGTCTGCTTGCTCCTTGTGGGATCGACCCTGACTTAGCCGCTATACTAAGTGGAGAAGGAAGGATTAATTTGACGCGCACAACGACGCGCTATCAAGCATCCTCTGATACAGCTTTGGGATCAACTTCTTCCTCTCTCTGAGGTTGATGCTGATTTTGATCATCTATTTCAGAATCATCACTTTTAAAACTCGGTGGATCTCCTTCGTCTTCAATTGTATCTTTGATAGTAACATTTATGGATTCTTGAACTGTCTCTGTCCGTTGATTTTAGACCCGGTACGCCTTGTTGTTCAAGGAATAACCGAGAAATATTCCTGTTTCACTCTTCGAGTTTAATTTTTTTCCTATACTCTTGGTCACTTAGGATATAGCACTCACTTCCGAAGATGTGAAAATGTTTTACAATGGGCTCCTTCTGTCTCCAAAGTTCATAACAGGTCTGGTTCGTTCCTTTTCTGATGGACACTCTGTTGATGATGTGGCACGTTGTGTTCATAGCCTCTGCCCAAAAACGTAAAGGGATCTTCTTGGCATGTATCATGACTCTGGTCATCTCCTGTATAGTTTTGTTTTTGCGTTCCACTATGCCACTCTGTTGTGGAGTGATGGGAGATGAGTATTGTTGGGTGATACCTCTATCACGCCAGAACTTGTCCATAACCTCATTCTCGAATTCCCTCCCATGGTCACTTCTTATGGAGGCCACTCTTAGACCCCTTTCTTGTACCATTCGATTAACCTGGTTGATCACAATCTTTACTACTTCTGATTTCTCTCTTTGAAATTCAATCCATGAATACCGAATGAAGTCATCAGATCTATGTGCAACGGTTGAAGAGGTCCTGTGGTACCAATCTCTGAAACTTTTGGATGAGAAACCCTTCTCTGCTTGCCGATTTGACATTCTCCACAAATCAAGTTTGCCTCTCCTCTGACATTGGGAATTCATCGGATTAGTTGATCTGCAACAAGCTTTCTTAGTGTTCTCAAGTTCAGGTGTCCCACCCGTTTGTGCCATAAGTTTATCTCCTCGGATTTTGAAGATTGATACAGAGGTTTTTGTAGGATCCTCTAAAAAATAGCAATTGTTGGCAGACCTCATACCTTTCATCAAGCACTTTCCCCTGCATCAAATACTTGGCATAATTTCTCAGTAAACTTTACAAAGTGTGTACCTTCACATAATTGACTTATGCTGATGAGATTTGCTTTTAATCCGTCCACGAGCATCATATTTTTCAGTTTGGGCAACCCGAGTACATTTAGTATCCCTTTCCCGAGAGCTCTCCTTTTTAGCCCGTTACATTTTGTTCTCTGCAAGGCTGAATATTTTTCAGGAAGGATCTTTCTCTAGTCATGTGTCTCGAATTACCACTGTCAAAATACCAACTTCCTTCCTTGAACTCCTTCGATGAGCTGTAAGATACGGAGGAATATTGTCTTTTATATCGCTGGTGGTCGTTCTGTGATGGTTTTTGTAATCTCCAGTACTACTTCAGAATGGGACAACTCCGTTGGATGTGACCAGGTTAATTGCAGAAATAACATATGCGCTTTTTTTGTGAAAAAAGACCTCAGAGCAGAAGAGTTTGTTGTACCATCTTCTGATTCTTTCTTCTGGTCTTTTTCTTCCGCGCAGGTTTCTCTTCGTCATTCGAACTTCACAATCATGGACATCTGGTATCTCTGTTCTGACAAACATTGTTACTCCAATGCCACCTTCTTCGGTATACCCGAGGCCAGATTTGTTATTTCCATTGTCTTTGAAATTTCTGCAGCGTCTCTGAGATGCAGATTTGTGTACAAGCAGTTGCTACAGCACACTCTTGAACACCCAAATCTGATGCAGCAAGATAGAACAAGGGACAATGGTTTATTCACCCAGTTCGGCCAAGTGCCTACCTCTGGGAAGGACTGAACTCAGTCCTTTAATGCACTAAGCTCAAGGTTCTCTCGTACAACACGGTTCCTCAACACGCAACCTATGCTACTCAACCTTAGGGAGGACTTCGACCATAATCAGAACAGGCTCTGACTTGTGTCACAACTACCTACACTGTTATTAATCTAGAACAGCTACTGACTCGACGAATCCCAGCCTATTCTAATTAACACGAAGTCTCTGCAGGTCTGCTGTAGCACACAGCTGATGCACAATATGTCCGCATCGCTCCAAGCCTTCAGCTCAGCCGATCGAACAATTCCACGAGCGCTGCACACTCTGGAATACTCCCCCTCACTCAGTGACCTCCTGTCACTAGCGAGACACAGCCTTTAGCCAATTGTCCCAGTACCTTCACTCGACAATTGCTAAACGACCTTCCTTGATCTACCAACAAGCACTTCGATGCTCTGAATTGGCTTCCCAGATCAAGCAGTGACCAGACTCTGCAAGTCTCGATCACCCTTGGTTCAATCACACAGCTCCACGTGCCTGCGGTGGTCTCGGTGATGGTCGAAGCTCTTCTCGCACTTGAATTGCACTCTCTGAATTGGCTCTCTCTGTATATTCTCAGCTTCGATGATCAGGACGCTCTGATCAGCCTCCTTTAAAATAATCGCCCAGCCTTGCACAGGTTTCCGCATTTTGGAAGTTCCTTAAAGGAACATTATCTCCTAGTTTGTAGGAGTTTAGATTTGATTTCGAAAATCAAATCTCCCAGAAACAAATCTTTACCTGGGCACGGGAATCTTCACTGGGATATTCTTTATTGAATATTTAGAAGCTCCCCGCAGAGCACTGCTCTTCAATACTGAATGCAAACTTCGAATGGGCGCTGAACTTCTACTATAGCTCCGTGCTCCAGGAACTGCTACAGCAGGAGCTTGTTCGCGTGAGCTGGTTTTGTCAAAGACTGCCACACAACATCATCAATCTCCCCCTTGGCATTTTGACAAAACCCCTTCTATGATTCGATTGATTCTCCTTAGGTCCCTCGACTCCCCCTTGATCTTATCTTCCTCCCCCTTTTTGGAACATATGCCAAGAGGAAAAGAAGCGGACTGGATTATGGAGCGAAAGCACAGAGACCTAGAGAGGATCTCAGGTCTTCGAATCAGTCTTTGATGAGCTAGGACTTCTTCGAGATTATCTGTTTCGTTGTTGAGCATTCTGAATGTTATTATGTACAAACTCACTTCGTTCATGGTCTCAGAGTGTTCTACCTCTCGTTGTTCAGCCTGTTTTGTCATGGCTAAGATGATCTTCAGAAGTTCTTCCTTTTCATCATCAAGTTTTGATATTTTTGCGATCGGCCCTTTGTTCATTTCTACTACTTCCATACACTTCTCCATCATCCGCGTGTAGTGACTGGAAATGGATTCTTCAGTGATTCCTTCTCCATCACTGTTGACATAATCGTTGTCCTAACTTCCCTTTTGGATAATAGTGATATACTTGAGCTTTTTGATAGCAGTGCCTTCTCGGACCTCACTCGGTGTGTCGAGCGACCGGCTCTGATATCAATTGAAATTGGCACTGCGATGCTGATAACGAGATACCACATGTTGCTTCAGCAACTTCTTTCGCTAAGTTGCTGACGCTTTGGTTTGGACAAATATGAATAACGCTGAAATTCGCAGCGTCTCTTGACAGACAGATTTGTGAACAAGCAGTTGCTGCAGCACGCTCTTGTTCACTCGAAAATTATCTCAGCAAAACAATGAACAAGACAGAAGTTTGTTCACCCAGTTCAGCCAACTGCCTACGTCTGGGGAGGACTATTCTCCAGTCCTCAATCCACTAATCACAAAGGTCTTCAAGTACACTCGGTTACAACTCCACGCAACCTATGCTACTCAACCTTGTGTGGATCACTTGACACAATCAGAACAGGCTTTGACTTGTGTCTGCACACCCTCTACAAATGTCAATCTAGAATAGCTACTGTCTCCTCGAAACTCAACCTATTCTAAATTACACTCAACTCTGCAGGGTTGCTGTAGCAACTGCTGTAGCACACAGCTGATGCACAATTGTCCGCCTCGCTCCAAAGCCTTTTGCCGAGCCGATCGAACGATTCCACGAGCGCTGCACACTCTGGAATACTCCCCCTCACTCAATGACCTCCTGCCACTAGCGAGAACCGCCGCTTAGACACCAAACCGAGCCACACACCCGTCAGTTCTTCCGCGGCCTTCCTTGATCAACCAACAAGCACCACTGCTCTGAATTGGCTTCCAGATCAAGCTCGGATCAGACTACACAAGTCCTGATCTCCTTCTACTTTAGTCACCACAGCTCTGCGCTCACGCTCTGCTTTCGGGTGAAGATCGAAGAACTCGTCCGTCGCACACCAAAATTCCTCTCTCTGAATTCTGCGCATGCACTCGTGTATCCCTCAGCTTCGATCAACCCTTTGCTCTGACCTATTCCCCCTTAAATAGCTACGCCAGCTTCAATCAATAACAGGATTTAGCAATGTCCCAAAAAGAAACAATAATCTCCTAATTTTTAGGAGATTAGATTTGTTTTTGATCTCCAACACAAATCTCCTTCTCTAGCTAGGAATACCCACTGGAATATTCTCCGCAGCACTTTAAAAGATTCTTCTGATGTTCTCCGCAGAGCTGCCAGGCCTTCTAGCCAAGCCCAGGTTGCTGCTACAACTCGGACAGATGCTGCAGCGACTTGAACAAGCTCCTGCTATAGCATCCCCTGCTGTAGCTGCTCCTTGTTCACTAATGCTGGTTTTGTCAAACACTGCCATATAGAATCATCAATCTCCCCCTTGGCATTTTGACAAAACCCTAGGACGGATTTCAATACAGATTTTTTTTTTTCCGGTAATCTCCCCTTCTTCTCCTTCTTCTCCTCCCCCTTTTTGGAAAAAATGACAAGAGGGTGCTCCTGGCTGCCCTAGGGAGGCAATACACAGAGCCCCAGAGAGGCTCTCAGGTCTTCGAACCGGACTGCATCCAGAGCTTTTGTGAAGATATCAGCAAGCTGTTTGGCCGACACCACATGCTGCAGTGCTATGATATTCTTTTCCACAAGATCACGGATGAAGTGATGACGAATGTCAATGTGCTTGGTTCTGCTGTGCTGAACCGGATTCTTAGAGATGCTGATGGCACTCATGTTGTAACAGTAGAGAGTCATTTCATCTTGATCAAGACCATACTCACTCAGCATTTGCTTCATCCACAACATTTGAGCACAGCAGCTCCCGGCAGCTATGTATTCAGCCTCGGCGGTGGATAATGAAATGCTATTTTGCTTCCTGCTGAACCATTACACCAGGTTATTTCTTAGGAAGAAGCATCCTCCAGAAGTGCTCTTCCTGTCCTCTGAGCATCCTGCCCAGTCCGCATCACTGTATCCCACCAGATTAGCATTTGTGTCCTTAGTATACCATAAGCCATAGTTCACAGTTCCTCCAACATACCGAATGATTCGCTTGACCAACTGCAAGTGACTATCTTTGGGACAGGCTTGAAATCTGGCACGACTCCTACTGCAAAGGAGATGTCGGGGCGGCTGGCAGTCAGGTACAGTAAGCTCCCAATCATGCTTCTGTAGATTGTCTGACTCACTTCCACTCCATGTTCATCTTTGATGGCTTTGACATGAGTGGCAGCAGGGGTTCGTTTGTGACTGGCCTTATCTAGCTGAAATTTCTGCACAAGATTCTTGCTGTATTTGCTTTGTGCAATAAAGATGCCATCTTCTTTCTGGGTAATCTCCAGACCAAGGAAATAAGACAGTTCTCCGACCATGTTCATTTGGAATTCCTGCTGCATGTGATCCACAAACTGCTTCACCAGATGCTGAGACTTTGATCCGAAGACAATGTCATCCACATAAATTTGTGCAATGATCACATCTTACTTGGTTCTTTTTACAAATAGAGTTTTGTCAGCTCCCCCTCGTTTGTAGCCATGTTTTTCCAGAAACACTGTCAGCCTCTCATACCATGCCCGAGGAGCCTGTTTCAGTCCGTATAGGGCTTTCTTCAACTTGTATACATGCTCTGAGTGATGAGGATCTTCAAAGCCTTTTGGCTGAGAAACATATACTTCTTCAGAGAGGTCTCCATTCAATGCACTTTTGACATCCATTTGATACAGTTTAAACCCTAGGAAACAAGACAAAGCTAGAAGGAGTCTGATGGCCTCCAGACGAGCAACTGGAGCAAACGTTTCTTCAAAATCTAGGCCCTCAATCTGAGAGTATCCTTGAGCAACCAGTCTGGCTTTATTTAAAGAGCAACCAGTCTGTCCACCAGGTCCCAAACATCGTGCCTTTCAAACTCTGCAAGTTCTTCCTGCATCGCTATCATCCAGAATTCATCACTCATGGCTTCCTTGAAGCTCTTAGGTTCCATACTGGACAGAAAGCAGGTATTGAGATAAGCATGGCTTCTGGTTCTTCTTCTTTCTGCCGGGTCTCCAATCACATTTGTCAGGGGATGATTCTTCTGTATCTTCTTCGGAGGCTGCCTTGATGGTGGATCAGGAGCCTCATTATTCAGATCTTCATACAGGCTTTCTAATTGTTCATCTGGATTTTCTGCTTTAGCACTTGCTGTAGCATCTTCTGGAGCCACAGCTTGTTCACTTCTGTTCTGACTGACAGGCACCTCTTCAGAGTCAGAGTCTTCATCATCAGTATCAGTGGCAGGGACTTCTTCAGCATCATTGACTACTACATTTATGGATTCCATTACTGTATTTGTCCGCTGGTTATAGACTCGATAAGCCCTGTTGTTTATCGAATAACCCAAGAACACTCCAGGATCACTCTTTGGGTCAAGCTTCTTCCTATACTCCCGATCTCTCAGAATGAAGCAGTCACTTCCAAAGATGTGGAAGTATTTGACTGTGGGTTTCTTCTGATTCCAGAGCTCATAGCAGGTCTGGTTGGTTCCTTTTCGTAAGGTGACTCTGTTAACGATGTAACATGCGGTGTTCATGGCCTCTGCCCAAAATCTCAGGGGAACCCTCTTAGCATGAATCATGACTCTGGCCATTTCTTGAATAGTTCGATTCTTTCGTTCCACAACACCATTCTGCTGAGGGGTGATGGGAGAAGAGTACTGATGTGAGATACCCCTTTGACGACAGAAATCATCCACAACTTCGTTTTCAAATTCCCTACCATGATCACTGCGAATGCTGCTGATTCTGAGATTTTTCTCTTGTTCTAGACGGGACACCAGTGCCACTATAACTTTCACAGTATCTGATTTTTCTCTGATAAAATCAATCCAGGTAAATCTGGAGTAGTCATCAACACAGACGAAAGCATACCTTTTTCTGCCCAGACTCTCAACTTCCATCGGACCCATCAGGTCCATGTGTATCAACTGTAGAGGTCTGGTAGTACCTACATCTTTGACTCTTGGGTGAGAAGCCTTCTTTTGTTTCCCAATCTGACAATCTCCACAGATAGAGTTTGTCTCTCCTTTTATCAGCGGTATTCCTCTGACTAGCCCTTCTGTTGCAATTCTCTTCAGAGTCCTCAGGTTAACATGCCCCATCCTTCTATGCCATAGAATCATTTCCTCAGCCTTTGTCAGCATACATTTCGGAGCCAGTGAGTTTGAACTCACGTTGAGAAGATAACAATTGCTTTTTGATCTGGCTCCTTCCATTATACATTCTCCAGTTTTGTCGAAAACTTTGCACGAGTCTTTCGTAAATTTCACCTGTTTAGTTCCATCACACAGCTGACTGATGCTTATGAGGTTCGCCTTTAGTCCTTCCACTAGCAAGACATTGCTCAGGTTGGGCATTCCTTCAACTGCTAAAGTTCCCTTTCCTAGAAGTCTTCCTCTCAGGCCGTTTCCAAACTTCACCCGTCGTTCCAGGCAGGGTGTTATGTTTTTCAAGAAGGATCTTTCTCCTGTCATGTGCCCTGAACACCCACTGTCAAAATACCAGCTTATCTTATCCGAGGTGCTTGCTGTGCTGACAAACGCGAGAAGCTGAGTCTGTGCATGTTTCTGCTTGATTGGTTTCCTAGCTGAACCCTTTCCGGTGTATGCTGAAGAACAGTTCCTCTTTATGTGACCTTTGTGCCCGCAGCTATAGCATCTTTTATACTTCGAAACTTTCTTGTCACGGTGATACAGAGGTTGCTGTAGCAGGAGCTGGTTCACTCTTCCTTGTGTTTTTCTGCCTCTCCTGCCTGATCTGTATCTGGCCAAGTTGCATTCATTCTCACTCAGATCTGTCTCGTCTTCACTTCCACTGGCAGAGAGAGCCCTCTTTTTCATCAATTTGCTGTTGCAGTTGATTTGTCGATGGCCATACCCTGCACAGTTCCAGCATTGGACACCTTTTTTCATTTCTTTCTTCTCATCTTCATTCTGAGCAGGTTCCTTCCCTCTCCTTCTATTTTCTCCACCTCTTCTGAATTGTTTTTGTGAGGATGAGCTTTGCCCAGTTCTTGAGTCCATGTTCTTCAGGAGCTTTCCAAGGTTCTTGACAAGCATGCTCAGTTGATCATCTGGAACTGGCTTCTTAGCTTCTGTTTCAGCCTTCAGTCCAATATTCGTGTCCTTAGGAGTGAGATCTTCTTTAACCAGTTTCATCTCAAATTGTTTGAGGGATCCCATCAACTCTTCCAGCCTCATGAATCTGACATTTTGAGCTTCTTCAATGGCCGTCACTTTCATGTCAAATCTTGTGGGCAACGATCTGAGGACCTTCTTGATCAGCTTCTCTTCAGAAATAAGTTCACCAAGAGCATGGGCTTCATTTGCCAGATCACAAAGTTTTGCATTAAACTCAGTAATAGTCTCCTCTTCCAGCATTCTCAGATTCTCAAACTGTGTGGCAATAATCTATAATCTTGACAGCTTTACTCTATCAGTTCCTTCATGTGCAGTTTGCAGAATTTCCCAAGCTTGTTTGGCCATATCACAATTTGATATCAACCTGAAGTTGTTGGCATCAACTGCAGCAAAAATCGCATTCAGAGCCTTTGAATTACTAGTTGCTGCAGCTCCCTCTTCAGCAGTCCATTGTTCTTCAGGCTTTATCCGTGTGACTCCCTGTTCATCCATGGTGATTGGGGGAGACCACTGGACCACGATAGCTCTCCAGGTCTTCTCATCAATGGCCTTGAGAAAGGCTTTCATCCTAGCCTTCCAATATCCATAGTTGCTTTCTTCCAACAATGGAGGTCTGCTTGTGCTCTGTCCTTCCTTCATTGTCTTGGCTTCTTCAGAGACACTGTAGGATCTTTTACTCTGTGTGTTGAGCTCCTGCTCTGATACCAATTGAAATTCGCAGCGTCTCTTGACAGACAGATTTGTGAACAAGCAGTTGCTGCAGCACACTCTTGTTCACTCGAAAATTGTCTCAGCAAAACAATGAACAAGACCGAAGTTTGTTCACCCAGTTCGGCCAACTGCCTACGTCTGGGGAGGACTATTCTCCAGTCCTCAATCCACTAATCACAAAGGTCTCCAAGTACACTCGGTTACAACTCCACTCAACCTATGCTACTCAACCTTGTGTGGTCACTTGACACAATCAGAACAGGCTCTGACTTGTGTCTGCACACCCTCTACAAATGTCAATCTAGAATAGCTACTGTCTCCTCGAAACTCAGCCTATTCTAAATTACACTCAACTCTGCAGGGTTGCTGTAGCAACTGCTGTAGCACACAGCTGATGCACAATTGTCCGCCTCGCTCCAAAGCCTTTTGCCGAGCCGATCGAATGATTCCACGAGCGCTGCACACTCTGGAATACTCCCCCTCACTCAATGACCTCCTGCCACTAGCGAGAACCGCCGCTTAGACACTAGACCGAGCCACACACCCGTCAGTTCTTCCGCGGCCTTCCTTGATCAACCAACAAGCACCACTGCTCTGAATTGGCTTCCAGATCAAGCTCGGATCACACTACGCAAGTCCTGATCTCCTTCTATTTTAGTCACCACAGTTTTGCGCTCACGCTCTGCTTTCGGGTGAAGATCGAAGAACTCGTCCATCGCACACCAAAATTCCTCTCTCTGAATTCTGCACACGCACTCGTGTATCCCTCAGCTTCGATCAACCCTTCTGCTCTGACCTGTTCCCCCTTAAATAGCTACGCCAGCTTCAATCAATAACAGGATTTAGCAATGTCCCAAAAAGAAACAATTATCTCCTAATTTTTAGGAGATTAGATTTGTTTTTGATCTCCAACACAAATCTCCTTCTCTAGCTAGGAATACCCACTGGAATATTCTCCGCAGCACTTTAAAAGATTCTTCTGATGTTCTCCGCAGAGCTGCCAGGCCTTCTAGCCAAGCCCAGGTTGCTGCTGCAACTCGGACAGATGCTGCAGCGACTTGAACAAGCTCCTGCTATAGCATCCCCTGTTGTAGCTGCTCCTTGTTCACTAATGCTGGTTTTGTCAAACACTGCCATATATAATCATCAAATGCAAATACACTTGTTCACCCAGTTCGACAACAGCCTACGTCTGGGGAGGATTGCTTTCGGTCCACAAGATTTCACTATCTCGGTTAGAGTACAATGGATTCGATAACTTAGCCACCGCTAGTTTAACCACTATTCCTAACCTGTCGAAATCTCCGCGCAGTCTGTCAACACCGCTTAGCTATACATGTACTCTACTTTCATTAATAGATAGCTAGCTATTCTACAACTCTCAGCCTATCATATTACAAATTATACCCAGATGATGCTGCAACAACTTCTTCCGCCAAGTTGCTGATGCTTCTGTCGAAGACTTCTCCAAGCAGTTCCTGCTGACTCAGTCGGACACACTGCGCTGCTCCTCCACGATCAATGACCTCTCGTCACTATCCAGGAGCACGCTCAGACATCCTACGCAAGCCACGTTCCGTAGTTGTCATCTCTACGGTCTGGCTCCACTCCTGTCGACTCCCTAGAATCAATGTAACACAACTAATGCTTCAGCACTCTCTGCTTAAGCAAACTCTGAGCTGTGCTCGGTGTGTCTGTGTGTCTGTGTGTTTGAATCGATCTTTGATACCTTGTTTCTTCGGTCTCTGCCTGCTTATATAGCTTTTGCACCTCAGCAAGTTCAGCCTCAAACGATAATGCTACCTTCCAAATCCTCTCCTGGATTCCTGGAAGTTTGTTGAGATATTGTTTTCTAAATCGAAATTTAGAAACCTTATCTTGTTTGCCCTCTTCTGAGCCAATGCTGAAGATCTCTGATCAACTAAGACTTACCGTTCCTACACCGGCAGCAATCACCCGGACATCCTCCTAGCTCCTCCAGATTGATCGGCTACAAAGATACTCTCTTGATGCTTTAGCCTTGAATCTTCAGGGGGATGTTGTAGCCTCTTCTGGTTCTTATCTTGATCCCTTCTGATCATATGTATCAGCTTCAATCATCAGAGGATGCTAAAGCTTCTTTTGGCTCTTTTGTTTTGTCAGTCTTCATTTGCAAGTACCAGCTCTTGGTACCACAGGATGTTGTAGCATCTTCTTCCTCTTGTCTTCTTCTGCTTTGTCACAAATGCCAAAATCGTAACACTGCTTGTTCGATTGACTCTTCCCGAGCGAAGAGAGTTCTTCGAGAAGAGAATCAAGAAACAACGCTCGAAGTACACAATTCAAATAAATAATTGATAGGCTTAGAAAATAATCACATCAAAGTATATGGCATGTAAAAGCTTAGTTTGCCACTAACAGCGCCATGTTGATCGACAGTATTTTCTACCTCTATAACAATCAAGAAAGTGTCATTGAGAGTACGCTGCAATAAAACTATATTTATAATCCTTAGTTAGTACCTTGGGTCGTTCAAGGAACCAATGGGAACATACACACAAATTATGATATGATATTTTCTAATTATCCTAACCAATTAACGTTCTAAGTATTGGCAGTGTTATTCTGAGTTAGGAGATCAACATATAGCGGATCAACTCTAACCAATCCTGAAGGCACACAACCTATCATGCAAGTAGAGCACAAAATATAGAGTATGGGATAGCAAACTCAATATTCAATAACGAGAGTGCGAAAGAAACACTAATCATGTCATGATCAGTCTTCTTTACTAACTCGATTCCTGCTCAGTATGCTCGAAATGGCTCCTTGCTTGAGGGTCCTGCTCTCTAGCTCTTCTCCACAGTGAGAATGGGATTTGAGGTGCAAATATCGAATGAAGAATGTTGGTCATAAAATGCTTATATATACCGCAAACGAGGCATCCCGTGGCCTTCTGGTGAGGCATCACCTAGCTCAAGGCGTCTCCTGGTAAAGCGAGGTGTCACCCGATAATATTGTAACAGATTGAGGCGTAGCCTAAACATTTTCCAACTAGTGAAGCATCACCTGAAGCTTTCCAAAACACTTGAGGCATCGCCTCGTTGAGTGACGCAACGCCCGCAATGTTCTCAACGGTATGAGCCATTGCCTGGTAAATGGTGAGGTGACGCCTGGGCTTCTGCAAGCTCATTTCAGGTTCTTCTTTGTTTCTTTTTGCTCTATTTGCGTGTTTCATTCTTTGGACCCTCCTTGAATTGTAAATGTCCTGCAAAGCAAATAAAGAGACCTCAAACCGATAAAAGTCCCTCGGAAACGAGCCAAAATTTATAAGAAATGGAGCCTAAAAAGTATAACAAAATACACTCATCATAATCTCTTTGAGCTTTGATTGTAATGTTGTTGTGCGACAAGAGTTGTTTAACTGAGCGAATTTAATATTGTGTTTTTTATGGTGAGGAAGATTATAAGTTGAGCACTAGAGAGGGAGGTTGTGCCGCTTAGGAGCTAAGGAAGTCATATTGTTATAATTGGTGTTTTTGTATGGATAAGAGTGGTATGCATCTGAGGCATCAAATGGAGAATCAAAGTTAGGTGATAGAAGTGGAACAGGCTTGGTTCATAGGTTGGTGTGTGAGACCTTGTATTTGTATTTGATAATTCAAGAGCACTTAAAGGAAATATATCCTCCAAAAATTTGACATCTTGACTAGTAAACGTAATTTTGGAATTGAGATCATACAACCGCTCTCCAGGTTCTTTCATTTATAGCTTTGAAGAATGCCTTCATTCTCGCCTTCCAATAGTCATAATTACTTTCTTCCAGCAACGGTGGGCGGCTTTACTCTGACCTTCCTTCATTGTTTCTTGCTTTCTTCAGCAGACGCTCATGATCTTTACTCTGTATGTTGAGTTACTGCTCTGCTACCAATTGAAATCTTCGCAGCGTCTCTGAGATTCAGATTTGTGTACAAGCAGTTCCATCAATATCAATTTTAGGAAATTCCTCCAGGCAACTATATCTCCTAATTTGTAGGAGATTAGATGTGATTTGAAAATCAAATCTTCCATAATCAAATCTTCACTCTGGGAACGGAATCTTCACTGAGATATTCTTTCTGAATATTTAGAAGCTTCTCGTTGCTCCTTCTTTCTCCGAAGAGCCGAACTTCTGCTGCGGAACAGTTGCTACGGCTTCCCGAGACAACTCCCGCTATAGCAGCAGCTTGTTCACTGGGCTTGTTCATGAGTGATGGTTTTGTCAAATGAATGACATTCTGTATTATCAATCTCCCCCTTGGCATTTTGACAAAACCCCTTGGCCACGGATGACTTCCTTGAAAAGCAAAATTTTTAAAACTACTAACATATTTGTTCAGGACTGATTTTGCGGCCACACTTGGACTTAGGATTATCATAGCCACGCAGGGCTATACAAACTGCAAAAGTATCAAGAGTTCATCAGAAGTGGCCTTTGTTTTCTCTCCCCCTTTTTGATACAAATGCTCACGGGTTTGCTTATGCTGGGGCGTGTCCTTCTTCCTCGGGTATTCAAGGTCCCTGAGCAGGCCTCTGATCTGGGCTCGTCTGGCATCCCTCCTCTTGGCTTCAGCATCTAGTATGTTCAGTTTTGACTTCAGGTGGCTCACTATCCTCGCTTTGAGGGTTGCTTGAATTGCCGGGGCTGAGCGACGAGCTTCCCCTAGGGATGGATCAGATGGAGCCACCAGCAGGGGATCTTCTTGAGCAATGTCCACAGCATGCTTTCCTTTGAAGAGTTTGTGGTCTACCACAAACACTTGCAGTTCTTCGGACATCCCGTCAATGATGGTTATTAGCTCTGGGTGCTGAGAGGTAATCAGCCCATATACGAGAGATGGTAGCATAATGGATTTTACTACGGAGGGATTCCCAGCATGAGTCCCAATCTGAGGGAACATCACACTCCCCAAGCTCACTCTCCTCTTCTTTCCAATGGCATGCAGAAGATTTGCAAAGGTTCTGCTGACCTTTCCCCTATGAGAGCTTGGAATCTAGTTTCGGATGTGATCGCGCGTCGTTGTGCGCGTCAAATATAATTCCTTCCTCTCCCACTAGTACAGCGGTTAAGTAAGGGTCGATCTCCACAGGGAGCAAGCAGTGAGTCTTAGCCAGTAACCTACACTTAAGAAAACGGGGGTTGCGTGAGTGATTGGGGGTTTTGCGCGATGCGCGAGTAACAGCGAATATCGTAACGCGGGGAATTGCACTAGACGTGCGCAGGCAGTAGAGATGAGATACTATGTTTATGAGAAGTACTGGGCAGACAATCCTCTATGAATGCATTCCTTATCATCGACTCTAAATGTCTAGAGTTTGTGTCCTACTTGGGTTAGTGTCCGGTAAAGGCTTCCTAACACGTGCACATGTTCCGTTCAAAGTTCATGTGCTATTAATCCTTAGAACTAGACTAAACAGCTGCGAATCCTGTCACAGTAGCAACTGCCTACCCTAACTCGTTACTCCTAATTGTCACGGTAAGTTTGCGGTTCAAGGCTTCCCCTACGCATGCAACTAGTTTAACAGGTGACAAGCAAGCAACACAAGTAAGATTGCGGTTCAAGGCTTCCCCTACTCATGCAACTAACTGTCTCAGTACGCACAGAATTAATACAAGTAAATAAACTATGCATTAAGCTCAAGTCTCAAAGGTAATACATCATAGGTTCATGCCCGACCAACACTAAGTGTTTAGCTAGACATGCTAGTGGTAAACATCATAAAATAGTAAATAACAACTACTGTATCAGAGAAAACAGTAGCAAATAGTGCGTGCAGTGTCTTCTCTTGGCTGGCGCAGTCGGCTGGCGCAACTCTCCTTGACAGGTTCGTGTGTTTTCCAGTTTTGCCGCGCAGTGCCTCTGGAATGCCACTGAGTGATGATGTTCCGATCTCTTGAAACCCTAGACTTTCTTTGTTTAAATAGTGCCCCAGGAAGTTCATCTTTTGGCAACTTCCAAATCTGGTCACTGGGACTTTGCGCCTGGCGCACAGCATTGATTGGCGCAATCGGGTAGCGCACCTCTGCTGTCTTTCGCCATTTCTTCTTCTGTTTGCGCCGCTAGCTCCGCAGGCTGATCTTTCACTCCTAGAACGCTGCCTGTTAGCGCGTATCCGACTCAAGGACTCGTTCTGACCTGATATACAAAAACATTGGAAACGAGTAATCTTGCTCATGAAATATTGCAAACAAGCATAGGGTTATGACCTAAATAATGTGTATAACTAGGCTCTATCAGGATGCCTAAGTTGTACGCAGTGCATTCTTGGAAGTGAGCTCAGAGGCATTCAGATTGGGACCAGCCCACGTCATACACACCCTCCTATGAGTACTCTAGCCAGAAGTTCCCCATTTACACTAGTCGGCTCCCAAGCATCACTATCTATTCCTAGATAGTCATTTATCTTTTCCGGAGTAATAACTACCAGCTTGCCTCTCACCCAGCTTTTTCCATAATCCTCTCCATCTTCATCCTCAACTTATCCTCCATATTTGCTACAAATTCTCTAACTAAAGGGATATTGAATCTTTGAGGAATAGTTAGGGAACTTAGAAGGTTTACCTCTGTTAGGAGCTGGATGATTACTGCAGACTTGGATCTTTCAGGTACCGATCTCTTTTCAGGAACTATGGTCTTTCTTCCCACAATTCCCCATGATTCGGAGGCAGCCTTGCTTCTGAACCACACCCCTCCTACTGTGACTGCATTGTCAGTATTCGCCAGAGCAGATCTTCTCTCAGATGGTTCCCCAACGACATCCCCTTCACTAGACTCCTCCTTTTCTTCACTGCTTGAATCAGGGATGATGATGGGAGCTTTTCCTTTGTCAGATAATGGAGGGAGAGGTGCTGCAGTAGCTTCTTGTTCAGGGAGATTTGCCCCAGACTCCTCACCTTATTCTTCTATGTCGAGGGTCGTGACGATGGTTCTGCAGGCCTCTTCAACCTATTGAGCAGTTGCAGCAACCTTTGTAGTTGTTCTCCCCTTGAGCCTTCTTCATGGACAGCCTCTTCTATCACCACTGATGTGCTGGTCACAGGCTTCCTGACACGGACTACTCTTCTCTTTTTCTTTGAGGGTTCCTCTTGGGGAGGTGGAGCATTTTGCGACACAGGGAGTGGCGCTGGCTCCCAAACCACCAAATCCAGTCTTTGAGCAGTCGCTTCACCTTGAGATTTAGCTTGCCTTTTTGCACTGCTTTGACGCTCTACGGCTAGGTTCTTTTTAAGCCCTCGAGTACGTACCATTGTCGGGGATTTGTAGAAATCGGTGAGGACGGGAGAGGATTGATCTGCGAACTTTTGGGAAGCTTCAACCGATTGTGCCCTAGAAATTTGATTTACCCGCTGTTTTTCTTCTTTTTCCAGATGCACGTGCCCAGCATGTGACCTCTTAGCAATCAAATGATTTGAATAAGCTTTTTCAGGTCCTAATTGCTATAGCAGCGCAGGTCTGGATCACTTATTTACTGGTGCTACACCCATTATCCGGAGGTTCTTTGTTAGGGTCAGATGGTTGTTTCTTCACCCATACTTGGGTTGGTCTCCGTTTACACTGCTTCTGACAATCATACCTCCTGTCTTTCCATTTGTCACATTTAGGTCTCCACACCTGCGTTTCCCGTGACTCCCTTTTGATTGTTTTCTCCCAGTGGGTTGGATCATATTTGTTTCTGACAATTCTTTGCTTTTCTGACCAATGGTGATCACTCACTAGACACATTCTTCCGAAGACCACTTGATGGTGTTACTTGGTTTTTGTTTTCTCTCTCCAGTTTTTAACCCTGATCACCTTTTGCAGTCTCTGGAACTCTTTCATCTTTGGCCATTGGCTCTGACTATGTCCTTCTCAATCGTAGTAGATGCATTGTCTTTTCTGGAGTTCTCTTTTTGCTACAAAAGGATGATACAGCAATTGCTGCAGCAACCTCTTGTTCAAATTTTTTGTTTTGTTTTCTTCTGCAGATTTTGGGCAAAACTCCCCCTCCGATTTCTCATTGTTAGATGCCTTCACAAAGACCGTTCTTACAATGCTCTCTTCACCGGTGTATCCGAGCCCCATTCTTCCTCCTCCAAATTTTTGGTAGGTAAGAATCTCGTCCAGAATATTGTTCTGACCTTCAGGCGACTTTCCAGGTGTTTGTAGGGTGCTAGAATCAATGCTTTCACCCGTTAGATCTTCTTCCATTTGTTGTGTGGCTGACTTACTGAGTGAATCATTGAATCATCCAGATTATCTATCAGGTTATGGGTTGAATCATCCTCGTCTTCACTTTCTGACACCTCAATCCCATAGTTGAATTATTTCTTTATTAACTCTTTAAAGTCACAATCGGATACACTAGTTAATACAATAAAGTTTTCTTCTTCACTTTCCTCAGAGTCACTCCACTTAGCTGTCAGAGATTTGTTATCCTTTTTCTTAGAGCTTTTTTGGGGTTTGCTAGGGCAGTTAGCCTCACGGTGTCCATACCCTTCACATTTCCAGCACTGAATGCCCTTTCTCTTTTCTTTCTTCTCATCTTCATCCTGAGCAGGTTCCTTTCCTCGTCTCTGATTTCCTCCACCCCTTCTGGATTGCCTTCGAGAGGATGAGCCTTGCCCTGATTTTGTTTCCATATTCTTCAAGAGATCCCAAGGTTCTTCACTAGCAGACTGAGTTGATCATCAGATGCAGACTTCTTTTCTTTTGTTTCTGCTTTTAGTCCTACACTCTTGCCTTTGGGAGAGGGCTCTTCTTTGACCAGCTTCATTTCAAACTGTTTGAGGGATCCAATCAACTCCTCTAGTCTCATATGTCTGACATTCTAAGCTTCTTCAATGGCCGTCAGTTTCATGTCAAATCTAGTGGGCAGAGATCTAAGTACTTTCCTTATCAGTTTTTCCTCCGAAAAGGGTTCTCCAAGAGCATGAGCCTCATTTGACAGATCGCAAAACCTGGCATTGAACTTAGTGATGGAGTCCTCTTCTTGCATCTTTAGACTCTCAAACTGAGAAGCAATGATCTGTAACCTGGACATCTTTACTTTTTCAGTTCCTTCATAGGCTACTTGCAAGATTTCCCAGGCTTGTTTTGCAACGTCGCAGTTAGAACAGGCTTGGTTCATAGGTTGGTGTGTGAGACCTTGTATTTGTATTTGATAATTCAAGAGCACTTAAAGGAAATATATTCTCCAAAAATTTGACATCTTGACTAGTAAACGTAATTTTGGAATTGAGATCATACAACCGCTCTCCAGGTTCTTTCATCTATAGCTTTGAGGAATGCCTTCATTCTCGCCTTCCAATCCATAGTTACTTTCTTCCAGCAACGGTGGGCGGCTTGTACTCTAACCTTCCTTCATTGTTTCTTGCTTTCTTCAGCAGACGCTCAGGATCTTTACTCTGTATGTTGAGTTCTCGCTCTGATACCACTTTGACGCTTTGCTTCTGCCAAATCTGTAGAACACAAATAAGTTTGTTCACTCAGTTCGGAAACAGCCAGACACGACTCTCAGTCCTTAAAACTTCACTATCTCAATTAGAGAATAATGGTTTCCAACAACTCAGCCACCGCTAGTCTAACCACTACTCTTAACCTAGTCAAAGTCTCCGCTTAATCTGTCAACACAGACTAGCTACATAGGGTAAACTACTTTCAACAGATAGCTAGCAGTTCTACAACTCTCAGTCTATCATATTGCAAAATATACCCAGGCTATGCTGCAGCAACTTCTTTCGCCAAGTTGCTGACGGTTCTGTCGACGACTTCTCCAAGCACTCTCTGCTGAGTAGTCGGACACTCTGTCTGCTCCTCAACAATCAATGACCTTCCGTCACTACCAAGGAGCACACTAGGACAGTCCGCGCAAGCTGCACTCCGTGACTGTCAACCGTTCGGTCTGTCAACGAGATTACGCTCCAGTCGACTCCCTCGAATTAAATATAGTAATCAGGCTACTCCAGTCCAGATTACTCCTCAGCTCTCACACAACTGAACGCTCTAACAATCTCTGCTTCCACGGACTCTAACCTCTGCTTAGTGTGTGTATGAGTTCTTCGATTCTCGATTCGATCTGCGTTCTGCGTGTTTGTTGCATCGGTCTTTGCCTCCTCATATAGCTTTTGCACGTCAGCAACTTTAGTCCCACACGATAATGCTACCTTCCGAATCCTCCCCTGGATTCGTGGAAGTTGTTGAGATTCGGTTTCCTAATATGAAATTTAGAAACCTTATCTTGATCGCTTTCATCCTCGCCTTCTGATCATTTGGGCCTCTCTCTGGCCGTTTCTACGCCGGCAGCAATCGCCCGGACAACCTCCGTGCACCTCCAGACTGATCTGCTACAAAAATACTCTCTTTCGCTTTAACCTTGAATCTTCAAGAGATGTTATAGCCTCTTCTGGTTCTTGTGTTGATCCCTCCTGATCATTTGTATCAGCTCCAATCGTCAAGGGATGATATAGCTTCTTCTGCCTCTTTTGTTTTGTCAGTCTTCATTTGCAAATACCAGCTCCTGGTACCAGAGGTTACTGTAGTCTCTTCTTCCGCTTTGTCACATATGACATATCCGTAACAAAAGCACATCCCCCGCCAAAAAAAAGGTTTAGGAAGATTAGCTTGAAATTTCAAAGCCCGAGAGACGGGAAGAATATGACGATATTTGTGTTCCACTATCCCATTTTGTGTAAGGAGTCTGTAAACGCATGAAGTTTGAATAATGACATCATTATCTTGAAAAAAGAATTGGATGAATCTGTCTTTGATGATTTAGCAATGATTTTTGCGTTTGATGATTCATCAGTATTCTCTTCGGCCATGACTTGCTTGTAGAAGGTTAAAGAGAAAATCCAAGAGAAAGAGTCAGGATCTAATGCGCTGGGATACCATGTAAGAAAATAATTTTTTTTTTTTTTGAAGTTATGATTTTCTATTGATCACTTATCATGTTTAAATACACATATTGCATATCTAATATTACAAATCAAATATTGTTGATTATGATCTAATCCTATGAATATTACATCTTTTACAAATTGATATTTGTTGTGTTCTATAATGATCAAACCCAAAAAGCAATGCATAGGTCTCTGTTAAAGTGTTGGAGCTAGCTAAGTGTTGAGTTTGGAGCCTTCTTATCGTGTCGGTACTGGCTTTGTTGCGTTGCTGCTGTTGGCTTGCGTCTAGGGATGTCTTTTTATCAGGGTTAGGCATCCCCTATCATTTATATTCTCTCCTCCCTTTATACAAATTACAAATCACCTTTCTCCATAAAGTTAAAATAAAAAGCATGAATCAAGTCGTTTTTCAGAAGAGGATGAGGGCTTCATAAGCAGACAAATCTCCAATTACTTCATGTTCAGCTGAAAAATGAATACTTTTCTCCAAAATAAGAACGCAGTTGAGAATATCCAATGCCGAGAGTGCGACTGATACAGATTAATCTGTATTCTCGTTGAAATCATAGTTCAAGCAAAATCAGAGAGAAGGTAGGAATTGATGTTCATTAAAATAACAAATCCGATCCAGAATCGATTTATACAACCGAGCTCCAGTTTCCAGAAATTGAAAATAAGAAAATTACAATCTGAATATCTGAGTGAATGCCTACCTTCGTCTGCTTTACTCCTCTTATCGCCTCTACAGTTTCTAACAAACTCTCACAACTCAGCATCACACTGTAACTCTGTAAGTGCCGTCTCTTGCAAATAGATTGCTAGTCACGTGTTAGTCACATGACGTTTTTTATTCATTTCCTATAACAAATCCTCCCTTCCAAAGAACCTTGACCTCAAGGTTTAAATGATGGAAATTGTTGCAGCAAGTCATACAGAAACTCCCAGGTTGCCTCTTCATTTGGCTTGTGAGCCAACTTCACCAGCACTTGTGTCGCTGCTTTGCCCTGTCTATTCACAACTCGTCTCTCCAAAATTGTTTCAGGTTCCTTGACAAATAAATCAGGCATGAAAACAGGCAAGTCATTGGAAGTTATAACACTACCCACATGTTTCTTTAATTGTGAAACATGAAAAACTGGATGAATCCGAAAAGTTGCGGGCAATTCCAATTTATAGGCCACTGTACCACATTTGTCCAGCACTTTAAATGGTCCATAATATTTTGGAGCTAGCTTTTGGTTAGTTCGCAAGGAAACACTCTGTTGTCTATACGGTTGAAGCTTAACAAACACCAAATCCCCTGCCACAAATGTTCTGTCACTACGATGTCGATTAGCAGCTTGCTCCATCCGTTGCTGAGCTCGCAACAAATGAAATTTTAAAAGTTGAATCATATTTTCTCGATCTTGCAACCCTCGTGCCACAACATCAACTTTTGATTCACCAGGTAAATAAGGTAAATGCACAGGAGGAGGAATGCCATACATTATTTCAAAGGGTGTGAGCTGGGCTGCCGAATGAAATGTAGTATTGTACCACCATTCTGCCAAAGGAAGCCATTTACTCCACAAATGAGGACGATCACCACACATACAACGAAGGTATGTCTCCAAACACCTATTCACCACTTCGGTTTGTCCATCTGATTGGGGATGCTACGCACTGGACAAATGCAGTTCAACCCCTTGTAACTTCAACAACTCTTGCCAAAACTCACTTGTAAATGCTACATCCCTGTCACTGCTAATGGACTTTGGAAACTCATGAAGCTTAAACACATTGTCTAAAAAACATTGTGCTACCGTCATAGCGGAATAAGGATGACTTAAAGCCATAAAATGAGCTGCCTTGCTGAGTCTATCCACCACCACAAAAATAACAGATTTACCGAAAGATGACGGTAAGCCAACAATGAAATCCATAGAGATATCAGTCCAGATTTCGGTAGGAATCGGTAATGGTTGTAATAGTCCCGGATATGCCGAATTGTCATACTTATTTTGCTGGCAAATGGTGCAACTTCGAATAAAGCTTTGAATATTTTTAGTCATACCCTTCCAATAAAACAAAGCCTTAACTCTTTGTACAGTGGCATCCCTGCCAGAATGGCCTCCAAAACTGGAAGAATGCAACCACTGTAAGATTTTGTTCCTGAGGCTAGCATCATTACCCACCACCAGTTTACCCTTTCGTCTCAACTGATTATGTAGCCAACTATAATGCTTCTTAGCAGCATTGTTGATTTTCAAAGCATCAATTATCGTCACCAATGGTGCATCAGATTTATAACACTCTTGTATTTGGGAAAGCAAATCAGAATCTATAGTATACAAGGTCATGTTTAATATAACAGAACCCTCTATTCTGGAAAGTGCATCAGCCGCTAAATTCTCTTTACCTTGTTTATACTGATCTCGTAATCAAATTCCAATAGCTTAGGAAGCCACTGTTGTTGAATAGGAGTGTTCAATCGTTGCTCTAACAAATACTTGAGACTCCGTTGATCGGTCTTAATGATGAAATGACCCGTTAACAAGTAATGACGCCATTTTTGCACCGCAAACACCACTGCCAACAATTCTTTTTCATAAATGGAAAGGTGTAGTTGTCTACCTTTGAGATGTCTGCTAATATATGCTAGTGGATGACCATCTTGCATCAGAACAGCCCCGATACCGTAACCGCAAGCATCCGTCTCAACTACAAATCCTTTAGAAAAATTTGGAAGAGCCAAGACAGGAGCACTGCACAAAGCCTTCTTCAAAGCTGTAAACGCAGCTGTAGCTTCCTCTGACCAGTGAAAAGCATCATTTTTTAATAAAAGAGTTAAAGGCCTTGCAATGGTTCCATAACCTTTCACAAACCTCCTGTAGTAGCCAGTTAACCCGAGAAAACCCCTTAACTGCTTCAAGTTTTTCGGCACAGGCCACTGGTCAACAGCTTTAAGCTTTTCCGGGTCTGTAGACAGGCCCTCCGACGAGATGTAATGACCCAAATACTCTACTCTGTGGACTGCAAATGCACATTTACTACGTTTAGCAAATAAGTGTTGATCTCGCATTACTAAGAAGACCTCTCTCAAATGCATAGTATGGGCTGCCAAGGAGGAGCTATAAATCAATATATCATAAAAAAATATCAAAACAAATCTTCTCAAGAACTTTGAAAAAACTGAATTCATCAAATACTGAAATGTGGCAGGTGCATTGGTTAATCCAAAAGGCATAACCAAATATTCATAATGGCCACCATAAGTTTTAAAGGCAGTTTTATGAACATCTTGGATGCACATTCGAACCTGATGGTAGCCAGCTCTAAGGTCAATTTTAGGAAAAAAAAATTAGAGCCGCCTAATTCATCCAACAGGTCCTCAATTAGGGGAATTGGAAATCTATCCTTCGCCGTACACGCATTCAAACCCCTGTAATCAACACATAATCGCCAAGTACCATCTTTCTTTTTTACCAAAACCACATGTGAAGCATATGAACTTCTACTCGGCTGAATAATACCAGAATCCAACATTTCTTTGACAATCTTATCAATTTCATTCTTTTGGGAGGTGGCATATCTGTATGGCCGTTGATTAACCGGATTTGTTTCGTCCAATAAAGGAATGCGATGGTCATGCTCTCCTCGGAATGGAGGTAAAGATTTAGGTTCCTGAAATAAGTCTTCAAATTCATGTAACAATGCCTCAATGTTTGTATGGAGTTCAGCTTTTATTGTCATATCCTTTAAAGAAATTGACTGCTCACACTCACCAATCCCGTCCACACAAATCATAGCTAACTGCACATTCTGATCAACAATCTTGTTTAGTTGCTTGGCCCGAGTTTCGCGAACAGAGCCAGGTGTTAAACCATGTAGGACCACTTTCCTCTGGTGAACTTTGAACTCCATGGTTAACTCTTTAAAGTTCCAAACAATGGATCCCAAGGTTTCCAGCCACTGGACACCTAAAACCATGTCACAACAGCCCAGGGGAATAACCATAAAATCAGCCTTAAACAACACATTTTGAAAATTCCATTCAAAATTTTCAATTTTGGCAGAGACCTCCAAAGTGCTTCCATCTGCTACTGTCACTCTAGTGAGCCCCACAGGGAATAAAGGACACCCTAAACTTTCAACAATGGACTTATCAATGAAATTATGTGTACTTCCGGAATCAATCAAGATGAATAAAGCTTTTTTTCCATACATACCCTTCACTCTCATGGTCGAATAACCAGATACTCCTGCTACAGCATTCACTGATATTTGAGCTTGCTCCTGAACCCCTTCATTCATTTCTCTGACTTCAGAAGCCATCACATCAGTATCAACATCCTCAGAGTCAATTAAGAATAATTGACTCTTCTTATGTTTCAAGTAATGTTCAGGGGAATATTTTTCATCACAAAAATAACAAAGCCCTTTTGCCCTCCTTTCACTCATCTCCTCAGCAGTCAACATCTTCCTAGCATTCCTCACCTCAGGTGTGATGTGGTGGCCACTACTTTGAGACGAGAGCACAGGTTTTGATAAGACAGTCACATCCTTCTTAAGGGAGCCTTGAGATGAGGTGTAGTTTGAGTGCCTGTGACTATTAGAAGAAGTACTTCCCACTCGAGGATGAGCAGCCTCGTACAACTTGGCCAAGGTGAGGCACTACCGAATTGTTTGAGGCTGAAACATTCGGACATGCATTTGTGTGTCGTTCCGAAGGCCAGCTAAATATGCACTAACCAAATATGATTCAGGCAACTGAACCCTAGTTCTTATCTGTTCAAACTTATTGTGATAAGCCATAATGCCCTCAGTTTCCTGTAGATTCTTCAATTCAGCAATTGGATCATCTATAACTTCCCCAAATCGTTCAAGCAACAAAAGCTTATATGCATTCCAATCAGCAGCTAGTATCATATGCTCCCCTGACTGTACCAAAGATTGATGCCAACTAGCAGCTTGATCATCAAGATGGATAGAAGCTAAATTCACCCTAATATCCTCAGGAGTATGGTCAATCACGAAGAACTGATCAAATTTAAACAACCACTCCTTAACCCTTTCACCATTAAATCTAGGAAAATCTAACCTAGATAGTCTTGTAAAAGCAGCATATGTATTATTATGAATGACCGGTTGCCTTAATCGATTACCATCTGGCAATGGAGTCTGAGATTGAGTATTACCTGGAGTTGGTTGCTGTGAAACTTGTAGGTGTGGGTATGATGCCGATCGCTACTAGTTGAAGCCCCTGCTCCATTAGTTGTAAGTAATCGGATGGCCTCAAACATTTCGGCAATCTTTCCATCTAACTTTTCATCCATCTTCGAAACAAACTCGTTGATGCCCTAGAACTTGGATTTGACAACATCTTCAATCTCTCGAATGGCTGAATCCTTCAATAACGTTAGTGAACGTGTTCCCTCCGCCATGGATATGAGTGCAGGATCGTGAATCTGATACCAATTGATAAAGATTAATCTGTATTCTCGTTGAAATCACAGTTCAAGCAAAATCAGAGAGAAGGTAGGAATTGATGTTCATTAAAACAACAAATCCGATCCAGAATCGATTTATACAACCGAGCTCCAGTTTCCAGAAATTGAAGATAAGAAAATTACAATCTGAATATCTGAGTGAATGCCTACCTTCGTCTGCTTTACTCCTCTTATCGCCTCTACAGTTTCTAACAAACTCTCACAACTCAGCATCACACTGTAACTCTGTAAGTGCCGTCTCTTACAAATAGATTGCTAGTCACGTGTTAGTCACGTGACGTTTTTTATTCATTTCCTGTAACAGCGACCCCCTAGATATACGACATCTGGTGCATTTTTCAATACTAAATGACAATGAGAATACAATATTAAGCAGATGTGGCCAACCCCCAACTAGGCAGATTCTTCAGGCTTATCCTTGGTTGATGCTAATGGTGATTGTGAGCCATCACCACCCATCTCTATCTTTAAGTCATCGATGCCTTGTTCCTGCTCTTTAATGTGGCTCCCCACATCATCAATTGCAAAGAAGTTAAGGAACTGGAAGGTTCAGGGTACAACAAAAACCAAAAAGAATGAGTAGCATATGCCATTTTGAAGGTGTATTTACAAATGACTTGCTATAGGTACATAATAAAACATGGACTTCTGAGCAGAATTTCCGGCACAGGCTCATGTCGGGACTTACGAACACAAGATAAACAATCAAAAGAGTGGTTCTGAATTTCTAGAGTCCGCAATTGAGGAGTTATACCATTACCCCCAATATGAAGCAATTATCCAATATGAAAACATCAGAGTCTGGTAGAATAAACAAAAAAAACATAGATCATTGTCCGTTATGATCCCTAGTTACATATCGCACCATAAGTGTATCATACACGTAGATGAGTCTATGATTATACATAGCTAAGGTTCATTTGAAGACACCACCCAAACTCTCGTAGACTATTTTGTGATAGTTTTTAAACAACTGCTTTTTTCATTTATTGATATTTAGCTAATTATATAGTTGAAGGAGAGAATAACATAAGTGCAAGATAGGGACTAATTGTTTTCGAAGATGATGATAAAGATAAAACCAACCATTACCGAAACCTAACAAATAAGACACGCATAATTTAGTTGCCTAATAATTTGATACTTAAGAATTAGGGGTGAGGTCGTAATCTACTTGCAACTATATGATAATTTGAATTGACATGATAGTAAAAAAAAAAAAAAGGGATAAAGTCATGAAGGAAAAGGATATTTTTAGTGACAATAGTTTCTGACATTGTTTGAAATGGTCGCTGCACACAGAAACAAGTTTTGAGATTAAAAGCTGAAAACTCAGATATTTCAGTAACATTTAGGTATCCAGTTCTCTATTAAGTATTAACTCACCACTTCCAGCAGAAACTTTTGCACCTACAACATGCATGACGGCAAAATACAAGCAGTCAATACAACATATTTGACATCAAATGAAATACATAATATCTTTCGGAAAATAAGAGTCCAAAATTTATATATAATTTACATAAAATGGAATGATTGCTCAACATAGAATCCAGGAAATCATAGTAAACTATATGCTTTCATGCTTACTAAATTTGAATCAAGCCATGTAAGTGATGGCAAACGAGACTAGAAAAGTATCATCAATGTCAGCTGGGATTTGCAAGATAGGCACAACGTTTAACACACAAGTTGAAAGTGTGATAATAATCTTACAAGATAACCCTTGTTAGAATACCTTTTCTTTGAGTCATCTGAATCCTGCACAGAAAATAACCTTGTTATAATTGATCATTTGTCATGAAAGACAGTAGACTAATATCATGAAGAAGCATAAATGGTCAAGTAGCAAGGCATCTGAAACCATACTACTAAAAAAATAATAGATGGAGCATCAGTTTCAGCATGCTAGTGCACATAGAATTGGTGTGCTTGTTCTGCCTTCCTCCTACCTATTCACAGCATGTTAACAATTCACAGCCTTAACACCATCATCCCACTCAAACGATGCATTGAGCATAATATATTGACACATCCATATCATACTGAGAAGCAAAATTATCTGATTCATTCGATACTCATCCAAGCAAGGAATGATGTGAGTTCACAGAATATTCAAAATAAGCCGTAAATATACTAACATAACCAATTAGATTATGCTGCCAGAATACTCAACGGACTTTGATCAATTACAAACCACAAAAGTCTTTGGCTATCTCAAATTGGAGCCGTAAAATCCGAACTATAAACCAAAATGGGTGTACCAATCTGACATTTCATAAGGATTTGCACTCGAAGGTGGAGAAGTACTCGCATATGCATATCATGCTTTGGGCAACATCTGAGACTGATGCATTTCCTACACCAAGCGAACTTGATGAAGAGGATCGGAATCTCTTACCATTTCCTCGCCAAATTGCTCCGAGTTGAAAAGCTAGATGAAAGTTTTTGAATTTGCACCGATTGTGACCATGTCAGGCTTTTCTGATATTTTGAATATTTGCCGTGGGAGTTTCAAAATTACATATGTACCCCCTACACCCTAAGAAGCCACACGACGTCATTTGGATGACACAACCACAATTGTTCTATGTTCGAAACTTGAGAAGGCCCACCATTGATTTATCCACTGGTTTCTATCACATTCCCCCGAGTCTCAACTCTTATCCATCAAAAATGGAACCTCTATCAAGATTCGATCTTAGAGCACAGAAATTTATCACGCCATAATATGTATTATCCATTGCTCACTTACTAATGCACACTCCACTATTACAAAAGAAAAAACGTCTCTATTTGGTATATTCATTCATTGAATATTTCCTATTTTTGTGAAGATCTTGAACGAGAACTTCATATTATTATGCCTTGAAGAGAATGGTTCTGTTTCTTCATTTTGTGCAGCGGTGTAAAAATAATAGTTTCTATTATTATTCATCAAGTATATTTTGAGTTTTTTTCACGTCGTTAGTGTTGAAATTGCAAAAGTATAAAATAAAAGAAAGATAGGGTTTCGTAAAAGCGTAAAAAAATGATTCTGACACAATATAGAAGACAAATACAAATAGGTAACAAACAATATGCTAACAGATTAAACTACTCTTATTATAATATGAAAATATTACTATATTATTATCTAATAATTAGAATTGAAATTACATAATTAAATATTTAACTTACATAATAGCGAATAGTAGAATTAAAATTACAATAATTAAAAGGAAATTGAGACAATACACTATTCTAATAGCCAAAATAAGTGAATGATAATAGCTTGAAAATTTTTCGAGACAATTTCGATCATCTTTGTCTTAATATTGTGGAAGAATTTCGGACTTCCTCTTTGAGAAGTATCGCTCAAACATGGGGGTCGTCGTTTCTATTCATTTGCATGATATTTATCTTCTCCTCAAACTGTCTAATATTAATAGCTTGTTATTGCTTGGGTTTGCTCCACTTGTATTTTTTGTCAATTGTTAAATTTTTTTGGTTACTTGCAATGTTTTGTAAATCATCGTCTTGTATGTTATTTGTAGGAGTCACGACTTTTTTCCTTTATCAACCTCATGTTTGTTGACAAAAATAGGATATACAAATTGTCAACAAAAAGATACGCATGACTGCAAATCTTCTTACATACACCAATTTGTAGGCATTTTAAAAAAAAAATGAAATTTTGGAGATGAAGAAACTATTGGATTAGTGCGACTGGTGTGAAACAAATAACATATTTATAGATATAATTTAGAGTGTTTGAAAAGTACTTTTTTAATTACATTTTTTAGACCGTTTGGGTTTTTTAGGACCATTTGACCAAATTTTGTAGATATTATATGATTTTTTTAATCTTATTTATTTGTGCGTTTATTACGACGCCGAAATGAAAAAAAAAAAACTATAAACATAACCAAAATTTAAGGACGTCCTCTCCAACCTTGCACTTCCAACTCGCCGAAGACGTTCACTCGAGATTGTTGAACATCCAATTTAAAGGATATGTCCTTACTATATAAGATAAAAGTTATGATAAGAAGGGCTTTGTTGGAAATTTAATTTTGTATTTAAATTTTCAGTAAAAATAAAATTAAATAAAATTAAATTAAATGGGTATGTGGTGGTGATAGGGTGAGCGACATGTGGGTGGAGGATCAAGAGATTTGAGAGAGGGGGGTCACAAAATAAAAGTCATGAGAGAATTTTTTAACATTTATCTTATATAAAACGATGCTTATAATTCATTTCATTTTATACAAAAAGAGGTCACCAACTCACTACAAAATGAAATAATCTATTTCATTATGAAGAAGTCATTATTAGAACTAAAAATCATTGGGTCGCTCTATCTTTGGTCGTAGTATAGGAGGTAAGCCTTGCTTGCGAGTCTTCATGCTCTGAAAATACTGCATAATAACTTCATTATCAATGCTCTACAACACGTTCATCTCAATATAGCAAACCAAACAATTATTGAAAAAATCATTTCCAATTTTGTTACGCAAATCTGTCTTGACAATCTTCTTGCAGAGAAGGATCTTTCCACAGTACCGGTCGCAACTAGTAACACCAAAATCAACTCAATAACACCATATACTAAGGGAAACGCAGTGTCCCGCCTCAATCATCTTTTTAGCAACATCTTCAATATCTTGTAGCATGACTCAAATGAAAGCGGCTTTGAACTTTATCTTTCATGTTAAGAATGATAATACCATTTTTGGCACAAAAATTATTTACACTTTCCAAAAACTCATCCTCTCCATTCTCTCTCGATGCTAGCAATCTTGTTTTGATGTTATGAATCAAATTTACGGCTTGTGACAAAACATTTGTCAACCCCAATACTAGCTTCATCAAGTGAGCAATGAAAACAAATTGATAACTCTCCATCTTCTCGACCACGCTACAAGCAACTCCTCGAGTTTTCAAGTCAGTTCCATCTTTAAATATTTTTCCCAAGGACTTCGATGGTTGAGGGTCACAAAGATAGAAGTCCCACAAATCTAGAGTGTTTCTTTCTTTAACTGAAAAATAGACTATAATTTGACTTATCCAACAAGGCAACAACCCAAAAATCGTAGGCTTTGAAGTGGTGAACTGGGGTTGTTAGGAATGGATTGCGGAGGTGTTCGACAAGGACATGAAACTTGAAAGGGACAGTAAATATAGAGGGAGAGATGCTGAGGCTGCTTAAAATAGGAATTGAGTGCTGTGAATGGAGCTTAGAAAAGAGATGGGGTTTTAAAGAGGTTGCAGAGAAGATTGAAGCTTTGAAGTGATTTGTGTTCTTTAAGAAGATGCGGATTGAGGCTGCGGGCAGGAAATGGCTTTGAAGATTGAAGATTGAGGCTGAGGATTTATTATCATCAATTAATATTTAATTAAAAATAATTAAAAATTAATTTTTTTGAAAATTTTTGGGGGTGTCCCGGGACTCTTCTTGGATCCGTCAATGGGTGGTGGTGATTCAAGAAGTGAATATTACGTGGTGATGATGTGATAATGAGGGTGGTGGGAGTGGTGAGGTGGTGAGGGGTGAGTGCAGGCCCGACCATGAGGAGTGGCGGGTAGGAGCGGCGGCCGAGACCCACTCGCCTCAAAAGGTCCATTTCTTCAGGGGGTCTTTTTTTTCTCAGAAAAAAGACTTTCATATAAAAGTTGCTTAGCTTAGAAATTCAGATCTGTAACTAGTCTCAACAAAATTTAAGACAAATTGGAAACCGATGATGACAGTGTTTCAAAGTTGCTTAGCTTAGAAATTTATCGGAAAGACATTTTATTGTTTCAAAGTTTGTTGGATACATGATATATATAAATATCGTATTTTCCTTTTTAAATTAATGTTTAAATTATGACAGTGTTTGCAAAAAAAAATATTGAACTTATATTTATAGAGTGATTATGTTACAAGAGGTCCTACATGTATGTTTTGTCCAAGAGCCTATATAAAGTCAGGAACGGGCCTGGGTGAGTGGTGGGGTGGTGAGGTTGTGGGAGTGTAAAGTGTGGTGGTGGTGGTGAATATATGGTGAGTGGATGATTGTTGTAGTGAAGTAGAGAGTTGATTAGCGGTGATAAATAGAAGTTGATTAGTAACTTACGTTAGATAATTCAGTAAATACGTTAAAAAAAATGGAACCAAGTTAAAATTTAAGTTTGGTATTTAAGTTGTTAAGTTTACTTCTATACAATTAAGTGTTTTGTACTTGAGCTAAATATTTATTAAAATTAAGTACTTCAATTGAAATCAGCAGATCAGAGATGGTGAAACTCAGGAAAATGAATGTATCAGAATGCCATATTTACCCAATAACTTAGGGTCTATTCTTTTAATCTGAAATTATTTGCTTAAGTACTGAACGTAACTTTACTTAACTTAATTTAACTTCTTTTTTTTTTTTTGCAGAAGGCGAAAAATATATTCAGCAAAAATATGATACAAGGACACAAGCACAACCATACACCACCAAACCCAGAGAAACCAAGAACTCAAAACAACAACAGCAGGCCACCACCACCTGAACCAAGACAGGCAGCCACCATAAAACACACAAAACAAACCCTTACAATACAGATATAACTCTAGTTGTCCTTTTTTCTTCAGATTTTCATGCAATTCAAGTAATCTAAGAGCTCTCTTTACAATAAGGTTGCACTTAGTCTTCTCGCCATTGAAAATGGTTGAATTTATATTCCTCCATGTTTCGTATATGCACGCACATATGAGGTAGAACATATTTTGCTTCTCCTCTTTGAACCTCCACACCTTGCTGCCAACCCATTCAATCAAGCTCCCCCAACAATCCCATGCAATTTGAAACCCAATACTAGCAAAACACACTTTGAGAACTTGCATGTCAGGGCAATTAAAGATCACATGATCATTAGTTTCATTCTCCCTTTTGCATCAGTAGCAGTTTCTGGAAACCAACTCGATTCGCAATTTATTCACTGTTGGAAGTCTTTTGTCTGCAGAGAGCCATGTGCAGAAACTTTGCTTGGGAAGTGAAAGTTTATTCCACACCTTGCCCTCTCCACTGCCATGATCCATCATCAACAACTTTAATACATCTAGCGACATTATCTTTAAACTTTAAAATATCTTCAAAGGCCAAGAAAAATGATTCTTGGCCCACATATTCAAGAAATTATTTCTATAAAAATAGTATGAGTTCATCCACCTGGACCAAAGAGCTTCGGGCTACAAAAATACTTAACTTATGTACTTAGTTTAAGTATTTAAATTTTTATTCATCACCACAACACACTCACACCACCACCACCAACACCACCACTCCACTACCACCACCATCAGTGGCGGACCCAGAGACTTGAATCGGGGGGTCACAAATTTTTTTACGGATTTATTAAAATTTTAATAATATTTAATTAAAAATAAGTAAAATATATATTTTTTTAATTTGGGGGTCCCGGCACCCTCTGGAACTGCCCCTCACCACCATCATCCCATTACAACCACAATATCACCACCATCACAAAAACACCATAACACAACAACAACTCACCACCACAACACCACTACCACCACCATTACCATAACACTTTCAAAACTACAACAACCCACCACCACAAAAACAATACACCACCAATACAAAATAATAATTAATGTATTTAATTTAATTTAAATTTATTTAACTAACTTAATTTAATTACTGAAAATAAAAAAAAACAGGGGCTTATAAGTCAAAAGCTCGAAGCGAGTACCGCTCAAATTTTGACACCCTTCAATGCTATAACATGCTAACTACAAATATTGGCACATACACTCAGATGGTCTTCCTGAGAAAACTATCACAGCTTAACTGAAGAACGGGCAAGTCTACGCACTGCGATGCTAATAATGTTTGTGCATATATGACAGATTTCAATCCACTCCCATGCTGATGAAAAATTTATAAATCTGAGTAAAGCTTATAATGGCAACCAGCCAAATGGAAGAGGGACGCAAACATATGGGGGCCCCATCTGATGCGAATGCATTATACTAATACTGTAAATACACAATAACATTCGTGAGTATTGTGTCATATGATGATTATAATTACAATTTGGTGTTCAGGCAGAAAATCCCGTAGTGAGCTGGTGGTCAACAAACAGTTCCATAGTGTCACATGTACTTAAACTTCACTCTCCAGCAAAAGTTGACGGGGGTGGAAATTCTGACTCAGCTTGGACAAAGCTTTCTCAGTGTGATAGAGGTTCTTCTCTTTTGATTCATTTCCTTTCCATTCCAGATCTGAAATCCTGGTTCACGATTTATCTCGTGTTTCCAATGGTAGCGGGCTACTCCTGACAGCAAAACCAATGATCCCGGGGTTAAGTGAACTGGAATTTTGGTTTTGGAGAGGCACATGTCTTCACTAAGTTTGTCTTCAACTGGAGTGAAATGCATGACACATGGTGACTCCAAGGAGACAACAGCAATACCATCTTCAAAACGCATCAGATCCACATGGGCACAGATACCCTGAGTCATTACTTTATAATTAGAACATAGCTCACGGCAGGAAAAAAAAAAAGCAGGCAAAAGCTTGGCATTAGCTGCAATGAAAAAGCTGGATTAACATAAAATGCAAGAGTAACTTCTACCAAGATAACTACACAGAGACTTTCTCATTATAAATTTGAGATGATGACAATCTTGAATTTCTGTCGATAATAGATATTTCCAGCAAGCATTCACAGACATCCAAGTTCATCGAACTTTAATCTCCAATAGAAACTTCCTAACTGTGTATCAGACACATGTCTAGTAAAAGCAGTTACTGATGTAAAGAAATGCAGCCTCAGAGTCATATCATCCCCATCACGAAGGTTCAACCACGATCATACATAAACAACTCATATTTCCAAGAAACTTCTTACCTCACCTGGTTGATATACATTAACAATTAACTGATCAAAGAGTGGCTCCCGTCGCAGTATATCCAATGGCAATGAGTGAGTTTGATTCTGTCCTTTACAAGATATTACATCCAAGGTGTTTGAATCATGTTCATTGAAAAAAAATGCATCATGAATATAATTAGACAGTTCCAATGCCCATTGTGGAAGATTCCCAAATCTCATAGCCTGTAGGTGATCAATAAAAATGTTTCAGAATCTCTATCACAATGGCATGAAAATAAACCAAAAACGTACCAACACACAAATCACTTATTCCTATAAACCATATAATTAATGCGTCGTGAGTCAATAAGGTGTTTTTTGTTTACAGTTCCAGACATCTGTACAATGAAGATGGACACAAGAAATTACAAGTAACACATAATCGCACTAGTATTATCCATTAAATCATAAGAAAGCTGTCAAGCAGTGGCAGTATCTAGTGTCATCAACTGGGTACTTGAAAGTGAATCACATTTTATTCTCATCTGAGTGAGAACCTATTTTGGAAGCATATGAACAGGTACACAAGAACTCGGCTTGACTCTAGCAGTACATTCTTCTTTCATTCTGCAAACAGTTATGTCCTCACCTGATTGCGGGAAGCTTCAGCAAACCATCCTTCTGCAATTAAAATATGTTAGAAAACCAGCGCCTCCACAGATAACATATACAGCATGGAATACCTTTCTCGATCTCGGAAAGAAACGAAGCCTGTTCCTGGCCAGAAATAAAGTCCCGGCACATCCAGAAACCCGGCAACTCATCTATCCTTGTCCAGAGAGGGCTTAGCCCGATCGGCGCTTCAACGCTTGAAGAATCTACGTATCCAAACTCTTCGTGATCGTTTTCTTCATCGGATGATTCGCCGAAGACTTCCCGGAGAAGCGTCTCCCTAAGACAAGCCATTCCGACGACCGCGGATTCACGACCTAAAATAATAATGATCGGAGACTTAAATTATTGAAAAAAAATTTCAAACTGCAACATTTATTTATAATCTGCCACCTGCAGAAAAATTTATTTTAAATATATCATCTATTTTTGATAGTCACTTTTAGCCAGGATTGTTTTTCAAAAATTTTAATTTTTTCATCTGGTTAAGGTTTAGCCGATTCGTTTGTAACAATTTCAGTAAAAGTCGATCTCCAAACTTGGCTTTTACTAAAAACGCCTTTGAGAAGAGAGATCATAGAAGAAATACAATTCGGTGGGCTCTGAGCGATTTTGAGTCTTTGTTCAACCAAAAGTCACCACCTTTGGCAAATGGGGATTTTATTTGAACACAAATAAGTCGTGTCTTCTTCTTCTTCTTCTTCTCTCCCTCTCGGCCGCCCGACGCTGCTAGGCTGGTCTCCTCCGCCCCAACCAGCTATCTTGAGAGTCTTCCTTCAATTCGAAATCATCTTCTATTCTAGCGATTCAGAATATGTTCGATTGTAATTAAGAATTGGGGTTATATGAGCATATGTTGAATTTGGAGATTTAGGATTTGAAAAAATTAAAATTGTTTGTGGCTGAGGCTTTGAGTGTTTATATAGAATTGAAATTCTATGTTTAGTTTGGTGTGAATGAGTACAAATTGATTTGATGATGCAAATAAGGTTAATTAAAAAATTTGGTCTAGGTTTCATTGTTTGTTAATTTGATGAAATTGCTAATTTTTAATTTAATTAGTTGATTACATTGTGATTGATCATAGTTTATTTCTTAAGTTGATCAATTTTGACACATCTAAGTGGATGGAAATCATGATTTAGACGTTATGGTAATGTCAACAATGGAAACATTGGACTTTCCTATAATTGACGAATACAGAGACGAACTTGAAATGTTTGAAGAGATTGTGGAAGATAACATAGATGGAGAAGTACATGTGGATGCCTTTGGGAAGAACGATTTTTACTTAAATTGTCACCTAGAAGCCAGCTAAGCGCTGATTGGAAGAGAATCAATTTTTTTTGAAAAATCGTTCTTGCCAAAAGCGGCTTTCAAAGCAAAGATGACATATTTGAAAAAATCTTCGAGGTGACAGATTGAAAAAAAAAAAAACTTTCAAATTATGGAAGTTCAAAAAAAAATTCTAAATCATTTTGAATATTTAATCTACCTAAAGGCAGTACAACCACATCACTTGGCCTGTTTTTTTTTGCATTATAATTTTAAGTACTTAAGTTAAGTTAAATTAAATTAAGGTCACTTAAATTAAATTAAGTTAAATACTTAAATTAAGTACATTCATGAATGTGTACATAACGTCTTTCATCACCACCACCACTATTCATCACCATCATCATCACCACCACCATCACTATTCATCACCACCACTATTCATCACCGCCACCATTCACCACCACCACCACTATGCATCACCACCACCACTATTCACTAAGAGATTGTGGTGGTGGTGGCGATGGTGGGTTATGTGGTGGTGGATCAGTGGCGAAGCCAGGAAACTTTTTGATCGGGGGCAATTTTTTTTCTCAAAATAATAATAATGTAAATACGTTACAATTGTTCCTTGCGAGATTTCATTTTTATGAAACGCTCAATCACATCATCGTTACGAATGGTACGAAAAATATCTTTTTCAGTGTAACAGATAAGTGACTCGCTCAAAAAAGAATCTCCCATACGGTTGGGCAAATCTGTCTTCACAATCTTCATTGCTGAAAAACATCTCTCAACGGTTGCAGTGGCGATCGGCAATGTCAAAGCTAGCCTCAAAAGTCGATATATTAATGGAAATGCAAGATGTTTTCTAGTTTCAACCATCAATCTACTCAAAACACCAAGATCCTTCAAGTTAGAAAATCTCACATCTTCTCGAACATTGTCCATATAAATGCGCAACTGATGCTCAAGAGTCATTCGATCCCCAAAATCAAAGTCATTCGGATAAAGTGTGGCCAATCTCATCAACTTCGAATGATCAAAATAACGAAATGATTCCGTTGGACTCAGTGAAGCCATACAAATGGACCATCAAGTTGCGCATTGACCTCATTAAAGCGATCATTGAACTCTTGCATCACACAATCCACCACTGTATAGAAACAATTCACTTGAAGATGTTGAAGGTTAGTGATATTAGATTTTTGTCTAGGCCGGCGTGGATCAACAAACTCATCCTCCATATTTAAACTTGGAAGGTCATGGTCCTTACAAAATGATGATACCTTCAACAGTAGAGAATTACATTCCACATCTCTGATTGATTGTAATTGTTGTTTCGTTGATGTTACCATCGACATGGCATTCAAAATGTCTTGATCTTTTCTTTGAAGGACCTCTGATAAAGATTCTGTGAGGCCCAAAATAAGAAGCATGAGTTGCAAATAAAATGCAAAATTAAATGATTGCAAATATTTGAGAAGACCATATGCCTGGCGCCTTTTCCCGCCGTCTGACCCTTGTTCCTCAATATATTCGAGCACTTTCAGAATCACTGGAAATAACTCCATCAAATGCAAAAGAGTCCGGTAATGAGAACCCCAACATGTATTTCCCGGCCTCGTCAAAGTGATTTCTTGATTTAATCCACTTCCTCTTCTGATTTCATGATTACATATGGCTTTTTTCACTTGTTCTCTATTGAGTTCTAGCATAGTATCCTTTCTTTTGCATGATGCCCCAACCACACTTACCAATAGAGATACTTGTTCAAAGAAGTCACCAACTTCAAAATGTTTCTTCGAAATTGCTACAACAACTAGTTGCAGCTGATGAGCAAAGCAATGCACGTAATAAGCTGAGCTATTTTCTTGTGAAATTAAAGCTCTTAATCCATTAAACTCACCCCTCATATTACTTGCTCCATCATAACCCTGTCCTCTAATACTTTGCAAACTAAGCCCAAGTTCACTTAACAGTAAATCGATCGCACTTTTTAGGCTTGCTGCTGATGTATCTTTTACATGGATAACATCAATGAATCTCTCTTTAATAATTCCAAATTCGTCAACAAATCGCAAAATCACCGCCATTTGCTCCTTATAAGAAATATCACTGGACTCATCCACTAACAAAGCGAATACACCATCGTCAATTTCTTTAAGTATAGAAGAAAGTACCTCTTGAGAAAAGCAATGAACAATGTCCTTCTGAATATCTGGAGACCTCATTTGATTATTCCCGGGAGCATTCATCAAGACAACTTTGTTAATGCTCTCATTTTGTGTAGCGGTGTACTTTATCAATTCTATGAAATTTCCTTGATTCTGTGACTTCTCAGACTCATCATGTATACGAAATGCCAATCCTTGATGCAATAAAAATCTAGAAGCATCAATAGAAGCATTTAACCGAATACGATGTTCAGCCTTCATAATATCATCTTATTTACGAAGGGCAACTGCAATCGACTGATTTTGTCGCATCAAATCATCACATTTTTTCAGAGCATTATTATGGGAGCTATTGACATCCCCCACGTGCAAAGAAAATCTTTCAGTCTTGTTCCAATAATCAAAACCTTCTGTCACAAACGTATCATTACCGGGCTCCCTGAATAAATAGCAACATAAGCAATACGCTTTATCCTTCTTCATGTTATACTCTATCCAATTACCATACTGAATAAACCAATCAGGATTAAATCGCCTCAACGAATTTCCTATCTTTCTTTTCGAAAAATTATGAGCATGAGGTTGGCAAGGTCCTCTCACCAAATATCTCTGTCGCACTTCATCTCTTTGATTTGGATGATAGTCAGTTATCTTTTTTCTATCGGCAGGATCATAAGGAAGATCATCCATATCAACGTGCTCCGGACCGGAAGAGGTATCCGCACGAATTGATTTTGATGCATTTGTATTTGAGCTGCTACCACTGCCATCTATATTTGGATTCTTTCGTTTCAAGAGGAAGTCTATCTTTGATTCTATCAATATAAAAATTAATAACAAAAAGTGAATTGCATATATAAATCAATATGTCCATAATTATAGACACAAAATTAAAGATAGACACAAAATAAAAATTTGTATTCAAACTTACGGAGCATGTTGAGTTCTATACGCAATTCATTTAAATGAACTTAAGAAGTATTGCCGCCTCGTGAACGTTCCTGTAAAATAAAATTTAAACTAATTCACCCAATGAACTTAAGCCTCAAATGATCCCTATAATTTTTTGCGAACAAATGATCCCTAATTCCCTATATTTGTTTCATCCTAAAATGCTCATTCACTAACAAAAATATATCACTGTATTAACTAATAAGCCCCAAATGTAAGACTAACACCTAAAACGAATATAGTAGTAAATCAAATTCCTGAAGCAATTAGGATTTAGAGGACAAAGGTCGAACCTTTACAATAGGAAATCAGTTAGTTTGACTCAAGAATCAAGATGGCTGGTGGTGGTGCAAGACAACAAGAAGGGTTAGGGATTGGTGGCGCGCGGTGGTGCAAGAAGGCGAAGACGGAGAGAACCAATCAAGAATCAACCAACCCAGTTCGGAACTCCGAAGCTGAAATCGAAATTAAGATTTGAGAACCTGCATTCATCCAAATCAATCAACCAACCAATCAAGGTGAAGACGGAGAGAACCTGCATTCATCCAAATTCCAAAGCCACACTCACATTTGTTGCTGAAATCGGTTGGTGAATCTCCGAGTAAGAGTGTGTTCCGAAAATTTTTAGGGTTCGAGTGCTTGAGATTTGAGAATCTGAGAGGCGACCTGCGACCAGAGGCTAAAGCCAAAGCCACGCTTGAGTTTTTAGAATTTTTTTATTTTGAATTAAAAAAATATTTACCCATAATCTTACTTGGGCTGGACCCGGGCATCCCACCAGGTGGATCCACCCTTGAAACCCTTCAATACAAATTATAAATGCTCCAAATTGATATAATCGAACCCTAATTTTAAGTCACTGTTTATTTATTTTTAAATAAGAAAAAAAATCTTTACTCTATTAATTTGACTTTATATTCATCTTGAAATAATGGGGGGCATAAATTTAAAAATACCGGGGGCAATTTACTGCTTTATATTCGTCTTGTGCATCATATCTTCGAACATTCTTTGCATTGCACGTTGATATGTGGCACCAGCATTTTTTAATCCAAAAGGCATAACTTTATAGCAAAAGATCCCTTTTGGAGTGCGGAAAGCAGTTGCTTCTTGATCTTCAGGCGCCATGTGTATTTGGTTGTATCCTGCCGTACAATCCATGAAAGAAAGTGCTTCATGTCCGGTTGTGGCATCAATCATGAGTTCTGTGACAGGTAATGGGAAATCATCCTTTGGACATGCTTCATTGAGATCTCGAAAGTCAACACATACACGCAATTGTCCGTTCTTCTTTCTGACAGGGACAATGTTCGCAATCCATGTTGGATATTTAACTTCACGAATAAAACCAGCATCAATGAGTTTGTTGACTTCCTTTTCAATTTCAGGAACTAACTCTGGCCTGAATCGTCGTTGAGATTGTTTCTTAGGATTAGTGCCCTTCTTAATCACTAGCCGATGGACTGCTACATTCGGATTAAGCCCCGGCATCTCTGTGTAGTTCCAAGCAAACACATCTTTATACTCAGCTAGTAGCGCGTGATATTCGTGTTCTTCCTGCTCAGTAAGCAAGGCACTCACGTAGATGGGTCGTGGATCTTCTGAAGTTCCAAGATCTAACTCTTTCAGGTCATCTACTGTGGACTGCCCCCCGTCTTCAAGTGTGTTCGGAGCTTGATCAGCCTCTATTTCCTTATTGTCATCATCTACTTCTTCAACTGTAATGTGATAGATTGTTACTACTTCACCTTCATCACTATCTTTTTTTTCGGCCCATTCTTCTGGCGTTCTCAAGCGGTTGAATACCGAACTCGTGGAGCTACGTAATCGTTTAAAAACTGTCCGCTCGTGATCATGAAGAGCATCAGATGGGTCGCTATTGGTTCCTGTACTCTGCTCACCTAATCTGTTGAAAACGGAACATCGATTTCTTATGAGAGTATCTTGTCGACTTCTTCTGCGATCTGGTGTATTCATTCTGTCAAAAACAGAAGGTCGTGCTCTAGTGACAGGTGGCCTTATTCTATCAAAGATAGAACTTGCCTGTGGTCGCAAGTTAGTTTCCTCGTTCTCCTCAATTTCTTCTGTCGTAATGTACAGAGCTGAAGATGTGCCTTTCCCGCGACGAGCAGTGGAAGTTCGTACCCCAGACCGGCTTGTTTAGGAGTTGTTCCTTGTATTTGACCGATCGTGTAAGTATGAGGTTTGATCATGTTTCCAAGTGGAGACGGATTTTTGAAATCGTACCCGGACTTCTCCATTAACTTGTATGCGTTGGAATCAAATCTACCTTCCAACTCTTGCTCTCTTTCCAATGACTCATTAGATGAAAAAACACATCCTGTCAGCGGAGGATTTACAAATTGTGCTCGACCTGAGCTGGGTAAAGGGATCACAACTTTTTCCACCCACTCCTGCTTCACATTCTTCTTAATTTTTTTATCCTCCCCGGGCTTGGTTGTAGAACTTTGGCATTCCGCGAAAGGACTCTCTCCTTTCTTACGTCGAGATTGCGGAATGTAACGCAAGACTGGAGGTGTAGTCTTGGGCATTAAATCTTTTTTGTTAACAACTGTTGAGGGATCTAGCTCTCGGGTTGTCTCTGGTTGATCTGTTTGTACCACTTTTAGCTGTGCGTCGACTGTAGACGTATTAGGTTTGAAGACACTCTCCTTCTTTTTATTCCCTTTTCCGGTCGAAGAGATAATAGAGGGTAACAACTCACTTGAAGTTCCCTCTTCTTCAAAGAATTTGGCGTCTGCATAGAATGTATGGTTTGACATCTCCATTTATTTTTCTCACACCTTTGCAATAGTACTTCAAACACTGGTGCAAGGTTGAAGCAACAATTCCGTTTTCATGCATCCATGGGCGACCGAGTAACAATTTGAATGATGTTCTTGATTCTTTGACATGAAACAAAGTATTCGAAGATAGTTCGTCCATAGTGAGGTTCACGCGGATCATACCAATCGCGCGCTCGCCATTCAGGTTGAAGCCATGAATCACCATGCGACTATTCGAGAGTTCATCAGTTGTGATTCCCAATTCATTCATTGTTGCTTTTGGCATAAGATTTACACCAGAGCCTCCATCTACAAGGATTCTGCTTATCCTTTGTTTTCTGATGTAACCAGATACGTATAAAGGTCTATTATGGGGTTTAGACCCAAGGAAAAGATCTTCATCAGAGAATGTCAAAGCAGTATGACATGAAATGCATTTGATCAAATTCTCCACTGATTCCTCTCCGTCTTTGACCTTATCCTCACATCCTTTGGAGTTTTGGCTTGTATCCACCTGTTGTTGTGTCTTGTCAGGTAGTTGGAGGATTTGTTCACCGAGGTTAGGTTGTGGTGGTATCATGGTGGTTGGAGTCTGACTCTCCCGTACTTCATTTTCCTTGTCACCTCCATCGGTTGTCATAGAAATAGTGTTGACGATAATTTTCTCTATGTAACCTTCTGGAAAGAAATCTTTCAAAGTAATAGGGATTGGTGGATTTTGCTTCAGAAGATCCGTCGGTAAGATATCGTGCCTTACTACTTTCTTTGGTTTCTTCTTTCCTTTTTGGTGATACAACCTCTTTCTGGTATTCTGCTTTCTTTTACGGAGATCAGGTTGCGACTGAATGTTTACCTGCCCTTTTGATTTTTTCCGCATTACAACGGTCCATCCCTCGTCATCCTCGTTTGTGCTTTGCACATTTTGCGGTGCATTATCACAAACCTTCTTTTCTGATTCTGACAACATTGGCTGCCTTTGAATCCATACTTCTGTTGGTTTGAAGCTTCCAAATTGAATGTTGCTTTTATACCAAAACTGTGATTCCTGAAGAGGCTTTTTGCATGTAGTTACTGTTGTATGATTTGTTTCCACAGCTTCATCGACATCTAGCAGTATTTTCCCTTCCTTAGCTAGCCTCATTATCAACTCTTTCAGTGTTATGCAATTTTCGATATTGTGACTTACCAATCTGTGATAACGGAAATACTTAGGATTATTAGTTTGGTTTGCTTCATCAGGCCGCTTTGGTTCAGGCAACTGGATCACATTATTCGCTAGCAGATCATCTAGCATTCCTGACAAGTCCGAATCAGGAAAGGGGTATTTCTTAGCCTGCAACTCTTTTAGTGTCGGCTTGTCGCGCCTAAGGTCATTTGTAGCAAATCTCTTCTTATCTTCTTTAGGTTTCCCTGATATCTTTATTGGAGCATTGCTACTGTTGATAGTCATGGCCTCTTTAGAAGTGCTTTTCACAGTCTTGTCCATCTTCTTAAATTCCTTCTTTTCGACAGGCGGCTTAGAATAGGATGCACGACTCTTTTCGTGTCCTTTCACTGTAATTTCCATGTCATGGGCTCGTGTAGCTAGCTCTTGGAAACTTCTGGGTTTGATGCCTTTAAGAATGTACAGAAGCTCCCAACTCATCCCATCTATACACATCTCCACAGCGGAAATTTCACTTATGCGATCTTTGCATTCAAGACTCAACCCGCGCCAACGGTTGATATAGTCCACCACAGGTTCATCTTCCCACTGCTTAGTGTTCGTCAGCTCACTCATGCTGACGACCCGTCTGGTACTGTAGAAACGATTTAAGAATTCATCTTCCATATGATCCTAGCTATCAATGGATTCTGCCTGTAGATCAGTATACCAATCAAAGGCAAGACTCTTTAGAGAACGGACAAATTGTTTCACCAACAAGTCTCCCTCTGTACCAGCATTGCTGCAAGTTTCTATGAAATGAGCTATATGCTGTTTTGGGTTACCCTTCCCATCAAATTGTTGGAACTTAGGAGGTTGATAACCAAGTGGCATCCGCAACGCATCAATCCTTCTGGTAAACGGTTTGCTATAGCGCGCACTACCGGAAGATTCTCCGCCCATTTGACACTTCACTACATTCGTTATCAGCGTTTGTAGTTGTTTCTCATTGAAAATGACACCTTCGTTCTTAACAGTGTCGTCCACCACAATCATGCCGGCATTACTGTTATCCAATACGACATCCTGTTCGACTTCTTTGGGTTTCTCCTTTTCAATCAGTCCATTCACCTCTTTCTGAAGTTCTGCTATTTTTCGGTTCTTTTCTTCATTGTCTTTCAAGACTTGTTGGAGCATCTCCTTCATTTCAGCCATTTGTTCCTCTACAGATTTAGCTTCGATTGTCATGACAGTAGCCACATCAAGTTTGTAGACTTCAGCATTCTTTTGCACAACCACCTTCATGTTTGGTGAAGATGTAGTGCTAGCTTTGTCGCCTTCCCTCTTCTTTTGATGTGGAGAGTGAGAGGCAATTATTGCTTTAGCTGCAGCAGCAATAGAGGCAGCAGTTTACGTACGCTCACGTGTTGGAACATTTGCAGCACGTAAGCTGGTAGCAGCTGCGTTGACAGCAATCTTTCTTGCCATGCCTCTGGTGCAGACACCAACATGTTGCATGTTTGCAGGAGGAGAGTTGTTGAGCAGAGCTGCAGCGTAAGTCTGACCTGGAGTGCGTGGACTTTTTGGTTGAGCAGACATTGCAGCAGTGGACTTATTTGGTTACGATGTAGAGATGAGAGGTAGAGATGTTTCACGTCGGGTTCACCAAAAATTTGTAGACGAATTATTTTGTAAAGCACAAAATAACGGAACAAATGATTTTATTGCTCTTCAGAAAGTTTATGTGTACAATCTCTAAAGTCCCTCTGATTCTACTACGTAACAATTCTGATTTGAGTTGCGTAAGCAAGGGTCGCGATGACTTGGTCTCACTTGATGCTTGACACTTCTTGAAGAAAGTTTAGCAAACGGTACAATTTGTGTACTTGTTGTTTGCAATGTTGCTTTCCTCAGAGAAGTCTTCTTATCTAGGGTTTCTGGGTCCAGGGTTTCTGGGTCCAGTATTTCTGGATTCCTGAACTCTCTATTTATAGAGAATTTACTGGGCTTGAATACCGAGCCTCCATTGTGGGCTTTTAGTAAGTTTCGGCCCATTAGTCACTTATGACCCAAATGATTATTTAATTTGTCGGGTCTGGCCCATACTTCATTTAAAATAACTAAATTGAATTAAAAAATTATATTAATTCAAAATAATCATTTTAAACTAGTTTTAGGCATTTTAATAAATTTTTAATGCCTACACTATGGTTGCTATCACAAGGGAAACATTAAAAGACTCTGCCCGTCTATCATCTGATTCTTGAAAATAGCTACTGATCACAAATCGCAGAGACAAGAAAGAGTTGAGAACTATGCCCTTGTCAGCATCTCAAGATCATCAAGCGAAGATAGCTGGTATCTTGACAGTGGGTGCTCTAAGCATATGACCTGGAGAGAGATCCTTTCTGAAGAACATAACATCCTGCTCAAAACAACTGGTAAAGTTCGAAAACGGTTTGAAAGGGAGAGTTCTAGGAAAAGGTACTTTGGCAGTCAAAGGGATGCCCAAGTTAACCAATGTAATGCTTGTAGATGGATTGAAAGCAGATCTCATAAGCATCAACTAGATCTGTGACGATACACTTCAGGTAAAGTTCACTCAAACTCTTGTCAGGTTTTTAACGAGACTGGAGTGTGCATAATGCAGGGAATCAGATCAAAGAACAACTGCTACCTACTCAAGGTTGGTACAAAAACCACTTCACCAACATGCATGTTAACCAACACAGAAGAAATGAATCTCTGGCACAGAAGAATAGGCCACATCAACTTAAAAACTCTAAAGAAGATTGCAGCTGAAGGATTAGTCAGAGGAGTTCCTGTGATCACAGGCGAGCTAAACACCATTTGTGGGGAATGCGAGATAATAAAATAGAAAAAAGCTTCACACCTCAGAATTGGCAACATCAACACTATCAGACCTCTGCAACTGTTACACATGTACTTGATGGGACCAATGGAAGTGGAAAGCTGTAGAAAAAAGAGGTATGCATTTGTGTGCGTTGATGATTATACTAGATATACATGGGTTGACTTCATCAAGGAAAAATCCGACACTATGAGGGTGTTAGTTACCCTGGTATCTCGGTTAGAGAAAGAAAAGAACCTCAGAACCACCGCCATTAGAAGCGATCATGGGAGGGAATTTGAGAATGAAGCCGTGGACAGTTTCTGCAGCAAACATGGAATCACTCATCAGTATTCTTCTCCAATTACTCCTCAACAGAATGGCGTGGTGGAGAGGAAGAATCGAAAAATACAAGAAATGGCCCGGGTCATGATCCATGCAAAGAAGGTTCCCCCGAGGTTTTTGGGCTGAAGCAATGAACACAACATGTTATATCATCAACAGAGTCTCCATAAGACAAGGAACAAACCAGACATGCTATGAGCTTTGGAATCAGAAGAAGCCCACAGTCAAATATTTCCACATATTTGGAAGTGACTGTTACATTTTGAGGGACCGAGAGTACAGAAAGAAACTTGATCCAAAAAGTGACGCTAGGATATTTTTGGGCTATTCAATCAACAGCCGAGCATATCGTGTCTACAACAAGTGAACAGAAACCGTCATGGAATCAATAAATGTAGTCATCAATGATGTTGAAGAAGAGGCATCCACCAGCTACGGAGATGAAGACTCAGACACAGAGGTTTGTCCTTTGAAGCAGAACAGGAGTGAACAAGAAGTTGCTCAAGAGGATGTTGAAGTAGAACCTGTGGATCAACACATGGATTACACTGTCGCAGAAGAGAACAGTGAGGCCCCTCAGACATCATCAAGGCAACCTCCAAAAAAGATTCAAAAAAACCATTCGCTGGCAAATGTGATTGGAGATCCTACAGAAGGGAGAAGGACACGAAGTTCATCACACTTCAGCACCTGTGAATCTTTCTGCAATTCTGCTTCTTGTCCTGTGCAGAGCCAAAGAACTTCAAGGAGGCTATGAGTGACGAATATTGGATATTGGCGATGCAAGAGGAATTAGCTAAATTCGAAAGACATGATGTATGGGATCTAGTTGCCAGACCAGAAGGAGTAAACATCACAGGAGCTAAGTGGATCTTCAAGAACAAGACTGATGAGAAAGGAAATATCATAAGGAACAAAGTCAGACTGGTTGCACAGGGGCTCAGATTGAAGGCTTGGACTTTGATGAAACTTTTGCACTAGTAGCCCGATTGAAAGCCATCAGACTTCTCCTGGCCCTGTCCTGCTGCCTCAGATTCAAACTCTACCAGATGGATGTCAAGAGTGCATTCTTGAATGGTGATCTTTCAGAGGAGGTATATGTGGCAGAGCCCAAAGGATTTGAAGATCCTCACTATCCGAAGCATGTGTACAAGCTTAAGAAGACCTTGTATGGGTTGAAGCAAGAGCTTGGTATGATAGACTGACCATCTTTCTGGAGAAGCACGGCTATGAAAGAGGAGGAGTTGATAAGACACTTTTCATAAGAAGAACCAGGTCAGATCTGATCATTGCTCAAATATATGTTGATGACATTGTTTTTGGCTCGAGATCCCAGTAGTTGGTAAAGCAATTCGTAGATCACATGAAGAATGAATTCCAAATGAGCATGCTAGGCGAATTAACCTACTTCCTAGGACTGGAAGTAAGCCAAAAGCATGACGGGATCTTCATCTCACAAAGGAAATACAGCCAGAACCTGATAACGTAGTTCCAGCTAGAGAATGCAAGTTACAAACGTGCACTAGCTGCCACCCATATCAAAGCTATCAAAGATGAAGTTGGAGTTGAAGTGAATCAAGCTACATACCGAAGCATGTCCTCGATTCCAAGCCTGTCCAAAGGAAAGCCACATGCAACTGGTCAAGAGAATCATTCGGTAAATTGGAGGGACCCTGAACTATGGGCTCTGGTACACCAAGGACACTAATGCAAACCTGGTAGGATTCAGTGATGTAGATTGACCAGGATGCACAGAAGATAGGATGAGCACATCAGGAGGTTGTTTCTTCTTGGGGAATAACCTGGTATCTTGGTTCAGCAAAAAGCAAAACAACATCTCCCTTTCCACAGCCGAGGCAGAGTACATTGCTGCAGGAAGTTGTTGTGCTCAGATGGTTTGGATGAAGCAGACGTTGACTGAGTGGATGAATCAAAGCGAAATGGTTCTCTACTTTGACAACATGAGTGCTATCAGCATCTCTAAGAATCCAGTGCAACACTCGAGAACCAAACACATTGCCATAAGGCACCACTTCATCAGGGAATTGGTAGAAAAAAAGACCATCGTCCTTGAGCACGTTGTCACTGACAAACAACTTGCTGACATCTTCACCAAACCTCTGGATGCAGCAAGATTCGATGCACTGAGATCTTCTCTGGGTCTCTGTGTTCAAAACTCCCCCTTGTCCATTTATAACAAAAAAAGGGAGAGAAAGTCGGTGGAGACAAGGGTTGTCTGCCGAGGATCAACTCAAGGCATCAGTGGACATCAGGTTTTGTCAAAAATGCCAAGGGGGAGATTGATAATGCAAATGGAATTCAATTGACAAAACCTGCGAGAGTGTACAAGCCTAGTGAACAAGCAGTTTGCTGTAGCAGCAAAGCAACAGTTTTGGCCCGATGAGAAATCTGCCCAGATATGAAGTAGCAGTGCAACGGGAGGCTTCCAAATATTCTCAGAATATCCTAGTAAAGATTTTCGTGCCTCAAGCTTGAAGTTTTTGTTAGAAAATCAAATCTCCTAAAAATTAGGAGATAAGATCTTATTCAGATCTTTAAGAGCTTCCTAATTTTGATGGCGGAAGAGTTCCTTTAGAAGGGGGCTGAGCAGAGCATGAGAGTGCATCCGAATAGAGAGAAAAACACAGAGATAGCATTCTATCACCGAAGATTGCAAAGCGGAGATTAGAAGAGTCGGATCACCACCGTGAGCAGAGCGTAAGCACAGATCAGTGTGGTTTTTGTATCGATTGATTGCAGACTAGCAGTTTCTGGTCAGTGCTTGATCAGAGAGGGCCAATTCAGAGCAGGGCGTGCTTATTGGTTGATCAAGGGAGGCAGCAGGAGAGGTGTCGAGTGGAGGAATTCGTATAATCTGCAGAAGGTCTGTTCTCGCTAGTGACAGGCGGTCACTGAGTGAGGGGGGGTGGGGCATCCTAGTGTGAGGAGTACTCACGACAGAGTTCGAGCGGCTTAGCGGAAGGCTTTGGAGCGAAGTGATGAACAAGCTAGTTGCACAAGCGTGTGCTATAGCAAACCTACTGAGACAATTGTGTTAATTAGAATAGGCTGAGTCTGTGTGATCAGAAGAGTAGCTATTCTCAATTAATTCAAGTGTGTAAGTGAGTGAGACACAAATCAGAGCGTGTTCTGGTTGTGTGCTAGTTGAAGTCGAGTAGCATAGATTATCGAGGAGTCAAGTCTGTACGGAGTACCTTGGAGACTAGTGGATTGAGGACTGGAGTATAATCCTCCCTAGACGTAGGCAGATTGGCCGAACTTGGTGAATAAATCTCTGTTCACTGTTTTGTTTTTTATTGCATCAGATTCGGCTGAACAAGGAGTTGATGTAGCAACTGCTTGTACACTATTAGTTTCTGAGAGGCGCTGCAAATTTCAGTTATGATCGAATTCTTTGGTTCTCAAGGGTGAAATTCGCCAATTTTATTTGGGTATAACATTCTTAATAATAATCTTGTTGAAGACCTCTGCTTGGCCACTTGAAAAGTGTTGGATCTCACACCCATTATTAATGAGTATGTTCTTGTAATAAGAACGGATCTTATACATTCTTGACGGGTATGACTCGTCTTCCATGTATCTTTTTAAGATTCATGGTTCAACAATCCATGTAGAATCATTTTCTTCAAAAAGAAGTATGACTCCTTGCTTTTTATTCAACTGTTAGCTAGTATTACTGACTTTAAAGTCCTAATTTCCCACTATAGAGGCCAATGATGACAAAGATTTATTATCTTTGGTATTAGAGGTAGAACCTTCCTTCTGTCTCCGAAGTTCCAAATTTTCTTATAATCCTTATCTTTGATAAGTCCGCGGTTATAAGCCTCATAATTCCATGTTGTGCCAGAATTTTTTGCTGCTTACCACAACCTCTTCCTCGATCTATATGAGGAAAAGCATATGCCTCCTCTATAAGAGAAAGTGCTGCGTCCCTGAGGGTAGATATCTGCAAGATGGAGACTCATTGAATATATTCTATAGTCAAAAAATTTCAGAAGTCTATTTTCTTCTCCTTTGTTATAGATAATTTCAAAATCAAATGGGCCAAATGAGCTTGCCATCTAGAAAACATTTACTTAAAAACTTCATGTTAAAAATCCTAATTAAACATAAATTTAGAAGAATTGCAATCAATTTTTATAATAAACTTATGATTATATAAATCATCTTGAAATTAACACATTTAACAATTGCAAGAATTTCTTTAGTAATAATAGCAAAATTATTTTATGCATTGTTCCATTTTTCATAGTGAAAACTAACCAGATATTCTTGTTTGGTTTTTAGATTAATTTATTTTAAAATTCCTCCATAGTCAGGCTATGTTCTTTTGAACTTATAAAGTACTTATTTAAGTACATATAAGTACATATAAGTAAATATTTTTTAAAATAATATAAGTACATATTGAATACATTTAAGTAAAATATCAATATAAAATGAACACTAATTTGTTTGGAAACACACAAAAAATACAAATTTTAAAGTTTACTTAAATCCAAGCGCAAATAACTTTAAGATTACATTTTTTTTATTAATGAAATAAAATATTCTAACTGTCTTCATCTTCCTCCATATCTTCTACTTCATTTTCAGGATAAGCTTGCATAATTTGAGATGTTATCATGTTACGCACATGATTCATCTGCTCTTTTCGACTTGCGTTGAATAGGTTACAATTAGTTGTAACCTGCACCAATTCGTGTAATATGATAGGTATTTCTAGTTGATGCATGTGAATATAGTTGTGCAAAATAAATGTAGCAAGAATTATGTCTATTTACCGGACATCTGACACCTTAGCCATGACACGAAGTATCTTCTAAGTTTTTTTTTCAAAACACCAAATGATCTTTCGATGGTTGTGCGTAAAGATGAATGGCAATAGTTGAACATTTCATAAACTCCAGTTGGTGGCTGACCATTTCTAAACGCTGGCATATGATAACGAACTTCCTTATTTTTGTAGGGAGCCAAATATCCCAGTGTATTTGGATAAGCATAGTCGACCAATAATATTTTCCTATTAAAATGAAAAACAAAATATATATTAGTAAACATGTGATTAAGCATCGCGTAAAGTTTGAACGTTATTTCATACCTGGGGGTGGGTGTGGAAAACAATACTTCGATTGCATTAACGAGTCTCTCCAAACAGTTTGGTCGTAAACACTCCCTTCCCATCCAATGTCTACGTAAGTGAACATCATATCGAACGAGCAACAAGAGAACACATTCCACGTCTTTGTCCCTTTACGGCCTCGATACTGAACTCCCTGATCGTCTCCCAATACAACTTCGATATGAGTCCCATCTACAGCTCCAACGCAGTCCTATGAAAATATTAGTATGTTATTTGTAATAAGCAAAACAAATTTAGGAAACAAGATACAATGTCTATATAAGAATATGATTATCGGCGAATATTCGTACATCAAAATACGGAGTGTATAATTTGTTTTGGGCAACCTTATGCGACACTAGCTCAATTGGGATATATGGTCTTACGATATCAAACGATAATTCTTTCAAAGCTACTAATACCAGTTTAAAATACTTATGAACCGTGGATGTGGAATGTTTGAAAGTATCAGCCACGTCTCTATATGAACCTCCTTTTGCCAAAATAAATAAGGTCATTCCCAGTTGTCCGAGAACTGATAATCCTTTGCTGTCGCAATATTTCTCTAGATACCATTATGTGGACCAAGTACATCACCATTTGATTTGTCAATCGTAATTGTTCCTGACATAAACTTGGATGTGTGTACACCAATATGTGCATATATTCAGCCCCAGTCTCACCTCCAGATCGTAGCACCTGTCGATTTGTATTTGCCTCAACACCTCTCACTGTCTCAAACGCGATCCTTTTACAAGACACTACAATTTCTTCATCCATCCTACACAAATATTACAAAAATAATTGATTATGTCAAATCACACATAATTCCTGAAAACAAGCACATACATATGGGACACAGCTAATACATGATAAGGGCAAACATTTGTCATCATATTACACATTATATACTAAAAGTTCACATTATTATAATGAGATAACAAATTACATATCAAGTTCACAGATTATTAGAGTTCACCATCACATACAGTACATAACAACTAAGAATTGCTGATTCCTTCAACTTGTCAATCCATGCTGCATAGCCATGCCCACCTTTGCTCATCATTTCCCAATTTGACAAACATACGATCAAGTTTGTTGTCAAGGAGATATTTGATTGACATGGCTTTGAAATTATTACCCTTCAATTTGTCTTCCTCCATGTTTGTGACACATTCGTACAGCTTCTCCTCATGAGTTTGCGAGTTGCTCAACTCTAAATTCTCAGTGGTTTGTCAAGTTCACTACTGTTTTTCTGCTACGAACTTGAGCCATAAGTCAGTTTCCTTTTTTTGAGCTTGTAGTTTTTGAAGGAGACCAACTTTCTTCTGCCTCAAACGAGAATGACTGCGTATGCGGAATAACTTGGATTTTGTCACTATCTCCGGAACCTTCTTCGGATTCGACTTCTTCAACAACCTTTCTTTTGCCTTTCCCAAATTTAGATTGTGCTTTTGCTAATGCTGGGGAAACACTATTGACTCCAGTTGCATATCTTCCTAAAAATATAGGGCCCCAAAGATCCAAATCTAGAAGCACATTTTTGGCAACATAACAACCAGCTCCATTTGTAGAGTGTTTCTGCAAGGAAAAAAGATTTATAAATATTTTGATAAAAGAACTGCTGAGGCATATAATATGTCAACATATAAAGTGTACCTATAAGAATTGTTGCATCCTTTCACTTTGGAGCTCCTCACATGTTGGCAAACCATATGCGTCGAACGCAATACCGGTCATTTAGTTCATTTCATTCCAAGTAGCAAACTTATGCTTACACGTATTATAATGATTATGCATTTGCTTCATACTTTTCTTACACGTGGATTGCGAATTATACCTACCCTCCACGAGTTTCCAACCAATACTACTTGTATTTCCGCCATTCCTCAACTCAACAATAATTTGCATAAGCTTTCTAGAATCTTCAAGAGTCCACATAACTACCATAGTTAACAATATACATACACCATAAAGCCACGTTTCAGAAAATGAAAAGATGAAAGCAATCAAAATAATTACCAATAAACATACCCCATCAATTTTCACAACTCAACAGAATCCACACCCATAAACCATCAAATAATCTTCATAACAAAACAATTATAAACCGCAAACATAAACCATAAAACAAGCATATATGGAATTACAAAACAAGAAAAGCAAATTATTAGGGAAAACCTAAAAATTACGACGGTTGAGGCAGGGGGTAAATTAAATTGCACGAAGATGAAGCTTTTGTGTAACGTGTAGGGCTACAAAGCAAGGTATGGCGCTGATCCTTTGGTACAATTCGCAAAATTGCATATCACAGAAGCACAAAATTTTAAAACATGTAAACAATTGAAGCACAAAATTTTAAAATTGCCGACGGATTGAGGGGAATTTACCTGAGAACAAGAAGCTGGAAACACTAGCAATTGAGATAAGATGTGTGGCGATGTCGGCAGAGGCTATACGATGCAGATCGAGCAACAAGGGGAGGAGATAAGATGTGTGGTGGTGTGAGCAGAGGCTTGGCGGATGATTGTTGAAGCATATAGAGCAACAAGCTAACAGATGGGATACGATGCAGATCGAGCAACAAAGGGAGGAGATCAGCTCAAGTGGTGATGTGGACAGAGGCTTTGCCGCGGATTGTGGATGCAGATCCAGCAACAAGCTAATAGAGGGGATATGCAGATCGAGCAACGAGGGGAGGAGAGAAGGTGAATGGCGATGTCGGCAGAAGCTTCTCGACCGGTTGGAGCCATAATGGAGAGAAAAGCAGCAAAGCGCACTACTGTGGATGCCCTACTTGCGAATGGCACTTGGATAAGTTGGTCGTTTCAAGTTTGACGAACTTGAACCGACAGATAAACCATGCCTTTGTCCGGTTCTGACTTCGGACGCTTGTTTGACCCATTAAACCTTCGAATTTGATCATGTTGTAACTAAAAACTGTAGCCCTATAAGTTAGCTTTCCAACAACATATGTGACGCCTTAAAACTCTTTTAATAGTCATTAATGATTAGTTCTTCATTTTAAAAAATAAGGTTTCAATATTTAAGTTCAGTAGTTAAGTTCATATAAGTTAAGATGTGTACATTTAAGTTAAATACAATACTTCAGTAACTAAGGTTATGTTCTTTAACGTACATATTGCGTACAATTTTTTTTTAATTACATGTAAGTAAATATAAGTAAATTGAAGTAAATATAAGTTAATTAAGTTAAGTTAAATTGTGTACATATTGTGGTAGTGTTGTGATAATGGTGGTGGTAGTGGTGTTGTGATGATGGTGGTGGTGTTGTGGTAATGATAATGATGGTGGTGGTGTTGTGGTAATGATGGTGGTAGTGGAGTGGTGGTGTTGTTGGCGGAGCTAAGTTAAGTTAAATTAAGTTAAATTAAATTAAATTAAATTATTATTTTTATTGGTGGTGTGTTGTTTTGATGGTAGTGGTGGTGGTGGTGGTGGTGGTGGGTTGTTGTGGTGGAGGTCAATAGTACATATAAGTAAATATAAGTACATATAAGTAATTATAAGTAAATATAAATAAAGTAAAGTAATAAGTTTAAGTACAAAAGAACGCACACTCAATATCAGAGGCATCTGTTTCTATGATTTTTGTTTCCAAATGAGGGTTATACTTCCTTTGCTAATATTGTGACAAAGAAACCAAATATTTGTCTAAATAAATACATAATTGGTTTAGATAATACTAATCAGTTATTTATTATTATTTCTTTTGATAATGTTATGGCATTCAACTGACAACACCAGCACAAGCGAACAAGCCCAGTGCTCAAGCAGTAACTATAGCAGGGAGCTGTAGTAGCAGATCAGCATTCTTCTTGGAGAGCTTTCAAAGGATGAACAAGGAGCAGCAGAGTTACGGGGGAGCTTCTAATTATTCAGAGAGAATATTCCAGTGGAGATTCCCGTATCCAGGTGAAGATTTGGTTGTGGAAGATTTGTTTTTCCAAATCAAATCTAATCTCCTACAAATTAGGAGATATTGTTGCTTTAAGGAACTTCCAAAAGTGTAATTCGGTTGCTGATTAGTTGAGTACTTAAGGAGGACAAGGTTAGTGCAGAAAGTGTGTGCAGAGAATAGAGAAAGCTTGAGAGCACATACACGGAGAGCTTACATACCGCAAGGAGAGTCGGGGAGTCACAAAGAGCAGAGCGCGCGCCCAGAGCTGAGTGACTAAAGCAGAGGCTGATCGAGACTTGCAGAGTCTGATCAGAGCTTGATCATAGAAACCAATTCAGAGCAGAACGGGCTTGTTAGTTGATCAACACAGGGCGCAGGGCAATTGTCGAGTGGAGGAACTCGGACAATCTGCAGAAAGCCAGGTCTCGCTAGTGATAGACGGTCACTAAGTGAGGGGGAGCATTCCAGAGTGTGCAGCGCTCGTGGAAGAGTTCAATCGGCTCGGCGGAAAGCTTTGGAGCGACGCGGACAGAACCTGCACCAGCTAGTTGCTACAGCGGGTGTTATAGCAAACCTACAGTCACATTGTAATAATTAGAATAGGCTAAGTCTTGGGATCAGAGATAGAGCTATTCTGAATTGGTTCAAGTGAGTAGGTGTGTGTGAAACACAAGTCAGAGCATGTTCTGATTGTGTGTGATCGGCTAGCTAAGGTTGAGTAGCATAGTGAGGTTTAGGGTGACCGTGTTGTACAACAGACCTTGAGACTAGTGAGGTTTAGGGTGACCGTAAACCCTAAACCCTTCCTTGAGACCTTGTGTGTGATCGACTAGCTAAGGTTGAGTAGCATAGGTTGCGTAGAGTCGAACCGTGTTGTACAACAGACCTTGAGACTAGTGAATTGAAAAACTGAGGTTCAGTCTTTCCCAGAGGTAGGCACTTGGCCGAACTGGGTGAACAAATAGCTGTTCATTGTTTTATCTTGCTGCAAAGATCCGTCGGTATAAGAGTGTGCTATAGCAACTGCTTGTACACAATCTGCAACTCAGAGACGCTGTGAATTTCATCTTTAAACATCATGTTGATCGTCTTCTATAACCAAACTTGTATTCAAACTTAAGAAATTTTCACAGGAGAGAGAGAGAGGGAGTATCCCAAAGGATGCAAAAGGATAAAATTAGATTAATAATTAACTAATTTTAATAGAGATTTGTAACGATCATCCAAATGCCTTTTGGGAAAGAAATAAACATGTTATTTTTCTTCCTTATGTTGAAGGATTTGATGAACGGAATATTCCAACAAAAGCTAGGCCATGCCAAATGAATTCAGAATATCTTGAATTATGCAAAAAGAAATTGAACTTTTACGCAAAAAAGATTAATAAATCCATTTAAGAAATTGAACTTTCTATGTTAACAAACATAGTGAGTAGTAACGAGGTGAAAGTTGGTTGTTCTTTAAGTTTCCTAACTTCTTCTCTTTCAGTTTTTTTTAGATTCTGAAAAGATGAGACCTTCTCTCAATTTGTGATTGCTTTGTTGGGTATGAAAGCTTTGTGAATAAGCCGTTAAGTGCTATGTGACTATTTTTCTGCTTAATGTGAGTCAGTGAGGGTGCTTTTTGGAGGAGTTCAAAATGCTATGATGGTTCCGTTGCTTTATATATTTATTCCGTCTGTGATTCAACAATCCCAAAGTTTTGTCTTCCTATTATTTTCTGGTGTAGTTGCTAAATCTGCTCAATTTCCCGTTCATGTAGGGTTATCCGATGCTATGGAGGTCCTACTCCTATTTTTCCCCTTATCCATGCTGCTACTATGGTGGCAGCAGGAAATTTTCTTGTAGCTCGGCTTTTTCCCCTTTTCATAGTTATACCTTACATCCTTCCATTTGGTTCTAAATCTCAAAAAAAAAAAAAAAAAAAAAAATTCAGCCCTATATACTTTTCAATCCTGGCTCCGTTCTTTGTCTCAAGAAGCGAAGCTTACTCTCGGAGGTGCAGCTGTCTTTGTTCTCTCAGCTTGTCACTTTCCTGTGGGTGGATAGATTAGAGCTAGTGAGGGCGTGTTGGCCTGAAGATTCAGCCCTTGTGGTGGCTGTGTAATAGCTAGTGGCTAGGGTTCATAGTTGAGCCAGTTTCAGTCAACATTCTGTGGCTGTACTGGAGGGAAGAGAGCATGTATCTTGGATCGTTGTGGCATGATTCAGAGGCATTCATAGAGCAGATCGGACCCATCCAGAACTCAATGTGGATGTAACACCGTTTATGGTGTGAACCACGGTAAAATCAGGTTGTCGCGTTACTGTTTTCATTGCAAGAGTTGAAAGTAATTGCCGTGATTTGCAGTAGTGCATAATTGTTGTTGCTGCATGCTAAGTGTTAAGCAGTCAAGAACGTAAGATCGAGTCCGAATTAATTTGCTACAATCGCCTTCCCGATGGATTCATATCATTATGCTTGGACCTTTTAGTGAAATCCTTTTTTCGTCTACGGGATACTTCTAGCCTAAGATCACATATGTGCAGCTTGAAGATGAATGATACTGTCATATTGGAATGTTAGTTTTTATTTATTTTCAATTTGATGTCAGAATGACCTAGAACGATACTGCCAGTACCCTGTTATTCATACAAGTTGGCCTCTTTGCTTTTGACAGAAAAAATAAATAAATGATTGAATCTTGACCTCTAATTAAAACTGCTATGCTAATAATAAAGAGGATTTTACTTTTGGGGTAAATTGTTTGTTTGATATTGAGCAAATGAAGGAGAGAGAATATTTTCTCACTTGATGAAACAATATGCAGAGTTTGTTTCTCGTTGTCTTCGCCATTGAATATAACAGTAGAGGTATGCGATCTGATAACTTCTGTAAGTTATTAAATATTTTTCAAGTAGGAACTGCGAGTTGGCGCATCCAAGTGTTAAAAAAAGTCATTGAGGGATTCCCAGTCAGGTAGTCATAATATGTTCATATGGTTTAATCATTCTGCTTTGGATTTTTGAAAAACAACATAAGAAGGATGAGGATCTTTTCTGCACAATCCATTCGGCGTTTCGAAACACTGTGGGGGAAATCTTTGTACTCCCGATGGAAGCCTACATCTTTGACTTCTACCTTGGGTGCTACTTGTGAAATGTCAAAGCTTGCTCCTCTTCAGGTTAGAGTCTCACCTCCTCTCTAAGATTAAATGAACCTTGTGTAACTATTTTATTTTGTTGAGTCTCAAACGCGGAATCTTGTAAGAATTTTTGAGCAAAACGTAATCAAACACAGGCAATTTACTTTGGGTAGGTCACCACATCCAGCAAAAGATCAGACTTTATTGATGCATTCAATGGTTACAACAAGTGTCGCTCAATTCATGTATCTATTCTAAGCCTCGCGGGCAAACAATTCGAAGACAGTCGAACGAGTTTCTCTCCTGCTCTCAAGAACCCTAAAACTGCCGTTTTGACTCCCCTGCTGCAAGTCTAATTTACTTGCACAGTGCATAAAAGTAGTCGCAAACAATTAAAACAGTTTAAGAACCAAAATCCACATATTTGATTTGTGTTTTGCTGTCCCAGGAGAGAAGAATGATTGACAGGTTTACCTTATATGCAAAGGGAGGTAATGGCTGTTGCAGCTTTCGCCGCAGCCGAACAAATCGCCATGGCATACGTGATGGTGGGTCATTACGATTCGATTCTATCATAATCTTTTTTTAAGTGTTTTTTCTTCTTCTGAATTGTGTTCTTCAATTGCCTTCGGAATGATGTGTTATTAATTGATGTTTATTATTTTTTGAACCCTATGACGAAGTAGACGTATATAGGCAATTAGTACTTGGCGCTCTTGTCCTGATGTTTAGTAATTGCTGCTCAAACCATGACCGGAAACTTAGTGAAGTTATTGTGTTGTACTTTTCAGTTTTCATCGAGTAAACTAAAAGACGTGCATTCATGTTTGAAATTTAGTCTTCTGTGCAAGCTTGGTGATAGGTGTCTGTAATTTGGATAGGTGGAAATGGTGGGAGAGGTGGTGACGTGATTCTGGAATGTTCGCCCTCAGTGTGGGATTTCAGCGGATTGCAACATCACACTGTATTCAGTTTCCAATCCTTATATCCTGGTCCAACACTCGGATTTTGTCTACTTCTTTGAGTCATTGAAATGATCCCAAAGTTGAATGTTACTCATTATTTGTTTTCTGCTGCAGAATGCCAAAGGGGGTGGACATGGGGCTCCCAAAAATCGTATTGGATCTAGAGGAGCAGACAAGGTAATATGTCCTAGCTTTACATGTTTATGTCTGGCACGAGTGTTTCTGTTATATAATCGCACTTTATGTTGCACGCTGTTATCAGACAGTCCAAGTACCTGTGGGCACTGTTATACATCTCGTGGAGGGAGAATTGCCTTCCGAAATGGAGAAGCTATCCAAGTCCTCTGCATCGTCGTCAAGCAACTTAGATCACCTGGAGATATCAGTGACCTTTGAGGATTGTTTACGTGAGTGTAATGGAGAAATTTCGCCTACTAATTTATGCAAGGGAGACATGGTGGGGATAGAACCTAAACGCTCCCCTGTTAAGCGATTTAGAGGCAATGCAAGCACCAAATCGCTTCGACAATCATTTCCCAAATATGGCGGCCCAAAGGTACAAGCTATGAGGTAGGACGCTGGAGAGAAGATGATGATAAAAAGGTGGATGGTGGCTGGTCTGAGTGGGAAGATGCACTCATGAAAACGGAAGAAGAAACTCAGGACGAACTTATGGAAAAAGAAGAAGAGTCCGAGGAAACAGATGATGGCATACAATACAATGTTGCAGAGCTAACAGAGCAGGGTCAGCGTATGACTATTTCCCAAGGAGGACGAGGCGGCTTGGGTAATGTTTGCAATGCAAGAGTTTCGAGGAAATCCGTTTCTGGGACACCAGTTGACGATGACTCTGAAGGCGATGATGTTTCTTCACTTATTGTGGGTATGCCAGGCTCCAAGGTTGTTCTGATCCTAGAGCTGAAGAGTATAGCTGATGTGGGGCTTGTGGGAATGCCAAATGCAGGAAAAAGCACTCTGAGGGGAGCTCTATCCAGAGCAAAGCCTCAAGTAGGTCATTATGCATTCACAACCCTCCGGCCAAATTTAGGGAAGTTGAGATACGACGACATCTCAGTCACCGTGGCAGACATTCCCGGCCTAATAAAAGGCGCTCATGCAAATCGAGGACTTGGGCATGCGTTTTTGAGGCACATTGAACGCACAAAGGTCCTGGCATATGTCGTAGATTTGGCGGCGGCGCTAGATGGGAAGAAGGGTATCCCGCCATGGGAACAACTGAGAGATTTAATGTCGGAGCTTGAACTGCATCAGGCCGGGTTGACGAACCGGCCATCCTTAATTGTAGCGAACAAAACGGATGAACCAGGAGCTGAAGAAGTTCTTGAAGAACTGAAACGCAGAGTGCAAAGCGTCCCCATCTTCCCTGTTTGTGCAGTTTTAGAAGAGGGCATGCCGGAGCTGAAAAATGGCTTGAGGATGCTTGTTGTTAGATCCTGAGGATCATGTACCTCATGTGTTTTTGATGATGACAACACCTGGTTAACGCTTTGACTGAGTGTGCAGGATCACGTCCCTATCAGAGTCTGAACGAGGAACATGAACCTGAGTTGGCAGCTGAACGGGCAACTTTGAAGGAAGCCAAAGCTCCACGGTTCTAACAATTACTACACGGAGTAATTAGGCTAGCTGAAGCACAAGGAGTCTCAAACGCAATTACTGAAACAGAGTTAATGGAAAACATCAAGTGATTGTCTTTATAGCTTGGGAAGAGACACAAGTGGGAGTGTCGTTCTTGATTCATCTCTCTCAAACGGTTGAGCTGAGTTGTGTTCCGAGAAGGAGGAGCAGAAGGAGCCTGGGTATCACGTCAGAGAGTCAAGAGCTGCTGTTCTGCGTGTGGAGGCCAGTGAACGATTCGGAGGATCGTTGGAGGAACTTGTTCCTGAGAGTCACGATTTATGATTTGGAATCATCAGGTGTAAGTGACTGAGTTTTGTAGTAGTAGTTGATACTATTGCTTGTATACAAATAGTGTAAGTATTTGTATAGTCTATTGATTAATAAAACTAATCATTAGACGAATTCCGCTGTGCATTGAAACTCTGAGGTACAAGTACCTGCAAGCTGTGTTTAGGTCCCTAACAGTTCCTTTACTAAGTTTCGAGCTAATCACGATTCTGTCAATTAGTATCAGAGCCTCTGGTTCTAGATTTGATTAGTATTGCAGGAATGTCTGGAGATTCATTCGCTACCCCGCCAAAATTGAAGGTAGGAGAATATGATTCGTGGGTGATCAGATTTGAGGAACATGTACTCTCGCTGGATGGTGAAGTCTGGCAGATCATTGAGCAGGGCAAACAACTCATCATGGATGATACAGACAAAACCAAGGAAAAAGCACGAACGCTTTACACTACCGCGGATTTCAAAAAGCTCCAAAAGAACGCTCAGGCCATGAAGGTTCTTCACTCGGCACTGGAACCTGGCGATCTCGCCAAGGTGTTGATCTACACGGACCCGTCAGAGATCTGGAAGGCTCTCAGGAGGATATATGATGGTTCGGCAGATGTCAGGAGGAACAGGATCCTCACTGCTCAGATGAAGTACAACAGTCTTCGTCAAACTAAGGGCGAATCCATCCATGGCTACCACTCAAGATTTCAGGGGTGTTTATCGATCCTTTCAAGAGTGGGAAAGGAGTACGAGCAATGGGAAGTTACCCATCATTTTCTGCAGGGACTTGATCCGGAGTGGGATGACATTTCCAGGACTCTAGCTGCTCTTGCTGAAACGAAGAGAATCACGTTGGAAGAACTGGTCTCAAAACTGGAGAGCAGTATGCTCATTGAAAAGTGCAAGCTCGAGGGACGTGAACCTCAGAAAGCAGCCAAGCAGATCGCACTGGTCACTGAGAAAGAAAAGTCCCGGAAGTCCAAAGGAAAGGAACCTGAATCGGATGGAAAGACAGGAGATGAGTCTGAGTTGGTTCTTCTGACCAAGGCGCTGAAGGTCGCGAACCTGAGATTCAATCCAAAGGGTTCACCCTCTAAACGCACTGCAAAGAAGACGGATGAGTGTTTCTACTGTGGCAAAAAAGGTCATTTTGCCAAGGATTGTTGGAAGAAGCAAAAGGACAAATCCAACAAAGAGAAACCTGCTGATGAAAAACCTAAAGAGAAGAGGGCAATGATCGCCGCTTGGGGTGACTCAGATGAAGACAGTGACTCGGAGAGTCAGTGTAGGAACAAGTCCTCACGAAGGAACTTGTGCCTCATGGCGAAGGGAGGTTCATCTACCTCAGAGGTAAAACGCTCCTCTAAATCTTCAGATTTTAAGTCTCGTGCTGATTTATTAGTTATCATTCAAGGTCTTTGTGACAAGTATGATGAGTTAACTAATGTTATTGCTGAAAAAGATGCTCTAATTGATGAGAAATCTGCAAAGATCCGGCAACTTCAGGGTGAACTTGCAGGGAAACAAAAGAGCGTTTCCAGAGTGCAGGTACTTGAACCCAGTGTCAAGGTTAAGGCAAAGAAGTCCAAACCAGGTCTGGGCTATGGTGATGTAACCATCATGAGGAGAGCTCAGAATGCTGGAGAGCCCAGGAGCACTCCACGGGTAAAAGTGGACCTCGGAGATGAGGCGAGGACATATGGTAAAGGTTACCATATTTGGACGAAGTTTGCTCAGGGACAAAGACCAGCAAGCATAAACTTCAGCAAACAGAAGAAGAAGGTTTCTGAAAAGGAGAATTTCAGGAAGAAGAAGATTTGCTTCCAATGTGGGAAGGAGGGGCATCTTCGGGCGAAGTGTGCTGTGAAGCAAACCCCGAAAGTCAAGGATCAGGGACCTGGCGGTTTCATGCGAGGAACGCGTACCCGGCAGGATCCTACTGTCAAATCGAACACTAATCCTTCAAAGCTTGTTACCTGTGTCAGTTCTAAGTCAGACATGAAACCCAAAAAGGCTAAGCCAATTTGGGTTCCTAAGGTTTGATTGTTTATGTGCAGGTGGAGAGAGGAACAGGTCCCTGGTATGTGGATAGCGGATGCTCAAGTCACATGACCGGAAGGATGGACCACTTCTCCTCTCTGCAGCAGCATTCCGGAGGCTCTATTACCTTTGGAAACAGAAGTAAAGGAGAGATCTTCGGAATAGGTATGGTGAATTTGAGTAAGAAGGTTAGTATTGACGGTGTGAACTTTGTTCAAAATTTGAAGTTTGATTTACTAAGTGTCTTTCAACTCTGTCAAGGGGGAAACAACAAGGTTGTTTTCACAGCTAATGGTTGTTTTGTGAAGTGTTTGAGTTCAGGTAAAATACTTCTCAAGGGAACTGTTGAGAATGGGGTATATAAGACCGATCCAGACTGGGATCCGGAAGAATACCTCTGTTTATCATCAAGGAAGGATGATTCAAGTCTCTGGCATAGGCGGCTGGGCCATGTGAATGTGAAGCTGATGAAGAAACTTTACAGTTTGGGTCTTGTCCGTGGGCTACCTGATGTGGGAAGTGTACCTGACGAGGTATGTGTTCCCTGTACGAGGGGTAAACAGACAAGGACCTCCTTCAAGCCAAAGAAGGAAGTGAGCACCAGTAGGCCGCTGGAGTTGGTTCATATGGATCTGTGTGGACCTATGAGGACTCAGTCTATTGGAGGAAACAAGTATGTGTATGTCCTGGTGGATGATTACTCAAGGTATACGTGGACCATCTACATCTCCTCAAAGACGGAGGTATTTGAAGAGTTCAGTACCTGGGTCAGGGCAGTGGAGACCTCGTTTGCTCAGAAGCTCAGAAGCATAAGGTCAGATCATGGAACAGAGTTCGATAATGCTCAGTTCGTTGGATGGTGCGCAAGCCGGGGAGTGCATCATAATTTCTCAGCACCAAGGACCCCGCAGCAGAATGAAGTCGTTGAACGGAAGAACAGAACCCTGGAAGACATGACCAGGACACTGTTGCTGGAAAGCGGGTTACCCAAGAGGTTTTGGGCGGAAGCCATGAACACGGCGTGCTACGTGGTGAACAGGGCCTATCTGAGGCCGCTTATCAACAAGACCCCGTATGAGCTGTTGAGAGGACGAAAACCCAACTTATCCCACTTAAGGACCTTTGGATGTAGATGCTTCGTTCATGACAATGGGAAGCATCAACTGGGAAAGTTTGATGCTAGAAGTGATGAAGGTATTTTTGTAGGATACTCTGCTCACAGCAAAGCCTACAAGGTGTATGTCCGACGGACTAGGACAGTCGAGGAAAGCATACATGTGGTGTTTGACGAGGGTGTCATGCCAGGGAACCCTACAGAGGTTCAAGAACCTGTGGAGATTCAGGTCAGACAGGAACCTGCTGAGGAATTATTTGTGTTAGCACGGTCGGATCCGGACAACACAGAAGGCGTTTCAACACAAGGAGGTGTTGATGTTCCAGCACAAGAGGGTGCTGATGGGGATCAGGAGGAAGCTGATCAGGTTCCAGTTGTCGCTGATGAAGGTTCAGTTGAGGTACAAGTTCCGGAGGAACAGCATGGGGATCACAGTCAGGTACCTGAAGCAGGTCAAGTATCTGAGGGTAATAGCAGTGGTATGGAAGCCATAGGAGATGTGGTTCCACTGAGAAGGAGTACTCGGGTTAGTCAACCTAACACTAGACTTCAGAATTTTCAGTGTTATTCTGCTTTTCAGGGGGAACAAGTTCAGAATGCGTTCGTGTCCCTGATGGAGCCCAAGACTATCCAGGATGCACTTAAGGATCCTGACTGGGTTCAGGCGATGCACGAGGAGCTGCATCAGTTCGAAAGGAACAAGGTATGGAGACTTGTACCTAGACCAGATAACCGTAAAGTGATAGGTACTCGATGGGTCTTCAGGAACAAGCGCGATGAGAAGGGAGCTGTTGTGCGGAACAAAGCTCGGCTGGTAGTACAAGGGTACAATCAGCAAGAGGGCATCGACTATGATGAGACCTTCGCGCCGGTAGCCAGGTTGGAGGCTATCAGATTGCTCATCGCCTATTCTGTTCAGCACGGGTTCAAGCTCCACCAGATGGACGTGAAGACGGCATTTCTGAATGGAAACCTCAAGGAGGAGGTCTATGTGAAGCAGACTCCCGGGTTCGAAGACCCTGAGCAGCCAGATCAGGTATATGTTCTGGACAAAGCCCTTTACGGTTTGAAGCAGGCACCAAGAGCTTGGTATGAGAGGTTATCAGACTTTCTCATAGCTCATGGATATGAGCGGGGAGCTGTGGACAAGACATTGTTTCTTCTAAGGATGAAGGAGCATCTACTAGTGGTGCAAGTCTATGTTGATGACATAGTCTTCGGCTCAACAAGCGAGGATTTGGTGAAGGGGTTTACTCAGCTCATGGAGAGTGAGTTTGAGATGAGCATGGTCGGGGAACTCACCTTTTTCCTTGGGTTGCAGATTCAGCAAGAGTCCAATGGGACAAGAATACATCAGGAGAAGTACCTGACGGAGGTAGTCAAGAAATACGGATTGGATCAATCAAAGCCCTCGGCTACTCCGAGTTCTACTGGTGTCTCCCTGACCAGGGACGAGAACTCTCCAAAGACAGATCAGACACTCTACAGAGGGATGATAGGTTCTCTCTTGTATTTAACCGCTAGTCGTCCTGACATTATGTTTAGTGTCTGTGTGTGTGCCAGGTACCAGGCAGATCCCAGAGAATCTCACGTGAAGGCCGTGAAGAGGATTCTGAGGTACCTGAAGGGAACCAAGAAGCTGGTTCTGTGGTATCCGAGGTACAAGTCCCTAACATTGGAGGGGTACTCGGATGCGGACTACGCTGGAGACAGAGCTGATAGGAAGTCAACCTCGGGTATGGCTCAGTACCTTGGGTCCTGTTTAGTGTCCTGGGGATCCAAGAAGCAAAACTCCGTTGCCTTGTCTACAACAGAAGCTGAATACGTTGCGGCTGGTTCTTGTTGTGCTCAACTACTTTGGTTGAGGAACCAGCTAAGTGATTTTAATTTGTTCTTTGATAAAATCCCTATCTACTGTGATAATACAAGTGCTATTTGTGTAGCTAAAAATCCAGTGCATCACAGTAGAATGAAACACATAGAGATTAGACATCATTTCATTAGGGATTGCGTGGAGAAGGGACTTGTCACTATGGAGACCTGCCGAACTGAAGAACAAGTGGCGGATATCTTCACTAAGCCTCTGAGCAGGGAGCCTTTTGAGAAGTTCAGGATGGCACTTGGCATGATTTCTACTCAGTGAGGTACCTCTAACTTGAACTTCAATGATTGGTTAGAATAGGGGTTGAGTAGTTATGCACATTAGCCTGAAGTATGTGTACCTGCTAACATGTGATAAATTGACTGCATAACTTACTTCTTGAATAAAAGTGAAAATGTCATGTTGGTGTTCAAAAATAAATTGTTTTCAGCCCATGTACCTTCCGGATCTTGAACCTCACAACCCGCATGAAGGAAGAGTACTAAGCCACCTTAGCCATATGAGACTTGAAAAACACTCGAGGTACATTTTGTGTGATTTAAATTGAGTGATTTCAGTTGTGGTGATATTATATCTTATAACCCTTACGGTTGAGCCGAACCACCACAACGTCCATTGTGGAGTCTTTGAAAGGCAAGAGGTACAGCATTCAATGGTTCAGGTTCGAGAACGGCTCAGGTACTTAAGCAGACACTGAGGTTGATGTACCAGGGAAGTTAAGGGGCGTGTCCGTTGGCGGTTCAAATTCAGAGAAAACTTAAAAATCTGGGCGAAAATCAGGGGTTGCAAATTTAAGGAGGACCCGTTACCAAAAATGCCATAAAAGGGAAGTTAGGGCTTGAAATCAAGGCACACTTTCACCAAAACCTCCGAGCACAATCTTCTCTCAAGCTTTCTCCCCAATCTCCCAGAAAAGTAGATGGAGTCTTCAAGTGTTAACAAGGGTGTGAGCGGCGCGTCTGCGGAGGGTCTGGAGAACCTGCCAAAGGTTTTGGCGCTGAAGGCTCAAGTTCCCGTGACTGTTGTGCCAGAAGCAGCGGGAGCGGCTGTGGTGGCGAAGGAGTCTTCTGAGACCGAGGGTAAGGTTTCTGGGCCAGAGGTTGTTAATACTGTGTTGGATAATGTTGTTGAGTTGGAGGTCCCAGGAGGGGACATTGATTTGAACACTGTCCAAGAGGTCCCAGAAGGGGATGAGGACTCGAGTATGGTTGAGAAGGTCCCAGAGGGGGACAAACTTTTGGCTGTTGATTCGGTGATCCCAGAAGGGGATAGGTCGAATGTTGAGAGGTTGGTCACGGAGTGTTCAGAGGAGAACACGATAAGTGAAGAAGTAAATGAGGGTGCTAATGTGTCAAGGGCGACGGTTAGCAGTCCACCAGCTGAGATGGAGGACGATTCAGAGGATCTCCTCTCAAAGACCTTGAAGGAAATCCAGGCAATGGGAAAGATTGCCACCCCAAGCACTATGAAGGGAAAAGCTGTCAGGGAGTCATCTCCAGAATCTAGTGATGATGTGCAAATCGTGAGAGCCTCAGCTTCATCCAAAAGGTCAGCAGTGAGGAAAAGTCAGAGGCACATCAGAGCTCAGCCCCCTCCTCCGAAGGCTCCAGTGGAGAAGAAAAGAAAGATTACTGTTGAGGAGGTTCAGGAACCTCAGCCTACACCAACCAAGAAAGTAAAGGCTCAAAGGAAGGAGCTATTGGAGGAAATTGAATGTACTGAAGAGTGGTTCAAAGAACAACAGCTTGGTACTATTTTTGAGTTGATTAAGGCCCAAGGGTGGCAGAATCTGTTCGCAGCTGAGGAGGTTGTCAGCCCGGATGCGGTAATGGAATTTTATGAGGAGCTGACAAAGGAGGTCAAAGGAAACATTGTTTATCTCGACTTTAAGATCAGAGGGGAAGAGTTAAGAATCTCCAGCCTGGACCTAGCCCACATTCTGGGAATCCCGCACGCTGGATATGATCAGTTCACAAAAGGTGTGTGGCCTGCTGAGGCTGAGGACAGATACGTGATCCAGCAGAGGATATGTGGGACAGCTGAGCCGGGAAAAGTGCCGACTAAGTACATGTCGGTAGAGGTTAAGGTACTTCACAAACTTTTTGTGAATAACTTTCTGCAAAGGGGATCCAAAACCAACTTCGTGCAGCTCGAAGATGTGCTGATACTGGATAAAATGATCAAGAAAGAGCGCATAAATCTTCCAAAGCTGATTCTGCACCAGATGGAGTACCTGAACTCGTACAAAATTGCAGGCTTTGCTAGGTTTATCAAACGAATCCTTGAGTTCCATGGTGTGTATGGGAGCCCGAAGAATGAGGTCCCGGTTGTCAGAAAATTTGAACCAGCCATATTTAAAAAGATGGGTCTATCTTTTGACATGGAGAAAGGATGGATCCGTGATCCAGCAAAGCAAGCTGTAGATCAAGCAGTGGAAGAGGTTCAGGTCCCTGGGGATCAAGCTGGCATGGAGCAGCGGCTGAAAAAGATTGAAAGCGGGATTATTGAAATTAAAGAAGGCATGGCGCAGTTGACTGAAGAGCTAGGAGCAGTAAAGAAAGCAGTTGGTCAAGTGGCAAAGGAGGTTAGCAAAATTATACGCCTAGTGTCCGGGTCAGGTTCACGAACCTGAAACAATGAATGCCAGTACCTCCTGCCTTCAAAGACTTGCCCCTTTCTTTTATCCAAGCCATATTACCCCCTGTTTTTCTTATCCGTATGTGTGCTGAACATCTTTGACATTTAGCTTTTAAAATTGAAGTTTGAATTGCTTTCAATTTTTAATTGCATTTGGTGGATATCTCTGCTTATGGCTAATCTGCGTTTTCTGCCTAACCCTTGTTTGATGATGCCAAAAGGGGGAAGAGGTAGTGGAGTACCTATCCAGGGGGAATCATGCCAGGTATCTGTCCTTGATACTACTTATAAGTCCCTGCTTGGGCTTAGGGGGAATTGTTCCCATTTTGATTCAGTGGATAGTTGAGTCTAGTTAGATAACTAGGACTGAGGTTTGCCATGATTGATTATTCTCTTGTAGGTTTGTCATCATCAAAAAGGGGGAAAATGTTAGATCCTGAGGATCATGTACCTCATGTGTTTTTGATGATGACAACACCTGGTTAACGCTTTGACTGAGTGTGCAGGATCACGTCCCTATCAGAGTCTGAATGAGGAACATGAACCTGAGTTGGCAGCTGAACGGGCAACTTTGAAGGAAGCCAAAGCTCCACGGTTCTAACAATTACTACACGGAGTAATTAGGCTAGCTGAAGCACAAGGAGTCTCAAACGCAATTACTGAAACAGAGTTAATGGAAAACATCAAGTGATTGTCTTTATAGCTTGGGAAGAGACACAAGTGGGAGTGTCGTTCTTGATTCATCTCTCTCAAACGGTTGAGCTGAGTTGTGTTCCGAGAAGGAGGAGCAGAAGGAGCCTGGGTATCACGTCAGAGAGTCAAGAGCTGCTGTTCTGCGTGTGGAGGCCAGTGAACGATTCGGAGGATCGTTGGAGGAACTTGTTCCTGAGAGTCACGATTGATGATTTGGAATCATCAGGTGTAAGTGACTGAGTTTTGTAGTAGTAGTTGATACTATTGCTTGTATACAAATAGTGTAAGTATTTGTATAGTCTATTGATTAATAAAACTAATCATTAGACGAATTCCGCTGTGCATTGAAACTCTGAGGTACAAGTACCTGCAAACTGTGTTTAGGTCCCTAACAGTTCCTTTACTAAGTTTCGAGCTAATCACGATTCTGTCACTTGTGAATGGGGAAGAGTCCTACAAGTTAAGGTAGACAACGTCCGCGTGGATTGGGAAACAAAAAACTACATTTTTGAAAACTTTGTTTCTTTAATAAATATTTCTTGAAGCAGGTGCGAAGAAGCTAGCTTATGATTGGCTGACTTTTTATATTTAATTTGTTGACCAAATCTTGACATTTCAGCCATGGAGGTATGATATCCGGTTATCAGCTGAGTTTTAGGTTCATTTTGTTGGATTGGCAATTTGGCGCACTGTGGTCTGAGTGGAGAAGATGGTATGTCTCTTTACTTCTCAAGTTTAAAACTTTTATGATGGAATGGAGCAGTTAATTTTCGCCTGTTTGTTTGAGACATTCATTTTTTGTGCTTCTCTTGATGAACTACTTGAATTTATTAACTGTCTTTCTTACCAGCTGCCTCTCTCATTACTTAAGGCTGCACAAAGCCACCCCATGGTATGGAAAAAATATTTGATTTATTTCTGTAATCAATACTTATATCAATTGGTAGTCGGTAGACTTCGTTGCTTACCGGCTTCTTTTGCAGTTGGTGGAGTTGAAAAATGGAGAAACATATAATGGGCATTTAGTCAGCTGTGATACCTGGATGAACATTCATCTTCGCGAAGTTATTTGTACATGGAAGGTAAATTTTACCACTGTATCTAACTAATCGTCAAGAGTGTTTTTATGAATGATTGTTGTACTGCTGCAGCATTTCTAGTTCTGCTTGTGGATGATGTATTCTGTACATTACAGGATGGAGACAGATTTTGGAGAATGCCTGAATGTTACATACGTGGAAATACAATTATCTCCGAGTTCCTGATGAGGTAGCCATTATAACTGGTCTATCATTTTCATAAATTTATTTTCTTTTGTATATAATAATGACTCAAAAAATGCTTTTTAATTAGCTAACATTTGAATATGTTATCGGAAACTTGTTTGTCTATTTGATAATCTTTATGGCCATGTGTCTCATATGGCTGCATATATAGGTTTAAGCCGTTTGACCCTTACGTTTCGCTACATTTTGTGGCACGAATCTCAATGTACAGGGAATGTGTAAATTTGAAATAGGAGTTATGTCTCAGCTAATGTTCCTTCATGATTGAATCACATTTTAATATCTTATTATTCAATTTCAAATCTAACACGTGAACCAAGCATATTTTTCTCTTGTTCAAAATAATTCATTACGTAAGTGTTTTTCTATTAAATCTTCATTAGAAGTATCCTAGTTTCCTACTGCTTTATGATATAGCATGTCAATCCCATTCCAGTGCTTAAACAAGCCCATTGAATGGTCTGATAGCTCTGTTTTTTCCTCAGGTTATTGACGAGGTTCGGGAAGAAAGCAAGAGTCGATCCGGTATGTTATCTATAGCGACCCATGTGTGACTGGCTAATCAAATAAAAATACCAAATTTAGTTATTTTCGGTCGTCTACTATGCAGTGATTGGTAAGAACGGTTAGCATTCCAAATTATTAAGTTTGTAGAGTCCTGTATTTATTTCAAATAGCATGTTACAGTCTGCTAATGAAAACCTTGATTCTTCCCGAGTAAACTCTTGCCAGGCTTGCTATGGATAAATTGCGGGTTGATGAAACTATTGCACTTTAGCTGCAATGTTTGCATATCCATTGGAAATGTAACATGTACAATCTATATTTGATATGTTTAGTGTTTCAAGTTCATCATACTTTGATTATTTAAGGTGTGTCTGACCATCTATGTTGCACGGGTACTTCATATGAGACCCGAACCGTACCAGATTCGAGTAATTGATGGGTACGAACCCATTTACGCGGGTTCTTCTAGTCGGTTCGATACGGTTCAATTTGTTAGTGGGTACGTACCCAATACGGTTAATAAAAAATTAGACGTACCCTATACAGTTCGATTGAAATTCCTAAATTTATAAAAATTTCTCTTTATCTAAATCCTAAATTGAAATTCGCCGTCACTGTTCTCCGGAGCTATTCGCTACTGTTCATCAGACTGTGCACTACTGTTCATCAGAATGTGCGCTACTGTTCACCGATATTGTTCGCTACTGTTCACCGATACTGTTGTATTAATGATTTTTTTTTTTTTTTTTTGTAAATATGCCTCCAATTCTCAACAACAAAGTGATGGAATTGGTAGTAGCGTTGGTAGTGGATCGTTTGATGAATTGTCATTACAGATGCAAACTGATGATGCTTCTCCATTGTAGAAGTTTGTGACTAGATTGGAATAATTGAGACAAAGCGGAGGAACTTTGAAGTATAAATTCAATTTCTGCAATAAAATTCGATCTTCAAGTTATTTTAGAGTGAAGGCTCACTTGCTTCAAATTAAAGGACAAGAAATTGCCATTTGTAAGAAGGTACCTCGTTCTGAAATACTGAAAATGCGAAGTTTGGATGAAGAATTCGAAAGAAAAAAGATTGATTCGAGACCTAGAGAAGTTCCTCTGCTTGGTGAATCTCAAATGGAGTCAAGTTCTCTATTCAAGAAACGAATACATCACTGATCGCGCGTCGTCGTGCGCGTCAAATATAATCCTTCCTCTCCCACTAGTACAGCGGTTAAGTAAGGGTCGATCTCCACAGGGAGCAAGCAGTGAGTCTTAGCCAGTAACCTACACTTAAGAAAACGGGGGTTGCGTGAGTGATTGGGGGTTTTGCGCGATGCGCGAGTAGCAGTGAATATCGTAACGCAGGAAATTGCACTAGACGTGCGCAAGCAGTAGAGATGAAGTACTATCTTTATGAGAAGTGCTGGGCAGACAATCCTCTATGAATGCATTCCTTATCATCGACTCTAGACATCTATAGCTTGTGGTTTACTTGGGTTAGTGTCCGGTAAAGGCTTCCTAACACGTGCGCATGTTCCGTTCAAAGTTCATGTGCTATTAATCCTAGAACTAGACTAAACAGCTGCGAATCCTGTCACAGTAGCAACTGCCTACCCTAACTCGTTACTCCTAATTGTCACGGTAAGTTTGCGGTTCAAGGCTTCCCCTACGCATGCAACTAGTTTAACAGGTGACAAGCAAGCAACACAAGTAAGATTGCGGTTCAAGGCTTCCCCTACTCATGCAACTAACTGTCTCAGTACGCACAGAATTAATACAAGTAAATAAACTATGCATTAAGCTCAAGTCTCAAAGGTAATACATTATAGGTTCATGCCCGACCAACACTAAGTGTTTAGCTAGACATGCTAGTGGTAAACATCATAAAATAGTAAATAACAACTACTGAATCCAAGAAAACGGTAGCAAACAGTGCGTGCAGTGTCTTCTCTCGGCTGGCGCAGTCGGCTGGCGCAAATCTCCTTGACAGGTCCGTGTGTTTTCCAGTTCTGCCGCGCAGTGCCTCCTCTGAGGCCGTGGTGCTGCCTCTCCGTGTTGTTGTGAAACCCTAGACTTTCTTTGTTTAAATAGTGCCCAGGAAGTTCATCTTTTGGCAACTTCCAAATCTGGTCACTGGGACTTTGCGCCTGGCGCACGGCATCGGCTAGCGCATATGGTTAGCGCACCTCTGCTGTCTTTCGCCATTTCTTCTTCTGTTTGCGCCGCTAGCTCCTCAGGCTGATCTTTCACTCCTAGAACGCTGCCTGTTAGCGCGTATCCGACTTAGGACTCGTTTTGACCTGATATACAAAAACATTGGAAACGAGTAATCTTGCTCATAAAATATTGCAAACAAGCATAGGGTTATGATCTAAATAATGTGTATAACTAGGCTCTATCAATCACCTAGTTTTCTATTCACACGGCCTATTTATGAAATGATTAGATATTGTAACACTGACACACCATGCCTCCACTTAGGTATGAGATGTGGGATTCGATGATTGAAAAGGTAAAGCTTGAAATTTATAAGAAAGAAGGCCGTCATCATACTGAAGAGGTCCATTTTATGATGTGATTCATGAAATACTAGTAGCTCGATGGACCAAGAACAATACTCTGCTTCATTGTCTAGCTCACTTTTTGAACCCTAGGCATATATGAAATTTTAACATAGATAATTTTGAAATTCTAGTTTTGTCGTACCCAAGCAGTATCCAAACGGCAAAATTAAAAATTATAAGGTACGGCTTGGGTACGACAAAACTAGAATTTCAATAGTATCCAAGTTAAAATTTCATATATAAAAGATAACTAGGTTTAATATCTTAAATATTAAAATGTAAACTAAGCTCTTCAATCTTCAACGAGCAACTCATTTTCAAAGTTTGCTCATCAAGTGAGAGGTCCGCGAACTCTAAAAGTCCAGTATCCTCCATTGAATCAAAACCATCTACATCTTTGTATTTTCTTCCTTGATAGAAGACGAAGATTGTTGTGAATGAAAACTAAATCTTGAGCACGACTTGGATTTATTTGTTTCTTCTTAGTGAGTGAATGAAAGCATATGTACTCCAATTGCGCTCACAATAAGATGATGAAGTAGGTTGCCCGAATACTTTAAAAGCTAACGATTGAAGGAGAGGCGTTTGAGCTCCAAGTTCGCCCACCGACTCTTCGAATCCATAGAGAACATACTTGAAATGCATGTTAAGTCTTCAAAAGGACTACTCTTCATAGAGAATAATGCATATTCATTTATCACTTTACTGTGATCACCACTATGTGCAAATAGTCGATGAAAGCACTTCATTCTCTCTCGGGATATTTCACCATCTCTTTGAGGAGCAACTCTAGTTGAATCTCGAATTAGTTATTCATCGCTGTAAAACCTTTAACATAAATTTTTTATTAGAAATGAGTATGAAACAATATCATTAGAAGACAAGTATTATGTAAAAAAAGTATAAACCTAGGGTTCAAAGAGTGAGCTAGACAATGAAGCGGAGTATTGTTCTTGGTCCATCGAGCTACTAGTATTTCAAGAATCACATCATAAATGGACTCTCTTCAGTATGATGAAGACCTTCTTTCTTATAAATTTCAAGCTTTACCCTTTCAATGATTGAATCCCACATCTCATACACTAAGTGGAGGCATGGTTTGTCGGTGTCACAATGTCTAATCATTTCATAGATAGGTCGTGTGAATAGAGAACTTGAATAGAGAACTTGGTGATGTATTCGATTTTCTTTTCTTGAATAGAGAACTTGACTCCATTTGAGATTCACTAGGCAGAGGAACTTCTTTAGGTCTCGAATCAATCTTTTTTCTTTCGAATTCTTCATCCAAACTTTGCATTTTCAATATTTCAGAACGAAGTACCTTCTTACAAATGGCAATTCTTTGGCCTTTAATTTGAAGTAAGTGAGCCTTCACTATAAAATAACTTGAAGATCGAATTTCATTGCAGATATACTTCCAAGTTCCTCCGCTTTGTTCCAATTTTTCTAGTCTAGTCACAAACTTCCACAACAGAGAGCATCATCAGTCTGCATCTGTAATGACAATTCATCAAATGATCCACTACCAGCGGTACTACCAATTTCATCACTTTGTTGTTGAGAATTGGATGCCATATCTACAAACAAAAAAAATCATTAATACCGTAGCGAACAGTATTGGTGAACAGTAGCGAACAGCTCCGGTGAACAGTGACGGCAGATTGCAATTTAGGATTTAAATAAATTTTTTTAAATAAATTTAGGAATTTCAATCGAACTGTATCAGGGACGTCTAATATTATATTGAATCGTATTGGGTACATACCCAATAACAAATTGAACCGTATCGAACCGATTAGAAGAACCCGCATAAATGGATACGTATCGGGTACGTACTCTAGCCGTACCATCAAGTACCCGAACCTGGTACGGTTCGGGTACGGGATTCGGTTCTCATATGAAGTACTCGTGCAACATAGGTACCCGTACCCTAAAATTTTTCCGTATCCGTTTCTTATCGGTGCAACATGGCTGACCATTTTCAGTTTATTGAGAAAAGCATTACCATTAAGGATATTATCTACATTGTTATCTGGTATCTATATTCTTTCCACTGTAAACTGCTAATGCATTGTGACTGTTCCATTTTGCGCCATTTATAAACATCAAATTTTTATATACGATCAACAATTTGTAACTGAAATTACAGATATGAAGCCACCTGGTGTGGGGCGTGGCAAAGGAAGAGGGGATGGGCCTACCATATGATACAGCAAGAGATGTTCCACACGTGAGGCGCAGTCAGAGACAGAGGATGGCGTCCAAGACTTATCCTGAGCACGAGTTTATTATGCAGAAGGGGTTGAGCAAAGGAGTACGTAAGGCGAGATCACTGGATGAGAGTGTGTAGTGCATGAACGTTGGGTATAAATAGAAGATCACAGCCTTGTAACAGACATTGAATATAGAAATAAAAACACACTTCTCTCGTTCATCTCTTCTTCTTCTTTCTTTCCTTCATCATCTCTCCATCTCCGTTCTGTTACTCACGCCGGCAGCGCCAACATTGATGCTTTCATTGACTCCGATCATCATGCCAGAGACTCGGAGCAACGTAGCAAATGTAGATTCCATAGCGGCGCTCACCACCGGCTTTACCGAGATCAATATTCGTATGCAATCGTTGGAAGCGATGATGCAACAACAAATGGAGGCGATCGGTCGCAACACCGCGGATATTGCTCGGATTCTGCAGATGTATGAAGGAATCACAGTACGGTCGACGAGTTGGCTTACATCGGTCGTCGAGCAGATAAGCAACCGATCAATCCAAATTCATCGCTGCCGTTATTACCAACTCCATCCGGATCATCAGCGATAATAGGCAGTCGTGGTGTGCGAAATCCGCAACGTCAGGAGCAAATGGTTGTAGAGGAGCCATCTGAGTTACAGAGTCCATCATCTGTCCGACTGCCGCGTATTGAAATTCCGATTTTCAAAGGTGAGGATGCGGAAGGCTGGCTCTTCCAATTAGGACGATATTTCGAGCATCATTCGGTGCCGATGGAGCAACGTGTGATGGTCGCCACCTTCTACATGTCTGGTGAAGCTCTGAAATGGCTGCAGTGGATGTATGCGACAAAACAAATCGGCGAGTGGACATCGTTTGTGACTGATATGCTAGTTCGATTCGGTCCGTCCGTATATTGGAACGCTGAGGTGATGTTGAAGAAGCTGCACCATACATCGTCCATTGCTACGTATATCTCCGAATTTGAAGCTTTGTCAACTCGCACTCCTGGTTTGACTGCGATGAACTTGTTACATCGGTTTATGGCGGGGCTCCAAGATGAGATCCATAGGGAAATCGTTCTATTGTGTCCAGAGACGCTCCAAAAGGCAATGAGAATGGCTAGAGTGGCTGAACAAAAATTATTGGCAAGTAAGAGTAATCCAACAAAGTGGAGTGGGCCTCGGTCCTTTGGTAATGCACAGACTGGAGGCACTGGATCGGGTACTGCGAAACCAGGAGGCTTTAGTTCAGCATTTCCAATCAAAAAATTAACAACTAGCGAGATGGCTGAAAGGCGAGAACGTGGCTTGTGTTTCAATTGTGACGAAAAGTTCATTCCGGGTCACAAATGCAAACTGAAGTTTCAATGTTATATTATGGATGATGAGTTGGAAAACGTTGCAATCTCGGATGAATGGGAGGAACAAGGTGGGGAGTCTCATGGAGCGCAAGATATACCAAGCATTTCGTTTAATGCTTTGCAAGGGAGCACCACTCCGCACACATTACGGTTCCCGAGATCAATTGCTGGACAACAGGTAACAATCCTCGTAGATACTGGCTCTACACATAATTTTTTGCCCCATCGTGTTGCTAAGTTTGCAGGTCTGGCTATAGAACCATCACGACATTTGAATGTGGTGGTTGGTAACGGGGACCAGCTGCGTTGTGAAGGGACATGTAGGGATGTCGGGGTGGATATCAGTAGCTATACCTTTACGATCGATTTTCATGTGTTGCCGATATATGGGGCAGATGTCGTGTTGGGAGTTCAGTGGCTGGCTTCGTTGGGCAGTATTTATTTGAATTATGATCAGTTGTGGATGAGCTTTCGTTATCAAGACAAGCTGATCAAGTTAAATGGAGTGCGGAAAGGAACTCAAGTGTCACAACTTTCATTCACGCAGTTACGGCGGGCTGCATCATCTCACTCTAATACGTCTCTATTCCAATTGACGATGTGCATGGCAGAGGATGATAATTCTTCAAAGCCATGCATCCTTCCTGATGTCAATGCGGAGTTACAGGCAAGAGATGATCCACACGTGAGGCGCAGTCAGAGACAGAGGATGGCATCCAAGACTTATCCTGAGCACGAGTTTGTTATGAAGAAGGGGTTGAGCAAAGGAGTACGTAAGGCGAAATCATTGGATGATTGTGTGTAGTGCATGAGCGTTGGGTATAAATAGAAGATCACAGCCTTGTAACAGACATTGAATATAGAAATAAAAACACACTTCTCTCGTTCATCTCTTCTTCTTCTTTCTTCCCTTCATCATCTCTCCATCTTCGTTCTGTTACTCACGCCGGCAGCGCCAACACCAGAAGAGCAGGCAAGGGCATTGGACGAGGTATCGATGATGGAGGTGGTCGAGGCGGAAGAACTGGTGGAAACAGAGGTATTTATTTAATTTTATTTGTACTTTTACTTCATGTACATCTTGAGCATCGCCATTTTGGATTTACAATTTCTAGTCAACTGTTATAGCACCTATAAGGCACAAACACACCCGGGGATCTTTTGGCTTTGCTTTTGCTGTTCTTGTATGGTCCAGAATGGGCCCATATCATTTTTTCCAAGGTAATGGGCTTCTTTGCAAGGTTTGTTACTATTTTGTGAATGCCATAACTATTTATATTGGGGGGATTTATGTTAGTTGTTTTCATCTGATATTTTGCAGTATACCAAAAATAGGGCCCCATGGAACAAGGAAATACAATCTTAAGCATTCCTCTATTTTTAAGTATATAAAATTTGTACTCAATGTAAATAGCATTAATGAGGAGAAATTAGCGACTTATGATATGTTCTTCTCAATATAAATTTTAATTTTTCAGCTTTAGTAAGTCTAGTTAATTTAATTTATTGTTCAATAAAGCAGTAATTAATAGGAATATAATTATATAACTATCGAAATATATAATTATAACAAACTAATTATATATATAGGGAGCGCTCGGTTGGCGCCCTTAAATATTAGGTCCATTGCCCTATCCAGTCCATTCATGCAATTTGATATATTATTTGATACATTGGTTGTAATGTTGCCAAATGTCTCACTAATTTGATACATTAGTAAAGTGCATATTTCTGTACTGGCTCTTCTGTCAACTCATATTCAATGTCATTAACAAAAAAATTCATTTAATGAATTTCAATAAAGTGCATTATGAAATCAAAGCTCATAAAGTGCATTGATAGAATAATGTGTTTTGCATTTAGAAAAACATCTTGAAAAGTGCATTTCAAACTCATTTGAAACTCCTCATAAAATGCATCGATAGAATGAAGTGTTTTTGCATTTCGAAACATCTTTTGAAAAAGTACATTTCGAAAATATTTTTTGATAAAATGCATTGATAGAGTAGTGTGTTTTTGAAATCCATTAGAAATTCTATATAGTGCATTTATAGAGTGGTGTTTTTTTCAACTAAAAAATGCGCTTAATTGTGTATGAGTTTGTTGTATTAGGGTCTAGGTAAATGTATTTAATTATATATTTTGGAAAGTGCATTGATACATATTAGGCATATATTTTTGGGCAGTGGTCAAACAAGTTATGAGAAATGTGAAGGTCTTTCATGAGCATACTCCTCGCATGAGTGTTGTCTTCTTTGAAGATATTCATATTTAGTTGGAGTTTGTATTAAAATTGTTTGTTGCTCTTTATTATGTGTTCTGCAGAAATAAATTATTATCACATTTTGTTCACTTATAATAATCAATCTCAATAAAGTTAATAGGATCAGTTAAGAATAGACATAAACAAATCACATCATACGTAAATTATATCTTATACACTCAATACGATCACATCATTCAGTTACACTGATATATGTGACCATTGATGGTTTGGGATCCATGAATGTTACGAAAGGCACCTTGATCCGTTATTTACATAGTTGATGGACAAGATTCTGGTATCTAAGAATATGGCAGCAAATAAGGTTGTATACAATTATTTGGCTTTACATATGTGATCAAGGGGAGATTGACTAATTTGTTCATTCTAAATAAGATTGTCATTTGTATTAAAGTAAAATTGTGATCTAATTAAATATTGACTTAAAGAGTATAATTGTCAATGAAATATTGTGTAGATACCGAATATAATCACACTTTTCTTGAGAGAAAGAAATCAGGTTTATACATAATGGTAGTATTTTGCCGTACTATTATTTACTGTTTAATTATATTATTTTAAACTAACATGAATTTCTTGGTGCAAATTCTTCTCTTCATGTGAATTTCAATACATGGATGGAATGAAATTGAGACATTCAAACTATATACAAATGGTACAATGAACAATTAAAAGAAGGGGTTAAACTTTTTGAAGCCTATGACATTTAATCCTAACATAATAGAGACTGTTAAAAACAAAATTCGAAGTAGATAACATTTTTTAATCTTTGAGGTAGTAATAATTTAACTAGCGAGGTCTTAAAAGGATGGCGTCAAAGGCTCGTTGAAAATTATTTCAAACACTCTCTTTGATCTCGACTTATCCTTCCACTTTTATAAAATCTGGAAGAACTTTCTATGATGGTAAAAATTCTAACAAAATAAATATTATTTTTCACTTATGACCTCCGGAAATAAAACTTGAGGCTAAAACTCAGTCTTCTGAATATGTAACATTTATTAATGAAAACATAGGGTGGTGTGCTCTATTTTTCATATATATCTAATTCCATTTATATTGTTCTATCTTCTAAGTGGTGATGTCTTTGACTTGTCACATGCAGGCAAAGATTCTCAAAGCGACCCGTAAGCCGAAAAGTATGCCATGGCCCTAGGTCTAGCCTGACACTTGCTTGGCCTGGTCAGACTAAAGTTTGATGGAGAGCCCAACTAAATCGAGCCTCGAAGGGCGAAGCTCAGCCCGAAGAAACTAGGCCTAACACGGGTTGTCCAATTTATTAAATGCTTATGATCTAAATGTTGTATATGTATATTTTATACTATATGCATACATTCATTTACTAATGTGAGACTTTTATGGTCCGAACTTGTTTTAAATGCTTGATCATTTTGTCATTTTGATAAACATAGTTATTTGCCAAATTTTGACTTTTAATCTGTATTATAAATAGTCATTGAGAGGGCTATGTTGAGAAAATGTTCAAAATGTGAAGAAAATGGTGGTCTGATCCTATTTTTTAGCCAAATTTGAGGGTGGATACACCTCGGATTGAAGTTAAATAACCATAGTTAAATAACTGAAAATGAGAGGTATATGATAGATTATTCATAAGTCAAAATCCAAATTAAATTAAATAAGATTCTGATGCTCAAAAAGTAATCTAAAATATTGGAAATGTGAGTCCATTAGAAATAGAACACTCAACTTTGTGGAGTAAAAATGAAGTCAATGTGCAATTATACCACATTGCTTGGAAAGTGGATGGAATCAAAGATTCTATATAAAGTCATTCAATCTTTTTGGTAAGATATTAACCAAGCATGAAAGTGTAGCGCCTTCGTTTGCTGAAAGTGTACTAGCAGGTTGCTATGGCAACCTCTTGTACCACTGTGCGGAAATTAGCTTATACAGCGAATGAAAAAGAGCACACACGAATTTGGTCACCCAGTTCGGCCAACTGCCTACGTCTGGGGAGGACTTCTCAGGAGTCCTCAATGATTCAGTAACCTCGGTTTCTAGTACAACGATTCAGTTCAGTCAACGCTCGAACAATCTCTACTTCTAACCAAGCTACAATAAATCAGGGCCCGATCTAAACACCTTAGACCATCCTGCACTACATATTACTCACTCGACTTAATACAATAGCTAATCTGCTCACAGACCTAGCATATTCGAATTAAGACGGCAATTACCGTAGGTTGCTATGCACACTCTTATGCCTTATAGCTTGTGCCGATTCTGTCCGCCTCGCTCCAAGCTTTCCGCTAAGCCGATCGAACTGTTCCGCGAGCGCTGCACACTCCGAAATACTTCCCCTTGCTCTATGACCACTTGTCACTGATGGGAGTGAATCTTTTGCCGTCGTCCGAGTTCCTCCGACACTCACGATGCTCCCTCGACTCTCCTTGATCAATCATCGAGTCTTCTGCTCCAACTGATCTTCTCCAATCAAGCGCTAATCAGACTTTGGAAGTCTCGATCAGTCTCTGCTTCACAATCACTTCTGCTCTGCGCGCACGCTCTGCTCAATGAGTGATGATCAATCTCCGGTCTACTCAATTCGTCGTTCTGCACTTACTGCTTTACTCAATTGATTCTGGATTGATCAATGAGCTCCTGCTCTGCTGAGCCTTCTTTAAATAGCGAACTGCCGGCCTCATCGAAAACATAATAGGAAGTACTCGTTAGGGATAAGGACACCCACCTTCCAAAACATCATTATCTTGTAGCCGACAACATTATCTTGTGGCCGACAGCATCTGGGAACATTCTGAGCTAAAATTAGCAAGCTCCCGATGCTCTTCTCTTCAATTTTGGGCAGCTCGTTCTTCGAGCGGCTCAGGATGCTACAACTCTTCTACTACACGGGAAGTTCCAGCAACCCCTTGTTCACTCTGCTTGTTCTCTCTACAGGGTTTTGTCATTTTAAATGTCATTACCTTAACAAAAGAGACTCTCTCTATGCAATGGGAGTGCAAATTACAAGCCGATTAGGTTAGAAGCAGAGTTTAATGGGTGCGCCTGTTATGTAAGGGACGCGGATGGTGGACCGATTTAGCCGCACATGCACCCTTTTTACACTTTTTCTACTCAAACTTTTTTTAGCATCAAAATTTAGACGACATCTTAACATTACTTGGAAGCAGCATTGAAGTGAAGCGTCGTGAGTATATGGTTAAGTGAGGCGACACCCGAGGAGCCATTAAGGTCGCTTAATGACATTTAAGGACCTCGCCTGACTGTTTGCTCAAAGTTGGGGTGATGCCTTAGACTATTAATGATTGATAAAAGCTATTAACGAGCAATCATGCAACGCTTGACAACAAGTGAGGTGATGCCTCAATTGATGTGTTGGTTGGCTCTTTGTGAGGCAACACCTGAATGTTACAGTCAAGACCCTTATATAAAGAGATGCATTTTCTTCATTTCTCACAATTGGAATAACACCCAAACATAAACATCAATCCTCACTTAAAGATCAAAAGCTGGCTTTTCTTGAGTTCAATTTGTGAGTCTCTTTTTTTTTTTTTTTTTCCAATTCGGTGATAGTAGAAGACAAAAGCTAGTTTGTCGGAGCAAGTTCATTGGTGCATGAATAGTTGCTCAGAGGTATTGTATCCTAGAAAGCAATTGACCAAGAGTTCCAATGCCTAAGAGAGGCCAACTACGGTTTAAGAAGATCGTCGAATAAGCCTCAAGTCCTTCTTACTCTTGTGTTGCTTGTACTACTGGTTTTATAAAATTAAGTGTAATCTTTTATAGTCCATTCTGTCAACTTGTCTTCATATACGAACATTGTCACTAACAGGCTATATTTTTAACAAAAAGATGTATATTCTTATGACAAAAGCAGGCGATAAACAATATTTGATACCTGGCTCAAGCCTGACCTTCAGCAGGCAATAAACAATATTTGATTTTCAAGTACACACAATATGTTGGATTTTATGAAAAGTTTTGTGATTTTTGCAAGTCTGACATTTCATTCTCAATCTATTCCAAAGTTGAAATTAATTTTAGAACCATCGTCTATTACAAAAGCATGCTTTTAAAGTGATGTTAATATGAAACAATTTCAAATATTTCATATTAAATTAATATAATTCTTTTAAGAGAGAAATGTATTCAGAGGTGATGTGTTCATTTAACACTCTATTGTCAGTGCCCACGTGGTATGACAAAGTAGAAAGGATGCGGATGACAACACGCATTCTTCATTAAACAAAAAAACACATGAAGATGATAAGTCAACCGTATCGCGCTGCTGGTTTCTTACTCGGTATACACTTTCCTGTCTTCACCTCTTCTTCTTCTTCCTCCTCCAGTTCGGTCTGCTTCCTGCTCCTGTTTTGTTTATTAGCCAACCATGCAGATGCACACTTATGAAATATGAGGGGGGCTGGGACCACTTACCTCTCTTCATTGAACGAGTTGGATCGCTTCAGCCTGATCGCCTCCGCCGCCACTCCCTCAATTATGCTCCCGCTGAAATACTCCTTGCTTTCCGTTTGAAACCCTCCAAACCTCGGATTCTCCGACATGCACTTGATCATCGCCACATCCTCCTCCTCCTCCTTCGTCACTGGGCTCTTGCGCAGCGCCACCGCCACTTGCCGTTGGTCTCTGATCTCGGCAGTAAGCTGCTTCGGCCTCTGACCGCATCTGTTCTTCAGCCCGATCGTCGAGCTCCCGCACGCGATCAGCTGGAGCAGAACCGAGTTGCGAGCTGGCTGCATGGGTTTGTCCGAGTAAGAAGAAGATGTGGACATGAGATGTATGTCGTCCGTCGAGATGCCTACTGAGCATCTAGAAGGAGGTGTGTTTGTGGAGAAGCTGTAGCTCGAGTTCTCATCTTCTTCCTCCTGCTCGGCTTTCAGCACTCTGCTCTGCGTATGCTGCGACTGAAAATCCGAAGCTTTGATTTGAAGGGCTTCTAGTTTTTCTGAAAAAAACATTTCCCGATCAGCATGATGATCCAAGTTCAAATAAAAGCATACTGGGCGGGCAGCGACTGACCAGTGCAGCCTTGAAGAAGCTCGGAGCCTTTGAGCACGTACTCTGCTCCTTGTGTTGGGTATATGACGTCATTCTCTGCCAAATCATTCCACACATAGCCATGCTTGTAGCTCCTGCAACCCACATAAAATGATCAACTCTCTAATTCTTATCATTGAAGAAAGGCGGTTACCTTTTGCAGGACCAGGAGTAGAGCGCAGGCATGTCTCGGCCTCTCAGAGCAGTGAGCCGTTCCATAACATCTAACAGAAAAGCAGGTGTCAGCCCTACAGCTAACTGAATGTAACCTTGTTGATTGAGATGAATGAATACCTTTGAGACGAAGGTGGTGATTAGTTGGAGACACCTCCATGAAATGTGGATGCTCGAGCTGACCATTTCTTGAAAGGTAATATACAACTTGAACTTTTCTCATCTTTGGCTGATCTCTCAGAGGACTCATTCGATCCTTGATCTGCAGTGTGGATGAGCTTCCATTGTAGTCGTAGTAGTAGTAGTTGATTTTGTTCTCCATGATGCGCCTGTAATAAATAATTCCTTCGGTTCAAACTTGACTTTTATCCTCTACTCCAAAAACTGAAAGAGACACGAGACTGCAGGACAAGATGGCTCTGGCCATTGATATGTTCTCGTCTCATTTATGAGGAGAGAGAGGAGGCCGTTGATGAGGTACAGTGCAGACTACAACAGAGCTGTGTGTGCCATTTGACTTTTTTCACAACTCTTCTCCTCCAAAGTCAAAACAGTCAAACTCTCCTTACCATTAGCTTGTCGACAAACCACAGCAAAATCTATCGAACATTTAAATGCCTGCAGTTGAAGAAAAACAGAATGTGAGGGTTGAATTGGAAGTAAAGAAGAGAACAGAGCAGTAAAAACAGAGGGTATGGGGGAAAGGACAGGGGAAATGAAAAAGGCAAAGCTCTAAATTCGCTGATCAATCTCTTCCGATTCTGCGCAGTGCTCTGCTCGATACACTAAATGTCGGTTTTGACGTTTTGCATGTGACTTTAGGCTCCTCTCTCTACCTGTTTTGTTCATCATTTACTGCTTAGATGTATACGTTTTGCTAAATACAGGCAAGCCCATCCTTCCATTTGTTGGATACTGCACTTATATCGACCAAAAGAGCAGTCTCTCCTGGCCAATTCAAATCATCTTTGACTTAATGGCCTTGAAAGATCCCGCGCATTCGACCCTTGTTGATTGATGAAGCAAACATATGAACACTAGATTGGCCATGGGGCAGAGGCTTACCGACATTAAGGGTGGGTAGCGGGTACCATGTGCAGAGCGGAAAACTCTTCCTTGCTTGGTCTACTCCTAATGCATTGCCACACTCAAAACAGGGGTAGTCAAATGGCCCAATCGGTCCAAAAGTTCGTCCGGTGGCTCGGAAGTCATGGCCCTGAAGCCTGATTTGTGATTCCGCTGGAATTGCATTAGACCGGTTTTGAGACTCTTATCTTTGAAGTTTGGCCTGCACAACCAAAGCCCAAAATGCTGAGAACGATCGGGCTCGACCCCCCAGTCCATTTCGATCTATATCTCTCCGAATATAACATTCACTTTCGAAAATATGAAAGTATCTAACGATGGGTTTCTTCTTCTTCCAGAGTTCATAACATGTCTTATCTATCTCTTTTCTAATTGATGCACGGTTAATGATATAGCATGAGATATTCATAGCTTTAGCCCAAAACTTCAGTGGGACTTTTCTTGCATGGATCATGACTCGAACCATTTTCTGTATTGTATAATTTTTCCGCTCGACTATCCCATTTTGCTGTGAAGTAATGGTTGATGAGTACTGATGGGTGATTTCACGATTTGTGAAGAACTCATCCATGGCTTCGTTCTCAAACTCTTTCTCATGATCACTTCTTATAGCGGCTACTCTCAATCCTTTCTCTTGCTCTAGCCGAGTAGCTAAGGCCACGACCACCTTCACTGTGTCTAATTTTTCACGTAGAAAATCGATCCATGAGTAGCGAGTGTAATCATCCACACATACAAAAATATACCTTTTTCCGTCACAACTCTCCACTTCCATTGGTCCTATCAGGTCCATATGTAGTAGTTGGAGAGGTCTAGTGGTGCTCATCTCAGTGACCCTTGGGTGAGGGACCATTATCTTCTTTCCGATTTGGCATTCCCCACATACTGTGTTCATATCTGCCTTGATCTCAGGAATACCACAGACTAATGGATCAGATGCAAGTCTTCTTAACGTCCTCAGGTTGAGATGTCCAAATCTTTTATGCCACATATTCATTTCTTCCCTCTTCGTCAACAAACATGTTGATACAGAGGTTGCTACAGCATTCTCTAGTAAATAGAATTCCCTACTTGATCTGCCTCGGCATTCCTCTTATACAATCATCGAGGATTATCTTTTGGAAATCCTCGTTGCCTTCGAATTCCTAGGACCGCTCAGCACCTCTTGAATCTTCTCCTTGATTCTTGCGGAGTTGTTGAGATTTAGTTTCCTAAATTGGAGTTTAGAAATCTTATCTTTTCTTGATAGCTTCCTCTCGCGTGATGACGTCTGTTGATCACTTGAGGACGTTTGCGAAGCTCCCTGATCCTTTGCGACACTGGAAGCATCTCTCTGAACTCTCTCCGTACAGCTTCAAGATGATTGCCCATTCTGCTCTAGCTTCAAATCATCACGGATTGCTATAGCAGATTCTATCATTTGTCTTTTACCCAGGATGTTTCAGCTTTTGTGGTCCACAGAGTGCTATAACACTTTCTTGTGCTTGTCGATGTACTTTGTTGCTATTTTGTCACTCTTCAGATTCCAGCTGCGATCTTCAGGAGGTGTTGTCCCCATCTTCTTGTGCTGTTTTGTCAAGGATGTCATACCTCAACACATATCTATTCGGATTTCTTTTGTGCTACTCCTTTATCATCTATTACCAATGAATGTGCCCAACCCAATATCACAGATCTCCATGCCTTCTCATCCATGGCCTTCAAGAACGCTTTCATTCGAGCTTTCAAATACCCATAATTACCTTCTTCGAGTACCGGGGGTCTGATTGTGGGTTTTCTTCCTTCATGGCGGCCGTAGATGTCAGCACTCCCGGATCTAACTCTGTGTGTCGAGTGATCGGTTCTGATACGAATTGAAATTTATTGAACGCTGCTGGTGACGAGTTATAACGGTTGTTGTAGCACTCTCTAGGTCACTTTGCGGAATTTGTTTCTCTGGCCGAATCTAAAAGACACCAATCAATTTGTTCACCTAGTTCGGCAACTGCCTACGTCTGGGGAGGACAACTTCTGGTCCTCAAGGTTTCACTATATCAGTTAGAGTACAATGGGTTTCAAAACTCAACCAACGCTAGTTTAACCACTACTTCTAACCTAGTCAAACCTTAGCTAAATCTGATCGTACAGATTAGCTCGTAGTCTGATCATACGGACTAATTTCGTACTACCTATACACTTCCAGTAAAGAATAGCTACAGACCTGACCCACAAACTTAGCCTATCCTATCACAATATGTAGTAGACGGAATGCTATAACAACTTTTGTACCAGACAGTCTGCCAAACAGTCTGTCCTAACTTCTGTCGACGACTCTTCTAGCACGTTCTGCCAAACAGTCTGTCTCGCACTGAGTTTCTCCAACTCAGAATTTGCTCCCCCTTGATCAATGCCCACCGGTCACTATCAAGGAGAGTAGCTCAGCTCTTCAACACTCTGCAACAACACCTGTCCGCAGTTGTTCTTCGAAGACGTTGATTAAACTTTCAACAAGCTGCACTCCAGTTGAGTTTGGTGGATCAATATTAGATCAAACTTAGCAATTTTTGATCTCCTCTGCACTCTACACAACTTGCAAACTACTTCGTAGTCTTCGCTCTTCGCTCATGCGTCTTTTCTCTCGTTTTGTATATTATGTCTTCTGGTTATGTAGAGTGCTGCACTCCCCTATATATAGTTGCAGCAGTGAACGGACTTAGAAATCCTAATTCTATTAGGACTTCCGAATCTTCTCCTAGATTCTTGCTAGTTGTTGAGATTTTGTCCTAAAGCGGAATTTAGAAACCTTATATTTCTTGAATATTTCTGACCACATGATGACGTTTGCTGATCACTTGAGGACGTTTTCAATGTTCCCTAAACCTTTGTGACGCTGGCAGCAACTCTTCAGACGCTCTCCGTGCAGCTCCAAGATGATCGGCCATTTTGCTATAACTTCAAATCACCACGGGTTGCTATAGCAGTTTCTGTCATTTGTCTTCGCCAAGCCTGCCTCAGCTTCTGTGACCCACAGAGTGCTATAACATCTTCTTGTGCTTTGTTGTTGTTTTGTCAATATTTAGACAGTGTTCCAACTACAATCTTCAAAGAAAGCTGTAGCATCTTCTTGTGTTGTTTTGTTAAGGATGCCATTGTTGGAAAATGTGTTTGGTGAAAGAAAATGATGGTGAATCCTCATTTTATGATATGAATTTGAGGGTGCTAAACACCTCAATATAATGAGCATTATAATCCACAAACTTAATGAACTATAATATTTGAGACTCTATTGGCGCATTGGATATACCAAGTGGCCGTCTCGAGGAGACAACCAATTTAAGAACCTTGGGTGTTTTTCCATGACATGTGGGAAACACCAAAGGTTTGTCCTTGGTAGAAGATATGTTAAAGGCTATGACCTTTAGCTTCTTCGAGATGACAATACTCTCATATAAAAAGAGAGACATTCTTGCTCATTTTAAGTATGGGTGAGGAAGAGAAAAACCAAAACACAACTCCAATAATCATCTTTTGAAGCCTTATACCGACATGATTTCTCTTTTTTATATTATTTTATTGCATTTAACGGTGATAGTAGAAGACACAAGTAAGTTCGTTAGAGTTGAAATTTGAGGTGCAAAGTTTCAATTAAACAGTTGTTGTATCCTGGGAAGCAATTGCTCATCAAAGTACCCATGGGAGGGCAATAATGCTTTAAGGAAATCGCCGAGCGAGCCTCAACTGTGCCCATTCTGGTTTGATCATTTCATATTACAAATCAGTTATTTATTCATAACAATTATATGTTCTTATTTGTCTGTACAACTTGTCTATGCTCATATTTCCGCAACTTGCACATTATTACTAACAATTTTATGCAGCCACGACCAACCGGCATTCCCTTAAAAGTATGCATGTTGCAATCTACATTTTTGTCTTAATGTTTGGTTCTTTATGGTTTGATTTGTATACACATGCTTTGATTTGTTATTGTATTGTTTGATTGAGACGTTAAAGTTTGCACATGTAGTCATTAGCATGCTTAGATGAAAATCTCGTAATATTTTTGGGTATATCTGGTTATTTATGTTTTGATCTACATATTTTATATTTTATTTTCATGTTTACATTCCAATCTGTATATACAATTTTGTATTATGTTTTTCTTTATATGATTCGATTTGTATATACATGCTTCAATATGTTATTATTTGGTTTGATTGACATGTTCAAGCTTCAATATGTTGTTATATGCATGAGTTGATGAAAATGTCGTCATTGTTTTACCTCTATCTACTTGTTTAATATGTCTTGATGAACATATTTTGTGCTTCTATTGAGTAAATGCATTTTGATCTTCATGTTTATGGTTCAATATGTATATGCATGCTTTGATCTATATTTTTTTTCATTATGTTCTACTTTTTTGCGAGTTGATCTGTATATACATGTTGTTCTTGATTTTATTATGGTAAGTTTTGATTATTGGTATGTAAACTTGTTGTGTTCTTTTGGTTTGTGAAGAGGCTGCTGCTACGAAATTACTATATATATACTAGAAGTAGCATGCCAGATAGGTTGCAAGATGACCATTATGTTGCTAATGTGCATTTTATGGATAATGAAAAGGTTTCAAACTGCTCATTCCGTTATCTAGACTTATGCTAAATGCTTAACCACTTTAATTTTTTTGATAGATTTGGTTACTTATAACATTTTGAACTTCTTCTCTTTTTTTTTTTTTTATAAATACCCAATATAGTAGGTCAGCCAAGTGAAATTGTGAAGTCTTGTGATCTCAACAATTCATTGTGGCGGTTTTGGAGTCCAAGAGGCATATCGTTTAAATACACATTAACCTAGGCTATTAAAGGAAATAAAGGCAGCAAAGTGGAAAGGTTATTATTGTTGTATTTAATCGGGCAGCCAAGAAGGAAAATGAAGAGAGAGTAGAGAGGAGATGAAAGCTTGTATGAGAGGTGGAACTGATCGGAAGCTTGTATGTCTCTCTCGAAGAATGCTTGTACTTCATTGAACCAACACATGAGGAAGGTGACCTGGACAATTATTTGCTAGCTAGAGACAGAGCAATGAGAAATATTAAGCCAACTACTAAACTTGGTTTTGAAAATCTGGCAGCATTTGCATTCAGCATGATAAGTAATGAGGGAGACTTGGAACCCGGAACATATGCTGAGGCAATATCCTCCAAGGATAGGAAGCTGTGGTTAAAGGAAATGCAAGAAGAGATGGATTCTTTGATAAAGAATGAAGTCTGAGAAATTATTGATAGACATGTGAATAAGAGGTTGATTAGTTGCAAATGGGTGTTCAAGAGAAAGGAAGGAATACCCGGTGTAGAGGAACCAAGACATAAAGCCAGATTCATTGCTAAAGGCTTTACACAGAAGGAGGGAGTAGATTTCAATAAGATTTACTCACCTGTTGTGAAACATAGGTCGATCAGAATTACTCTTGCTGTGGTTGCTCACTTTGATCTAGAACTTGAGCAACTTGATGTCAAAACAACCTTTCTTCAAGAAGATTTGGAAGAAGAGATCTTCATGCAGCAGCCTGAAGGTTTTGTTACAGGGGATGTTGGAATAAAATTCTGTCTGCTGAAAAAATCTTTGTATGGATTGAAGCAGTCACCTCAGCAGTGGTATATAAAATTTGATCAATTCATGTGCAAATTTGTATACCAGAGGTGCAACTATGATTGATGCATCTACTTGGGTTTACTTGCTATTGTATGTGGACGATATGTTGATTGCTTGCAAGGATAAAACTGAGCTGGTCAAGTTGAAAGCTCAACTAAATTCTCTATTTGAGATGAAGGACTTGGGACCCGCTCGAAAGATCCTTGGGATGCAGATCGTTAGAGATAGGAAGAACAAGGTGTTGTTCTTGAGTCAGCGAGATTACCTTGAAAAGGTTATCAATAAATTTAGAATGGCAGATGCTAAATCAGTGCTCACACCTTTAGCTCAACATTTCAAGTTGAGCAAGGAGCAACTTTGCTCAAATGATGCTGAGACAAGTTCTATGAGGTCGGTTCCCTATTCTAATCTTGTTGGTTGCATTATGTATGCAATGGTGTGCACTAGACCAGACTTAGCGTATGCAGTGAGTCAAGTGAGTAGATTCATGGCCAAACCAGAAAAGTATCATTGGCAAACCGTGAAGTGGGTGCTAAGATACATTAAGGAAAGCTTGGAAGTTGTTTGAAATTTGGTGGAGAAATTGGTGGTGATGACATGATTATGGGGTAAGTCGACTCAGATTATGCAGGGTGTGCTGATACAAGCAGATCCCAAACTAATATGGTGTTCACAGTGTTTGGAACAACTGTGAGTAGGAAAGCTGGTTTACAACATGTCGTAGCGTTATCCACAACAGAGGCTGAGGCTGTTAACGAAGCACTGTGATTGAAAGGAATTTTGACTGATTTGGGATTTGCACAGAACTGCGTGAAAATCTGGAGTGACAGTCGAGGAGCTATACACTTATCCAAGCATCAAGTATTACATGAAAGATCAAAACACATTGATGTGAAGACTACATTTTGTCAGAGATGTTATTGAGACAGGAGCCGTAAAAGTGCTGAAGATAAGCACTGATGAAAACCCATCTGACATAATGACACAATCTGTTCCTGGTGAGAAGTTCAACTTGTGTCAGGAGAAGATTGACATGGTCAAGCAGTAACCATGGGGAAAAGAGAGATGGCTGAAATGAATTGCTGGATCAAGATGGAGATTGTGAAGTCTTGTGATCTCAACAATTCATTGTGGCGGTTATTGTTTTGAAGTCCAAGAGGCATATCGTTTAAATGCACATTAACCTAGGCTATTAAAGGAAATAAAGGCAGCAAAGTTGAAAGATTATTGTTGTTGTATTTAACCGGACAGCCAAGAAGGAAAATGAAGAGAGAGTAGAGAGGAGACGAAAGCTTGTATGAGAAGTGGAACTGATCGGAAGCTTGCATATCTGTCTCGAAAAGTGCTTGTACTTCATTGTGATCAATAATAATCTCTCCTTGTTGCTGGATTAGTCCAGCTCCTCTATCGGTTGGGAAACCAAGGTAAATCAATTGTGTCTTGTTCCGATTTCATTTTATTTCACTAGTTGTGTCATCGCTTGTTGCTTAGGAACTCTCAACAAAAATCATTATGTGATTTTGTTTTAATTACAAAATCAAATGTAATTATTTAGTTGATCTAACTTCTGGTGTTGTTAGTGATGATATGTCAACTTCATAATTTAAAGTGACCTTATATCTGATGGATCTGCCTTGTCTTAACACTCACACAACTTTTGGTACAGAAACTTAACATTGCAGTATGTCACATTACCTCTTTATCACTTTACTATTGTTTGTATGGTCTTCCTTAAAATGTCAATGTAAATATCTTTTATAATTTTGTTAGCTAAGAGAGTTCAGTGAACTATGATAAAATTGGTAGTGGATTTGAATGATATTTATAGATTTCATTCATTCTGATTGTACATTATAAGATATTATATAAAATTTGACTTACCGCTGAAAGATAAAAAAAAAAAAAAAAAAAACTAAACAATAAACGCTCAGATAAAGCCCTATTCGTGGACAACTTAATTCTTTTTTTTCATTGAGCTTGTCCTAGCCCGATCTTGAACCCGGCTTAGGCTCGACCCATTAGTCCCACTAAAACTAGTCTTTTCCTCTCAAGTTTAAATACTTATGAGGAATTACACACACAATTATATTTGTTAAAGAGTAAAGACTCATAATACAATAAGAAAATGAGTAGCTTACGAAATTTATAGATGTTCACACAAAAAATCAATTTAAGGTTTCACATAAAAGTTAGGTCGGCTAAAAATTTTGAGGCTTTCAGAATACTTTTATAAATTGACAATGTAATACAACTTAATGACATGAAAAGAAACAAAAGAGAGTTTAAAGGAAAGTAACAAGGAATATCGTGCAAAACCAAGCTGATTGATTGCCACCTTTCAAAGTCTCTACCGAGTTATATAAACTTAAGTGGGCTGCCAAAATGACAAACTTACCTATCGATGGTTAGTTGTGAAGCCATATGTCGTGACTCAGAAACTTAACTAAAATAATTATAATCTATCATTTTTTTTGCATTTATTCAAGCTTAAGGATGCTGGAAATAAACATGTGCAACTCACTTTTCTTATTTTGTAGTTCTTGTTTAAGACCGCTAAAATTACTAAGCTAGCAGGTAAAACATCATAATACAATTCCTTTTACCAGAGTCATCAATGAATATTATCCTAGCATAAGTGATTTTACCTGTAATCCAACCCTTAAAGAGGACACGTTCAACAACTAAAGTTTACATGCCTTTGACTATATGTATATAGAATTTGTAATTAGTTTATTTTTAGTATGAATCTATATGACAATGTATATACAACGCTTAATTAATTATTGTAGGTGTATTAAATATAATAAAAGATGATTAAAATCCCAAACTTTCAAAGAATTTACTATCATGTTTCAAAAATGATGCTCCGTCAACTTCCAATCAGCATGGACCTCATGATATTGGAATTTTTTTTTAAATGCCATCAATATGAAAATTTGTTCACCATGTGTCATTTTTCTGAAGTTTATTTCCGAAATACCTTAATTTTAACAAACCGCTACGTAGCGGTTTGTTCCTCATTTTAAATTGCGTTGTCGACATCAGCGCTGACATGGCGCCGATGTGTCATTTTTCCAATAGCGCTTTGACACTAAATATGGTCAAACCGCTACTGGGAGTAGCGGTTTGTCAAAATTGTGGCTTTTCAGAAACATAAACTTAGTTGCTCTACAGTCAGATTTAACAATAAATTTTTGATTATAAAGATCATCCTGAAATTTCAAAATACATTTTACCATAGCAAGAATTTCTTTTGCAATTTTATCATAATTTCGCTGAGCATTGTTCCACTTACCTGAATGGAACCTAATAAGATATTCTTGTTTACTGTCAGGACATACCTGTTTCAGAATTCCTCAATAACCAATATCAGAGGCATCCGTTTCAATAATTTTTTCCCAATTTGGGTTGCTAAGCATTAAACAAGGTAAAACTTTCACTTTCTCTTTAATTTTCTTAACAGCATTAGTATGACTATCAGATCATGGTTTAGGGTTCTTTTTAAGCCTATCATACAAGGGTGCAGCATCTTCTGATAAATTCTTATAGTATGCTGAAATATAATTCAGACTATCTAAAAATCTTTGTAACTGAGTTTTATCAGTAATTACATCAGGAAATTTACTAGCAAATTCAATGCGACGATTTATAGGAATTATTTTTTCTTTATCAATATTATGACCTAACAGATGTCTGAAATAGTAACCTTTTAGGTTTAGATATTAACAGACCATTTCTTATAACAACTTGCTTAAATATTTTCAAATGTCTAAAATGTATCTCAATTGTTTGGAGAATACAAAATGTCATCAATATAAACAATCATAAAATCACTATAAGGATTGAAAATATCATTCATAATCTTCTGAAATTCGGAAGGTTTATTTTTTAATCCAAACGGCATAACATTCCATTCATATTGTCCAAATGGTACATTAAAAGCTGTTTTATAAACATTTTTTTTATCAATTTGAATTTGCCAATATCCAGATTTTAAATCAAATTTGGAAAATATAACTGCATCAAACAGTCTATTTAAAAGATATTTCTTATTAAAGATTGGATATCTAGTCCATTTTAAAGCCTTATTTAGGGGTTTATAATTTATCATGGGTCTACCTCTTTCTTGTTCACTATGTTTATTAACATAGAAAGCAGTACATGACCACGGAGATTTCGAAGGTTTAATTAAATCTTTATCAACAAGATCATTTATCTCCTGTTTACAAAGATCAAGATATTCCTTGTTCATTTGACAGGTCTAGTTTTAGTAGGAATTTTATCCTCAGTAAAACCATCTTCGTAGGGAAGAGAAACAATATGTTTCCACCTTTCCCAGAAACCATTTAGGAGATCATTACAGATTTCTGCAATGAACTCATTTTTAATAGTTCTTGTCTAAGAAAATTTAATTGATTCTCCTTAACTGAAATTGAATCATAAATTTCATGTAAAACCTTAGTGAGAGGTTCTGTTATAAATTTAAGGAAAATAATTTTTCCCTGGAAAGTTCCTCTAATATTTTAGTAATAAAACGGATATTAAGTATAACCTGGTTAGTAATATTTTTAGCTAATAAAAAACTAGTCTCAATACAGACTTTATCTATACAAACTTTAGCCTTAGGCAGCTTATAATTGAGATTTAGCTTATCTCTTCCGGCATGCGAAGGAGTATGGGTAGTCTTATGAAAGTACCTAGTAGGTATCAACTTCTTGTATAACATTAAGATCTGCTCCGCTATCAACAAGAGCAGTAAATTCCTTTGAATAATGTAATTTTTACATGCCATTTTTGCGTTATAAACATTTCTAAAGTAGAAAGAAAATTTTCTTCTGCTTCTATCACATCTAATGCTAATTGAGGATCATAAGTAACAATTTGTTTTCCTTTCTCTATGTTAGAGATCCTTTGATAAAGTCTATTATTTTCTAGGTCATAATATTGATAAAGGAAAAATAATTCCTATAAATCGTTGCATTGAATTTGCTAGTAAATTTCCTGATGTAATTACTGATAAAACTCAATTACAAAGATTTTTAGGTAGTCTGAATTATATTTCAGCATACTATAAGAATTTAGCAGAAGATGCTGCACCCTTATATGATAGGCTTAAAAAGAACCCTAAACCATGGTCTGATAGTCATACTAATGCTGTTAAGAAAATTAAAGAGAAGGTGAAAGTTTTACCTTGTTTAATACTTAGCAACCCAAATTGAGAAAAAATTATTGAAACGGATGCCTCTGATATTGGTTATGGAGGAATTCTGATACAGTTATGTCCTGTCAGTTAACAAGAATATCTTGTTAGGTTCCATTCAGATAAGTGGAACAATGCTCAGCGAAATTATGCTACAATTGCAAAAGAATTTCTTATTATGGTAAAATGTATTGAAATTTCAGGATGATCTTTATAATAAAAAATTTATTGTTAAATCTGACTGTAGGGCAGCTAAGTTTATGTTTCAAAAAGATTTCAAGTATGATGTTTCTAAGAAAATGTTTGCTAGATGGCAAACTTATTTAGCGTCTTTTGATTTTGAAATTATTTATAAAAAAGGAGAAGACAATAGTCTTCCAAATTTTCCTACTAGAGAGTATATTTAGGACTCATATGGAATTATTTGATCCTGCAGAAATGTCCTGGCAATCTGTGCCTTCCTCTTATAGAGGAAGCCAATATTCTTCTACTGATAGAGGAGGACGTGGCCGTGGAAGGCAGCAAAATAATATCTTGGCTCAGCATGGAAACAGAAGGCTAATAGCCTCTGATCTGTTCAATGACAGAGAATACCAAGAATTTTTGGAATTAAAAAGACAACAAAGAGGAGAATCTTTCTTATCGGGGCAAATTGCTCCTTCTTATGCCCATATGGTGGGCAATGATGAAGCTGAATCCAGTAATACTGGATTTCTTGCGAGTCATACTTAGAGAATTATAATTCTCTTGGAAAACAAAGATTATTTATGGCTCGATGAGCCTTGATGGATTATATCCAAATACGTTGAGGAAGAATCTTTCCCAAGCAGGACTTATAAGTCCAGAAAATTTTATGAGCATATTCTCGCAAATAATAGCTGTGAAATACAACATTTTTCCACTGGACAGACTAAAGTTTATAACTTCAGCAAAATTATTATTAAGAGAGTTATACCTCTCAGTGATGGGGATTTTTACCCCAAAAGACCAAAGAATTTTCCTTTCGGCCAGGTAATTAAATATAATTATTGGGATTATATTGATGCGTTTGATAATGCGCTACTATATGAGAATCCGAAGCACAAACATTCTTGGTTTATCAAGATTTGTGCTGAGGTTTCTAAGACAGAAATATCTGTCTGGTTTATACATTGGTGGCAATTTTATGGCACCAGGGAAGAAATTCTTCCTAAAGATTATCTAGAGCAATATGCTCTCTCAGAAGATATACTTCCCAAAGCAAAAGAGCTCCTTAATAAGGAGTCTGAGGCAAATTGCCCAAGGGAATCATATTTCTTATCATATTTCATGGAATTTTCGATCCCATGGATCTGGAAATGGGAGCCAATATTTGGTTATTCGCAAGAATGCTTGCCTTGTCTTAAGCGAATAGCTTATACAAAGTTCTGGGATAAGATGACCAGAATTGATCCAAAGACGAAGAAACCCTATGGTGATGACACAATGTGTCAGATCACGGAGAAGATTAAGGCCCATCAAGAACAGCCCAAGAAGGTGAAAGCTCATTACAGTCTCGGCATAAAGACCCAAGCCAAAGCCCAAGATCTCACTAAGAAGGAGATGATTGATGCTTATCTGGCATCCCTGAAGAAAGATATCTTCAATATTTGAAGATAACAAATCGGATGAGTCAATGAAGACGATAAGATTGGGAGATGACCATTCCCAAACAAGTGGCCATAAAGAGGAGCTGGAATCCTTTTTTGAAGATATTCGCTTCACACTCTTGGACAAATTCTTTTAGCAGAAGGATAAAAATAAAACTGGCAAATAATTATCGGCTGAAGACAACCAACATGTGGGACCTGCAATAAGGCAGAAGCGTCAAAAGTTCGACGCCTGAAAAGCAATGATATTGCTTTTGATAGTGGGTAATCATATTGCTAATTTACTGTTGCCAAGTGTTCGATGTCTGTATAAAGTTTGTGTGTGTAGGTGATAGAGCCTAGTTATACACATTATTTAGGTCATAACCCTATGCTTGTTTGCAATATTTCATGAGCAAGATTACTCGTTTCCAATGTTTTTTGTATATCAGGTCAGAACGAGTCCTTGAGTCGGATACGCGCTAACAGGCAGCGTTCTAGGAGTGAAAGATCAGCCTGCGGAGCTAGCGGCGCAAACAGAAGAAGAAATGGCGATAGACAGCAGAGGTGCGCTACCCGATTGCGCCAACCAATGCCGTGCGCCAGGCGCAAAGTCCCAGTGACCAGATTTGGAAGTTGCCGAAAGTTGAACCTCCTATATAAAGGAAGTAAGTCTAGGGTTTCAGGGAGTTCGAAACAACTGTTGTTCCAGAGGCACCAGAGGACGCAAGGAGGCACTGTGCGGCAGAACTGGAAAACACACGGACTTATTGAGGAGATCTGCGCCAGCCGACTGCGCCAGCCGAGAGAAGACACTGCACGCACTGTTTGCTACCGTTTTCTTGGATTCAGTAGTTGTATTTACTATTTTATGATGTTTACCACTAGCATGTCTAGCTAAACACTTAGTGTTGGTCGGGCATGAACCTATGATGTATTACCTTTGAGACTTGAGCTTAATGCATAGTTTATTTACTTGTATTAATTCTGTGCGTACTGAGACAGTTAGTTGCATGAGTAGGGGAAGCCTTGAACCGCAATCTTACTTGTGTTGCTTGCTTGTCACCTGTTAAACTAGTTGCATGCGTAGGGGAAGCCTTGAACCGCAAACTTACCGTGACAATTAGGAGTAACGAGTTAGGGTAGGCAGTTGCTACTGTGACAGGATTCGCAGCTGTTTAGTCTAGTTCTAGGATTAATAGCACATGAACTTTGAACGGAACATGCGCACGTGTTAGGAAGCCTTTACCGGACACTAACCCAAGTAAACCGCAAGCTATAGATGTTTAGAGTCGATGATAAGGAATGCATTCATAGAGGATTGTCTGCCCAGCACTTCTCATAAAGATAGTATTTCATCTCTACTGCTTGCGCACGTCTAGTGCAATTTCCTGCGTTACGGTATTCACTGCTACTCGCGCATCGCGCAAAACCCCCAATCACTCACGCAACCCCCGTTTTCTTAAGTGTAGGTTACTGGCTAAGACTCACTGCTTGCTCCCTGTGGAGATCGACCCTTACTTAACCGCTGTACTAGTGGGAGAGGAAGGATTATATTTGACGCGCACGACGACGCGCGATCAAATTTTGGCGCCGTTGCCGGGGAGCAACACAGCTAAGTTTTAGCTAGCTTACATTTCTCATTTTAGTAACTAGTTATTTCATTTTGTTTTGTTTTCTCGTTGTTGTTTCTGACAGCGCACAATCACATCCGCCTGCGCAACCTTGAAACAGTTGCGCTACGCAGATTCTAGTTGCGCACTGACAGACGCAACAACTTCGTTGCCATTTAATTCGTTTCTTGAGTTTGGATCAGGACATGGAGGATAACAGTGTGGTTGGAGATAACCTGGGAGACAGAACCCCAGAGGAAGCAAGGGCACATAACCGCGCAGCCCTATTCAGAGAGGAAGTGCAGCGTGAGGTCGACGCACGGATGGCCGCTGAACCATACATTGCGCCACCCGTTCGTCCAGTCGCGAGGCGCAGGACAGTGCGCGAAATGTCAGCCCCACTCACTGTTAACCAGCCATGGTGCATCGTGCTTCCACCAGGCGGTCACTTCGAGCTAAGGAGCTCACTCATCCATCACATGCCCAAGTTCCACGGGATGAACAATGAAAATCCAGTCAAGCATGTGCGAGAGTTCCTGGTCATTTGCGAAAACATGAAGACCGAAGGGGAAAGCGATGAAGCACTAAAAATGAAAGCATTTCCATTCTCACTAAGTGATACAGCTAGACACTGGCTAATGAATTTACCTGCAGGATCTATTCACACATGGGAGCAGCTGCAGAAGAAGTTCTTAGACAAATTTTATCCAGCAGCGAAGATTGCGCTGCTCAGAAGGGAATTGGCCGCGCCAAGGCAGAGCGCAGGGGAGTCTCTGTCAGAATACTACGAGCGTTTCAGGGAGCTGGAAGCCAACTGCTACAATCACGGGCTTCCCCAGAATGTGCTGATAGAGAACTTTCTGAATGGACTGCTGCCCATGGAGCTGCGACTACTGAATGCATGCGCAGGAGGGGACAATTGCAACATGTACCCGGAGGATGCATGGCAGCTGATAGAAGATTCTGCTGGGCAGGTAAGACATCAATTGACACTTGAAAGTAGTCGTAATCGTTCTGTGCATCAGGTAGAGGCAAGCGCTGAGATCAAAGAAATGAAGGCCATGCTGCAGAAGCTGATGAGTGCGCAGAGCGCACAACCAGTTGCGCCAAAGGTATGTGAATTCTGCAGGTCCACTGAGCACAAGACAGACGAATGCCCAACACTTTTTGAAGGAACTGGAGACGTAAATGCCCTTGGAGGATGGGACAACAGAGGACCGCAGAGGCAGAATCAGCCGCGCTTTGGGCTTGCTGCAAATGGATTCAGATGGAGAGAAGAGAACAATTTCCAGAGGCAGCCCACTGATCAGCGCGCGCCACAGCAGACGCAACAAGCTGCACCCTACAATCCACCGCATCGCCGCACAGACGCACCAGCGCAGACCAATCAGCAACCAAAGCGATCCTTGGAAGATATCATGGGGCAGCTAGCAGACACAGTGCGCAAGAATGACGAAAAATATGACAAGAGGTTCGAATCCATAGAGAAGCATCTATCACAAATTGCAACCACGGTGTATGAGCTAAAAAAGAGCGATGGCAACCTGCCTTCGCAAGTGATTCAGAACCCTAAAGGAGGAGTTAATGCAGTAACACTGAGGACTGGGCGCACAGTGGGAACAGAGCAGACCGCGCAGGCGCCCGCGCAACCAGTTGCGCAAGTCCCAGATCCAGCAGCTCAGAGTGCGCAACCAGAGCCAGAGGCGCAATCAGAAGCGCCAACCACGAACCAGCAGGGCAAAGCGCCAGGTATGTCTCACTCGATAAACAAGGACAAAAATTGTACTAACATACCTGCTCCTTTCCCTGTGCAGGCACCACTGGCGAGAAAGGAAGCACTGGACAAGGAACTATATGAGCTGTTCAGCAAGGTGGAAATCAACATACCTCTCATAGAAGCTATTCGACAGATTCCCAGGTATGCGAAGTTTTTAAAAGAGCTGTGCACAAATAAAAGAAGGACAGGCGAATGCGCACAGGTAATGCTAAATGCGCAGGCCTCAGCAATCGTGCAACAAAAGGTACCACCTAAGTGCCGAGATCCAGGTACATTCACTATCCCTTGCACCTTAGGTAAAACCACGGTAAGCAACTGCATGATCGATTTAGGCGCATCAATCAATTTATTACCATATTCTCTCTATGCGACCTTGCGCCTTGGACCACTAAAACCTGCAGGTCTCACAATTCAGCTAGCAGATAGATCGTGCAAACAACCTGCAGGCATGATAGAAGATGTCCTAGTTCGAGTAGGAGAGCTGGTGTTCCCAGCAGACTTTTATGTGCTCGAAATGGAGGGTGAATCAAGCGCCAGCGGTGCGCAGATCCTCCTAGGCAGACCGTTTCTGATGACTGCGCGCACGAAGATAGACGTGTGGAGGGGCACGCTCTCCATGGAGGTAGATGGCGAAGAAATCCATTTCAACATCTTCGAAGGGATGCAGCACCCACATGAGGACGCTACTGTGCATGCAATGGACAGCTTTGACGATTTAGTCACAGAAGCGCAGTGTGCGAGCGCAACCATAGGACCAGAGCTACTGACACAGGCAGAGCTGGAGGAGCAAGAGGAGGAGCTAAGCAGTGCTGAACCAGCACCCACACAGGTACTTGATATAGTTCATATTTGCACCGCTAACAAAATCTTGCCCTCTATTGAACAGGCACCCAAGATCGAACTGAAGCAACTCCCGGAGCACCTCAAGTACATTTTCTTGGGAGATGAGGACACCCTGCCAGTGATCATCAAGAAGGGATTGGAAAAAGAGCAGGAGGCGCGCTTACAACAGGTGCTGCGCAGGAACCAGCGCGCTATTGGATGGACTCTTGCTGATCTGCGCGGAGTGAGCCCAGACGTGTGCATGCACCGAATTCTGTTGGAAGATGGTGCTAAACCATCCAGGGAGGCTCAGCGCAGGTTAAACCCAAATATGATGGAGGTAGTGCAAAAGGAAGTCCTGAAGTTGCTTGACGCAGGGGTCATTTACCCAATCTCAGACAGCAAATGGGTCAGCCCGGTGCACGTTGTGCCAAAGAAAGGAGGAATCACGGTGGAGGAGAATGCGCAGGGCGAGCTAGTTCCCAAGCGCATACAAACTGGCTGGCGCATGTGCATCGACTACAGGAAGCTGAACGCTGTAACGCGCAAGGACCACTTCCCGCTACCCTTCATGGACCAGATGCTGGATCGCTTGGCAGGTAAGCCTTACTTTTGTTTTTTGGACGGATATTCAGGTTACAATCAGATACCCATAGCTGCGGAGGATCAAGAGAAGACCACGTTCACATGCCCCTTCGGAACGTTTGCGTTTCGGCCTATGTCTTTTGGGCTGTGCAACGCGCCAGGTACGTTCCAACGCCTTGTCATGAGCATTTTCTCTGATATGATTGGTATATGCATAGAAGTGTTCATGGATGATTTCACTGTATATGGGAGTACCTTTGATGCATGCTTAACACATCTAGATAAAGTCTTAGCGCGCTGCATCTCTAAGAACTTAGTGCTAAATTACGAAAAATGTCATTTCATGGTAACGCACGGAGTAGTACTAGGTCATATCATTTCAGAGGAGGGTATTAAGGTAGACAAAGCTAAGATAGATATTATTTCTAATCTGCCTTATGCCACCAACGTGCGCGACGTGAAATCGTTCTTAGGGCATGCTGGGTTTTACAGGCGTTTTATTAAGGATTTCTCTAAAATTTGCATACCCCTGTCTAACCTGTTGCAAAAAGACGTGTGCTTCGATTTTACTGATGAGTGCAGGGCGGCGTTCGATAAGCTGAAAGAAGCGCTGACCAGTGCGCCAGTGATGCGCGCACCAGACTGGAACCTGCCATTCGAGCTGATGTGTGACGCAAGTGACTACGCAGTAGGAGCAGTCTTGGGGCAGCGCGAGGACAAGAAGCCGCATGCCATCTACTATGCATCACGCACACTGGACTCCGCGCAGAAGAATTACACCACCACGGAGAAGGAGCTTCTGGCAATTGTATTTGCGCTGGAGAAGTTCCGAGCATATGTTCTAGGCGCCAGAGTCATCATCTACACGGACCACGCAGCTATCCGCTACCTCATGTCCAAGAAAGAGACCAAGCCGCGCCTGATGCGCTGGGTACTTCTGCTTCAGGAATTCGACTTAGAGATCAAAGATAAGAAGGGCACAGAAAATACCGTCGCTGATCACCTGAGCAGGATCGTAAAGGATGAGGAGCCAGGGCAGATCAAGGAGACATTCCCTGACGAGCATCTGATGGCGCTAACAGGTAAGGTACCATGGTATGCGCATATCGCAAATTACCTGGTCACAGGTGCATTCCCTCCTCATTTCAATAAGACTCAGTGCATGCGATTGAAACATGAGTCCAAGCATTATCTTTGGGATGATCCTTACATGCTTAGAATAGGTCCAGATCGGATATTAAGACGTTGCGTGCCTGACCATGAGATTAATTCTGTGTTGATGTTTTGTCATGCGCACGCCTGTGGAGGACATTTCGGTCCCAAGCGCACGAGCAGGAAGATCTTGGACTGCGGATTCTACTGGCCGCACCTATTCAGAGATGCCTATGACCACTGCAGGAAGTGTGACAGGTGCCAGCGCACTGGAGGAATCTCCGCGCGCAACGAGATGCCGCAGACCCCGATTCTGGTGGACGAAGTGTTCGATGTTTGGGGGATCGACTTCATGGGTCCATTTCCCCCATCTGCCGGCTACGAGTACATACTGGTGGCCGTGGATTACGTATCCAAATGGGTCGAAGCTAAGGCCACGCGCAAGGATGATGGTAAGACTGTCGCTGATTTTCTCAGAACTAACATATTTTGCAGGTACGGAGTGCCTAAGGCAGTTATCAGCGACCAGGGGACGCACTTCTGCAACAGGGTTGTGGCGCAAGTTTTCAAGCACTATGGGGTGCGCCACAAGACGTCCACCGCTTACCATCCGCAGACAAATGGACAGGCCGAAGTTTCTAACAGAGAGATCAAGCGCATCTTGGAAAAGACTGTTAGGCCGTCGCGCAAGGATTGGAGCCAGCGCCTGGATGATGCGCTATGGGCATACCGCACTGCACACAAGACGCCCATTGGAACCTCACCATTCCGGCTGGTCTATGGGAAGGCATGCCACCTGCCAGTAGAGCTCGAGCACAAGGCATATTGGGCTTTACGTATTTGCAACTTGAACTTGGAGGAGGCAGGAAAAGAACGCGCATTTGAGCTGAGCGAACTCGAAGAGCTGCGCCTAGACGCCTATGAGGGACTGCGCGATTACAAAGCGCGCACCAAGGCGTTTCATGACAAGCATATCCTCCGGCGCACATTTGAACCAGGAGACCAGGTACTGTTATTTTCATCGCGCCTGAAGCTCATGCCTGGGAAGTTGCGCAGCAAGTGGACGGGACCATACACCGTCACCAAGGTTTTCCCCTACGGCACAATTGAATTAGAAGACGGGCACCAGCATCGTTTTCAGGTTAATGGGCAGAGAGTCAAACGGTACTTGGGCGAACCTTGGGATGGCACAACACGCAACATTGACTTGGCCGAGCCAGAGATAGTGGACGCGCAGGCTGCTGCGCCAGATGCACCACCAGATGTTTCAGAGGGAGAACTAGCACCCATCGCCTATATCTCCTCTTCCTTTGCATCTACCCTCTTTACGAATAATGTATCACATGCTGACCCTCCCTTGTATCCTTTGCGCAGGACCAATGAGATCGTAACACAAGCACTGGCGCAAGGACACTCAGGAGCAAGAGTGGGGGGGGCTGCAGACGCACTTCTTGGCACGTAACGAGGTACCGTCGAGCCAACGACGTTAAACAAAGGCACTTGTCGGGAGGTAACCCGACACGTCTTAATTTGGCACATTTTATTCTGCTTGTTTTGTTTTTTGAGTGTTTTTTTTAGTTAGATTAGGGTTTGGTAGTTTTTAGTCACACAAGTGCGCAGGACCGTGCGCCTATCACTGCGCAGGTCCGTTGCGCTAGTCAGAGGAGGAGGTGCATGATTCAGAGGCTGATTCTAGCTCAGAGGACTTCTAAGGCCTTGGGCAGGCGCAGTGATTTTCTTTAGGGTGGTGTCTTTTATTTTTGCTGCGTCTAGTTGACTATTATGTGTGCTGAATATTTGTGCCCTACATTCTGTGACTCCCTTGCTATATTTTGTGTGACTATTTGTGTTCCCTTTTCTGTTCTTTATTTTCGTTGCATTGCATGCATGTGCGCAGCCTCCGTGCGCTTGAGCTTGAGTCGTGAGGACACGTCTCTGTTCAAGTGTGGGGGGGGGGGGGGGGGCGTTACTCTTACATTTCATGTTTTGAGCATTTTTAGTATAACTTAGTTTAAGTTGAAGAGAATTAGTAGCAGTAGTGCGCTAAGGTGCAGGATGCGCATGCGCTCCAGCTTGTGTTGCGCTATCCGTATTGCGTGCGCCGTTCTCTACTGTTTTAGCATAATTTTTTCATTTTTTTCTGCTCCTGTCAGTTGGGATATACAGGGGTTGTGGAGTTGATAGAAATGCTCCAGAGAGGCGGTTAGTCGCTTGTGCTTCGAAGGCGAGGTATATGGTCGAGTGCGCGAGTGGAGGCCGGTGCTTCGCAACCTTCGGAACAAAAGAGCGCGCTCAGTCACGCAGATGCCAAAGGCAAAATACCCAAAGCGTGGCGAGGTGGGAAAACAGACCACCTTCTCTCTGGAAATCCAGCTAAGGAAGGCGGGCGCGGATGTAAACGCGTGCGCTGACCGGCGCAGACAAACCAAGGAGGGAGAGCGGAACGAGTTCCATAGCTGCTATCCGAAGGCTGAGATTGGAACTGTTCTGGGAATGAAACAAATTGGAAAGGAAGCTGTACAAAAGAAAAATACCAGCAGAAGCAGATGATTTGCGTTACAAAGAATCAGCATGCGCACTACTTAGTACCTGCGTGCGCAAGACCAAAAGGATATCATCAAGGGCTCAGGTTCCCAGGAAGTGTGCGAACGAATCACGCACTGGAAGAAGCTCGCGCAAGAAACCATATACCTATCTTCGGAGCGGGAGCTGACAACCAGGAGCCTAAGAAGAGCTATCTCCCAGTCATCCAAAGATCTTCATCCCGGCTGAGAGGTAATGAAATTTCGGGATTATTATATTAGAACTATTGAGTGCAGTTGTGCGCAGGTGATAGAGCAGCACAAGTTGAGCAACTGTGCATTTTGCGCTAGAATGCAAGGCTGTGCGCTAGTCTCCAGAAAAGGTAATTGTATCCGCGTTTCAGTACTTGTTCGGGACGAACAAGGGGCAAGTGTGGGGGGTTTGATAGAGCCTAGTTATACACATTATTTAGGTCATAACCCTATGCTTGTTTGCAATATTTCATGAGCAAGATTACTCGTTTCCAATGTTTTTTGTATATCAGGTCAGAACGAGTCCTTGAGTCGGATACGCGCTAACAGGCAGCGTTCTAGGAGTGAAAGATCAGCCTGCGGAGCTAGCGGCGCAAACAGAAGAAGAAATGGCGAAAGACAGCAGAGGTGCGCTACCCGATTGCGCCAACCAATGCCGTGCGCCAGGCGCAAAGTCCCAGTGACCAGATTTGGAAGTTGCCGAAAGTTGAACCTCCTATATAAAGGAAGTAAGTCTAGGGTTTCAGGGAGTTCGAAACAACTGTTGTTCCAGAGGCACCAGAGGACGCAAGGAGGCACTGTGCGGCAGAACTGGAAAACACACGGACTTATTGAGGAGATCTGCGCCAGCCGACTGCGCCAGCCGAGAGAAGACACTGCACGCACTGTTTGCTACCGTTTTCTTGGATTCAGTAGTTGTATTTACTATTTTATGATGTTTACCACTAGCATGTCTAGCTAAACACTTAGTGTTGGTCGGGCATGAACCTATGATGTATTACCTTTGAGACTTGAGCTTAATGCATAGTTTATTTACTTGTATTAATTCTGTGCGTACTGAGACAGTTAGTTGCATGAGTAGGGGAAGCCTTGAACCGCAATCTTACTTGTGTTGCTTGCTTGTCACCTGTTAAACTAGTTGCATGCGTAGGGGAAGCCTTGAACCGCAAACTTACCGTGACAATTAGGAGTAACGAGTTAGGGTAGGCAGTTGCTACTGTGACAGGATTCGCAGCTGTTTAGTCTAGTTCTAGGATTAATAGCACATGAACTTTGAACGGAACATGCGCACGTGTTAGGAAGCCTTTACCGGACACTAACCCAAGTAAACCGCAAGCTATAGATGTTTAGAGTCGATGATAAGGAATGCATTCATAGAGGATTGTCTGCCCAGCACTTCTCATAAAGATAGTATTTCATCTCTACTGCTTGCGCACGTCTAGTGCAATTTCCTGCGTTACGGTATTCACTGCTACTCGCGCATCGCGCAAAACCCCCAATAACTCACGCAACCCCCGTTTTCTTAAGTGTAGGTTACTGGCTAAGACTCACTGCTTGCTCCCTGTGGAGATCGACCCTTACTTAACCGCTGTACTAGTGGGAGAGGAAGGATTATATTTGACGCGCACGACGACGCGCGATCAGTAGGCCATACTAAGGCGGCCTAAGAGTCTGTATAAATAGCCATGTTTTGTGTCTGTAAGAGGCAGAGTTTGGAGTGAGATTTCGAAAAACAAGTGTAGGCATTAAAAATTTATTAAAATGCTTAAAACTAGTTTAAAATGATTATTTTGAATTAATGTAATTTTTTAATTCAATTTAATTATTTTAAATGAAGTATGGGCCGGACTCGACAAATTAAATAATCATTTGGGTCATAAGTGGCTAATGGGCCGAAACTTACTAAAAGCCCACAAAGGAGGCCCAGTATTCGAGCCCAGTAAATTCTCTATAAATAGAGAGTTCATGATTCATTTGAGGGAAGCCAGAAACCCTAGATAAGAAGACTTCTCTGAGAAAAGCAACATTGCAAACAACAAGTACGCAAATTGTACCGTTTGCTGAACTTTCTTCAAGAAGTGTCAAGCGTCAAGTGAGACCAAGTCATCGCGACCCTTGCTTACGCCACTCAAATCAGAACTGTTACGTAGTAGAATCAGAGAGACTCTAGAGATTGTACACATAAACTTTCTGAAAAGCAATAAAATCATTTGTGCTTTGCAAAATAATTCGTCTACAAATTTTTGGTGAACCCGACGTGAAAATCTCTACCTCTCATCTCTACATCGTAACCAAAAAGGTCCACTGCTGCAATGTCTGCTTAACCAACAAGTCCACGCACTCCAGGTCAGACTTACGCTGCAGCTCTCCTCAACAACTCTCCTCCTGCAAACATGCAACATGTTGGTGTCTGCACCAGAGGCATGGCAAGAAAGATTGCTGTCAACGCAGCTGCTACCAGCTTACGTGCTGTAAATGTTCCAACACGTGAGCGTACGTACACTACTGCCTCTATTGCTGCTGCAGCTAAAGCAATAATTGCCTCTCACTCTCCACATCAAAAGAAGAGGGAAGGCGACAAAGCTAGCACTACATCTTCACCAAACATGAAGGTGGTTGTGCAAAAGAATGCTGAAGTCTGCAAACTTGATGTGGATACTGTCATGACAATCGGAGCTAAATCTGTAGAGGAACAAATGGCTGAAATGAAGGAGATGCTCCAACAAGTCTTGAAAGATAATGAAGAAAAGAACCAAAAAATAGCAGAACTTCAGAAAGAGATGAATGGACTGATTGAAAAGGAGAAACCCAAAGAAGTCGAACCGGATGTCGTATTGGATAACAATAATGCCGGCATGATTGTGGTGGAAGACACTGTTAAGAACGAAGGTGTCATTTTCAATGAGAAACAACTACAAACATTGATAACGAATGTGGTGAAGTGTCAAATGGGCGGAGAATCTTCTGGTAGTTCACGCTATAGCAAACCGTATACCAGAAGGATTGATGCGTTGCGGATGCCACTTGGTTATCAACCTCCTAAGTTCCAACAATTTGATGGGAAGGGTAACCCAAAACAGCATATAGCTCATTTCATAGAAACTTGCAGCAATGCTGGTACAGAAGGAGACTTGTTGGTGAAACAATTTGTCCGTTCTCTAAAGAGTCTCGCCTTTGATTGGTATACTGACCTACAGGCAGAATCCATTGATAGCTGGGATCATATGGAAGATGAATTTTTAAATCGCTTCTACAGTACCAGACGGGTCGTCAGCATGAGTGAGCTGACGAACACTAAGCAGTGGGAAGATGAACCTGTGGTGGACTATATCAACCGTTGGCGCGGGTTGAGTCTTGAATGCAAAGATCGCATAAGTGAAACTTCCGCTGTGGAGATGTGTATAGATGGGATGAGTTGGGAGCTTCTGTACATTCTTAAAGGCATCAAACCCAGAAGTTTCCAAGAGCTAGCTACACGAGCCCATGACATGGAAATTACAGTAAAAGGACACGGAAAGAGTCGTGCATCCTATTCTAAGCCATCTGTCGAAAAGAAGGAATTTAAGAAGATGGACAAGACTGTGAAAAGCACTTCTAAAGAGGCCATGGCTATCAACAGTAGCAACGCTCCAATAAAGATATCAGGGAAACCTAAAGAAGATAAGAAGAGATTTGCTACAAATGACCTTAGGCGCGACAAGCCGACACTAAAAGAGTTGCAGGCTAAGAAATACCCCTTTCCTGATTCGGACTTGTCAGGAATGCTAGATGGTCTGCTAGCAAATAATGTGATCCAGTTGCCTGAACCAAAGCGGCCTGATGAAGCAAACCAAACTAATAATCCGAAGTATTGCCGTCATCACAGATTGGTAAGTCACAGTATCGAAAATTGCATAACACTGAAAGAGTTGATAATGAGGCTAGCTAAGGAGGGGAAAATACTGCTCGATGTCGATGAAGCTGCGGAAACAAATTATACCACAGTGACTACATGCAAAAAGCCTCTTCAGGAATCACAGTTTTGGTATAAAAGCAACATTCGATTTGGAAGCTTCAAACCAACAGAAGTATGGATTCAAAGGCAGCCAATGTTGTCAGAATCAGAAAAGAAGGTTTGTGATAATGCACCGCAAAATGTGCAAAACACAGACGAGGATGATGAAGGATGGACCGTTGTAATACGAAAAAAATCAAAGAAGCGGGTAAACATTCACAACCTGATCTCCGTAAAAGAAAGCAGAATACCAGAAAGAGGTTGTATCACCAAAAAGGAAAGAAGAAACCAAACCAATCCCTATTACTTTGAAAGATTTCTTTCCAGAAGGTTACTTAGAAAAAGTTATCGTCAACACTATTTAGATGACAACCGATGGAGGTGACAAGGAGAATGAAGTACGGGAGAGTCAGACTTCAACCACCATGATACCACCACAACCTAACCTCGGTGAACAAATCCTCCAACTACCTGACAAGATGCAACAACAGGTGGATACAAGCCAAAACTCCAAAGGATGTGAGGATAAGGTCAAAGACGGAGAGGAATCAGTGGAGAGTTTGATCAAATGCATTTCATGTCATACTGCTTTGACATTCTCTGATGAAGATCTTTTCCTTGGGTCTAAACCCCATAACAAACCTTTATACGTATCTGGTTACATCAGAAAACAAAGGATAAGCAGAATCCTTGTAGATGGAGGCTCTGGTGTAAATCTTATGCCGAAAGCAACAATGAATGAATTGGGAATCACAACTGATGAACTCTCGAATAGTCGCATGGTGATTTATGGCTTCAACCTGAATGGCGAGCGCGCGATTGGTATGATCCGCGTGAACCTCACTATGGACGAACTATCTTCGAACACTTTGTTTCATGTCATAGAATCAAGAACATCATTCAAATTGTTACTCGGTCGCCCATGGATGCATGAAAACGGAATTGTTGCTTCAACCCTGCACCAGTGTTTGAAGTACTATCGCGGAGGTGTGAGAAAAATAAATGGAGATGTCAAACCATTTACTAAAGCCGATTCATTCTACGCAGACGCCAAATTCTTTGAAGAAGAGGGAACTTCAAGTGAGTTGTTACCCTCTATTATCTCTTCGACCGGAAAAGGGAATAAAAAGAAGGAGAGTGTCTTCAAACCTAATACGTCTACAGTCGATGCACAGCTAAAAGTGGTACAAACAGATCAACCAGAGACAACCCGGAAGCTAGATCCCTCAACAGTTGTTAACAAACAAGATTTAATGCCCAAGACTACACCTCCAGTCTTGCGTTACATTCCGCAATCTCGACGTAAGAAAGGAGAGAGTCCTTTCACGGAATGCCGAAGTTCTACAACCAAGCCCGGGGAGGATAAAAAAATTAAGAAGAATGTGAAGCAGGAGTGGGTGGAAAAAGTTGTGATCCCTTTACCCAGCTCAGGTCGAGCACAATTTGTAAATCCTCCGCCGACAGGATGTGTTTTTTCATCTAACGAATCATTGGAAAGAGAGCAAGAGTTGGAAGGTAGATTTGATTCCAACGCATACAAGTTAATGGAGAAGTTCGGGTACGATTTCAAAAATCCGTCTCCACTTGGAAACATGATCAAACCTCATACTTACACAATCGGTCAAATACAAGGAACAACTCCTAAACAAGCCGGTTTGGGGTACGAACTTCCACCGCCCGTGAAGATTTCTGCTCGCGCGGGAAAGGCACATCTTCAGCTCTGTACATTACGACAGAAGAAATTGAAGAGAACGAGGAAACTAACTTGCGACCACAGGCAAGTTCTATCTTTGATAGAATAAGGCCACCTGTCACTAGAGCACGACCTTCTGTTTTTGACAGAATGAATACACCAGATCGCAGAAGAAGTCGACAAGATACTCTCATAAGAAATCGCTCTTCCGTTTTCAACAGATTGGGTGAGCAGAGTACAGGAACCAATAGCGACCCATCTGATGCTCTTCATGATCACGAGCAGACAGTTTTTAAACGATTACGTAGCTCCACGAGTTCGGTATTCAATCGCTTGAGAACGCCAGAAGAATGGGCCGAAAAACAAGATAGTGATGAAGGTGAAGTAGTAACAATCTATCACATTACAGTTGAATAAGTAGATGATGAAAATAAGGAAATAGAGGCTGATCAAGCTCCGAACACACTTGAAGACGGGGGGCAGTCCACAGTAGATGACCTGAAAGAGTTAGATCTTGGAACTTCAGAAGATCCACGACCCATCTACGTGAGTGCCTTGCTTACTGAGCAGGAAGAACACGAATATCACGCGCTACTAGCTGAGTATAGAGATGTGTTTGCTTGGAACTACACAGAGATGCCGGGGCTTAATCCGAATGTAGCAGTCCATCGGCTAGCGATTAAGAAGGGCACTAATCCTAAAAAACAATCTCAACGACGATTCAGGCCAGAGTTAGTTCCTGAAATTGAAAAGGAAGTCAACAAACTCATTGATGCTGGTTTTATTCGTGAAGTTAAATATCCAACATGGATTGCAAACATTGTCCCTGTCAGAAAGAAGAACGGACAATTGCGTGTATGTGTTAACTTTCGAGATCTCAATGAAGCATGTCCAAAGGATGATTTCCCATTACCTGTCACAGAACTCATGATTGATGCCACAACCGGACATGAAGCACTTTCTTTCATGGATTGTACGGCAGGATACAACCAAATACACATGGCGCCTGAAAATCAAGAAGCAACTGCTTTCCGCACTCCAAAAGGGATCTTTTGCTATAAAGTTATGCCTTTTGGATTAAAAAATGCTGGTGCCACATATCAACGTGCAATGCAAAGAATGTTCGAAGATATGATGCACAAGACGATAGAGTGTTACGTTGATGATGTGGTCGTTAAATCAAAAGAAAGGAAAAATCACAATGGGGACCTTCGTTTAGTGTTCGAAAGACTCCGAAAATATCAACTAAAGATGAATCCACTTAAATGTGCATTTGGCGTAACTTCCGGAAAATTCTTAGGATTTGTGGTTACACACAGAGGCATTGAAATCGACCAAACAAAAATCAAAGCCATCCAAGAAATGCCCGCACCAAAAAATTTGAAAGAACTGCGCGGCTTGCAAGGGCGTCTTGCTTACATTCGAAGGTTCATCTCTAACCTCGCAGGACGTTGTCAACGCTTTAGTCACCTAATGAAAAAGAATGCTCCATTTCATTGGGATGATAAGTGTCGCAAGGCCTTTGATAGCATAAAGAAGTACTTGTCATCTGCACCAGTACTGGGGGCACCAATTCCGGGAAAACCTCTGATTCTTTATATCGCTGCACAAGAACGATCGTTGGGGGCAATGTGTGCTCAAGAGAATACTGAGCGTAAAGAAACGGCTTTGTATTATTTGAGTCGAACTTTAATCGGAGCTGAGCTGAATTATTCCCCCATTGAAAAGATATGTCTTGCGCTAGTATTTGCTGTTCAAAAGTTGAGACACTACATGCAAGCACATACCGTACACGTGGTTTCTAGGGATGACCCAATTAAATACATACTTTCGAAACCTGTCCTCTCCGGTCGATTGGCAAAATGGGCAATGCTCCTCAAGCAGCATGATTTAATATTTGTTCCTCAAAAAGCAACCAAAGGCCAAGCAATAGCAGATTTCTTTGCCGATCATCCTGTTCCAGCTGATTGGGAGCTCTCCGTTGACCTTCCTGGTGAAGGAGTGTTCTACATTGATATTCTACCACCATGGCAAATGTATTTTGATGGGGCTGCGAGACGTGATGGAGCAGGAGCAGGAGTTGTTTTTATATCTCCAGGAAATCATCTTCTCCCATACTCATTTACACTGACTCAGTTGTGTTCAAACAATGCGGCGGAATATCAAGCTCTCCTATTGGGACTCCAAATGGCACGTGAGATAGGCATCAAAGACATGGATATCTATGGGGACTCACAACTCGTGATTAATCAAACGAAGTAAAAAAGGAAGACTTAATCCCTTTTCACAAAAATGCGACCCAGATGCTTAACATGTTCGATTCAATCAACTTAGGACATGTTCAGAGGAGTGCCAATAAGTTGGCCGACGCGCTTGCAAATCTTGCAGCCAACTTGGCACTGGGGGCAGAAGAGACCATGTCCATTCCAGTTTGCAATCGTTGGGTCGTTCCACCATTCGAAGAGTGCGACGATGTAGAGACGACTAATATGGTTTGTGCTTATGAAGTAAACAAAGAGGATTGGCGGCAACCTATTATTAACTTCTTGGATAACCAGATATTGCCCGATGATCCAAAACATAATATAGAGATACGTCGACGCGCTCCCAAGTTTATACATTACAAAGAAACGCTCTACAGACGGTCTTTTCTTGGACAATGGCTAAGGTGCCTAGGAGAAGAAGAGGCGATGGAAGCTATGCAGGAAGCCCACGCTGGAGTCTGCGGCGCTCATCAATCAGGTCCAAAACTTTATGATCGCATAAAAAGAATGGGATACTACTGGCCTAGCATGGTGCAAGATTGCATGGACTTTGCGAAGAAATGTGATGCATGTCAATTTAATGCGAACTTCATACACCACCCACCAGAGCCATTACACCCCACAATTTCATCATGGCCATTCGAAGCATGGGGACTTGATGTGGTAGGACCAATTACTCCAAAAGCCTCTAATGGACATGCATACATCCTTGCTGCTACAGACTACTTCTCTAAATGGGTAGAAGCAATTACACTACGCGAAGTTAAGAAAGAAAATGTCGCTGACTTTATCCGGACACAAATCATCTACCGGTATGGCGTGCCACAACGAATCATAACAGACAATGGAAAACCTTTCTTCAACAAGCTAGTGACAAGTTTATGCGAAAAGTTCACATTTAAACAGTACAAATCATCAATGTATAACGCGCCTGCAAATGGTTTGGCTGAAGCTTTTAACAAGACATTGTGCAACCTGTTGAGAAAAGTAGTGACAAAGTCAAAACGTGATTGGCACGAAAAAATTGGTGAAGCGCTATGGGCATATCGAACAACGTACAAGACACCTACTCAAGCAACCCCGTATGCTTTGGTGTACGGAGTATAAGCTGTGTTGCCCTTGGAGCTTCAAATTCCATCCATGCGCATCGCTATTCAAGAAGGACTGACTTGTGATGAAAATGACCAACTACGGTTAGCAGAGTTGGAAGCTCTTGACGAAAAAAGACTACAAGCACAACAAAGTTTACAATGTTATCAAGCAAGACTCTCACGTGCGTTTAACAAAAAAGTGCGTCCTCGCTCTTTTCAAGCAGGTGACTTAGTTTTGGCAGTCAGAAGACCAATCATCACCTCGCACAAGACGGGAAGTAAATTCAAGTCAAAATGGGATGGTCCATATGTAGTGAAAGAAGTCTACACAAACGGTGCCTACAAGATTGTAGATCAAGATGGATTGTGTATTGGCCCAATCAACGGAAAGTTTTTGAAGCGGTACTATGCCTGAATCTACACAGAAAAAAATATTGTAACTCCTAAGCAAGAGTATAAACTGCGTAATAAGGAACTACGTTGGCTTGATCTTGCAAATTGTAATGCAAGTACGTAGGCAGCTTGAAAATGAAACAAGTACAACCACAACAAAAAAAAATATTGTAACTCCTAGCCCGCAAGAATTTAAATTGTGAACGGCTAAAATAAAATAAATAAAATTTCAAAAAAAAAATGAAGTCACAAATAAAAGCATATGTGGAATTTAACGTATCGCGACATCGAGACTCTCTCTCCTCTCTTCGAGCATGTCCTCCATCCTTTTTTCAGACTGGCAATCTCCTGCTGAGAAGTACTCTGCACAGAAATCAAATTCTCTAACTTCAGCTGAAGTGACTCGACTTTTGATTTGGCCGCCGAAATTACTTCAAGCTGCTGACGATGTTGCTCTCTTAAATTTATTTCTCTAGCCTCTAAAGCAGCTTTCTCCTGGACTATTATAGACATCTCCACCTCTTGACTATCTCCAACCCGTAGCACTTCCTCAAGAGTCATTTTAGCTGATTCGAGATTCACCGTAACATCAGAGACGTCGCTCGTGAGCTGTTTATCACGAGTAGTGACCTGCTTCACCATAAGAAATGCTTCAACATCTCTTGAGTACCCGTCAACCACGGCCTGAACGTCAGAAGGATCGCCATCCAACTTTCGAATGCTCTCATAAACATTAACGGCACTTGCTACGACATTCTGGACTTTTTCAAAACGGACTGTCTTCAAGGGCTGGAGCAAACGTCTCTTCATGATTAACACGGCCTCATCTGTAATATTACTGCTCATACGAGCAGGTTGAAATGTAGAAAAGGAGGATGTAGGGCGAGCATCCATTCGTCCACTAATACGGGAAGAGCCGTCATGAGGGCTAGAAGCATGCAAATTTCTTGCCGAATGTTCACCAGTGGAAGATGACGAATCAGAAACCTGCGGAACCTGTTGCGGTGTCGGTGGAGGAGGCTTTCCTTTCCCGTAAAATGTTTTTTGTACAGCTCCAAGTAGAGGTTCATTAATAAGGTTTGGAACTTCTGCTGCTAAGTCAAGACCCTCCTGAAAAAAAAAAAAAAAAAAAAAACGTATCTATAGAATCAAACAGGAGTCACTGAAATAGAAATTATTAAAATAAATGGGGAAAGTGGAATACCAAGGCGGCACACGTAGCAGGGGCATCGAAGGCCGTGCGCAAACTGTCAAGCATAGTAGGCGTCACAAGTGTTTTCTTCTTCTTCCCTCCACGACGATGTTTGAAGTTAGTCTCACTAGCGTCATCACTACTGAGCTCATCGACAGTTCGTTTGTTAGCCGAGAGTACATGTACTTCCATCACTTGCGTCACAAGAGGAGCTGGGGTTCCTATATCCCCAGTTGGTGGATCACTCACACCTTCTCGGATGATAGCTTTATCCTTTTTCGTGCACTCAACACCCGATACAAGGAGCTGGACTTCCCTTCTTAAATCACTCACATTCGCTCTGCTCCACCATTCTTTGAACTCATCGGTAGTCAAGGCTGCCCAACTCGACGAATAACCCGGTACAATCACTTCACTATGACTACCCTCAAATAAAAGCATTCTAAGATAAAACAGAGCCACAGAGTATCGTGCAGTACCCTCTATATCACGCTTGAGCGCACCCCGAACTGTCTGAAAATAACCAAACTGCCTGCTAAAGCGAGTCGGACTGTAGGGTTCCAAGACAAAGGAATTGCCGCGACGTAGCGAAAGAAAGTCGTGCGAAGTGAGATAACGTAACTCATTATATTGACGTCGAGTGCATTATTGTCAAGAATAGACTCATGTTTATTGTTTGAAAACTTGAGGCTCAAAGCTTTGAAGGAATGACCCTCATGGATCAACTCACGAGCAGCAATCGCACTCGTATAACTTCTAGCACATTGGTGACCTCCGTAAAGGACCATTAAGGGACCTGGGGGAGGATGATCAGATTTAAAGTGAGTACCAAAATAATGAGCCAACCACCCGTACAAGTAATGAGCCGGAAAAAAGGAGTTAGACAAAGCAGGTTTCGGGGCAACCATCATTGCGTTCAGACCATGATAGATGTTAGCCAGTACCGGTGCTGCTAAACTAAAACGGGCACCGCTTGCCATCTGAGTAGCCACCTCAAACGTACCTGGCCTAATTAACCTATCCACGTGATATGGTAGCACGAATACACATAACCAACATGATATGAAGGCTGCCAGATAGGTCGTCTTTCTCTCTTCTTCGTCAACGATGCCGAGTACAGAAAATATCTCTAATTCCTCGGGAGCCCAAGTAGAAGATTTAGCAGGAACGTCCCCACTAGGATTAAACGTTTGTTTCGGACGAGCCTCTGATTCACGAACTCGTTTCTTGCGCGGCTTTTCATAATGAAGCTTCCGTTTACACCAGAAATTTATCCATTGGGTGGCACGAACTTTATTTTTAACTTCAGGTTGATCGTCGAGGCGACAATACGCGCTAAACAAGTGCCCACATGCCCGGGAGATCAGCCTCTTGCCATCTGGTCCGCGTGCTTCCATAGCACTATAACTGGGAACTGCTTCGTCATAGATATGACCTACCACAGGCAACCCGCCGAGCTTAAAAAGATCCCAAAGAGAAATTGACCACTCGCCTGTTTGGGTATGTAGAGTATTGGTTTCCGGACACCAACTCTCACAAAAAGCACGTAAAATGTTGTTATCATGGTCATACGAGTATAGAGAAGCATAAACAGCAGCTAAAATGCGGCAAGTATCCAGCTCAGAGGCATAACGAGCAATGACATCTTCTACCCATTCCCAGTATAACGGTATGTAAGAGAATGCACCAGGGATCTTCAGATAACTACTACCCCACTTTGAGGAGTTATAAATGATTCTACGTCCGAGCATAGGAAATTGATGGTCTACAGGATCATCTTCCTTTGAAAGACTCCTAAGGACATATGTGTCCTCCTCACCCCTTTTGATAGTGTGGCGTACTGTCATCCTCGCATGAAACCTTTTTGTCATCTCAGTTAAATCCAGCGGAGTCTCTGGACGTAGCATCGATCTGCGTACAGGAAACTTATGTCTAGCCTTAGATGTTCTACCTGTAGGGGTATCCATGACACAAAGATACCAATTCCCATCTTCCGGAAAATCTTTAAAGTACACCATTGTTTGCACCTGAGAAAACAAATAATATAATATATAAGAAGGTACATGCATACCCACTATATAAAAAAAAATGAGAGTGTGATTGTCATAATCTTGGCATCGTTAGGTTTGGACGACAATCTCCGCTCAGACTACTGTTGGGATTACCGCCGCTGTAAAAGCAACTGGGTTCCGAATCGTCCAAGTATGGTTATCATCAGACGATAACCAACACTGAAACTACTGTTGGGATTACCGCCGCTGTAAAAGCAGCTGGGTTCCCAACCGTCCCAGTATGATTATCATCAGACAACAACCCCACTGAAACTACTGTTGGGATTACCGCCGCTGTAAAAGCAACTGGGTTCCGAACCGTCCAAGTATGATTATCATCGAACGATAACCAATACTGAAACTACTGTTGGGATTACCGCCGCTGTAATAGCGGCTGGGTTCCCAACCGTCCCAGTATGATTATCATCGGACGATAACCAACCCTGAGACTACTGTTGGGATTACCGTCGCTGTAAAAGCAGCTGGGTTCCCAACCGTCCCAGTGTGATTGTCGCTGCTTCAAGATCACCTTTCTGCCCAACACAAACAAAAGCAAAGCATACCGATACAAACATAATATTTATCATAAAGGTGATCACACATACAGTTAAAGAGCTAAATAAGCTACTGAACGATGATGTCAACCAAATCCCGCTGACTTATCACCAAGAAGGTAAAGAGTAGCAGTTATATGCAAGACATGGACCGTGAACCTGCACAAATCAGAGGTACCATTGAAGAGCTGAATCGGTTCAAAGATAGCAGCCGTATCAAAAAAAAAAAAGAATCTATGGATAATCAGTTGGAAGACCTTGATCTTAAGCTACAACATATATTGGCCACCACGAAAGCTAGCCAGGAAAATCAAACCATGTTAAACTCTATGACTTGGGATATGGAGAATCTAATACAGGATCTGAAGGCAAATATTTTAAATGTTGAATGCCGTGCTGATGGTGCGGAGGCAAAGGGTCTTGTGTTATCTGAATCTAATGCTGAATTAAACGAGGAAGTGAGCTTCCTTGGGAACAAATTGGAGATGCTGGAGGCATCGGAACAAGAAACTAACAAAATAAAAATCGGATCCGCTAAGAACATTGAGATGCAGTCTAAAGTCATAACAAGCTTGGTTATGCAACTAGCTACGGAAAGAGACCGTCTTCATGAACAGTTGCTTGCGTTAGCAAAGGAGAACAAATTATTGGCTGTTAGATTACATGCAACAATAAAGATCAACTCGGTCCTGTTGACACTAGGAAACATCCATGCGCTGGAGAAAACATCCATAAAGATACAAGCAGTGAGGAGGGAACTCTAAAATTTGGTTCCATGTTCTGAGATGAGCAATGGAACTAATACATATTCATGGGAGGCTGGAGAAAAGAATGCTAGGCCCACTTCAGAGCTTGAAACTGTGAGGAGAATTGATAATCAAGTTTTGAAGAAGAAAATAACCTGAAGAGGATTAACCTGAACACAAAAGCGCAGCGAACGAAGGAGGTCAATACGCGGTGACAAAGCGGCGGAACCTGCATCCACAGAGATAGTCTACATAAAAAAAAAAAAAAAACATAAACAAAAAAAAACGCAGCAGAACACCAAACAAGACGAACCAAAGACTATGTAGACTCACAAGGAATAAACAGTCTTCGTCTGCAGCAGACTATAATATCGAATGGAAAACCCTAGCGCAAGCCCAACTATTTATATGAGCTGAGATTTCCTACTTCGATTGAAATATTCAAAATCGAAAAGATATAATCAAATCAGGATATAAAAAAAAAATATATAATAAAACGGGTTGACAAAGAAACAAGGAAATCGGAAACTTAGAAACCTGTGGTTTTCATCGGCTGGTCTTCAAAGACTGCTCACCACAAACTTGGTGCTTGATGCAAGCTGAGATATAGCACCAGCAAGATTAAATCGCAAACGAATAAACAAAACACTCCATATGGCGTCTTATTTTTCGAGACGTAAATTGCAAACCTATCCTCCATACGTGAAATCAAATCAAAAATCGAAATCAAACCAAAGTAGAAGAATGAGTCGCTGTGGAGAGCTGCCCATTGAACACAAGATAGCACATGTTCTGATTCAAATCAGAACAAAAGAAAAGGCATCAAAAGAGTAAAGGAATAAGTAAGAGACGCACCAGATCTGACATTTTGATGAGACCTTCGAGCCTGGAATCGTGCTCGATGTTTATCATGTGAAACTCGATTCTACCACACCAATGACGCGATCCCTGAGGCTCTAGAAGATGCCTGATCTTGTCATCATAAACGTCGACGGCGAGAACCGTGTGAGGCGTTTCGGACATAAGCTTCTCGCAGAGGTGAGATCCGATGAATCCCCCGGCACCGATCATGCGAATCTTCATCGGATTTATCAGATTGCCATCCAGATCTACTCTCCCCGCCATTTCTGATTTTTAGATTGAGATGTCGATTTCCGGTAGGTTGATGATGATGCTGAATCGTTGATGAATCCCGTGGAGGCGAGTTAGTGTGAACGAACGAGAGAGATAAAGAAAGAGAGTGGTGTGGCTTTTCAGTGAGAAGGAGAAGAAAAGGTTGGTGTTTATAGCCTTGTGTATAAATTAAAGTCATGTTTATTTTTAATAAAGATTACATGACTTTAATTAAAAAAAAAATCAGGAACAAAATATATTCATCAAATCGGATAACGAGATGATGACTCACGAGAAACAAGTGTTGTTACGACAAGTTTGGCAACTCTCAATTTAAATAATTTCAGGTCAACCGCCAAATCGGTTAACGACAGGCTGACCTAGAAAAAAAAAAATGATGTGGGCAATCCCGTAACTAGCGAATGCTCACACAAATTCAAGTCAACCGACAAGTTGGATAACAACAGCTTAACTCAAATGAAATCGAGTATTCATACAACAAGTTCGACGCTCTCTGACTTCTAAATGAACCCACATGACTCAGAACCACACCACGCGAAAGCACACATTCAAATGGCACGCGCGACTTGGTCCTGAGGGGGCAATTTGTAGGCATTAAAAATTTATTAAAATGCTTAAAACTAGTTTAAAATGATTATTTTGAATTAATGTAATTTTTTAATTCAATTTAATTATTTTAAATGAAGTATGGGCCGGACCCGACAAATTAAATAATCATTTGGGTCATAAGTGGCTAATGGGCCGAAACTTACTAAAAGCCCACAAAGGAGGCCCAGTATTCGAGCCCAGTAAATTCTCTATAAATAGAGAGTTCATGATTCATTTGAGGGAAGCCAGAAACCCTAGATAAGAAGACTTCTCTGAGAAAAGCAACATTGCAAACAACAAGTACGCAAATTGTACCGTTTGCTGAACTTTCTTCAAGAAGTGTCAAGCGTCAAGTGAGACCAAGTCATCGCGACCCTTGCTTACGCCACTCAAATCAGAACTGTTACGTAGTAGAATCAGAGGGACTCTAGAGATTGTACACATAAACTTTCTGAAAAGCAATAAAATCATTTGTTCCGTTATTTTGTGCTTTGCAAAATAATTCGTCTACAACAAGCCTTTAAAGTTTGAGACTCTGTAAAATATTTTGGAGTAATAAAACCAAGCTTTCTATTTGGAAGATTCAGCAGACCACTTGTAAGTTTTTTGTATTCTGTTTACAAATATTTTGTATATCTAACATGAATAGCCTCATAGGCTAATTCCCCCAGATATGTGAAGTCGTTGATGATACCCACACATTGCTTGTGGCTAATCCTAGAGGAGCTCAGGACTAGAAGTCTTAGAATTCAAATGTATTTGGTACCAGTATCGCATAATATTTATGTAAGTGAATTTTGTAGCCAGACGTGAAATTCTGGGTTGCTGGTTTTAAGAACAGGCCTTGATTGTATGAAAGGGCTAGAACCTGATTCTCCGCTGTTTCCCCTGTAGCCCGTTTGAGCCGAGGATGGCGTATTGGGTATTTTGGGGTTTTATCGTGCGGGTTGGTCGGGGTCTAGTGTAGAAGTATAGTCAGGAGATAGTTCTTATTACTGCTGTAATTAAGGTTGTTAATCCTTACTCCCAGTAAAGTTTCATGTCTGTGCTTGCATGTACAAGATGAATTTACATTTAAATCTTATGTTGATACTGGCTGAACGAATCGGAGACTGAACGTATGCTGAATTGCCCCGTTGATGTGCATGTGGACATTCAGATGGGAGGTTTCGGCCTTGGGAAATGCTTTTTTTGTTGGGTTTTATGCTCTAATTCTATATGCATATGCAATGGACCGAGGCTGACTTTTTTGCTGCCGAGTCACAGCTCTGTTTCTCTGTCCATGTCTCAATGTTTAGTTCATGTTTAGATTTCAGGTGGCCTCTTATAGATGGTGCTACTTTGTTTTTATTGCACCAGCTTTGCTTGTTTACATTTGCCTGTGGAAGCCTGCAAATTTCAGAGTTTGTCGTGCAAACATACGAAGCTGATTGTCTTTGTGGGTGACTCTCTCTACAACTTTAGCTTTTGTTTGCACTTCATCATCTTTATGAATTAGTGTTCATGAGCTGCACCGTGATAAGCTGGTAATGCGATTGTCGTAAAAGGTATATGTGATGGACCTGAAGTTGTGAGGCGCCAGGCTGAACAAGATGCTTACTTGAAAGGTCTTAATGTGGATAGTGAATGCTTGTCTAACTTACGAGTTAACAATGTATTTGGACATCACACTTGGTCGGGAGTTGTTCTTGCTTATGTAGCACGGTCAACTGATCTCAAGAAACGATCAACGAATAAGAAACTTTTGGAAATCTCTAAGTTTAAAGAAAAATGAAATTAAAATAATTATTTTAATCTAAACTTATGACTTTATTGAATCACTTATGTTTGTGCGGATACTTTATAACATTGAACTTATGTTTGCCACATTTGATCCAAAGTTACCCGCACCTCAAGTAGTACTTCCTTTTGACACAGACTACAGCACCGTACTTCCTTTCATAAAGATTATCTCAAAATTAAAAAAAAAATCATAAAATTATAAATATTTAATAATGCGATTTCTATGGAGATTTTCATTATTTTGATTTGTTGCTTTCCGATTTCTTGCGGTTTCCGTTTCTATGCTACATAGGTTCTTCCAAGTCCACATAGCATGTATTATGCGGCCAAAGTTGAGATGTAAATAGTTTAGTCCAGATCCATGATAAGCAAAACAATCCAGCCGTCCCATTGCAAACCACGATTCCCCTTTCGTTCCCAATCTAGCACCAAGGACCTTTGTATAGCTTAATGCAATGCAAATCAGTCCAAGAACTTTCTAAAACGGCGTACCTCAAAAATTGAATGTGTACCATGCTATTTGAACCATATTCCATGATGATCCTAATATGCAATCCCCAAATAGCTTGACATTTCCACATCTATAAAACCAACTGGTAATTTCCATATTTTCAGTAAGTTGAAGTAACATGGTGATTTTAGCTACATCCTTATCTGCCAATTGCAAACAGGTGCATCAAAAGTTGACCACTGGTCAAAAACAAGACAACCCCGCAAAGTAAGAAGAGTGTTCTATCTGTTTATATGCATACACACTTTACACGAGACTCAAAACATCGATAGTCTATAAAAACCATCAGAGTCTACATTGACATCGTTAATAAATATTTAAACACGTGCAGAATAATGATAACAGCAAAGCTCAAATTGCATTATGTAACCCAAGTGTTGCAAGCTTCCATGCTTAAGAACTGGGTAGGAAAAAACACCATCTCATCAATGAATGATACCTGGCCAATGATCCCGCCCCAGAACCAGAGCGGGATCGGGGAATTGACCTTGATCTCTAACGACGAGAAGATTTTGCTTTCGGTGACTTCTCTTTTGGAGACTTGTCGTTCGGGGACTTTTCTCTGGAGGACTTCACTCGAGGAGACTTGCTGCAAGTTAATGTAAATTTACCATAAAATTAAAACCAATGAACGAAGTTCTAGCTGGCACTATGTAACCTGCGGCTGCGACTGCAGCTACGGCTGCTTCCTTTGCAGAGTGACCGACTGCGACTCCTAGATCGATCCCTCTTGGAGTCATATTCCTTCACCTAAGAGGAAAAAGTAGAAAATACACATGGCAAGGATTAAAACCTATTCATGAAAATAGAAAGGCTACGAATAAAATATGCAATGCACACAATGTCTTACACGAACATATCCCCGAGAGAAAGCATTCCGTAATTCTGAGTGTTGGATCCTTGAGTTTTGACAATGACAAACACTCAACTAATAAATAACCATTAAGTGTGCAGGTGGAGATACCAAAAGGGCAACTGAGTTCCGCTCTAGGGAAGGCTAGGAGGAACTCATGAAGGAGAATAAACAGCATAACCCAGTAAGGAAAGAATCCAACATATATTCGATTATCCGTCAGGCATAGTCGAATGCTACCAATATAGTATGGGATGTACACTGTATCTCCCAGATTATCTCTTCTTTAAATAAGGAAAACAAATTAAGTTTTGATTCTTTATTTAATTAAGAGATATCTGATTGGAACTCGGATTAAGGCTGATTTGGATTCTGAAGATGGCATACCAACCAGAAGCATTAATCCAAGATACTCGGAAGATCACATGTTGCCTTTTTAAGTAGCCAAGGCTGAGGTTGCGAGCAAGGCAGCAAAACGGTGAAGAGTGATGTGACTTCGGAGCTTTTGAACGGTCAAGTTCAGACAAGAAGGGAGGATTGTTTGACAGGCAGATTGAATCAAGAAGAGTCAAAAGAACAGCATATGTGCAGGAAGCAATAAGATGTTCTTTCTGTACTCGACATAGTAATCTGAATAAAGCAACAGTCCATCTTTCACAAATCCTTCCAGCAAACACTGGAAGGTAGTGGTTTTACTCATTGCTTTTTGGCATTGAGGTTTCCACTATAAATTGTGAGTGTTCGCATCTTCTTTAAGTTTTTTCATTACCACTGCAATCACAGAATCTCTCATTACATTACTACTCGAGTAACTTGTCCAAAATCTTAACACTGCAATACCTCTCGAGTAACCCAAAACTGAGTTACTCAAGAGGGAACACTAGCTATTATCCAACACTGAGTCATCAAGTTTTTTGATCTGCACATGCATTTGATTTTCTCACAACACAGCTCCCGAAAAGATGCTCTATTATGGACATGGGACAGAACATACTGCATATTTCATGTCCTCGTAGTTCATGTAGTCAGCAATTCCTGCTGTACCTGCATGGAATAAAACCTTAACAAACAACTCTAAAATGTTTTGTTTATGATTAAGCATACATATGTGTGTGTTGGATCGTGGTTAGTGTTCCGTAGCAAGTAATAAAAGGCTTTGTTCCTTGCCAGGTAATAAAGCAGCGGAAGTAAATTGTGCAGAAAGTAAATGGACTTGTTCAGTAATTTATAATGGAAACTCCGGTACCTTAATTAGTACCTGAGAGAAAAACCACCACCTTCTAGCAAGCTAGAAGGATTTGGAAATACTCTTGTATTTAAGTGTTTTGATCGGTTACACTTGAAATTATGCTCTAGCATCCAGACACTCCAATTCACTATCTGCTAGGGTATCCTCCAAAGGTTACCCGCACCTCAAGTAGTACTTCCTTTTGACACAGACTACAGCACCGTATTCAATTCCCTCCGGAGTAGCGAACTTCTCCTTTCTCGACTCTAGTCTTCCGAGCCTTCGCTGTTACGCTTATGGGTGTCAAGGACCTTTTCCAATTCACTACTCTAGTCGAAAGCTCTGCCTTCTCTTTTATATTGATCTCCTTGGAAAAGCCCTTAGATTTGCTCAACAGCAAATCCCAGATTTGTTGGGTAACAAATCCAAGATTCGCCTTCCAAATTTGGAGATGAATCTCTTAGATTGTCAAGGATTATCCCATAATAATCTTGACAATCTTTGACCGGATCTTCTCAATCTTGATCCTTATTTTGCTCAGAGAATTTAGGTAGAGATCGTAATCTCAGAGATTCTATCAGCTTCTGATTTCGTGTTGTGACGTCCGTTCCAGGGATCGTTCCCTGCACACTCAAGTAGCATTATTAGTTGGGTGTTTGTCTCATCAAAAACATGGAATGGACATACTCCAACAATTTCCCCTTTTTGATGATGACAAACACCCTCAACAATAAAACATAAATCAGCAATTGTTTCAACTAGCGTTCCCATCTTTCAACTAGCGTTCTCCCTTGTGTTCCCGTTAATAACCCTGCACTATTCCCCCTCAGAAAAACATGGACATATCAGTAGATACGATTTCCCACTCAGGTCATGCGTCGTCTCTATAATCTTCCCCCTTTTGGCATCATCAAAATGCACGGTCATGAAAAAGCAGGCATGAATAATAGATTAACGGACAGAGTGCATAACATTCAAAACAACCTGAGACCAAAATAGAAATAGGTAGAGCAGTAAGCAGTTTTCACAAGGTACCGACAAAGAGTACCTCTAGGTTCATGATAGAGAAATCGAAATGAGCCAAGAAAAGTGAGGATAATGTAGCTGGGAATAAAGTGGATAATCACGTTCAAGGGTCAGTTGGTTCATCAGGGACCCTAGGAGCAAGGGAGGGCTGCTGGATGATGGTGCTGATCCCTACGAATCCACCCGATCCCTTCCTTTCTATTGAACTTCATCTACCTTAGGTCGCTTTTATCCAGAGAGCAGGTTACCTCGTCCGTGCGTCCCTCCATACAATAGTTGATATGTAAGGATTTTCTTGATCACGATGGTGTAGGGGAGTGCATGGGCGTCACTATGATCATAGCAAAATCCTAGAACCGAAATCAAAATCAACAATACAGAATCTAGCAAATATTCGAATATCTCTTAGGGATATTTGAATACATCTAATATATATTATGAATATATATTAGATCACAAAGATTATATTTTAATTTAAATAAGGAAACAAGCTTGATTTGATTTGATTCGAATTTGGAAACCTGACGGATGGCGTACAAATCAAGCGTATCAATCAATGTATCCAAGAGATCACGCATTGCTATTGAGGTGACCGAGCTAGAGGTTATGAGATGGCGGGTTTTTGGGTGAACAAGAATGACGCGTGCACAAGGGGAGCAAGGTGTGAGATCTGTGTATTTGGACGGTATAGTTCAAGAGTGAAAGAAGAATTGTCCAAGAGTTGGATTGAGTCAAAAGTTACAAAAGAATAGCTTAGGCGTCGGAGGCGATAAGTTGTTCGTTTTCTATTTGATGAGACATCTAAATAAAGCGATGATTCGTCTTTCACAAATCCTTCCAACGGATACTGGAAGGTAGTGGTTTTACTCAGTGTTGGATTAGCATTGAGGTTTCCAATATAAATCGTAAGAGTTCATAATTTACAGTATTTTACTTTATTTTAATTCCGCTGCTATTACTGTGTTACCTACTGCAATACCTCTCGGGTAATCCAAAATTGAATTACTCAAGAGGGACGCTAACTAACGATCCAGCAGTTGGTATCAGAGCCAACTCTCTAAATTTTGAAGTTAGCTTTGCAGGAAAATGGTCTCGAGCAATTCAATCAGTGATTCCTTCTGGAAACCTCCTATACTGAACCCTGGAGAATATGATTGGTGAACTCAACAGATCGAAGCACACATTTGCTCACTGGATGGACAGTTATGGAGGATAATTGAGCAAGGAGCAATACCCATCAAGGATGCTACAGATTCAACCAAGGATAAAAAAAAAGAAGACTACAAAGATGAGGACTACAAGGCATTGGAGAAAAATAATCGCGCTAAGAAGCTGCTCTACGCTACTCTCTCTCCCGGAGATCTCAAGAAAGTCATGAAATATAAGACATCCAAGAAGATTTGGGATGGATTGTGCAGATTGTATGGAGGAAATGATGATATCAAGAGAAATAGAATATTGGCTGCATCCAAGGACTATGAGAACGCCATGCAAGGGAAGTCAGAATCTCTGGAAGACTTCCACACCCGCTTCCAAACTTACGTAGGACATGTGGAGTTTCTGGGAGAGGAAATACCTGAGTGGAAAGTCACACCACTTCCTCCAAGCACTAAACTCAAAGTGGGATGGCGTTACCCTAGCTCTGCAGGTGCAAAACAACATAAAAAGGATTACCCTTGAGGAACTAGTGGCTAAACTATAAAGCCACACTGGAATCCTTGAGAGGAAGATTTCTAGGCATGAACCTAACCACTCAAAATTCATTGCGCTCAAGATAGAGAGGGCATTTGACATAGCTCTAAATGACCAACCAGATGAGGATGAGGAAACTGCTCTCATGACCAGAGCTTTCAGAATGACTACTCTTAGAGGAAACAGAGGTCCTGCCAAAGTTAAACCCGATCAGAAGCATGGAAGACCAAAAGATAAGGACTTGGTATGCTATCACTGCTAAAAGAAAGGGCATCAGTCGTTAGACTGCAACAGTAAAAAGAGAGGAGAACCTCCAACGCAGAAGACCAAACAAGCAATGCTTACCTCATGGGGAGAGTCGGATCCAGACAGCGACGAAGAAACACTTGTGAGCGAAGGCTGCTTAATGGCTGGGTCAGGCACATCTGAGGTAATCATTGTGAATAATTTGATTATTTAGATTATTCTGACTCTTACTATATTGAAGTCATAAGAAGACTGTTAATGAAGAATGACAAGCTGAAAAAGACCATCGCAAAGAAAGATGAGAAAATAGCTGAGGAGGAACAGAAAATTGAAAAGTGGGTTGAAAAGGTTATGGAATTGGAAGAAGAAAGGACTCCACACAAAAACAGTGAGTCATCTGTGAGGAAAGCATCAACGAAGTAATAACTCTTCGGGATAAAGTGATTCAACTGAAATCTGACAACGAGGAGTTACTTCACTCTTTGCAAAATGCCAGAGCTAGCGAGGAAGAGATAAGAGATAAGAGAAAGGCTGATCAAAGAGCAAACTGCTCTTAAGTTGGAGGAGGAAAACAAGAACTTTGCAAAAAGTTTATCAGATTTGGAATAGGATACACCGATGAAGGAGGCGCACTAGACTTCTCAACTAAGTCAGCAAGAACCAAATCTAGAAAGGAACCTTGTACCGATGTAGGTCAAAGCTCTCATGGAAAGGTGAAGGCTCGGAGATTAGACTATCCTACTAAGCAGTCTTTTCCTTTTGATGCAAAGAAAGCATATCAAATCTAGAGGAGACAGAGTATGAACCAGCACCCTCCCAAGATAGATCTCTTGGCCTGTAAGAACAATAAGTCAGTTCCCGTTGGCAAAAGCAAATATGTGGGTCTGAAATGTCATCGAGTATGTTGGCACTGTGGAATAGAAGGACACTACAAGAGAGAAAGTCCCAAATGGAAAGGGATAGAAGAAAAGGTCCAACAAACCTACGGGAGAACTATGCCAAAGAAGTCCAGGACTCCGCCAGTGGAAACTCGACAGAGAACACACAGAATTCCTGCTCAAGGAACTGAACAGAAATACTTTCAACTCAACCTTATGAAACCTGGAAGGGGAGAGCCTCGAAATACCCCAAAAATCAAAATTGACTTATCTAATGCTTACTGTACTGGCATTATGCCTTCTAAACCCAACAAACCCAAGCTTGTCTGGGTACATAAAAATTAACTCTTCTTTTGCAGGTGGGAGCGATGACAGAACCTTAGTATATTGACAGTGCATGCTCAAGACATATGACGGGAAACCAAGGATGGTTCATCACTCTTCAAGAAATTTCTGGAGGATACATATTCTTCGAAAATAAGGGTAAAGGAAAGGTAGTCGGTACAAGGAAGGTAATTATTTCTGATAAGATTCATATTGATGATGTAAGTTTAGTAGAGAACCTTCAATATAACCTTTTGAGTGCATCTCAGTTATGTCTGGATGGAAAGAACCAGGTTGTCTTTAACTCCAATGAATGTTCCTTGAGATGTAAGAGTACATGAAAGACCATTCTGCGTGGATTATGCCGAAATGAACTATACATAGTAGACCCGCACTTCATACCTGACGAGGAAGTCTGTTTGTCAACCATTCATGACGATACCTTGCTGTGGCACAGAAGATTTGGACAAGTCTGCCTGATAATTTGGATTTGGACGAAGATTTGGACAGCTCTATAGGAATAGTCTGGCAGATAGACTGACCAAAGTGGAGAGCAAAACAGATAATTTGTGTGATGCTTGTGCAAGGGGAAAGCAAACCAGATCATCCTTCAAATCCAAGCAAACAGTAAGTACAACTGCTCCCCTCGAGAAGATTCATATGGATCCCTGTGGCCCTGTCAATATCCTGAGCAGAGGAGGTAACAATTATATCTTGGTTATTGTTGATGACTACTCTAGATTCACCTGGACATTGTTTCTCTCTTCTAAAGGTGAAACTTACAAAGAATTTGTAGTTTGGCTAAGATTAATTAAAAACAGAATAGAATGAAGTGTCACATCTATAAGAACTGACAATGGAACCGAGTTCAAGAACTCGATATTCATCTCACTTTGCAGGAGCAAGGGCATCAGTCACAACTTCTCTACCCCCAGAACCCCCCAGCAAAACGGTGTGGTGGAGAGAAGAAATAGAAATCTGGAAAACATGTCGAGGGCAATGCTTATTGCCAGCTCCATTCCTTGAACTTCTGGGCAGAGGCAGTAAACGCTGCGAGTCACATTCTGAATCGAGCCTCTTTGTGACCCTTGTTAGGGAAGACACCTTATGAGCTGCTCCTTGGAAGGAAATCAAATGTATCCCATCTCAAGGTTTTTGATTGCAGGTGTTATGTTCACAATAATGGGAAGGAAAACCTGTGTAAATTTGATCCGAGAAGTGATGATGGTATATTCGTTGGCTACTCAACACACAGTAAAGCTTATAAGTTGTACAACAAAAGGCTCGGAAAGGTAGAGGAAAGCATACATGTAAAAGATCCGAACTCGGAGCCCCTTCTGGAGGAAGACGAGGTTAAGCTGACTTGGAAGGAAGACTATGTCGACTGTTGACGTTTATTAATTTTGTACTCCAAATTCAGTGAATATGAAGTTCCAATGCAGGTCAAAAATAATTTGTAAACCGAAGTATTTCGGGTCGTCCAAGGATCAAACTAAGCTTATGCACTATGTAAAATCTAATTTCCGTTTAGCTATCTCGATTCGTATATTGATTTTCTGTAATGATTTGAATTAAAACAAGTAAGCTAAGATTCAATTACCAAATTTCAAGAAGATTCCAAGGTAGATTTCACTTGTCTAGTGTATTCCAATAGAGTGACAAATATGAACGGATGATTGACGACTAAAGAAGTTATGAATAGATCAATCTTCGAAACTAATTTCGCTCAATTTTGAATATCAATCTATTATGGAAGTCCAATCTCAATATTTCAATATGTTGATTCGCTCTAACATCCTCCACTGGTCACGAACCGTCGTTATGATGGTTAGTGAAAGAGTTCGGATTAAGTGTACCTAACCTCTACCTTATCTCTTTATGCTACTTTCGTATGTCAATAAGATCAAAGTCGGTTTTACTCTCGTCTTTCCTAAGTATGTATCTCTCAATAACGTACTTAAGTTAATACAGATTCCATGCTGGCATTCTTTCAAACATCTAGCATGCATAACTTAACATACTTGAGTAAACCATAACCCATCAATCATCCACCTAAACTTTCATTTAGAACATCTTCACAATACTTTTGAACACACTAAACAAGATTCATCAAACCTTGGAACAAAGTAGATTACCCTCGATACATGGAAAATGCTTTCATTGTTGTCATAGATAAAGATCGAGTTTACAAATCAAATTTTCTAATGAAACAATCGATTATAACCATGGACTAGAGTAACAAAGGATCGAAAAACCTATTCACTTCTTTTTTCTCTGGCTCCTTCTCCTCTCCGCTCCTTCGTGTCCCCCCAAAAAATCCAATTCCCCTCCTTTTCTTTTCCTCCATCGATTCAAATTCTGTGAAAATGAGCTGAGTTGTTCGTATCGATCATATCAATACGGTCGATACGGTCAATTACAGCCACACGATCAATACGGCCGTAGAGCAAAACTAAAGATTGGACACGGTCGTATCGACCGTGTCGACCGTACTGTCCGTATGGGTACGGTCAGTACGGGCGATACAGGATGGAGACGATTTGACGTCTTTTTACTTCTAATGAACGAAATTACTTCTAACTTTGCTCTCCATGGCGCCTGAGCTAATTGAGCCTGAAATAAGAAAGAGAGAGTGCATAAAGGTCAATAATACTCCAAAAACGAACGAAAACAATCAATAAACGCAAGAGAGAATCGGTCAGGAATCCAATGAGACAATAAACCCTAAACACTCCACACTTAAAATTTGATCGTCTCCAGTAAACAATCAGAACATGCTGTTTATATTCAACACTTTTTATCCCAACTTAAGCTTTGAATATTAGAGTGATGACCACCAAAGCGCGGGCTTCACAAACTCTAGCTACACACCTCACAGTAACACTTCAAACAAATTGCAATCAAAGAGTTTTCGGGCTGCGAAAGTGACAGCGCGTCGTCGTGCGCCTCAAATTAGAATTTATAACTCCTGTAACACACTAGCAAGCGGTAAGCAGGGTCGAACCCAAAGAGAGCAAATGAGTCGGAGTTCAATGAGAGTCACAGAAAAAGGAACGCAACTGAGGAATCAATTCAAAGAAAATCAGTTCGGGGAATACAATGCAACTAGTTATCACCGATCGAATACATGAGTAAGCTAGTAAATTCTGCCTTAGTCCAACATTCCCGCTAAAGATATGTCGACAATCAAATTCTACCTATTCTTAACCGCTAGGCCTTCGAACAAGTTCAATAGTTACTCGACTAATACTACAAATTGGTTCTACCGCTAGGTTTTCCCCAACAATGCAATCAAGTCAAGTGTAACGCAATTGATATCAATCTAGCTCACCGCTAAGCTGCACTAAATTGTCAATCAAAGCATTCGATTTCATTCATACAAGGGCAGCAATCCATAGCTCAAATCATGTACTCATTGACCTCAAACCATTGTTGCACTATAAATCCCCAAACTGAAATATTGATTTAGCTACTCATAATATCCATGAATACAATAGAAACTAGGTTCATCACACTACAGTACACAAACTGAGCTCAAAACAAGGCCGGCCGTGAACAGTAATTCCGGCCGTGAACAGTAACGGTGAATAGTAAAATGTGAACAGTAAAATGTGAATAGTAACCGGCCGTGAATAGTAAACTCCGGCGACTTTTCCAGCAGCTTCGCTCCAGCTCCTCCACTGCCGTGAACAGTGCCGTCCCGTGAATAGTGCTGTCCAGAAATGTCCACTTCAAGAGAGATAAATCTTTTCCCAATTTGTCCATGTCTTAGGTTTAGGGTTTTTTTTGGGTTGAACCATCTTCATTGAACCACATTGAACCAGTAATTGAACCAGCAGAGTTGACTTTGACCGCTGTTGACTTCTTGATCATGGATGAATGCTTCGAATTTGCGATAAATTCCAATGCGATCTTGAACATTCCTGCGATACGAAAACACTACAAAAGAGTAATCGATTCACGCAAAATGTAATAAAACTATGGGAATAAATAACTCAATGGAGCGTATAAATACGCTCCATCAAACTACCCCACACTTATTCTTGTTCGTCCCCGAACAACAACAAGACATGCAAGCACTCAAATCATTCCTATCATGCCATGATATAAACTTTGAAATTACTCGAGAAGTCATCCCTAATCAGTCAATCAATACGTGCTCACAATCATTCTCAAATAGTGATCAACAAGAACTAGAATGATATATGTTACCTTTAAGCTTGAGATGGGATTTAATGGATGACTAGGAGTTAGTCCTTTTTAGACTCCTAACTTCACTCTCTGGTTCAACTTCATAGCCACGCGCATACAACTGAATTTGCTTTCTTTGGCACGTGATGAATCCGAGTTATGAGAGGATCAACCTTTTTCTTTTCCTGTAGGACATATCTCTTGCTTTTGGACTTTGCTCTTTTTCGATTGCTTTTCTTTCACTTCTTGTAAATCTGATTTTTTTTCTTTTTCGAGCTTCTAATGTGAAATGTTTGCTTCTTGTCCTTTTTGAGCTTTGCTCTCCAATTTGAACCGTTCCAATCATAGCCTTCGAATGGCAGCATAAGGAACGCGTCCCGCTCTTTCTCATCCTTGCCCTTTCAGCGCGAGGCAAGATAGGGATTACCCACCCATTCCCGGTTACTCGGACTAGAGATAGGACGGTTTGTTTTCCTGTCCCACCACTGCATAACACTGCAATGATGGAGTCAATATCACCCCTCATAACTCGAAGCACCAACCTCCACAAATACAGTGCGCTACGCGACTAATCCTTTGAACCTCCAAATGAATGTCAAGTCCTTCTAGGACATTTCTATCAACTCCACATCCTGAAATATCTCAGCTCAAAAGAACATATAACATTAAAGCGCAAGCATCACAATATTTTGGAATTCATGGAAAGCATACATATCAAAACTTCAAAGAGAGGGCATCATCTCATAAAATCAGCATTTATATCACAGCACACTGCATCATCTCATTAATCCAGCAGCAACTCAGTAGCATAATCCTCATAAACATGGCAGCAAATGCTCACAAACTCAGCACTCTTAAAAAAAAACTAACGTGCTCTACTATTAACTAATGCAAGCTAACAAAGGCACACAAGATGAACGTAGCGCGCATACTAACTTCCCACCCCACACTTGAATCGAACCGTGTCCTCATGGTATAATCTAGGGAAGGAAAGGAAGCTCATGCAAGATACACACAAGAATTAAACAACTAACATGGCTAAAAAAAAAAAAAGTCAGAGAAAATTGCGCCCCAAGAAGACATTAGCCCACGCGCCCCAAGAAGACATTAAGTTGCTAAAGTGTGAAGCCGGCGCGCGGAGTAATGTTGCCTGGAGGAGCGTGACTCACTGAGATGGAAAACACCAAAAATTGCTATTCAAACACTCTAAGACTCTAATGACTTCTAACATGCATGACTCATGACTCTTTTAAACACTAAATAGACTCACACTAAAACTTTAAAACCGGGTTGCCTCCCGCAAGCGCCTTTGTTTAACGTCTTGGGCTCGACGATACCTCCCATTTCAAGCACATGCTGGTTCGGCCAATTGGAACTCCTCATCAGCTGGGATTTCTTCCCCGTGGTAGTGTTTGACACGCTGCCCATTCACCACAAACCTCTCGCCGGTACTTGGCTTCTCAAGCTCAAGAGCTCCATGATTGAAAACTTTGACAATAGTGTATGGACCTGTCCAACGAGAACGCAACTTGCCAGGCATAAGTTTAAGTCTAGATGAAAACAATAGTACCTTCTGCCCAATGTCGAATGTGCGTCTCAGAATAAACTTGTCATGGTAGAGCTTGGTGCGTGCTTTATAATCCGATTGGCACTCATAAGCCTCCAAACGCAGCTCCTCCAGCTCATTCAGTTGTAGCCTTCTCTCACTACCTGCACTAGCCAAATCAAAATTGCATGATTTAATTGCCCAATAGGCCTTGTGCTCTACCTCAACCGGCAAGTGGCAAGCCTTGCCATAGACGAGTCTGAAAGGAGAAGTCCCAATAGGTGTTTTGTAGGCTGTCCTGTACGCCCACAATGCCTCATCTAATCGCGTGGACCAATCCTTCCTTGAAGGCTTAACCATTTTCTCTAGAATGGACTTAATCTCCCGATTTGATATCTCAGCTTGACCATTCGTCTGTGGATGGTAGGCTGTGGAAACTCTATGATGCACTCCAAAATGTCTAAAGGCAGCCGCAACCCATTTGTTGCAAAAGTGCGAGCCTTGATCACTTATCACCGCTTTTGGGACTCCATATCTGCAAAATATGTTAGTGCGCAAGAAATCCACAACAGTTTTTCCATCATCAACTCTAGTGGCCTTAGCCTCTACCCACTTGGAAACATAATCAACCGCAACCAATATATATAGGTAACCAAAAGAAGAAGGGAAAGGTCCCATAAAATCTATGCCCCAAATGTCAAACACCTCATCAACAACTATTGGAGTTTGGGGCATTTGATTCCTAGCTGAAATGTTCCCTACTCTTTGGCACTTATCACAATTCTTACAATGGTTATGCGCATCTCTAAATAAATGGGGCCAAAAGAATCCACTATCAAGCAATTTCCTAGCAGTTCTCTTAGGACCAAAATGTCCACCACAAGCATGTTCATGGCAAAAATAAAGAACAGATGGGATCTCAACATCGGGCACACAACGTCTAACAATTTGATCAGCCCCAATCTTCCACAAACATGGATCATCCCAAATGTAATACTTAGAATCATGCTTGAGTTTTAATCTTTGAGCTCTACTGAAGGATGGAGGGAATTTACCTGCCACCAGGTAGTTAACAATGTTAGCATACCATGGTGCTTTGTCACTAATAGCGAATAAGTGCTCATCGGGAAATGTCTCAACTATGGGCAGCGCCTCTTCATCTCGCACCAATCTGCTCAAATGGTCAGCCACCGTGTTTTCAATCCCCTTCTTGTCCTTGATCTCTACATCAAACTCTTGAAGAAGAAGGATCCATCTAATCAGCCGCGGTTTGCACTCTTTCTTTGTCATTAAGTACCGAATGGCTGCATGATCAGAAAACACAATAACTTTAGAGCCAAGTATATAAGACCGAAATTTTTCAAGCGCAAAGACAACTGCTAAAAACTCCTTTTCAGTGGTGGAATAATTTCTCTGAGCGATGTCTAAAGTCCTAGACGCATAATGGATGACCACTGGTTTCTTCTCACTCCGCTGTCCAAGCACCGCACCCACAGCATAATCGCTGGCATCACACATGATCTCAAAAGGCTATGTCCAATCTGGAGCTTGCAGAATTGGGGCGCTGGTCAAGGCTGCCTTGAGCTCTTCAAAAGCTGTCTTGCAATGATCATCAAACTCAAATGGGACATCCTTTTGCAGCAGCCGCGACAATGGTAGGGCAATCTTCGAAAAGTCTTTAACGAACCTGCGATAGAAACCTGCATGTCCTAGGAAAGACTTGATAGCACGCGGGTCAGTAGGAAAAGGCAATCCACCAATGATATCAATTTTTGCTCTATCTACTTGAATGCCCTTCTCAGAAACAATATGTCCGAGAACAATGCCATGTGTGACCATGAAATGACATTTCTCATAGTTAAGCACCAAGTTCATATCAATGCAACGTGTGAGCACTCTATCTAAATTGTGCAAGCATTCATCAAAAGTATTTCCATACACGGTAAAATCATCCATAAATACTTCAACACAATCAGTCAATAAATCTGAAAATATGCTCATAACTACACGCTGGAAGGTACCTGGTGCGTTACACAATCCGAAGGACATGCGTCTGAATGCAAATGTACCAAAGGGGCAGGTGAATGTCGTCTTTTCTTGATCCTCAGCCGTAATGGGAATCTGGTTATAACCTGAAAATCCATCAAGAAAACAAAAGGATGGTTTACCTGCAAGTCTATCCAACATTTGATCGATGAATGGAAGGGGAAAATGATCCTTGCGTGTGGCTGCATTAAGTTGTCTATAATCAATACACATCCGCCAGCCATTCTGCACTCTCTTGGGCACCAGCTCTCCATTGTCATTCATCTCTACCGTCATCCCGGTTTTCTTGGGCACTACATGCACCGGGCTTACCCATTGACTGTCCGAAATTGGGTAGATGATACCTGCATCAAGGAGCTTTTGCACTTCTTTTTGGACAACCTCCATCATGATCGGATTCAAACGCCTTTGAGGTTGTCTCACTGGCTTCGCTCCCTCTTCTAGCAGGATTCGATGCATGCAAATTGCTGGGTTGATTCCTCGAATGTCAGCCAAAGTCCAACCTATGGCTGTTTTGCGCTCCTTTAGCACGCGCGCCAATTTGATCTCTTGATCGCTTTCTAGCCCACTCTTAATGATGACTGGCAGCGTCTCACCATCTCCTAGAAAAATATACTTCAAGTGCTCCGGTAGAGGTTTCAATTGAATCTCAGGGGCCTGCACAATAGATGGGACAAGTTTTGTTTCGCTGCACAATTTAATCGCATTAACCTCATACCTGGCAGCATCATAGGTGCACTGCCCATCAACAATTTCTTCAATGTTCAGCTCTGATATCTCCTCTCCATATCTCATCAATGTTGCATCCTCAATAGTATCCAAAGCATGTGTTCCTGCAAGGTCAGGTGGGAATCGCATAGAGTGATAAATATTGAATTTGATTACTTCCCCATCTACCTCCATAGAAAGATCACCCGTATGTGTATCAATCTTTGTTCGTGCAGTGACCATAAAGGGTCTCCCTAGTAAGACTTGAGAGGCATCTACCTCACCTTCCATCTTCATCACATAGAAATCTGCAAGGAATACAAGGTTGCCTACATGCACTAACACATCGACTACTATACCTTCAGGCTTGGTACATGATCTGTCAGCCAACTGAATAATCAAGTCAGTGTGTCTAAGAGGGCCAATTTGCAACACTTGGTACAATGAATAAGGTAACACATTGATAGAAGCACCCAAATCAAGCATGCAATTATCCACCCGAACCTTATTGATAATACAAGATATTGTAAAGGTACCTGGGTCTTTGCACTTTTGTGCAACCTTGCCTTGAAGGATGGCTGAGATGTTCGGCTTGAAGCTCACTTGCTCTGGTTTAATTCCTCCTCTACGAGTGGTGCACAAATCTTTCAGAAACTTCGCATACTTTGGAATTTGCTTGATTGCGTCGAGGAGGGGGATTGTGATCTCCACCTTGCTGAAAAGCGCTAGAAACTCTTGATCCATTGTTGGGCTCCTCTTTGACTTTGAAATCTGCATAGGAAATGGAAGGGGAGGGTCAGTTTGGCGAAATTCAGAATTTGAGGCAGTCTGTCGCGCTCCAGATGAAGACATTATTCGCGCTCCAGATGAAGACATTAAGGGTCTGCGCGCCGAGCTAATGTTCTCTTGGGGCGCGCTACTTCCTGTTTCGGTTTCCCGTCTCACTTCTTCTGCAATTTTCTTGCCGCTTCTCAAGGTAATTGCATTGACACTTCCTCTTGGGTTGGGTATTGTTTGTGAGGGAAGCTTTCCTTTGTCCTTGTCATTCTTCAATTCGAAAACGGTAGCCGCCAATTGGGACATTTGCTTTGTCAACTCGGCTAGGGTGCTGTCGGTCTTGGCTTGATTATTTTGCATAGTCATCGCCATCTCTTTAACAACTTCCTCTAATGACTTCCCTTGATTGACATTGCTCGGGCCAGCTTGGTTGTAGTTGCGCCTTTGTTGTTGCCCATAAGAATTCCCATTTCCACTTCCATTGTATCTCTCTTGTTGGTGAAATGGTGGGCGGTAGGCTTGTCCTTGTCCTTGGCCTTGGCCTTGGTTTTGATTCGGATTTTGTCCTTGATTGAATCCTCCTTCATTTCTCCAACTGAAACCATTGGCTGCTAATCCAAATTGCCTTGGTGCTTGCCTATTGTTGAATTGCTGGAATCCTCCCATAGCATTGACATCAGCAGCCTCTTCCTCATGTAGGCTAGGACATTCATCTGTCTTGTGGCTCGCAGCTCCACAAAGTCCACACGCTTTAACTTCACTGACTTGGCCAACCATAAGCTTCTGCACCATTTGCTTAAGCTCCTTGATTTCAGTTGCCATTTGATTTGAATTGGAATCCATTTGGGAGACATTCCTTGTTCGGCTTGTATCATCTCTTCTACCGGTATCATCTCTAAATCTGGCACTCTCGGCATTCTCATTGATAAGCTCTCGCACCTCGGCAGGTGTTAGATTCAAAACCGTGCCCCCGGCTGCTGCATCCAAGAGCATCCTCTCCAATGGTCTCAATCCATCCAATAAGTACTCCACAAGCATTTCTTCTCTCATACTCAAATTACAACAGCTTTGTTCTAAGGCATTGAATCTCCCCAAATAATCATACATTGACTCACTTGGACCTTGTTTAATGTTGGAAAGCTCTCTTCTTACTTGGGCAGCCCTAGCAGGAGGATAATATTTATCGAGAAACTTCTTTTGCATTTGCTCCCAAGTTCGAATGCTTCCTGAAGGCAAAGATAAAAACCAAGTTTTTGCAAGGTCAGTTAAACTGAAGAGAAACACTTTTAACTTAAACCTCTCTTCTGGGGCAGCATATGGTTTGAGAGTCCGACATATCCCGTTGAATTCTTGTAGATGCCTAGATGCTACTTCTCCTGGCAGCCCTCCAAACTTTGGGAGATGATGGACCACTGCTGTCTTCACTTCAAAGTCATCCTCATCTTGATCAGTGTTAATACACCATGGTTCATTGTTGAATGTTGGGGCTGAAAGCTCTCTAAGTGTAGGTGGTCTCATCCTTCCACGTGCATATTGTTGAGGTTGAGGTTGAGGTGGATAATGTTGCTGTTGTTGAGGAGGAGCTGCATATTGTTGTTGAGGAGGGGGTGGATATGCATAATCATCTTGGTCTTCCCTCCTCTCTTCTCTATTGTAACGAGCTGCCCTTTGCCTTTGATTAAAGACTCTCTCCGGCTCATCATAAAAAGGGGGAGCAATTGGATTGTTGTTGTTGTTTTGATCAGGTTCATGATCACCATGGACACTTCCTGCATGAGACATACTAGAAAGCCAAGTGAAATACAAAGGTAGACTACCAAACAACTCAAAAGCACAAAATGCAGAATTTAAATAACTAAACAATTCAAAAAGAAAATGTAAACGAACTCGGATGGCTAAAAAAGCACACAGCTCACGCTAGGGAGGGTGAGTCCTGATCGGGAGCCCGTTCCGCTCAAAGAAAGGTGTCCTGATCTTCAATCAGACTCCGGTGACACTATTCATACCCTTCCCGGCAGCACTATTCACCGCTGGCTAAAACTCTTTCTTTTTCTCTTCCAATCTGCACAACAAGCAAGCTAAACACAGTAAAACAATAAAAACAAGAAAAACAAAGTTTAGAACTCTAGACTGAATGTTGCCCTCCCCGGCAACGGCGCCAAAATTTTGACAGCGCGTCGTCGTGCGCCTCAAATTAGAATTTATAACTCCTGTAACACACTAGCAAGCGGTAAGCAGGGTCGAACCCAAAGAGAGCAAATGAGTCGGAGTTCAATGAGAGTCACAGAAAAAGGAACGCAACTGAGGAATCAATTCAAAGAAAATCAGTTCGGGGAATACAATGCAACTAGTTATCACCGATCGAATACATGAGTAAGCTAGTAAATTCTGCCTTAGTAGGTGGCTGTCCTGGCTGTGGTTGGAGCTATCTGTGCGAGGGTCGAACCGGCTGAGTACGGAGCGGGCCGGACTGGGCAGAGAGACGGCTGCTGAGTGTGCAGGCGAAGGCTGGCTGAAGCAGAGCGAAATCGGCTAGAAGCGGCTGAAGTCGGGGCAGATTTGAGTCTGCGAAGGTCAGTCTGGGTCTGTCAGAGTGAGCAGGTGAAGGAGAGTGGCTCGACTGTGGATCCACTGGTGTCGTCGACTGCGAGCAAGGGGGAGGTTGAGCGAAGGTAGCGTGAGGGCTGGGAGGTTGCTGGATGGAGTTGGGGATTTTGATGAAATCTCGATTTAGGTCAAAATACAATCGATTGACTGTATCGATACGGGCGGTACGACCCGCTTGATAGATACGGTCAATTTTAGCACACGGTCAATACGACCACAGCGGAAATTGCCTATCCCTTATCGACCGTATCTGTCGTACCGATACGGTTAATACGGCCAAAATGGGCATTACGACCCAGCGAAGCTGATAGAGCCTATTTATACGCGCTATTTAGATCTTAACACTGTGCTTGTTTGGATTATTTTGTGTACAAGATTACTGGTTTCCGGTGTTTTTGTATTCCAGGACAAAACAAGGGCCTAAGTCGGATACGCGCTAATAGGTGCGTTTAAGGAGCGCAACACACAGCCTGCGAAGCTAGCAGCGCAAATAGGATAGGAAGTGGCAGATTCAGACTGCGGTGCACAGACCGACTGCGCGAACCAATCGCAGTGAGCCATGCGCAGGATAGTGGTGTTTCCAAATCTTGAACACCATAGGATTTGGAAGTTGCCAAGACTGTCCTCGGGTCTCATGAGCAGTATATAAAGGGAGGAAGGCTAGGGTTTGAAGGAGGATCACAGACACACAACAACACACGAGAGAGAGCTTGAACTGAAAAACACACGAGCTGCTGCGAGGACCTGCGCTAGCCGACTGCGCGAGCCGAGACACAGCAAACTGCACGCACCTGCTTGTTACTGTTTTCTTGGATACTTTAGCTTTTATTTACTATTTCTATGATGTTTACTACTAGCATGTCTAGCTAAACGCTTTGTATCGGTTGGGCATGAATCTATGAGTATTTCCTTTGAGACTTGTGCTTAATGCATAGTTAGTTTGCTTGTATTAATTCTGTGCACACGGTTGACAGCTAGTTGCATGAGTAGGGGAAGCCTTGAACCGCAATCTTACTCTTACTACTTGTTTGTTATATGTTAAACTAGTTGGTAGCTTGACGGTGACAACTAGGAGTAACGCGCTAGGATAATCAGCTGCTACTGTGACAGGATTCGTAGCTGCTTAGACTAGTTTCAAGAATTAATAGCTCATGGACTTTGATCGGAACATGCGCACATGTTAGGAAGCCTTGATCGGACACTAACTTCAGTAAATCGAACTATAGACGTTTAGAGTCGATGATAAGGAATACATTCATAGAGGATTGTCTGCACCGATACTTTTCATAGTCATAGTACTTAATCTCTACTGCCTGCGCACGTCTAGTGCAAATTCTGCTTTCACTACTGTTCTTTTGCGCACCTGCGCAACCCAATCACTCACAACCCAATTTTCGTAAGTTGTAGGTTACTAGCTAGAACGAGTCTGCTTGCTCCTTGTGGGATCGACCCTGACTTAGCCGCTATACTAAGTGGAGAAGGAAGGATTAATTTGACGCGTACAACGACACGTGCATCAAATTTTGGCGCCGTTGCCGGGGAACAACACAGATAAGTTTTTTAACTAGTTTAAGTTTTCATTTACAGTAGTTAGTTATTTCTGTTTGCTTTATTTTCCTCGTTGTTGCTTCTGACAACGCACAATCAACATCAGCCTGCGCAACCTTGAAACAGTTGCGCTGCGCAGGTTATAGTTGCACACCGACAGACGCGAAAGCTTAGTTGTCTTTTAATTTCGTTTTCTTTGAGATTTAGAACAGGTCATGGAGGATAACAGTGTCATTGGAGATAACTTAGGGGACAGAACCCCAGAGAATGCGAGGGCGGACAACCGCGCAGTTCGGTTCAGAGAGGAAGTGCAGCGCGTAGTTGAAGAAGGATGGCCGCTGAAGTGTATAATGCGCCACCCGCGCGATAGGCCGCGCGACGCAGAACAGTGCGCGAGATGTCAGCCTCAATCACGGTTAACCAGCCATTGTGCATAGTGCTTCCACCAGACGGTCATTTTGAGCTAAGGAGTTCGCTCATTCATCACATGCCCAAGTTTCACGGGATGAACAACGAGAACCCAGTCAAGCATGTGCGAGAATTCCTAGTTATTTGCGAGAACATGAAGGCCGAGGGGCAGAGCGACGGAGCGCTGAAGATGAAGGCGTTCCCTTTTTCATTGTGTGACACGGCCAGGCATTGGCTGATGAGCTTACCAGCAGGATCAATTCACACATGGGAGCAGCTTCAGAAGAAGTTCTTGGACAAATTCTATCCTGCAGCCAAGATCGCGCTACTCAGGAGGGAGTTGGCCGCACCTAGGCAGGGCGCAGGAGAATCACTATCGAAGTATTATGAGCGTTTCAGGGAGCTGGAGGCTAACTGCTACAATCACGGCCTGCCCCAGAATATGCTGATAGAAAATTTCCTGAACGGATTACTACCAATGGAGCTGAGATTATTGAATGCATGCGCAGGAGGTGACATTTGCAACATGTACCCAGAGGACGCATGGCAGCTGATAGAAGACTCTGCTGGACAGGTAAGACATCAGCTAACACTTGAGAATAGTCGTGCACGTTCTGTGCATTAGGTAGAAACAAGCGCTGAGATAAAGGAGATGAAAGGCCATGCTGCAAAAGTTGATGAATTCGCAGGGAGCGCAACTAGCTGCGCCAAAGGCATGCGAATTCTGTACGTCCACTGAGCACAAAACCGATGCATGTCCCACACTTTTCGAGGAATCAGAAGATGTCAATGCTCTAGGAGGATGGGATAATAGAGGGCCGCAGAGGCAGAATTAGCCGCGTTTTGGACTAGCCGCAAATGGGTTCAGATGGAAGAAGGACAACAATTTCCAGAGGCAGTCCGCGGAGTAGCGCGCACCACAGCAGACGCAACAAGCTGCGCCCTACAATCCACCACATCGCCGTACTGACGCACCAGCGCAAAACAACCAGCAACCGAGGCGATCCTTAGAAGATATCGTGGGGTAGCTAGCAAACATAGTGCGCAAGAATGATGAGAAGTATGAAAAGAGGTTCGAGTCCATTGAAAAGCAGCTGTCACAGATCGCTACCACGGTGTATGAGTTGAAAAAGAGCAATGGCAATCTGCCTTCGCAAGTGATCCAGAATCCCAAGGGAGGAGTCAACGCAGTGACATTGAGGACTGGGCTCACAGTAGGAACAGAGCAGACCGCAAAGGCGCCCGCGCAACTAGTTGCGCAAGCTCCAGTGCCAGTAGAGCCGGATGCGCAACCAGTAGCGCAAGCCACAAACCAGCAGGGCGAGGCGCCAGGTATGGCGCAATCAAAAGATAAAGACATGAATCGTACTAACATACCAGCACCTTTTCCTGTACAGGAACCATTGGCTAGGAAAGAGGCGCTTGATAAGGAGCTCTACGAGTTATTCAGTAAGGTGGAAATAAACATTCCCCTTATTGAAGCAGTTCGGCAAATCCCTAGGTACGCCAAGTTCTTAAAGGAGTTGTGCACAAACAAGAGGAGGAAAGGCGAGTGCGCACAGGTAATTCTAAATGCGCAGGCCTCAGCAATCGTGCAACATAAGGTACCACCAAAATGCCGGGATCCAGGTACATTCACCATCCCATGCACTTTAGGTAAGACCACAGTAAGCAACTGCATGATTGACTTAGGCGCATCTATAAATGTGCTTCCCTATTCCTTGTATGCTTCATTGCGCCTTGGACCACTAAAGCCTGCAGGTCTCACCATTCAACTAGCGGATCGGTCGTGCAAGCAACCGACGGGCATGATAGAGGACGTCCTCGTCCGAGTAGGAGAGCTGGTGTTCCCAGCAGATTTCTACGTCTTTGAAATGGAGGGTGAGTCAAGCAAGGGAAGTGCACAGATCCTATTGGGCAGACCATTTCTGATGACAGCGCGCACAAAGATAGACGTGTGGAGGGGTACGCTCTCAATGGAGGTCGATGGCGAGGAAATTCACTTTAACATATTTAAAGGGATGCAACACCCTCATGAGGACGCCACAGTGCACGCGTTGGACAACATAGATGGCTTGGTTGCAGATGCGCAATGTGCGAGCGTAGCAGAAGGACCTGAGCCACTGACACAGGCAGAGATGGAGGCGCATGAGGATGAGCTGAGCAGTGCTGAACCAGTATCCAGACAGGTACACGATATAGTTAATGTCTGAACTGCTAGTAAAGTCTTGCCCTCTATTGAACAGGCACCTAAGGTCGAGCTGAAGCAACTCCCCGAGCACCTTAAGTACATATTCTTGGGAAAAGAGGACACCCTGCCGGTAATCATAAAGAAAGGATTAGAAGAGGAGCAGGAGGTGCGAGTACAAGAGGTGCTGAGCAAGAACCAGCGCGCAAAAGGATGGACACTTGCTGACCTGCGCGGAGTAAGCCCGGACGTATGCATGCATATGATTCTATTAGAAGATGGTGCTAAACCATCCAGGGAGCCTCAGCGCAGATTGAACCCGAATATGATGAGGTGGTGCAGAAGGAGATCCTGAAGCTGCTTGACGCAGGAGTCATTTACCCAATCTCGGATAGCAAATGGGTGAGTCCAATGCACGTTGTGCCGAAGAAAGGAGGAATCATAGTAGAGGAGAATGCGCAGGGCGAGCTAGTTCCCAAGCGCATGCAAACTGGATGGCGCATGTGCATCGACTACAGAAAGCTTAACGCAGTCACGCGCAAGGATCATTTTTCGCTGCCCTTCATGGACCAGATGCTAGATCGATTAGCGGGGAAGCCATACTTTTGCTTCCTGGACTGGTACTCAGGATACAATCAGATACTCATAGCTGCGGAGGATCAAGAGAAAACTACGTTTACCTGCCCATTCGGTACGTTTGCGTTTCGGCGCATGTCGTTTGCACTGTGTAAGGCGCCAGGTACGTTTCAACGTCTAGTCATGAGCATCTTTTCTGATATGATTGGTATATGCATAGAGGTGTTCATGGATGATTTTACTGTGTACGGAGGTACCTTTGACGCATGCTTAACTCATCTTGATAAGGTCTTAGCACGCTGCATTTCAAAGAACCTAGTGCTCAATTATGAAAAATGTCATTTTATGGTATCACATGGAGTAGTACTAGGACATATCATCTCGCAGGAGGGGATCAAGGTAGATAAGGCCAAAATAGATCTTATTTCTAATCTGCCTTATTCCACTAACGTGCGCGATGTGAAATCATTCCTTGGGCATGCAGGGTTTTACAGGCGTTTCATAAAAGATTTTTCTAAGATTTGTATACCCCTGTCTAACCTCTTGCAAAAGGATGTGTGTTTCGAATTCACTGATGAGTTTAGGACTGCTTTTGACAAGCTGAAGGAGGCGCTGACGAGTGCGCCAGTGATGCGCACGCCAGACTGGAGCCTGCCGTTCGAACTGATGTGCGACGCAAGTGACTATGCAGTAGGTGCAGTCTTGGGACAGCGCGTGGACAAGAAACTACATGCCATCTATTATGCATCGCGCACACTGGACGCTGCGCAGAGGAACTACACCATCACGGAAAAGGAACTTCTGGCAATCGTGTTTGCACTCGAGAAGTTCCGCGCATATGTTCTAGGCGCCAGAGTCATCGTCTACACAGACCACGCCGTAATCCGTTACCTAATGTCCAAGAAGGAGACTAAGCCGCGCCTGATGCGCTGGGTGCTCCTACTTCGGGAGTTCGACCTAGAAATCAAGGATAAGAAGGGAACGGAGAACACAGTCGTTGACCACCTGAGCAGGATCGTGAAAGAAGAGGAGCCAGGGCGGATCACGGAGACATTCCCTGACGAGCATCTGATGGCGCTGACAGGTAAGGTACCATGGTATGCGCACATTGCGAATTACCTGGTCACAGGTACGTTTCCTCCTCATTTCACTAAAACCCAATGCATGAGATTAAAGCATGAGTCCAGGTATTACATTTGGGATGATCCGTATATGCTCAGAATAGGACCTGATCAGATTTTGAGGCGATGCGTGCCTGACCATGAAATTAACTCGGTTTTAACGTTTTGTCATGCGCACGCATGTGGAGGACACTTTGGTCCAAAGCGCACGAGCAGAAAGATCCTGGATTGTGGATTTTATTGGCCACACTTGTTTAGTGACTCGTATAACCACTGCAGGAATTGTGACAGGTGTCAGCGCACAGGAGGAATATCAGCGCGCAATGAGATGCCGCAGACGCCAATACTAGTGGATAAAGTATTCGATATTTGGGGTATTGACTTCATGGGGCCATTTCCTCCATCTTCTGGATATGAGTATATATTGGTCGAGGTGGATTATGTCTCTGATGCGCGCGTCGTTGTGCACGTTCAAATTAATTCCTTCATCTTCCACTTAGTACAGCGGTTAAGTCAGGGTCGAATCCACAGGGAGCAAGTAGATTAGCTTTAACTAGTATCCTGCACTTACGAAAACTGGGGGTGTGAGTGATTGGGGTTGCGCAATGCGCGAGTAAACAGTAGTAAAATGCAGGAATTGCTTGACGGTTAAGTACTATGACTATGAAAAGTATCGGCGCAGACAATCCTCTATGAGTGTATTCCTTATCATTGACTCTAAACGTCTATAGTTTGATTTACTGAAGTTAGTGTCCGGTCAAGGCTTCCTAACTTGTGCGCATGTTCCGATCAAAGTTCATGAGCTATTAATTCTTAAGACTAGTCTAAGCAGCTGCGAATCCTGTCACAGTAGCAACTGATTATCCTAGCGCGTTACTCCTAGTTGTCACCGTCAAGCTATTCAACTAGTTTAACATATAACAAACAAGCAACAAGAGTAAGATTGCGGTTCAAGGCTTCCCCTACTCATGCAACTAGCTGTCAATAGTGTGCACAGAATTAATATAAGCAAACAAGCTATGCATTAAGCGCAAGTCTCAAAGGAAATACTCATAGATTCATGCCCAACCGATACTAAGCGTTTAGCTAGACATGCTAGTAGTAAACATCATAGAAACAGTAAATAATATCTAAAGTATCTAAGAAAACAGCAACTAGCAGGTGCGTGCAGGTTGCAGTGTCTCGGCTGGCGCAGTCGGCTAGTGCAGGTCCTCTCAGTAAGCTCGTGTGTTTTTGATCCTGGCTCTCTCTCCTTGATATCTTGTGTGTCTTGTGTATATATCTTCAAACCCTAGCCTTCCCCTCTTTATATACTGCTCAACAGGCCCAACCTTGGAAACTTCCAAATCTGGTGGTGTCTGGATTTGGAAACACCAATATCCTGCGCATGGCGCACGACACCTTGGTTAGCGCAATCGGTTAGCGCACCGTTGTCGACTCTGCCAACTCTTCTGTTTGCGCTGCTAGCTCCGCAGGCTGTGTGATGCGCTTCTTAAAAGTTGCCTGTTAGCGCGTATCCGACTTAGGCCCTCGTTTTGCCCTGAAATACAAAAACACTGGAAACCAGTAATCTTGTACACAAAATAATGCAAACAAGCATAGGGTTAGGATCTAAATAGTGTGTATAAATAGGCTCTATCAGTGTCCAAATGGGTTGAGGCTAAGGCCACCCGGAAGGATGATGGTAAGACGGTCGCTGACTTTTTGAGAACTAACATCTTTTGCAGGTACGGGGTGCCTAAGGCAATCATAAGCGACCAGGGGACGCATTTCTGTAATAGGATAGTGGCGCAGGTATTCAAGCATTATGGAGTGCGCCACAAGACGTCCACCGCTTACCATCCTCAGACGAATGGCCAGGCCGAGGTTTCCAACCGAGAAATCAAGAGCATCTTGGAGAAAACTGTGAGACCGTAGCGCAAAGACTGGAGCCAGCGCCTTGATGATGCGCTATGGGCGTACAGAACTGCACATAAGATACCGATTGGGACTTCACCGTTTCGGTTGGTATATGGAAAAGCGTGCCACCTGCCAGTGGAGTTGGAACACAATTCATGCTGGGCATTGCGCGTTTGCAACCTGAACCTAGACGAGGCTGGTAAGGAGCGCGCATTTGAGCTAAGCGAGTTAGAAGAGCTGCGCCTGGATGCATATGAGGGGCTGCCCGACTACAAGGCGCGCACGAAGGCATTTCACGACAAAAACATTCTCAGACGCACCTTTGAGCCAGGAGACCAGGTACTATTATTCTCCTCGCGCCTAAAGCTAATGCCTGGGAAGCTGCGCAGCAAATGGACGGGACCATACACGGTTACCAAGGTTTTCCCTTACGGAACAATCGAGTTAGAAAACGAGCACCAGCATCGTTTTCAGATCAATGGCAGAGAGTCAAAAAGTATTTGGGAGAACCTTGGGATGGCACAGCGCGCGAAGTTGACTTGGCAGAGCCAGAAATAGAAGATGCGCATGTTGCTGCGCCAGAGTCGCAACCAGAGGCACCTGAGGGAGAACTGGGAATTATTGCTCATATTCTTCTCCCTCTTTAACTAACCTCGTTACTTATGATTTGTTACATGATATTAACCATGCTGACCACCCTTCCGATCCTTTGCGCAGGACTAAGAAGAACGCAACGCACACACGAGCGCTGGGTCACTCAGGAGCAAGAGTGGGGAGGGGGGGGGGGAGGTCGCTGGCACACTTTTAAGCAAGTAACGAGGTACGGTCGAGCCAACGACGTTAAACAAAGGCACTTGTCGGGAGGTAACCCGACACGTTTTACTTTTACACGTTTTTTTATATAATTTTTCTAGTGTTTTTTAGCTAGTCTAGGACTTGTAGTTTTTTTAGTTGCGTAGCAGTACGCAGGTCGGTGCGCAAATTCAGTGCGTAGAACAGATGCGCCAGACAGGGGGTATAAAAGGCTAGGACTTAGAAAAATTTCAGCATTTTCACATTCGACCGTTGCAAGAAAGCTCCTGCCCGCAGCCTCCGCTCACCGTCCGACAATCAACCAGCCCTCCGTTTAGGAAAATTTGAGGAGCTTCCCGTCGCGCACACACCAGGTAACCCTTCCCTTCAGTTTGAGCAGATTCAGTTAGGGTTTTGTGCGATAGAAGAGTTGCCCTAGGTTTGCAATCACACCTAGTTCGTCCGCACCATTTGGAGTTCTGGGTAGTGGGTTTTGTTGGCGGAGGATAGGCGACCTGTAGGTGACAGTTTAAGGGCGTTAGTCGGAGTTTGGATTTTTGGGCATTTGTTGAGCTTTGACCGTAGTTGACCAGAGGAATAGCAGTGCACCATGAGGCCTGCCAAGGATCAGGAGACCCCAACGTCATTCGCCAGCAAATATGACGCCTTCATGAGACTGGAGATGTACGGGACCCCGTATATCAGCCAGCAGGGGCTTCCTGCGCGAAGTCGGGATGGAGGAACTGATTGTGGAGAAGCTCGTGCTGGCGGGCTGGGAAGCGCTGTTGGAGGTCAACAGCGCGGCTGATAAGGAGGATACGTGCGAGTTCTTGGTGTCGCTGGAGACTGCCGACTTGGAGATCAGGTATCGGCACAGAGGGGTCTGGTACATTGCCTCGGCCCAGAAGCTGAAGCGCACGCTGAGGTGCGCCAAGGTGCGTGAGGAGGATGTGGACACGCACACAAACCAGGAGGCATGGCGTGAGATGGCGACCGGCCAAGTTTTTGCCGCGGGGCGCAGCCGAGAACGCGAGCTGCGCGACCCGTGGATGTTCTACCTCTGGCGCATGGTCGCCTATGCAATCATCGGGCGCTTTAATGGTGCGCCCAAGATCAGCCTGCTGGACATGGACATATTGAAGGGGTTCTACTACGGGAAGAAGTTGCTGTTTGTCTCAAACATGGTGGTGCATTGGAATCGGGTCAGCACAAAAGGGCCGCTGACTTGTGGAGGAATGATCACGCACCTGCTGCGTGCGCTGCATAGAGAGCCGGAAGTGCCCGAGCACACGGTAGTGCCAGCCGTCCCCCTGGATCGTGCCCATATGCTGCAGGTCCGAGCAGTGACTGCAAGAGAGGACGGGTCCTTAGAATGGTGCTACCAGCTGCAACCGGCTAGAGCGCCAAGGCACAGGGCAGAGAGCAGCGCGCAGCCAGAGGAGGCCGCTGAGGAAAGGGAGATGGAAGAGGCCCCAGTGCCAGTTGCGCCTCCAGTCAGGCGCATGAGGGCTCGTGCGCAGACTGGAGTGCGCCGGAGGGCGAGTGTGCCGCAGGGGAGCCAGTAACCATAGCCATTAATGATTCTCCCCCGCGTGCCCAAGGAAAGCTCCCCAGGACAGAGGCAGAGGAGGCACCTGAGGAGGTGTCAGAGGAGCAGCGCATGATGTTCAACGTCATGCGTGTGCTAGAGTATTTAGCGCCAGAGGGGGCAGACCTGAGCGTAAGTCCACCATCAGGGTGGAAATTTGGAGATTCTACCCCCCTCTCCTCAGTCTACGTAGGCCGCCTCCAGGGTCCCCCAGCGAGCAGCGCAAGCCAGCCAGCCCCCCTGCCCAATCACCGGTCCGTGCAGCAGTGCCCACCCCAGCAGTAGACCCGGTACCAGCACCTGCAGAACCCCCTGCGCAACCCTCTCTACAGAGGTCCTCTGAGGGCGATCCCATCATAGGACCCTATCTCGGAGGACGATCTCGTGACTCAGCCCGTCGCAGTTTCTGTCGTGCCGCCAGCCTCCAGTTCGGAATATGAGACAGATTGCTCAGATGAGGAGGCGCAAGGATCCGTGGCTGAGTCCAGCTCCGAAGATGTCTAGGGACGCGGGGAGGGAGCTCATTTCTTTCGGGTGGTTTCTTATCTTTTTGAAAACTAGTGCTCGATGATATTTTGCTATCTTGTGCTGAATATTTCGTGAACTCCTGACTATGTCTTTGCTGCGATGACTATATGTTTTTCTTTCTTATGTCCTTTGTTTTGATTGCATGCATGTGTGCGCTCTCCGTTGCGCTTGAGCATGAGTCGTGGGGATACGTCTCTGTTTAAGTGTGGGAGGGGGGGGGAAGCGTTACATTTACATTTCACGTTTTTTTTTTAGCTTTGTAGTGTAGCTTAGTTTAGTTGAAGGGAATAGTAGCAGCGGTGCGCTTGTGTGCGGGTTGCGCACACTTTTCGGCTTGTATTGCCCTATTCATCTTGCATGCGCTGCTATCAACTGTTTTAGTATATTTTTTTCGTTTTTTCTGCTCCTTTTAGTTGGGATATACAGGGGATGTGGAGTTGACAGAAAAGCTCTAGAGAGGCGGTTAGTCGTTTTTGCTTCGAAGGTAAGGTATATGGTCGAGAGCGCTAGTGGAGGCCGGTGCTTCGCGACCTTTGGAACAATAGAGCCCGCTCAGCCACGCAGATGCCAAGGGCGAATACCCAAAGCGTGGCGAGGTGGGAAAACAGACCATCTTTCCTCTGGAAGTCAAGCTAGGGAAGGCGGGCGCGGGTGTAAACGCGTGTGCTGACCTGCGCAAATAGATCAAGGAGGGAGAGTGGAGTGTTGTTCCATAGCTGCTATCCGGGGGCCGAGACTGGAACCGTTCTGGGAACATAGGAACCATTGATAAAGCTGTACAAAAAGAAAAACACCAGCAGATGATATGCGCTAAAGAAACCAGCATGCGCACAACTCCGTACCAGCGTGCGCAAGTTCATAAGAAAATCATCAAAAAGGCTCGAGTTCCCAGGAAGTGCGCGGAAGAATCACGCCTCGGAAGAAACTTGCGCAATTAACCATATACCCGTACTCGAAGTAAAGACTGACAACCCGGAGCCTATGAAGAGCTATCTCCCAGCCATCCGAAATGATCTCCATCCCAGCTGAGAGGTAACGAATTTCTAAATTGTTATATTAAACTGTTGAAGGCAGATGCGCGCAGGTGGCATAGCAGCGCAAGGTGAACGGTCGTGCAGATCGCGCCAGAGTGCATGACTGTGCGCTAGACTCCAGACAGGTAATTGTATCCGTGCTTGAGTGCTCGTTCGGGACGAACAAGGGCAAGTGTGGGGGGTTGATAGAGCCTATTTATACGCTCTATTTAGATCTTAACACTGTGCTTGTTTGCATTATTTTGTGTACAAGATTACTGGTTTCCGGTGTTTTTGTATTCCAGGACAAAACAAGGGCCTAAGTCGGATACGCGCTAATAGGCGCGTTTAAGGAGTGCAACACACAGCCTGTGGAGCTAGCAGCGCAAACAGGATAGGAAGTGGCAGATTCAGACTGCGGTGCGCAGACCGACTGCGCGAACCAATATGCGCAGTGCGCCATGCGCAGGATAGTGGTGTTTCCAAATCTTGAACATCATAGGATTTGGAAGTTGCCAAGGCTGTCCTCGGGCCTCATGAGCAGTATATAAAGGGAGGAAGGCTAGGGTTTGAAGGAGGATCACAGACACACAACAACACACGAGAGAGAGCGAGAACTGAGAAACACACAAGCTGCTGCGAGGACCTGCGCTAGCTGACTGAGCGAGCCGAGGCACAGAAAACTGCACGCACCTGCTTGTTACTGTTTTCTTGGATACTTTAGCTTTTATTTACTATTTCTATGATGTTTACTACTAGCATGTCTAGCTAAACGCTTTGTATCGGTTGGGCATGAATCTATGAGTATTTCCTTTGAGACTTGTGCTTAATGCATAGTTAGTTTGCTTGTATTAATTCTGTGCACACGGTTGACAGCTAGTTGCATGAGTAGGGGAAGCCTTGAACCGCAATCTTACTCTTACTACTTGTTTGTTATATGTTAAACTAGTTGGTAGCTTGACGGTGACAACTAGGAGTAACGCGCTAGGATAATCAGCTGCTACTGTGACAGGATTCGTAGCTGCTTAGACTAGTTTCAAGAATTAATAGCTCATGGACTTTGATCGGAACATGCGCACATGTTAGGAAGCCTTGATCGGACACTAACTTCAGTAAATCGAACTATAGACGTTTAGAGTCGATGATAAGGAATACATTCATAGAGGATTGTCTGCACCGATACTTTTCATAGTCATAGTACTTAATCTCTACTGCCTGCGCACGTCTAGTGCAAATTCTGCTTTCACTACTGTTCTTTTGCGCACCTGCGCAACCCAATCACTCACAACCCAATTTTCGTAAGTTGTAGGTTACTAGCTAGAACGAGTCTGCTTGCTCCTTATGGGATCGACTCTGACTAAGTGGAGAAGGAAGGATTAATTTGATGCGTACAACGACGCGCGATCAGAAGCCAAAATGAAAATTTTGCAGGTTAAACACATGACTCCGTATGCAACAAAAAGAAGAAGAAAAAAAAAAAAAAAAACAAGAATAACTCACAGAGTGGGTTACTTCCCGAGAAGGCATAGTTTAAAGTCTTGGCGAGACGTAATTGAAGGTTCGCAGGATCAAACTAAATGGTAGCTCACATAGCCTACCTTTTTTTCTAGCCTATGATAAAATGTAATCCGATGCCCATTAACCTTAAATAATTCCATTTAAAAGCTCCACATGCCCATCATCAAATACTTTCTGAACTTGGAGTGTTCCCCACCACATAGCCCTTAACTTACCGGGAAAGATCTCAATCTCGAATTGAACAAAAGGACTTGGTCTCCTTGTTCGAAGCTCTTCCTCACCAGCTTTCAATCATGCCACCTCTTCGTTCTTTCCCTGTAGAGGAGCGCGTTGTCATAAGCATCCAAGCGACTCTCGTCCAATTGCAATAACCGCTTCTCTCCCGCAAGACGCAAACCAAATTTCAATCGTGTAATTTCCCAAAAAGTCTTATGTTGCAACTCAACTGGAAGATGACATGCTTTCCCATAAACCAGTCGGTATGAAGACATTCCAATGGGTGTTTTAAATGCAATACCTCAGCCACACAAGTCCGATAAATGCCATCTGCAAAGTTTGTAAAGGTATGGCTCATCCCAGTAATAGCTTTTCACATCGTGTCGATAGTACGGTCGATACGACCATGTCGAGTCTTGGATTTTTTCCTGCGGTCGTATTGACCGTGTGGCTGTAATTGACCGTATTTGCCGTATCGACCGTATTGATACGACCAGAAAATTCCAATCCCCCTCCTTTTCTTTTCCTCCATCGACTCAAATTCTGTGAAAATGAGCTGAGCTGTCCGCATCAGTCGCATCAATACGGTCGATACGACCGATACAGTCAATTACGGCCACACGGTCAATACGACCGCAGGAAAAACAGAAGATTCGACATGGTCGTACCGATCGTGTCGACCGTACCGCCCGTATGGGTACGGTCGGTACGGGCGATACAGGCTGGGGATGCTTTGACGTCTTTTTTGGCGCTTTTGCACTCAATTACTTCTAACTTTGCTCTCCATGGCGTCTGAGCTGATTGGCCCTGAAATAAGAAAGATAGAGTGCATAAAGGTCAATAGTACTCCAAAAACCATTCAATAAACGCAAGCAAGAATCGGTCGGGAATCCAACCGATCAACTATCACCCCGAAGGAACACAAGAAGAAATCCCCGAGGCCATCCCTGCCGAGGAAGTCGTCGAACCTGCTCCCCAGGAGGAAGAAGCTGGAGAAGTACCATCTAAAGGGGAACAGGCTAATCTCCCACACGAGGAAGAGTTAGCTGAAACAGAAGCAGCTCAACAAAAGGTGAATCCATATTAAAGGGTCACAAGAAAGGGGAGACAAGTTCAACAACCTACTCGACTGTCTGATTATGAATGCTACTCCTCGCAAGAGCAGGTACTTTATACTCCCTCTGATCTAGCACTATTTAGTGGACGTGCTCTTTTGTTTCTCTCGCAGAGCCTAAAACCGTAAAGGAAGCCTTAAAGGACCCTGACTGGGTAATCACCATGCAAGAGGAGTTGCATCAGTTTGAAGGCATGGAGGCTAGTTCCCAAACCAGAGAATCGGAAGGTGATTGGAACAAAATGGGTCTTTCGAAACAAGATGGATGACAAAGGGGGTGATGGTGAGGAATAAAGCCCGACTCGTGGTAAAAGGATACAATCAGCAAGAAGGAATCGACTACGACAAAACATTTGCCCACGTAGCAAGGTCGGAAGCTATTTGGTTACTAATTGCTTACTCTACCTACCATGGCTTTACTTTGCAACAGATGGATGTTAAGACAACATTCCTCAACGGGGAACTCAAGGAGGATGTGTATGTGAGCCAAACTCCATGTTTTGAGAACACTGACTGTCACGATCACGTATACGTACTGGACAAAGCGCTTTACGGTCTTTAACAAGCACCTCACGCATGGTACAAAAGACTCTCACAATTCCTTCTATCTCACGGATATGTACGAGGAAAAATGGACAAAACGTTGTTCCTCCTGAAGGAGGGTCAGGACACCTTGGTAGTTCAGGTATATGTTGACGATATTATTTTGGCTCACGTAATGAGAACCTTGTCAGGAAATTTATCAAGCTGATGGAAAGCGAATTTGAGATGATTATGGTGGGGGAACTCAAGTTCTTTCTAGGACTGCAAGTGGTCCAAGGAAAGGATGGGACACGGGTACATCAGCAGAAATACTTGAGAGAGCTATTGAAAAAGTATAAAATGGAGGATGCAAAGTCCTATCATATACCTATATCTCTTAACGAGTCTCTCGGAAAGGATGAAAGCTTGCTAGCTGTAGACCATACCCTCTACAGAGGGATAATCAGATCATTATTATATCTTACCGCGAGTAGAACTGACATTCTTTTTAGAATCTGTTTGTGTGCCAGGTTTCAGAATGATCCAACATAAACATACGTCAAGGTATTGAAAAGGATACTGAGATACCTCAAAGGGGCAGACAATCTATGTCTTTGGTATCCCAGAGGAGGAAACCTGAAACTCATAGGATACACGGATGCAGACTATGCTGGATGTAGGTTGGACCGGAAATCCACATCAGGGATGGCTTAGTTTCTCGAACCATGCCTCATATCATGGGGTTCGAAGAAACAAAATTCTTTTGCCCTCTCCACTGCTGAAGCGGAGTACGTTGCTGGTGCGGCATGTTGTGCTGAACAACTATGGTTAATGCAACAACTAAGTGATTTTGTTGTTTCACTCAATCATTCTGTTATACTATGTGATAAAACTAATGCTATTAGTATATCTAAGGATCCTGTGCAGTTTTCACAAAAACATATTGAGATTTGTTATCACTTTTTACGTGACTGTGTTGAGAAAGGTGAAATTCACAGTGTCTCAGTCAGACAGATTTGTGAACAAGCAGTTGCTGCAGCACACTCTTGTTCACTCGGAAATTGTCTCAGCAAACAATGAACAAGACAGAAGTTTGTTCACCCAGTTCGGCCAACTGCCTACGTCTGGGGAGGACTATTCTCCAGTCCTCAATCCACTAAACACAAAGGTCTCCAAGTACACTCGGTTACAACTCCACGCAACCTATGCTACTCAACTTTGTGTGGATCACTCGACACAATCAGAACAGGCTCTGACTTGTATCTGCACACCCTCTACAAATGTCAATCTAGAATAGCTATTGTCTCCCGGACACTCAGCCTATTCTAAACTACACTCAACTCTGAAGGGTTGCTGTAGCACACAGCTGATGCACAATTGTCCGCGTCGCTCCAAAGCCTTCTGCCGAGCCGATCGAACGATTCCACGAGCGCTGCACACTATGGAATACTCCCCCTCACTTCAGTGACCTCCTGCCACTAGCGAGAACTGCCGCTTAGACACTCGACCGAGCCACACACCCGTGAGTTCTTCCGCGGCTGCCCTTGATCAACCAACAAGCACCACTGCTCTGAATTGGCTTCCAGATCAAGCTCGGATCAGACTTTGCAAGTCCTGATCTCCTTCTGCTTCTGTCACCACAGCTTTGCGCTCACGCTCTGCCTTCGGGTGATGATCGAAGAACTCGTCCGTCGCACACCAAAATTGCTCTCTCTGAATTCTGCGTATGCACTCGTGTATCCCTCAGCTTCGATCAACCTCTCTGCTCTGAACTCCTCTTCCTTAAATAGCAGCACCAGCTTTAAGAAAGACCAGAATTTAGCAATGTCCCAAAAAGAACAATTATCTCCTAATTTTTAACAGATTAGATTTGTTTTTGATCTCCTACACAAATCTCCTTCTCTAGCTAGGAAACCCCACTGGAATATTCTCCACAGCACTTTAAAATATTCTTCTGGTGTTCTCCGTAGAGCTGCCAGGCCTTCTAGCCAAGCCCAGGTCGCTGCAGCTTCTCGGACAGATGTTGCAGTCACTTGAACAAGCTCCTGCTATAGCATCCTGATAGAGCCTATTTATACACACTATTTAGATCCTAACCCTATGCTTGTTTGCATTATTTTGTGTACAAGATTACTTGTTTCCAGTGTTTTTGTATTTCATGGCAAAACGAGAGCCTAAGTCGGATACGCGCTAACAGGCAGCGTTTAGGACGCGCATCACACAGCCTGCGGAGCTAGCGGCGCAAACAGAAGAGTTGGCAGAGTCGACCACGGTGCACTAACCGATTGCGCTAACCAAGGCGCCGTGCGCCAGGCGCAAATAGTGGTGTTTCCAAATCTTGACACCAGCAGATTTGGAAGTTGCCAAGGATGGGCCTCTTGAGCAGTATATAAAGAGAAGAAGGCTAGGGTTTGATCATTACGATCATATCATCATCACAGCACACGAGAGAGCAACAAAATAGAAAAACACACGAGCTTGCTACGAGGACCTGCGCTAGCCGACTGCGCCAGCCGAGACACTGCAACCTGCACACACCTGCTAATTGCCGTTTCTTCGATACTTTAGATATTATTTACTGTTTCTATGATGTTTACTACTAGCATGTCTAGCTGAACGCTTAGTATCGGTTGGGCATGAATCTATGAGTATTTCCTTTGAGACTTGCGCTTAATGCATAGCTTGTTTGCTTATATTAATTCTGTGCACACTGTTGACAGCTAGTTGCATGAGTAGGGGAAGCCTTGAACCGCAATCTTACTCTTGTTGCTTGTTTGTTATATGTTAAACTAGTTGAATAGCCTGACGGTGCCGACTAGGAGTAATGCGCTAGGATAATCAGTTGCTACTGTGACAGGATTCGCAGCTGCTTAGGCTAGTCTTAAGAATTAATAGCTCATGAACTTTGATCGGAACATGCCCACATGTTAGGAAGCCTTGATCGGACACTAACATTAGCAAACCAAACTATAGACATTTAGAGTCGATGATAAGGAATACACTCATAGAGGATTGTCTGCGCCGATACTTTTCATAGTCATAGTACTTAATCTCTACTGCCTGCGCACGTCTAGTGCAATTCCTGCGTTTACTACTGTTTACTCGCGCATTGCGCAAACCCAATCACTCACACCCCCAGTTTTCGTAAGTGCAGGTTACTAGTTAAAGCTAATCTACTCCCTCCCTGTGGATTCGACCCCGACTTAACCGCTGTACTAGTGGAAGAGGAAGGAATTAATTTGACGCGCACAACGACGCGCGGATCAAATTTTGGCGCCGTTGCCGGGGAGCAACACAGCTAAGTTTTAGCTAGTTTGCGTCTTTCCTTTTTAGTAACTAGTTATTTCAGTTTGTTTTGTTTTCTCGTTGTTGTTTTTGACAGCGCGCAATCACCATTAGCCTGCGCAACCTTGAAACAGTTGCGCTGCGCAGATTCTAGTTGCGCACGGACAGACGCAACAGCTTAGTTATCTTTTAATTTTGTTTTCTTTGAGATTTAGAACAGGTCATGGAGGATAACAGTGTCGTTGGGGACAACTTAGGGGACAGAACCCCAGAGGAAGCGAGAGCACATAACCGCGCAGCCCTGTTCATAGAGGAAGTGCAGCGCGAGGTTGAAGCAAGGATGGCCGCTGAAGTGTATAATGCGCCACCCGCGCGACAAGCTGCGCGACGCAGAACAGTGCGCGAGATGTTAGCCCCACTCACAGTTAACCAGCCATGGTGCATCGTGCTTCCACCAGACGGTCATTTTGAACTAAGGAGCTCGCTCATTCATCACATGCCCAAGTTCCACGGGATGAACAACGAGAATCCAGTCAAGCATGTGCGAGAGTTCCTAGTCATTTGCGAGAACATGAAGGCCGAAGGGGAAAGCGATGAAGCGCTGAAGATGAAGGCGTTCCCATTTTCACTGTGTGACACGGCCAGGCATTGGCTAGTGAACTTACCAGCAGGATCAATTCACACATGGGAGCAGCTGCAGAAGAAGTTCTTGGACAAATTTTATCCCGCAGCAAAGATCGCGCTACTTAGAAGGGAGCTGGCCGCACCTAGGCAAAGCGCAGGAGAATCGCTGTCAGAGTATTACGAGCGTTTCAGGGAGCTAGAGGCCAACTGCTACAATCATGGCCTGCCCCAGAATGTGCTGATAGAGAATTTCCTGAATGGACTACTGCCAATGGAGCTGAGATTATTGAACGCATGCGCAGGAGGCGACATTTGCAACATGTACCCAGAAGACGCGTGGCAGCTGATAGAAGACTCTGCTGGACAGGTAAGACATCAGCTAACACTTGAAAATAGTCGTGCTCGTTCTGTGCATCCGGTAGAAACAAGTGCTGAGATCAAGGAAATGAAGGCCATGCTGCAGAAGTTGATGAGTGCGCAAGGCGCACAACCAGTTGCGCCAAAGGTATGCGAATTCTGCAATTCCACCGAGCACAAAACCGATGCATGTCCCATGGTTTTTGAGGAATCAGGAGATGTCAATGCTCTTGGAGGATGGGATAATAGAGGGCTGCAGAGGCAGAATCAGCCGCGTTTTGGACTAGCCGCAAATGGGTTCAGATGGAAGGAGGAAAACAATTTCCAGAGGCAGTCCACGGATCAGCCCGCGCCACAGCAGACGCAACAAACTGCGCCCTACAATCCACCACATCGCCGCCCTGACGCACCAGCGCAGAACAACCAGCAACCTAGGCGATCCTTAGAAGATATCGTGGGGCAGCTAGCAGATACAGTGCGCAAGAATGATGAGAAGTATGACAAGCGGTTCGAGTCCATTGAGAAGCAGCTATCACAGATTGCGACCACGGTGTACGAGCTGAAAAAGAGCGATGGCAACCTGCCTTCACAAGTGATTCAGAACCTCAAGGGAGGAGTCAACGCTGTGACCCTGAGGACTGGGCACACGACAGGAACAGAGCAGACAACGAAGGCGCCCGCGCAACCAGTTGCGTAAGTCCCGGATCCAGCAGAGCAGAATGCACAACCGGAGCAAGACGCGCAACCAGAAGCGCCAGCCACAAGCCAGCAGGGCGAAGCGCCAGGTATAACACAGTTAAAAGACAAGGGCACGAATCGTACTAACATACCTGCACCTTTCCCTTTGCAGGCACCATCGGCTAGGAAGGAAGCGCTCGATAAGGAGCTCTACGAGTTATTCAGTAAGGTGGAAATAAACATTCCCCTTATTGAAGCAGTTTGGCAAATCCCTAGGTACGCCAAGTTTTTAAAGGAGCTGTGCACAAATAAGAGAAGGAAAGGCGAGTGCGCACAGGTAATGCTAAATGCGCAGGCCTCAGCGATCGTGCAACATAAGGTACCACCTAAGTGCCGAGACCCAGGTACGTTCACCATCCCTTGCACTTTAGGTAAGACCACAGTGAGCAATTGCATGATTGACTTATGCACATCCATAAATGTGCTACCCTATTCCCTATATGCGTCATTGCGCCTTGGACCACTTAAGCCTGCAGGTCTCACCATTCATCTAGCAGATCGGTCGTGCAAGCAACCTACGGGCATGATAGAGGATGTTCTTGTGCGAGTAGGAGAGCTGGTGTTCCCAGTAGATTTCTATGTCCTAGAAATGGAAGGTGAATCGAGCACCAGCAGTGCGCAGATCCTACTGGGCAGACCATTTCTGATGACCGCGCGCACAAAGATAGATGTGTAGAAGGGCACGCTCTCCATGGAGGTTGATGGCGAAGAAATTCATTTCAACATATTCAAAGGGATGCAGCACCCTCATGAAGACGCCACAGTGCACGCAATGGACAGCTTAGATGACTTGGTCGCAGATGCGCAATGTGCGAGCGCAGCAGAAGAACCCATAACACTGGCACAGGCAGAGTTGGAGGCGCAGGAGGAGGAGCTGAGCAGTGCTGAACCAGAATCCAGACAGGTACAAGCCATAGTTAAAATCTGCAATGCTAATAAAGTCTTGCCCTCTATTGAACAGGCACCCAAGGTCAAGTTGAAGCAACTCCCAGAGCACCTCAAGTACATATTCTTGGGAAATGAAGACACTCTGCCAGTAATCATAAAGAAAGGATTGGAAGAAGAGCAGAAGGCGCAATTACAGCAGGTGCTGCGCAGGAACCAGCGCGCTATAGGATGGACACTTGCTGATCTACGTGGAGTGAGCCCGGACGTATGCATGCATAGGATTCTATTGGAAGATGGTGCCAAACCATCCAGGGAGCCTCAGCGCAGACTGAACCCGAATATGATGGAGGTGGTGCAGAAGGAGATTCTAAAGTTGCTTGACGCAGGAGTCATTTACCCTATTTCGGACAACAAATGGGTAAGTCCAGTGCACGTTGTGCCGAAGAAAGGAGGAATCACAGTAGAAGAGAATGCGCAGGGCGAGCTAGTTCCCAAGTGCATTCAGACTGGATGGCGCATGTGCATCGACTACAGGAAGCTTAACGCAGTCACGCGCAAGGACCATTTCCCGCTACCCTTTATGGATCAAATGCTAGATCGATTAGCGGGGAAGCCCTACTTTTGCTTCTTGGACGGAGATTCAGGGTACAATTAGATACCCATAGCTGCGGAAGATCAAGAGAAGACCACATTTACCTGCCCATTCGGTACGTTTGCGTTTCGGCGCATGTCATTCGGGCTGTGTAACGCGCCAGGTACGTTCCAACGCCTAGTCATGAGCATTTTTTCTGATATGATTGGTATATGCATAGAAGTGTTCATGGATGATTTTACTGTATACGGAGGTACCTTTGATGCATGCTTAACACATCTTGATAAGGTCTTAGCGCGCTGCATTTCAAAGAACCTGGTGCTCAATTATGAAAAATGTCATTTCATGGTATCGCATGGTGTAGTACTAGGACATATTATCTCGCAGGAGGGGATCAAGGTAGATAAGGCCAAAATTGATCTTATTTCTAATCTACCTTATGCCACTAGCGTGCGCGAAGTGAAATCATTCCTTGGGCATGCTGGGTTTTACAGGCGCTTCATAAAAGATTTTTCTAAGATTTGTATACCCCTGTCTAACCTCTTGCAAAAGGATGCGTGTTTCGAATTTACTGATGAGTGCAGGGCTGCATTTGATAAGCTAAAGGAGGCGCTGACAAGTGCGCCAGTGATGCGCGCACCAGACTGGAACCTGCCATTTGAACTGATGTGCGACGCAAGCGATTATGCAATAGGTGCAGTCCTGGGGCAGCGAGTGGACAAGAAGCCGCACGCATTTATTATGCATCGCGCACACTGGACGCTGCGCAGAGGAACTACACCACCACGGAGAAGGAGCTTCTGGCAATTGTGTTTGCGCTGGAGAAGTTCCGCGCATATGTTCTAGGCGCTAGAGTCATCATCTACGCAGACCACGCAGCAATCCGTTACCTAATGTCCAAGAAGGAAACTAAGCCGCGCTTGATGCGCTGGGTGCTCCTACTTCAGGAATTTGACTTGGAGATCAAGGACAAGAAGGGCACGGAGAACACAGTCGCGGATCACTTGAGCAGGATCGTGAAAGCGGAGGAGCCAGGGCAGATCACGGAAACATTCCCTGACGAGCATCTGATGGCGCTGACAGGTAAGGTACCATGGTATGCGCACATTGCAAATTACCTGGTCACAGGTACGTTTCCTCCTCATTTCACTAAAACCCAATGCATGAGATTGAAACATGAGTCCAAGCATTACATTTGGGATGATCCGTATATGCTCAGAATAGGATCTGATAAGATTTTAAGGCGCTGCGTGCCTGACCATGAAATTAACTCTGTTTTGATGTTTTGTCATGCGCACGCATGTGGAGGACACTTTGGTCCAAAGCGCACGAGCAGAAAGGTCCTGGACTGTGGATTTTATTGGTCGCGCTTGGTCAGTGACTCATATAACTACTGCAGGAACTGTGACAGGTGCCAGCGCACAGGAGGCATATCAGCGCGCAATGAGATGCCGCAGACGCCAATTCTAGTAGATGAAGTATTCGACATTTGGGGGATTGACTTCATGGGGCCATTTCCTCCATCTTCCAGATACGAGTATATTTTGGTCGCGGTAGATTATGTCTCCAAATGGGTTGAGGCCAAGGCTACCCGGAAGGACGATGGTAAGACGGTCGCTGACTTTTTAAGGACTAACATATTTTGCAGGTACGGAGTGCCTAAGGCGATCATAAGCGATCAGGGGACGCATTTTTGCAATAGGATTGTGGCGCAGGTTTCCAAGCATTATGGAGTGCGCCACAAAACGTCCATCGCTTACCATACCCTCAGACGAATGGACAGGCCGAGGTTTCCAATAGAGAGATCAAGCGCATCCTGGAGAAAACTGTGAGACCGTCGCGCAAAGATTGGAGCCAGCGCCTTGACGATGCGCTATGGGCATACCGCACTGCGCAGAAGACGCCAATTGGGACTTCACCGTTCCGGTTGGTTTACGGAAAAGCGTGCCACCTGCCAGTGGAGTTAGAGCACAAAGCATATTGGGCATTACGCATTTGCAACCTGAACCTAGACGAGGCCGGAAAGGAGCGCGCATTTGAGCTAAGCGAATTAGAAGAGCTGCGCCTGGATGCCTATGAGGGACTGCGCGATTACAAGGCGCGCACAAAAGCATTTCATGACAAACATATCCTCAGACGCACTTTTGAGCCAGGAGACCAGGTATTATTATTCTCATCACGCCTCAAGCTCATGCCTGGAAAGCTGCGCAGCAAATGGACGGGACCGTACACAGTCACCAAGGTTTTCCCCTACGGAACAATCGAGTTAGAAAACGAGCACCGGTATCGTTTTCAGGTCAATGGGCAGAGAGTCAAACGGTATTTAGGAGAACCTTGGGATGGCACAGCACGCGAAATTGAATTGGCAGAGCCTGAGATAGCAGATGCGCAGGTTGTTGCGCCAGAGTCATCACCAGACGCGCCAGAGGGAGAACTGGGGACTATTGCTCATATTTCTTTTCCCTCTTTACCTACCCTCGTTACTTATAATTTATCATATACTATTAACCATGCTGACCACCCTTCCGACCCTTTGCGCAGGACCAAGAAGAACACAACACATGCACGAGCGCAGGGTCACTCAGGAGCAAGTGTGGGGCAGGTCGCTGGTATACTTTCACGCAAGTAACGAGGTACGGTCGAGCCAACGACGTTAAACAAAGGAATTTGTCGGGAGGTAACCCGACACGTTTTACTTTTACATATTTTTCTTTTAAGTTTTTCTAGTGTCTTTTAGCTAGTTTAGGACTCGTAGTTTTTTTTAGTCGAGCAGCAGGGCGCAGGTCCGTGCGCACTTCAGTGCGCAGGACAGCTGCGCCAGTCAGAGGGGTATATAAGGGCAGTCCTTAGAAAATTTCACTCGACCGTTGCAAGAAAAAACTCCCGCCCTCACACCTCCGCTCACCGTCCGGCACTAAACCCAGCTTCCGTTTAGAGAGATTTGAGGAGCACACCGTCGCACGCCCACCAGGTAACCTTTCCCCTCAGATTTGAGCCGATTGCATTAGGGTTTGTGCGGGAAGAGGGGGTAACCTAGGTTTGAAATCGCACCGAGCTAGCGTGCACCGATTGGAGGTTTGGTTAGAGGGTTTTGTAGGCGGGCAGTAGGCGCCCATTTGGTGAAAGTTTCAGGGCATTTGGAGGAGTTTGGATTTTTTGAGCTTTTGAGAGTGTTGACCGCAGTTGACCAGAGAGACCCAGCGCACGATGCAGCCTGCCAAGGACCAAGCGACCCCAGCTCACTTCGCCAGCAAGTACGAGGCCTTCCTGAGGCTTGAGATGTACGGGACTCCGTACATCAGCAGGGAGTTCCTGCGAGAGGTCGGTATGGAGGACCTCATCATGGAGAAGCTCGCGCTTGCGGGCTGGGAGGCGCTGTTGGAGATCAACAGCGCAGCAGATAAGGAAGACACCTGTGAGTTTCTGGCGTCGCTAGAAACGAGTGATATGGAGATAAGGTACCGGCACCGGGGGGGTGTGGTACATTGCCTCGGCTAAGAGGCTGAAGCGCACACTGAGGTGCGCCAAGGTGCGAGAAGCTCATATGGACGCGCACACGAATCAGGAGGCGTGGCGCGAGATGGCGACCGGCCCAGTTTTTGCAGCGAGGCGCAGCCGAGGACGCGAGCTGCGCGACCCGTGGATGTTCTACCTGTGGCGCATGGTCGCCTACGCGATCATTGGGCGTTTTAATGGTGCGCCGAAGATCAGCTTGTTGGATATGGAGATTTTGAAGGGCTTTTATTATGGGAAGAGGGTGCTGTTTGTTTTGAACATGTTTGTTATATGTTAAACCAGTTGAATAGCCTGACGGTGCCGACTAGGAGTAACGCCCTAGGATAATCAGTTGCTACTGTGACAGGATTCGCAGCTGCTTAGGCTAGTCTTAAGAGTTAATAGTTCATGAACTTTGATCGGAACATGCGCACATGTTAGGAATCCTTGATCGGACACTAACATTAGCAAACCAAACTGTAGACATTTAGAGTCGATGATAAGGAATACACTCATAGAGGATTGTCTGCGCCGATACTTTTCATAGTCATAGTACTTAATCTCTACTGCCTGCGCACGTCTAGTGCAATTCCTGCGTTTACTACTGTTTACTCGCGCATTGCGCAAACCCAATCACTCACACCCCCAGTTTTCGTAAGTGCAGGTTACTAGTTAAAGCTAATCTACTCCCTCCCTGTGGATTCGACCTCGACTTAATCGCTGTACTAAGTGGAAGAGGAAGAAATTAATTTGACGCGCACAACGACGCGTGCATCACATCCCCTGCTGTAGCTACTCCTTGTTCACTTGTGCTGTAGCTGCTCCTTGTTCACTTGTGCTGGTTTTGTCAAACACTGCCATACTACATCATCAATCTCCCCCTTGGCATTTTGACAAAACCCTAGACATTTTATGCACACTTCCATGAACCAGTAAATACTCTAAATGAAAAGAGGAATTTAACAAGAGAGTAAAATAGTAAGAGGTGGCCACACTCGGCCGTAGCACGTCCACGCAGGGTCAACCAAAAAAAATCATCAGTTCATCAGTAGCAGCATTTTACTCTCCCCCTTTTTGTCACAGATGCTCAAGGGGCCTGCTCCTCATCCGCCGGGAACTCCAGGTCCGTGAGCAGACTTCTGATCTGGCCGCGCCTAGCATCCCTCCTTTTGGCTTCGGCTTCAAGAGTGAGTAGCTCAGATCTGAGATGGCTCACAATTCTGGCACGGAGAGCTGATTGAATCGTTGCAGCAGGGGGAAGGGATTCCTCCAGAGGAGCTGGGGCTGAAGCACCAACCAAGAGTGGATCCTCATAGGCTATGTCCACTGCATGTTTCCCTTTGAACAATTTGTGGTCTACTGTAAAGACCTGCAGCTCCTCAGATAAACCTTCAGAAATCTCACCAAGCTCCGGATGCTGTGAGACCATCATCCCATAGATGAGGGAGGGTAGCACGATGGGCTTGCTGGAGGAAGCGCTGCCGGCATGAGTAGCCAGCTGGGGAAACATCACACTTCCCAGGCTGATTTTCCTCCTTTTCCCAATAAAGTAGAGAAGGTTAGCAAAGGCTCTGCTAACCTTCCCCCTGTGAGAGCTGGGGATCCAGTTTCTAATGCCCAAATGATACAGCAGGGCATTTTTGGAGGTGAGTTCAGCAGCACTAAGGTTTGGACCAGCCCAAGACAGGCACACTCCCCGTCAGAACCTTAGCCAGCATCTCTGGCTGGACATCCGTGGGCGCTCTGGCATTTTCATGGATCTCAAGAAACTCATCTATTTTTTCAGGGTGATGAGAACTTTCTTACCCCGCACCCACCCAACTCTTGCCAAACTCATCGCTTCCTTCCACACCAAATTTCTCTTCCATGTTCACAATAAATTCCCTAACAAGAGCTATATTGAATCTGAAAGGGTAAGTCTGGGATTTGAGTAGGTTTACCTCAGTAAGAAGCTGGATAATGGCTGCTGATTTGTACTTGTCTAGGTCCAGTCTCTTTTCTGTCACAATGTGCTTCCTCTCAACAGCACTCCAGGATTGGGAGGCATTCCTATTTCTAAACCAGATATCCCCTACTGTGATTGCAGATGAGTCTGCCAATGCAGGTCCTCTCTCAGATGGTTCACCAGCAGTACCTTCATCTTCTTCACTTGATTCCTCTTCTTCACTGCTGGAGACAGGAATTAGGATAGGGGCTTTTCCTTTGTCTGAGGGTGGAGGAGGATGTGCTGCAGCAGGTTCTTGTTCAGGAGACTCAGCTTCTATCTCCTCCCCTTCACCTACAATGCCAGGAGACATGACAAGTGTTCTGTACCTCTCTTCAGTAGAACCTGCTACAGCATCCTCTATAGCTTGTTCTTCTCCCGAGACTTCTTCAAGCACAGCCTCTTCAGTTAACACTGCTGCACTGGATACAGGCTCCCCGTCACGGACCAAGCGCCTCCTTTTTTGCGGAGTTCCTTCTTGTGGAGAAGGATCGCTGTGCGACACAGGGAGAGGTGCGGGTTCCCACACCACCACGTCTAGACGCTGAGCAGGGGCTTCATTGCGCGACTTAGACCTCCTTTCAAAACTGCCTTGTCGATCAGCTGCCAGATTCTTCTTTAAACCGCGAGTCTTCACCATTGTTGCGTGATTGTAGAGGGTTTGAGGAACGCACAGTGAGGATGATTAGCAACGATTTTGGGAAGCGCCTTCAACTTGTCTTTGCCTTAGAAATCTATTTACCCGTTATTTTCTTTTTAAATTTGAAGCTTCTGGATCACGTGCCACCCATGTGCCTTCTCCCAGCTTTAGCAACCAAAATACGTGAACAAGCTTATTCTGACCAGGTTGCTATAGCAGATGCGAGCTAGTTCTCCTGCTCATTCCGGATGACTGCTTTGTTTGGCGGATCTTTGTGAGGTTCTGATGATGATTTCTTCACCCATACCTTGGTTTGTCTAGAGTTCCTCCTCTTCCGACCCTCAGGACTCCTGTCTCTTCGTTTGTCATATTTGGGTTTCCACACCTGTATTACCTGTGGCTTTCTCCTGTCTTTAGCTTTCCAGTAATAAGCATTTCCCGAAACTACTGGGCAAGGAGTCTTTATGCAGCATGTGTTGGCTCTGGATTTCGTTCCCCCTTTTCCAGCTGAGGAGATTCTCTGCTGCCACTTCAGGTTGGAGGATATCTTCTGATTCCCAATACTTGTGCTGGAACTCTTTTTATTCTGAGGCTCTGGCTTTGTTTTAGAAGGATTCCACGAGCGCTGCACACTCTGGAATACTTCCCCTCACTCAGTGACCACCTGCCACTAGCGAGAACCACCGCTTAGACACTCGACCGAGCCACACACCCGTCAGTTCTTCCGCGGCTGCCCTTGATCAACCAACAAGCACCACTGCTCTGAATTGGCTTCCAGATCAAGCTCGAATCAGACTTTGCAAGTCCTGATTCCCTTCTGCTACTATCACCACAGCTCTGCGCTCACGCTCTGCTCTCGGGTGATGATCGAAGAATTCGTCCGTCGCACACCAAAGATTGCTCTCTCTGAAATCTGTGTATGCACTCGTGTATCCCTCAGCTTCGAACAACCATTCTTCTCTAAACCCCTTTCTCTTAAATAGTAGCACCAGCTTTAAGCAATGTCCAGGTTTAGGCAATGTCCCAACAAGAACAATTATCTCCTAAAATCTAGGAGATTAGATTTGATTTTGATCTTCAATGCAAATCTCCTTCTCTGACAAGTAAACCTTACTGGAAAATACTCCACAGTATTTTAGAAATTCTTCAGAGGCAATCCATAGAGTTTCCAGCCCTTCTAGACCAACTCAGGTAGCTGCTGCTTCTCGAACAGATGATGAAGCCAGTTGAACAAGCTTATGCTATAGCATCCCCTGCTGCAGCTGCTGCTAGTTCACTGCTGCTGGCCTGCTAGTATATTTGTGCTGTAGCAACTCCTTGTTCACTTGTGCTGGTTTTGTCAAACACTGCCAAACTCCATTATCACTTTCCTTTTATTTTCTCCACCTCTTCTGAATTGTTTTCGTGAGGATGAGCTTTGCCCAGTTCTTGGGTCCAAGTTCTTCAGGAGCTTTCCCAGGTTCTTGACTAGCATACTCAGCTGATCATCTGGAACTGGCTTCTTAGCTTCTATTTCAGCCTTCAGTCCAATATTCTTGTCCTTAGGTGTGAGATCTTCTTTAACCGGTTTCATCTCAAATTGTTTGAGGGATCCCATCAACTCTTCCAGCCTCATGAATCTGACATTTTGAGCTTCTTCAATGGCTGTCACTTTCATGTCAAATCTTGTGGGCAACGATCTGAGGACCTTCCTGATCAGCTTCTCTTCAGGGATAGGTTCACCAAGAGCATGGGCTTCATTTGCCAGATCACAAAGTTTAGCATTAAACTCAGTGACAGTCTCCGCTTCTAGCATTCTCAGATTCTCAAACTGTGTGGCAATGATCTGGAGTCTTGACAGCTTTACTCTATCAGTTCCTTCATGTGCAGTTTGCAGAATTTCCCACGCTTGTTTGGCCATGTCACAATTTGATATCAACCTGAAATTATTAGCATCAACTGCAGCAAAAATCGCATTCAGAGCCTTTGAATTACCGATTGCTGCACTCCCTCTTTAGCAGTCCATTGTTCTTCAGGCTTTATCCGTGTGACTCCCTGTTCATCCATGGTGATTGGGGGAGCCCACTGGACCACGATAGCTCTCCAGGTCTTCTCATCGATGGCCTTGAGAAAGGCTTTCATCCTAGCCTTCCAATATCCATAGTTGCTTTCTTCCAACAACGGAGGTCTGCTGGTGTTCTATCCTTCCTTCATTGTCGTGGCTTCTTCAGAGACACTGTAGGATCTTTTACTCTGTGTGTTGAGCTCCTGCTCTGATACCAATTGAAATTCGCAGTGTCTCAGTCAGACAGATTTGTGAAGAAGCAGTTGTTGCAGCACACTCTTGTTCACTCGGAAATTGTCTCAGCAAACAATGAACAAGACAGAAGTTTGTTCACCCAGTTCGGCCAACTGCCTACGTCTGGGGAGGACTATTCTCCAGTCCTCAATCCACTAAACACAAAGGTCTCCAAGTACACTCGGTTACAACTCCACGCAACCTATGCTACTCAACCTTGTGTGGATCACTCGACACAATCTGAACAGGCTCTGACTTGTGTCTGCACACCCTCTACAAATGTCAATCTAGAATAGCTACTGTCAAGTTGATGGAAAGCGAATTTGAGATGATTATGGTGGGGGAACTCAAGTTCTTTCTAGGACTGCAAGTGGTCCAAGGAAAGGATGGGACACGGGTACATCAGAAATACTTGAGAGAGCATATTTAAAAAGTATAAAATGGAGGATGCAAAGTCCTATCATATACTTATATCTCTTAACGAGTCTCTCGGAAAGGATGAAAGCTTGCTAGCTGTAGACCATACCCTCTACAGAGGGATAATCAGATCATTATTATATCTTACCGCGAGTAGAACTGACATTCTTTTTAACATCTGTTTGTGTGCCAGGTTTCAGAATGATCCAACATAAACATACGTCAAGGTAGTGAAAAGGATACTGAGATACCTCAAAGGGGCAGACAATCTATGTCTTTGGTATCCCAGAGGAGGAAACCTGAAACTCATAGGATACACGGATGCAGACTATGCTGGATGTAGGTTGGACCGGAAATCCACATCAGGGATGGCTTAGTTTCTCGGACCATGCCTCATATCATGGGGTTCGAAGAAACAGAATTCTTTTGCCCTCTCCACTGCTGAAGCAGAGTACGTTGCTGGTGCGGCATGTTGTGCTGAACAACTATGGTTAATGCAACAACTAAGTGATTTTGTTGTTTCACTCAATCATTCTGTTATACTATGTGATAAAACTAATGCTATTAGTATATCTAAGGATCCTGTGCAGTTTTCACAAAAACATATTGAGATTTGTTATCACTTTTTACGTGACTGTGTTGAGAAAGGTGAAATTCACAGTGTCTCAGTCAGACAGATTTGTGAACAAGCAGTTGCTGCAGCACACTCTTGTTCACTCGGAAATTGTCTCAGCAAACAATGAACAAGACAGATTTTTGTTCACCCAGTTCGGCCAACTGCCTACGTCTGGGGAGGACTATTCTCCAGTCCTCAATCCACTAAACACAAAGGTCTCCAAGTACACTCGGTTACAACTCCACGCAACCTATGCTACTCAACCTTGTATGGATCACTCGACACAATCAGAACAGGCTCTGACTTGTGTCTCCACACCCTCTACAAATGTCAATCTAGAATAGCTACTGTCTCCCCGACACTCAGCCTAGTCTAAACTACATTCAACTCTGCAGGGTTGCTGTAGCAACTGCTGTAGCACACAGCTGATGCACAATTGTCCGCGTCGCTCCAAAGCCTTCTGCCGAGCCGATCGAACGATTCCACGAGCGCTGCACACTTTGGAATACTCCCCCTCACTTCAGTGACCTCCTGCCACTAGCGAGAACTGCCGCTTAGACACTCGACCGAGCCACACACCCGTCAGTTCTTCCGCGGCTGCCCTTAATTAACCAACAAGCACCACTGCTCTGAATTGGCTTCCAGATCAAGCTCGGATCAGACTTTGCAAGTTCTGATCTCCTTCTGTTTCTGTCACCACAACTCTGCACTCACGCTCTTCCTTCGGGTGATGATCGAAGAACTCGTCCGTCGCACACCAAAATTGCTCCCTCTGAATTCTGCGTTTGCACTCGTGTATCCCTCAGCTTCGATCAACCTCTCTGCTCTGAACTCCTCTTCCTTAAATAGCAGCACCAGCTTTAAGCAAGACCAGAATTTAGCAATGTCCCAAAAAGAACAATTATCTCCTAATTTTTAGGAGATTAGATTTGTTTTTGATCTCCAACACAAATCTCCTTCTCTAGCTAGGAAACCCCACTGGAATATTCTCCACAGCACTTTAAAATATTCTTCTGGTGTTCTCCGTAGAGCTGCCAGACCTTCTAGCCAAGCCCAGGTCGCTGCAGCTTCTCGGACAGATGTTGCAGCCACTGAACAAGCTCCTGCTATAGCATCCCCTGCTGTAGCTGCTCCTTGTTCACTTGTGCTGTAGCTGCTCCTTGTTCACTTGTGCTGGTTTTGTCAAACACTGCCATACTACATCATCAATCTCCCCCTTGGCATTTTGACAAAACCCTAGAACACTTATGCACACTTCCATGAACCAGTAAATACTCTAAATGAAAAGAGGAATTCAACAAGAGAGTAAGATAGTAAGAGGTGGCCACACTCGGCCGTAGCACGACCACGCAGGGTCAACCAAAAAAAACCATCAGTTCATCAGTAGCAGCATTTTACTCTCCCCCTTTTTGTCACAGATGCTCAAGGGGCCTGCTCCTCATCGCCGGGAACTCCAGGTCTTTTAGCAGACTTCTGATCTGGCCGCGCCTAGCATCCCTCCTTTTGGCTTCGGCTTCAAGAGTGAGTAGCTCAGATCTGAGATGGCTCACAATTATTGCTCGGAGAGCTGATTGAATCGTTGCAGCAGGGGGAAGGGATTCCTCCAGAGGAGCTAAGGCTGAAGCACCAACCAAGAGTGGATCCTCATAGGCTATGTCCACTGTATGTTTCCCTTTGAACAATTTGTGGTCTATTGTAAAGACCTGCAGCTCCTCAGATAAACCTTCAGAAATCTCACCAAGCTCCGGATGCTGTGAGACCATCATCCCATAGATGAGGGAGGGTAGCACGATGGGCTTGCTGGAGGAAGCGCTGCCGGCATGAGTAGCCAGCTGGGGAAACATCACACTGCCCAGGCTGATTTTCCTCCTTTTCCCAATAAAGTAGAGAAGGTTAGCAAAGGCTCTGCTAACCTTCCCCCTGTGAGAGCTGGGGATCCAGTTTCTAATGCCCAAATGATACAGCAGGGCATTTTTGGAGGTGAGTTCAGCAGCACTAAGGTTTGGACCAGCCCAAGACAGGCACACTCCCACTGTCAGAACCTTAGCCAGCATCTCTGGCTGGACATCCGTGGGCGCTCTGGCATTTTCATGGATCTCAAGAAACTCATCTATTTTTTCAGGGGTGATAAGAACTTTCTTACCCCGCACCCACCCAACTCTTTCCAAACTCATCGCCTCCTTCCTCACCAAATTTATCTTCCATGTTCACAATAAATTCCCTAACAAGAGCTATATTGAATCTGAAAGGGTAAGTCTGGGATTTGAGTAGGTTTACCTCAGTAAGAAGTTGGATAATGGCTGCTGATTTGTACTTGTCTAGGTCCAGTCTCTTTTCTATCACAATGTGCTTCCTCTCAACAGCACTCTAGGATTGGGAGGCATTCCTATTTCCGAACCAGATATCCCCTACTGTGATTGCAGATGAGTCTGCCAATGCAGGTCCTCTCTCAGATGGTTCACCAGCAGTACCTTCATCTTCTTCACTTGATTCCTCTTCTTTACTGCTGGAGACAGGAATTAGGATAGGGGCTTTTCCTTTGTCTGAGGGTGGAGGAGGATGTGCTGCAGCAGGTTCTTGTTCAGGAGACTCAGCTTCTATCTCCTCCCCTTCACCTACAATGCCAGGAGACATGACAAGTGTTCTGTACCTCTCTTCAGCAGAACCTGCTACAGCATCCTTTGTAGCTTGTTCTTCTCCCGAGACTTCTTCAAGCACAGCCTCTTCAGTTAACACTGCTGCACTGGATACAGGCTCCCCGTCACTCACCAAGCGCCTCCTTTTCTGCGGAGTTCCTTCTTGTGGAGAAGGATCGCTGTGCGACACAGGGAGAGGTGCGGGTTCCCACACCACCACGTCTAGACGCTGAGCAGGGGCTTCATTGCGCGACTTAGACCTCCTTTGAGACCTGCCTTGTCGATCTGCTGCCAGATTCTTCTTTAAACCGCGAGTCTTCACCATTGTTGCAGGATTTTAGAGGGTTTGAGGAACGCACAGTGAGGATGATCAGCAACGATTTTGGGATGCGCCTTCAACTTGTCTTTGCCTTAGAAATTGATTTACCCGTTATTTTCTTTTTAAATTTGAAGCTTCTGGAGCACGTGCCACACATGTGCCTTCTCCCAGCTTTAGCAACCAAAATACGTGAACAAGCTTATTCTGACCAGGTTGCTATAGCAGACGCGAGCTAGTTCTCCTGCTCATGGGTCTATGTGTTGTCGACACTTAGTTAGATTCAGGAAGACTTAACCAGTTCTGGAATAATGCGTAAGGAACTATTGAACTGGTTAAACATTTGTTGTCGCCTTTTCTGTTTCTTGAGGGTATTGGTGTATTTTGTTCGAGTTGGTTGAACAAGAGCATGAGACAGTGGTCCTTAATGAAAAATGTAGCTCTATTATCCAAAACTCCCTACCGCCAAAACTACAGGATCCCGGTAGCTTCTCAATTCCCTGCATAATTGGTGATGTTAAAATTGAGCATGCCCTTTGTGATCTTGGTGCAAGTATTTCTGTCATGCCTTATTCATTATGCAAGAAGCTTAACTTAGGGAAACTCACCCCCACCTCCATCTCATTGAGGCTAGCGGACCGCTCCTCCATATTTCCAAAGGGAATTCTAGAGGATGTTCCAATTAAAGTTGGGAATTTCTACATTCCAGCTGATTTATCGTTCCTGAGATGGAGGAGAATAAAGAGATACCAATTGTCTTAGGGAGACCTTTTCTTGCAACAGCAGGGGCTGTTATTGCTGTGAAACATGGAAAGAGTTGAATTTATCTTAGAAAAAGGCATGCGAAAGCCCTAGCATAGTCATGGATTGCAATCTTATAGATTCATATGATTTTATCGACTCTTTCGCACTAATGTTAGGCGAGTTTAAGGATAAATTTTAGGAACCTAAGCAACCCACCTAGGGAGAAGATGCAAGAGTTGAGAATGAGGGGAGCAAAATTAAAGAAGGTAAGGAATCTTGCTCGGTAGAACTAAAACCCCTACCAACGAGTCTAAGGTATGAATTTCTAAGACCCAACTCTTCATTCCCTATCACTATTTAGACTCTAACCAAGGTGTAGATGAAACCTCTAAATTGCTGGTTGTGCTTCGAAAGTTTAGAGCTGCCATTGGATATTGCATAGATGATTTAACCGAATTAGCCCTAGTCTTTGCATGCATAGGATTTGCCTTGAGGAGCAAGCTAAATATTCCAAAGAGCACCAACGTTGGCTCAATCCTAAATTAAATGATGTTTTTAAAAAGAAAATCTTGAAATTGCTTGATGCGGGTGTAATTTATGCTATAGGAGATTCGGAGTGGGTAAGCCCTATACATGTAGTGCAAAAAACGGAGGAATGACTGTAGTGAAAAATGAGTTGATACGTACACGTACCAGTTACTGGATGGTGCATGTGTATAGACTACAGAAACCTAAACAAATCCACTCGCAAGGACCAATTCCTTCTCCCTTTCATTGACCAAATGCTAGAACGCTTAGCGAACCATGAGTTTTTTTGTTATCTTGACTGGTATAGTGGATTTTTTTAGATCCCTATTGATCGCGCGTCGTCGTGCGCGTCAAATATAATCCTTCCCCTCCCACTAGTACAGCGGTTAAGTAAGGGTCGATCTCCACAGGGAGCAAGCAGTGAGTCTTAGCCAGTAACCTACACTTAAGAAAACGGGGGTTGCGTGAGTGATTGGGGGTTTTGCGCGATGCGCGAGTAGCAGTGAATATCGTAACGCAGGAAATTGCACTAGACGTGCGCAAGCAGTAGAGATGAAGTACTATCTTTATGAGAAGTGCTGGGCAGACAATCCTCTATGAATGCATTCCTTATCATCGACTCTAAACATCTATAGCTTGTGGTTTACTTGGGTTAGTGTCCGGTAAAGGCTTCCTAACACGTGCGCATGTTCCGTTCAAAGTTCATGTGCTATTAATCCTAGAACTAGACTAAACAGCTGCGAATCCTGTCACAGTAGCAACTGCTTACCCTAACTCGTTACTCCTAGTTGTCACGGTAAGTTTGCGGTTCAAGGCTTCCCCTACGCATGCAACTAGTTTAACAGGTGACAAGCAAGCAACACAAATAGGATTGCGGTTCAAGGCTTCCCCTACTTATGCAACTAACTGTCTCAGTACGCACAAAATTAATACAAATAAGTAAACTACGCATTAAGCTCAAGTCTCAAAGGTAATACATCATAGATTCATGCCCGACCAACACTAAGTGTTTAGCTAGACATGCTAGTGGTAAACATCATAAAATAGTAAATAACAACTACTGAATCCAAGAAAACGGTAGCAAACAGTGCGTGCAGTGTCTTCTCTCGGCTGGCGCAGTCGGCTGGCGCAAATCTCCTCAATAAGTCCGTGTGTTTTCCAGTTCTGCCGCACAGTGCCTCCTTGCGTCCTCTGGTGCCTCTGGAACAACAGTCTTCTCGAACTCCCTGAAACCCTAGACTTACTTCCTTTATATAGGAGGTTCATCTTTCGGCAACTTCCAAATCTGGTCACTGGGACTTTGCGCCTGGCGCACGGCATTGGTTGGCGCAATCGGGTAGCGCACCTCTGCTGTCTTTCGCCATTTCTTCTTGTTTGCGCCGCTAGCTCCTCAGGCTGATCTTTCACTCCTAGAACGCTGCCTGACAGCGCGTATCCGACTTAAGGACTCGTTCTGACCTGATATACAAAAACATTGGAAACGAGTAATCTTGCTCATGAAATATTGCAAACAAGCACAGGGTTATGACCTAAATAATGTGTATAACTAGGCTCTATCACCTATCCACCCGAAAGATCAACAAAAGAACACCTTCACATGCCCATATGGAACATTTGCCTATAGGAAAATGCCCTTTGCTTTGTGCAATGCTCCTGCTAGTTTTCAAAGATGTATGATGGCCATCTTCTCTGAATATAGTGAGAATTTTATGGAGTTTTTCATGGATGTTTTTTCTATTTATGAATCCTCTTTTGATAATTGTTTGGAGAATTTATCTAAAGTATTGCAAAGATGCATTGAGACCAGCTTGGTTCTTAATTGGGAGAAATGCCATTTCATGGTACAAGAGGGAATTTTCCTTGGCCACAAAGTGTCGAAGAGAGGAATTGAAGTTGACAAGGCAAAAATTGAAGTCATAGAGAAACTACCACTGCCCCAAGGATGTGAAGGGAATTCGGAGTTCCCTAGGACACGCCGGTTTTTATCTGCGTTTCATCAAGGATATTTAAAAAATTGCTAAACCCCTGACTTATCTTCTATGCCAAGATATTGAATTTATCTTTGATCATGCTTGTGATGATGCGTTTTGCTGACTAAAGGCAGCCTTGACGTCGGCACGAATTGTTCAACTGCCAAATTGGGAACTCCCTTTTAAGTTCATATGCGATGCAAGAGACCACGCCATTGGGGTAGTTCTTGGGCAGCGCATAGATAAAAAGCTACATGCCATCTATTACTCAAGCAAGGTACTCAACGGGGCTCAGGCCAATTATTCTACAATGGAGAAGGAGATGTTAGCTATTGTATATGCCTTAGAGAAATTCAGGCAATATTTGGTTGCAACAAAAACCATTGTCTACACCGATCATGCCGCAATCAAATATCTGTTGTCCAAGAAAGACTCTAAGCCAAGGCTCATCTAGTGATTTCTTCTTATTCAAGAATTTGACTTGGAAATAAAAGATAAAAAGGGTGTCGAGAATACAATGGCTGACCATCGGTCGCTCCTTGAAAGAGGCACCCTTGTTGAGGAAGATTTAATACCTATCGCCGATACTTTCGTTGGGATAGACCTTTTGAGAATCAATGCAGAATCGGCACCATGGTACGCTGACATGGTAAATTATTTGGCCTACTACATTGCTCCTCCCAACCTCAATAAACATCAAGAGAAGAAATTTATGTCAGATTCAAAGAGATATTATTGGGATGAACCCCATCTTTACCGGTTGTGTGCCGATGTGCTTTACAGTACCTGCGTGGCTGAAGATCGGATGAGAAGTATCCTAAATCATTGCCATGGTTCTCAATATGGTGGTCATGGCAGCGGTATGAAAGCAGCCGCGAAAGTAGTTCAATGTGGTTTTTATTGGCACGTCCTCTTTAATGATGCGTATGATTATGCTAAAGCTTGCGATCAATGTCAACAGGCTGGAAATATCTTGAAGAGGCAAGAAATGCCCCAGCATGGTATCCTCAAGGTGGAAATCTTCGATGTTTGGGGTATAGACTTCATGGGACCTTTTCCCCCTTCCTATAGTAATCAATATATTCTCGTGCCCGTTGATTATGTATCCAAGTGGGTCGAAGCCGTGGCATCCCCAGATGTGATGCAAAAGTAGTAACCAAACTCTTAAAGAAAATCATTTTTCCAAAGTTCGGTGTTCCGAGAACTGTCATTAGTGATGGAGGATCTCATTTCAAAGAAAAGCACTTTGAAGCTCTTCTTCGCAAGTATGGGGTGTGTCACAAAATCGCAACCCCTATCACCCACAAACTAGTGGCCAAGTGAAGATCTAGAATCGAGAATTTAAAACCATCCTAGAAAAGTCTGTTGGGAGTTCAAGAAAAGATTGGGTCGAGAAGTTACATGATACCCTTTGGGCTTATAGAACCGCTTTTAAGACACCCATCGCAATGTCACCTTATAGCTTTGTATATGGCAAGCCTTGTCACCTACCGGTAGAGCTTCAACACAAAGCTGCGTGGGCTATCAAATATCTCAACTTTGACACGATGAAAAAGCCAGAAAAATAGGACTCTCCAGCTTCAAAAGCTGGACGAGCTAAGGTTGGAATCTTACCGGAATGCCAACTTATATAAAGAATAGACTAGAAAGTTGCATGATAAAAAAATTGCTCGAGGGGAATTTCATGAAGGAGAGAATGTGCTTCTATTCAACTCCAGACTAAAACTGTTTACCGGAAAGTTAAGATCGCGGTGTTCTAGCCCGTTCAAAATTCACAGGGTCTACGAGGATGGGCACGTGGAACTCCTTTGTTGAGGATATGGAATTCCTTGACAATACTGCTCAAGAGACTGCTCAAGCACTCCCTGAAGATTGGTGGCTGGAGCGTAATCTGAAGACTGACAAAATAATAAGAAATAAAGAACCAGAGTTTGCTTTAGCAATCCCTGCAGATTTGAAGCTGAGACACTATCTGAAGAATGAGTGAGACACAGCTATGAAGAGACAGATTCTGCTTCAGCACTCCATAATGATCCACAGCAAGAGTAGAATACCCGATCAACCTGGAGTTGCACGGTGAGGCTCCTGAGTGATCCGTCTGGCATCGTGGAAGCTCTGAGAGTTATGCAGACGTCATCAATAGCTCAACAAATGCCAGCACGTTGTCAAAGAAGATACAGATCCAAGATTCCAAATTTGGCAACGGAATCTCCAACAAACTTGCTAGAATCGAGGAGAAGATTCTGATAATGAACCTTGGCGTTTTTGGTATGCTGGTGTATTTGAAAAGGAAGGCTGAACGTAGCACGGAGAACACACAATCAAAGAGCAACACACAAGAGAATAAAATGATCGAGCACTCAGAGATCAACCAAAGGTAGGTGTGCAGAAGGAATCAGAACTCATGGAGTTTGATTCGGGATTGATCCGGAGTTCAACTGGAGCGCTGCTCGTTCAAGGAACAATCGGAGCTCAGTGACCAGCAGCGGACAGGCATTGTCGCAGGCTGCGGAGCATTGATCGAGGCTACCCAAGAGTGACAGATTGTGTCATTGATTCAAGGGGAGCAGAGAGACTGAGTTTGAAGAACTCAGAGTGTCCGACTATTTGGCGGGAGAGCTAGAATAGTTGTTGACTGGAGACACAGCAACTCTGGTGAAGAGTGTGCTGAAGCATTCCATGAGCTACCCACTGTAATAGAATAGGCTAGGTCTGTGAGTCAGGTCCGTAGCTATTTGTCACTGGAATTGTGTAGGTAGCGCGAAGAGAGTCTTTGTGATCAGACTGCTAGGTGGTTAGACTGAGCATAAGAATTAAGCTAGGTGAGGAGTAGAGGTGTGAGTCCTTTGTACTTCGATCTGAGATAGTGGAATCTTGAGGATCCCCATGCGTAGGCAAGTTGCCGAACTGGGTGAACAAACTTCTGTGTCTTTTTTATTTTGTTAGTAGAGTAAATTCCATAGAAAGATACAAAGAGAGCTTCAGCAGAAGCTGTAACTGCGCAGCAGAATTTCTTCCTTGATCCCAAGGCAAAATATTCAAGGCAAATATTTGGTATATTCTTGCTGTGGGTATTTTGTGGAGGGCTTCCTCTGCCTTTTCTGCTCTGCTGGAGGGCCTCTTGCTGTTAGTGACGTAACAGGTTGTTTATGAAAGGATAAAGTCCGTGATGTTGCTGGATGATAAAAATGGTAATATGGGGTACTTTGATCTAGACTAGGAAGGTCCAGATGGTGGTGTTAATTTAAATGTGAATAGACAAAGTCAAGACAAATTACTATAATAATGAAGGATATGCTCAGCTTTCTTTAAACTCCTTGCACTGTAAATCTGGAATTGGCATGGGTGACTACAAAATTGAATCATTAGCAATTTTGATGTCAGAGTAGAATTGAATTCAGGGATATGTATGTGTGATGTTACACATTGTTAGAGTTACTACTATTTACATTTTATAATTTAAGACTTTTTCGTGATAGCCTTATTACCGTTTGCATATATGATTACCTTTTCAAAGTGTTGATTATTGCAGGTTGTCTTATTTTAACTTGGCTATTTGATGAATTGAAGTGATACTCGAAGTAATCAGGTTGTTGTCACTTAATATACTTCATTTTACATAATCTTGCAGTATGGGCCCATAGCCAACATTGATTTGAAGGGGGCTATGCATTTGTTGAGGTAATTTACAAGCCTACATCAGGATCAAACATATTTCATCAATACTATCTAAAATGCTTCAACTTTAGTTTGAGGAGGCTAGAGATGCTGAAGATGCCAATCGTGGACGTGATGGCTATTGTTGGATCGTTAGTTAGTGTTCCCTCTTGAGTAACTCAATTTTGGATTACCCGAGAGGTATTGCAGTAGGTAACACAGTAATAGCAGCGGAATTAAAATAAAGTAAATACTATAAATTATGAAGTCTTACAATTTAGAGTGGAAACCTCAATGCTAATCAAGCACTGAGTAAAACCACTACCTTCCAGTATCCGGTGGAAGGATTTGTGAAAGACGGATCGTCGCTTTATTTAGATATTTCGTCAAATAGAAAACGAACAACTTATCGCCTCCAACGCCTAAGCTATTCTTTTGTAACACTTGACTCAATCCAACTCTCGGACAATTCTTCTTTCACTCTTGAACTGGACCATCCAAGAACACAGATCTCGCGCCTTGCTCGTCTTGTGCACGCGTCGTTCTTGTACACCCAAAAACCAGCCTTCTCGTAACCTCTAGCTCGGTCACCTAAATAGCAGTGCCTGATCTCTTGGATACATTGATTGATACGCTTGATTTGTACGCCAGCCGTCAGGTTTCCAAATCTGCATAAAATCAAATCTCAACCGAATATCCTTTATTTAAAATAAGGAAAGCAAATCAAGTTTGTTTCCTCATTTAAATGAAAAGATAATCTTTGAGATCTAGTATACATCCTATAATATATATTAGATTTATTTAAATATATTTGCTAGATTCTCTATTGTTGATCTTGATTTTGTGTTCTAGGATTTTGCTTCGTTTCTGAGCTGCTTGCCCAGTCCAGCCCACTCTGTCTTCATCGACATCGGCACACCCTGTGTTTTTCCTGCACACTCATTATTCTCTATTAATTGAGTGTTTGTTATCATCAAAACACAAGGGTTCAACAATATTCCCCCTTTTTGATGATGACAAACACCCTTTCCATATGGAAAGAAAATCACATGTAAGGACAATATATATCAAGTATCTAGATTCAAAGTTCCCTATCATGTGATTCAACTAAGCTAAAGCTAAGTGTTTGTGTCGTTCCCCCTAAGAAAAATAACGAATGGAATATAAGTAATGACTTCCCCCTCAAGTTATGCAGTCCCTTATCTCTCTTCCCCCTTTTGGCATCATTGAAAAGGAATCGTTAGTAACAAGTTAAGGACCACATTAATTTAGAAACCCCCATTTATCAATCATAACTGGATGCCATACGAAGTGGCAGCAACTGCAAGATAGGAGGCATAATTAACAACTAACATAGATACAAGGCAGCGCATAATAAGGAATAAAAATAGCAAGGAACTGGTATAATGAGGCAGGGATGCAAGGGGGGATGAACCATAAGAACATAAACCGATCGTTGGACATCACGGATAGTTTCTTTCAGTTGTGCGCGTAGCTTTCCGAAGTGATCATTCTCGACGATGGGATCAATTAACTCCTCCACTATAATCACCCACTATACCAGGGAGGTAACGATACCCTCCAGCCTTTGACTACCCTCCATTTCAGGGCTGGCATCCCTCTGAGGGACATCTGAACAAGCATCACTCTACATTCCCTACACCGGGAATACCTCCTTGGCAGCTTTGGATTTTGGAGCTTCTTTTACCTATGGTGTGAATACAGGTCATGTGGTGCATCATGACTAGGAAAGGTTGATATGCGCCCTCTTTAGAAGATAAACTCCCTGATTTTACGAGGAGCAAGTCCTTCAAATCTCTCTGGTTTCCAAAATCGTTTCCCAAGACTTAACAAGTATGTCCATAGCTTTGTTGTCCAATTTTTCTTTCTTGATTTCTATTTTCCCTTGTTTTCCCGCCGATAGTTTCTGCACGATAACTCCCGCTCGAAACTTTCTGTTCAACCCAGATACTCGATTTGAGTCTTATGGTTCAATCAAGGAAGGGTATGATGCGGTTGAGTTACCCAAGTGGTACAAGAGAGGCATCATACAAACAAGGAATTTTAAATGAGAAAGTATGTGTGTAACTCAAGATTGATCACCCCAGTTTGTAATATGACAATGAGCTCATAGGGGCGTCATATCCTAAGCAGCTAAGGGTGGCTTTGAGATCTTCCGTGGCTTGTAAAGAGGGATCAATTTTTTGGAAGACTCAATAGGTCTAGAAAGAGGCTCATCATGTCTTCTTGAATCAAGGTTAGAGAAAATTATGATACCTACATGCTTAGGATGCTACAATGCAACAGCTACCCAGAAGTGAAAAAAATGGCATTTGTAATTGAATGCAATCTAGAATAGGTACTTACGCATGCTCTTCATAGCCAGTCATTGAAGGAGTATGACAGGGAACACACATATCAGTCAAAAGAAATCATACCTAATTCCAAGCGCTATTTTTCAAAAGGTTCCTTGTGTAGTGCCTTCGTGAATATATCAGCCACCTGATCACCAGTAGGGCAGTAGTCCATTTTGATCAACCCTTTTGATGATGTAGTATGGCAGTGTTTGACAAAACTAGCACAAGTGAACAAGGAGCAACTACAGCACAAGTGAACAAGGAGCAGCTACAGCAGGGGATGCTATAGCAGGAGCATGTTCAAGTGGCTGCAACATCTGTTCGAGAAGCTGCAGCGACCTGGGCTTTACTAGAAGGCCTGGCAACTCTACGGAGAACACCAGAAGAATATTTTAAAGTGCTGTGGAGAATATTCCAGTGGGGTTTCCTAGCTAGAGAAGGAGATTTGTGTTGGAGATCAAAAACAAATCTAATCTCCTAAAAATTATGAGATAATTGTTCTTTTTGGGACATTGCTAAATTCTGGTCTTGCTTAAAGCTGGTGCTGCTATTTAAGGAAGAGGAGTTCAGAGCAGAGAGGTTGATCGAAGCTGAGGGATACACGAGTGCATACGCAGAATTCAGAGGGAGCAATTTTGGTGTGCGACGGACGAGTTCTTCGATCATCACCCGAAGGCAGAGCGTGAGCGCAGAGCTGTGGTGACAGAAACAGAAGGAGATCAGAACTTGCAAAGTCTGATCCGAGCTTGATCTGGAAGCCAATTCAGAGCACTGGTGCTTGTTGGTTAATCAAGGGCAGCCGCGGAAGAACTGACGGGTGTGTGGCTCGGTCGAGTGTCTAAGCGGCAGTTCTCGCTAGTGGCAGGAGGTCACTGAAGTGAGGGGGAGCATTCCAGAGTGTGCAGCGCTCGTGGAATCGTTCGATCGGCTCGGCAGAAGGTTTTGGAGCGACGCGGACAATTGTGCATCAGCTGTGTGCTACAGCAGTTGCTAGAGCAACCTTGCAGAGTTGAGTGTAGTTTAGAATAGGCTGAGTGTCGGGGAGACAGTAGCTATTCTAGATTGACATTTGTAGAGGGTGTGTAGACACAAGTCAGAGCCTGTTCTGATTGTGTCGAGTGATCCACACAAGGTTGAGTAGCATAGGTTGCGTGGAGTTGTAACCGAGTGTACTTGGAGACCTTTGTGTTTAGTGGATTGAGGACTGGAGAATAGTCCTCCCCAGACGTAGGCAGTTGGCCGAACTGGGTGAACAAACTTCTGTCTTGTTCATTGTTTGCTGAGACAATTTCCGAGTGAACAATAGTGTGCTGCAGCAACTGCTTGTTCACAAATCTGTCTGACTGAGACACTGCGAATTTCACCTTTCTCAACACAGTCACGTAAAAAGTGATAACAAATCTCAATATGTTTTTGTGAAAACTGCACAGGATCCTTAGATATACTAATAGCATTAGTTTTATCACATAGTATAACAGAATGATTGAGTGAAACAACAAAATCACTTAGTTGTTGCATTAACCATAGTTGTTCAGCACAACATGCCGCACCAGCAACGTACTCCGCTTCAGCAGTGGAGAGGGCAAAAGAATTCTGTTTCTTCGAACCCCATGATATGAGGCATTGATAGAGCCTATTTGTACACATTATTTAGATCCTAACCCTATGCTTGTTTGCATTATTTTGTGTACAAGATTACTGGTTTCCAGTGTTTTTGTATTTCAGGGCAAAACGAGGGCCTAAGTCGGATACGCGCTAACAGGCAGCGTTTAGGACGCGCATCACACAGCCTGCGGAGCTAGCGGCGCAAACAGAAGAATTGGCAGAGTCGACCACGGTGCGCTAACCGATTGCGCTAAGCAGTATACCGTGCGCCATGCGCAGATGGTGGTGTTTCCAAATCCTGACACCACCAGATTTGGAAGTTGCCAAGGATGAGCCTCTTGAGCAGTATATAAAGAAGAGAAGAAGGCTAGGGTTTTATCATATCAACATCACAAGGGAGGACGATAATCATCACAATACGCGAGAGAGCGGCAGAACTGGAAAACACACGAGCTTGCTGAGAAGATCTGCGCTAGCCGATTGCGCTAGCCGAGACTGCAACCTGCACGCACTGTTTGCTATTTGTTTTCTTGGACACTTTAGTTATTATTTACTGTTTCTATGATGTTTACCACTAGCATGTCTAGCTAAACGCTTAGTATCGGTTGGGCATGAATCAATGAGTATTTCCTTTGAGACTTGCGCTTAATGCATAGCTTGTTGCTTATATTAATTCTGTGCACATTGTTGGCAGCTTGTTGCATGAGTAGGGGAAGCCTTGAACCGCAATCTTACTCTTGTTACTTGTTGTTGTATGTTAAACTAGTTGAATAGCCTGACGGTGCCAACTAGGAGTAACGCGCTAGGATAGGCAATTACTACCTTGATCGGATTCGTAGTTGTTTAGTCTAGTTCAAGAATTAATAGCACATGAACTTTGACCGGAACATGCGCACATGTTAAGAAGTCTTGATCGGACACTAACATTAGCAAATCAAACTATAGACATTTAGAGTCGATGATAAGGAATACACTCATAGAGGATTGTCTGCGCCGATACTTCTCATAGTCATAGTACTTAATCTCTACTGCCTGCGCACGTCTAGTGCAATTCCTGCGTTTACTACTATTTACTCGCGCATCGCGCAACCCCAATCACTCACAGCCCCAATTATCGTAAGTGTAGGTCACTGGTTAAAACTGAACTGCTTGCTCCCTGTGGAGATCGACCCTGACTTAACCGCTGTACTAGTGGAAGAGGAAGGATTAATTTGACGCATACAACGACGCGCGATCAAATTATGGCGCCGTTGCCGGGGAGCAACACAGCTAAGTTTTAGCTAGTTTACGTTTTTCCTTTTTAGTAACTAGTTATTTCAGTTTGTTTTGTTTTCTCGTTGTTGTTTCTGACAGCGCCCAATCACCATTAGCCTGCGCAACCTTGAAACAGTTGCGCTGCGCAGATTCTAGTTGCGCACTGACAGACGCAGCAGCATTTGTTATCTTTTAATTTCGTTTTCTTTGAGATTTAGAACAGGTCATGGAGGATAACAGTGTCGTTGGGGACAACTTAGGGGACAGGACCCCGGAAGAAGCGAGAGCACATAACCGCGCAACCCTGTTCAGAGAAGAAGTACAGCGCAAGGTTGAAGCAAGGATGGCCACTGAAGTGTATAATGCACCACCCGCGCGACCAGCTGCGCGACGCAGAACGGTGCGCGAGATGTTAGCCCCAATCACAGTTAACCAGCCATGGTGCATCGTGCTTCCGCCAGACGGACATTTTAAACTAAGGAGCTCGCTTATTCATCACATGCCCAAGTTCCACGGGATGAACAACGAAAATCCAGTCAAGCATGTGCGAGAGTTCCTAGTCATTTGCGAGAACATGAAGACCGAGGGGGAAAGCGATGAGGCGCTGAAGATGAAGGCATTCCCATTTTCACTGTGTGATACAGCCAGACATTGGCTAATGAACTTACCAGCAGGATCAATTCACACATGGGAGCAGCTGCAGAAGAAGTTCCTGGACAAATTTTATCCCGCAGCAAAGATCACGCTACTCAGGAGGGAGCTGGCCGCACCTAGGCAGAGCGCAGGAGAGTCGCTGTCAGAGTATTACGAGCATTTCAGGGAGCTAAAGGCCAACTGCTACAATCATGGCCTGCCCCAGAATGTGCTGATAGAGAATTCCTGAATGGACTGCTACCCATGGAGCTGAGGTTATTGAACGCATGCGCAGGAGGCGACATTTGCAACATGTATCCAGAAGACGCGTGACAGCTGATAGAAGACTCTACTGGGCAGGTAAGACATCAGCTAACGCTTGAAAATAGTCGTGCGCGTTCTGTGCATCAGGTAGAAACAAGCACTGAGATCAAGGAAATGAAGGCCATGCTGCAAAAGTTGATGAGTGCACAAAGCGCACAACCAGTTGCGCCAAAGGTATGTGAATTCTGCAGGTCCACCGAGCACAAAACTGATGAATGTCCCACACTTTTCGAGGAATCAGGAGATGTCAATGCTCTTGGAGGATGGGATAACAGAGGACCGCAGAGGCAGAATCAGCCGCGTTTTGGACTAGCCGCAAATGGGTTCAGATGGAAGGAGGAAAACAATTTCCAGAGGTAGTCCACGGATCAGCGCGCGCCACAGCAGACGCAATAAGTTGCGCCCTACAATCCACCGCATCGCCGCACTGACGCACCAGCGCATAACAACCAGCAACCGAGGCGATCTCTGGAAGATATCGTGGGGCAGCTAGCAGACACAGTGTGCAAAAATGAAGAGAAGTATGACAAGAGGTTCGAGTCCATTCAGAAGCAGCTATCACAGATTGCGACCATGGTGTATGAGCTGAAGAAGAGCGATGGCAACCTGCCTTCGCAAGTGATTCAGAACCCCAAAGGAGGAGTCAATGCAGTGACACTGAGGACTGGGCGCACGATGGGAACAGAGCAGACCGCGAAGGCCCCCGCGCAACCAGTTGCGCAAGTCCCGGATCCAGCAGAGCAGAATGCGCAACCGGAGCAAAATGCGCAACCAGAAGTGCCAGCCACAAGCCAGCAAGGCGAAGCGCCAGGTATAACACAATTAGAAGACAAGGGCACGAATCGTACTAATATACATGTACCTTTCCCTGCGTAGGCACCATCGGCTAGGAAGGAAGCGCTGGACAAAGAGCTATACGAGTTATTCAGTAAGGTGGAAATAAACATTTCCCTTATTGAAGCAGTTCGGCAGATCCCTAGGTACGCCAAGTTTTTGAAGGAGCTGTGCACAAACAAGCGAAGGAAAGGCGAGTGCGCACAGGTGATGCTAAATGCGCAGGCCTCAGCGATAGTGCAACATAAGGTACCACCTAAATGCCGAGACCCAGATACGTTCACCATCCCATGCACTTTAGGTAAAACCACAGTGAGTAATTGCATGATTGATTTAGGCGCATCCATAAATTTGCTACCCTATTCCCTATATGCGACATTGCGCCTTGGACCACTAAAGCCTGCAGGTCTAACCATTCAGCTAGCAGATCGGTCGTACAAACAACCTGCAGGAATGATAGAGGATGTTCTTGTGCGAGTAGGAGAGCTGGTGTTCCCAGCAGATTTCTATGTGCTAGAAATGGAGGGTGAATCAAGCACCAGCAGTGCGCAGATCCTACTGGGCAGACCTTTTCTGATGACCGCTGATCGCGCGTCGTCGTGCGCGTCAAATATAATCCTTCCTCTCCCACTAGTACAGCGGTTAAGTAAGGGTCGATCTCCACAGGGAGCAAGCAGTGAGTCTTAGCCAGTAACCTACACTTAAGAAAACGGGGGTTGCGTGAGTGATTGGGGGTTTTGCGCGATGCGCGAGTAACAGTGAATATCGTAACGCGGGGAATTGCACTAGACGTGCGCAAGCAGTAGAGATGAAGTACTATCTTTATGAGAAGTATTGGGCAGACAATCCTCTATGAATGCATTCCTTATCATCGACTCTAAACATCTATAGCTTGTGGTTTACTTGGGTTAGTGTCCGGTAAAGGCTTCCTAACACGTGCGCATGTTCCGTTCAAAGTTCATGTGCTATTAATCCTAGAACTAGACTAAACAGCTGCGAATCCTGTCACAGTAGCAACTGCCTACCCTAACTCGTTACTCCTAATTGTCACGGTAAGTTTGCGGTTCAAGGCTTCCCCTACGCATGCAACTAGTTTAACAGGTGACAAGCAAGCAACACAAGTAAGATTGCGGTTCAAGGCTTCCCCTACTCATGCAACTAACTGTCTCAGTACGCACAGAATTAATACAAGTAAATAAACTATGCATTAAGCTCAAGTCTCAAAGGCAATACATCATAGGTTCATGCCCGACCAACACTAAGTGTTTAGCTAGACATGCTAGTGGTAAACATCATAAAATAGTAAATAACAACTACTGAATCTAAGAAAACGGTAGCAAACAGTGCGTGCAGTGTCTTCTCTCGGCTGGCGCAGTCGGCTGGCGCAAATCTCCTCAATAAGTCCGTGTGTTTTCCAGTTCTGCCGCACATTGCCTCCTTGCGTCCTCTGGTGCCTCTAGAACAACAGTCTTTTCGAACTCCTTGAAACCCTAGACTTACTTCCTTTATATAGGAGGTTCATTTTTCGGCAACTTCCAAATCTGGTACTGGGACTTTGCGCCTGGCGCACGGCATTGGTTGGCGCAATCGGGTAGCGCACCTCTGTTGTCTTTCGCCATTTCTTCTTCTGTTTGCGCCGCTAGCTCCTCAGGCTGATCTTTCACTCCTAGAACGCTGCCTGTTAGCGCGTATCCGACTCAAGGACTCGTTCTGACCTGATATACAAAAACATTGGAAACGAGTAATCTTGCTCATGAAATATTGCAAACAAGCATAGGGTTATGACCTAAATAATGTGTATAACTAGGCTCTATCAACCGCGCGCACAAAGATAGACGTATGGAGGGGCACGCTCTCCATGGAGGTTGATGGCGAAGAAATCCATTTCAACATATTCAAAGGGATGCAGCATCCACATGAGGACGCCACAGTGCACGCAATGGACAGCATTGATGATTTAGTCACAGATGCGCAATGTGCGAGCGCAACGATAGGACCAGAGCCACTGGCACAGGCAGAGTTGGAGGAGCAGGAAGACGAGCTGAGCAGTGCTGAACCAGAACCCAAACAGGTAAACGATATAGTTCATATTTGCACTGCTAATAAAATCTTGCCCTCTATTGAACAGGCACCCAAGATCGAGCTGAAGCAACTTCCAGAGCACCTCAAATACATTTTCTTAGGAAATGAGGACACCCTGCCAGTGATCATAAAGAAGGGATTAGAAGAGGAGCAGGAAGCGCGCTTACAACAGGTGCTGCGCAAGAACCAACGCGCCATAGGATGGACACTTGCTGACCTGCGCGGAGTGAGCCCGGACGTATGCATGCATAGAATTCTGTTGGAAGATGGTGCCAAACCATCAAAGGAGGCTCAGCTCATATTGAATCCAAATATGATGGAGGTAGTACAAAAGGAGATCCTAAAGTTGCTTGACGCAGGGGTCATTTACCCGATCTCGGACAGCAAATGGGTCAGTCCAGTGCACGTTGTGCCAAAGAAAGGAGGAATTACCGTAGAGGAGAATGCGCAAGGCGAGCTAGTTCCCAAGCGCATGCAAACTGGATGGCGAATGTGCATCGACTACAGGAAGCTTAACGCAGTCACGCGCAAGGACCATTTCCCGCTACCTTTCATGGACCAAATGCTGGATAGATTAGCAGGAAAACCCTATTTTTGTTTCTTGGACGGATATTCAGGGTACAACCAGATACCCATAGCTGCGGAGGATCAAGAGAAGACCACGTTCACCTGCCCGTTCGGTACGTTTGCGTTTCGGCGCATGTCATTTGGGCTGTGTAACGCGCCAGGTACGTTCCAACGTCTAGTCATGAGCGTTTTTTCTGATATGATTGGTATATGCATAGAAGTGTTCATGGATGATTTTACTGTGTATGGAGGTACCTTTGATGCATGCTTGACTCATCTTGATAAGGTTTTAGCGCGCTGCATTTCTAAGAACCTAGTGCTCAATTACGAAAAATGTCATTTCATGGTATCGCATGGTGTAGTACTAGGACATATCATCTCAGAGGAGGGGATCAAGGTAGATAAAGCTAAGATAGATATTATTTCTAATCTGCCTTAATTCCACTAACGTGCGCGACGTGAAGTCCTTCCTTGGGCATGCCGGGTTTTACAGGCGTTTCATAAAGGATTTTTCTAAAATTTGTATACCCCTGTCTAACCTCTTGCAAAAGGATGTGTGTTTCGAGTTTACTGATGAGTGCAGGGCCGCCTTTGATAAGCTAAAGGAGGCGCTGACCAGTGTGCCAGTGATGCGCGCGCCAGACTGGAGCCTACCATTCGAACTAATGTGCGACGCAAGTGATAACGCAGTAGGAGCAGTCCTGGGACAGCGAGTGGACAAGAAACCGCACGCCATTTACTATGCATCGCGCACACTGGACGCTGCGCAGAGGAACTACACCACGACAGAGAAGGAGCTTCTGGCAATTGTGTTTGCGCTGGAGAAGTTCCGTGCATATGTTCTAGGCTCCAGGGTCGTCATATACACAGACCACGAAGCCATCCGCTACCTAATGTCCAAGAAGGAAACTAAGCCGCGCCTGATGCGCTGGGTGCTCCTACTTCAGGAATTTGACTTAGAAATCAAAGACAAGAAGGGCACGGAGAACACAGTTGCGGACCACCTGAGCAGGATCGTGAAAGAGGAGGAGCAAGGGCAGATCACGGAGACATTTCCTGACGAGCATCTGATGGCGCTGACAGGTAAGGTACCATGGTATGCGCACATTGGGAATTACCTGGTGACAGGTACGTTTCCTCCGCATTTCAATAAAACCCAGTGCATGAGATTGAAACATGGTCCAAGCATTACCTTTGGGATGATCCATATATGCTCAGAATAGGACCAGATCAGATATTGAGGTGCTGCGTGCCTGACCATGAAATTAACTCTGTTTTGATGTTTTGTCATGCGCACGCATGTGGAGCAGAAAGATCCTGGACTGCGGATTTTATTGGCCGCACCTGTTCAGAGACTCATATAACTACTGTAGGAACTGTGACAGGTGCCAGCGCACAGGGAGCATATCAACGCGCAACAAAATGCCGCAGACGCCGATTCTAGTGGATGAAGTGTTTGATATATGGGGAATTGACTTCATGGGGCCATTTCCTCCATCTGCCGGATACGAGTACATATTGGTCGTAGTGGATTATGTCTCCAAATGGGTCGAAGCTAAGGCCACACGGAAGGATGATGGTAAGACGGTCACTGAGTTTCTGAAAACTAACATCTTTTGCAAGTACGGGGTACCTAAGGCGATCATTAGCGACCAGGGGACGCACTTTTGCAACAGGATTGTGGCGCAGGTTTTCAAGCATTATGGAGTGCGCCACAAGACGTCCACAGCTTATCATCCTCAGACGAATGGACAGGCCGAGGTTTCCAACCGAGAGATCAAGCGCATCCTGGAGAAGACTGTGAGACCCTCGCGCAAAGATTGGAGCCAGCGCCTTGACGATGCGCTGTGGGCATACCGCACCGCGCATAAGACACCAATCGGGACTTCACCGTTTCGGATGGTCTATGGAAAGGCGTGCCACCTGCCAGTAGAGTTAGAGCACAAAGCATATTGGGCCTTACGCATTTGCAACCTGAACCTAGACGAGGCCGGAAAAGAGCGCGCGTTGGAGCTGAGCGAATTAGAAGAGCTGCGCCTGGATGCGTATGAGGGACTGCGCGATTACAAGGAGCGCACAAAGGCATTTCATGACAAGCATATCCTCAGACGCACTTTTGAGCCAGGAGAGCAGGTATTATTATTCTCATCACGCCTGAAGCTCATGCCTGGAAAGCTACGCAGCAAATGGACAGGTCCGTACACAGTCACCAAGGTTTTCCCCTACGAAACAATCGAGTTAAAAAACGAGCACCGGCATCGTTTTCAGGTCAATGGGCAGAGAGTCAAACGGTACTTAGGAGAACCTTGGGATGGCACAGCGCGCGACATTGACTTAGCAGAGCCTGAGATAGCAGATGCGCAGGTTGCTGCGCCAGAGTCACCACCAGATGCGCCGGAGGGGGAACAGGGGACTATTGCTCATATAATTTATCTACCCTCGTTACTTATAATTTATCACATACTATTAACCATGCTGACCACCCGCCCAACCCTTTGCGTAGGACCAAGAAGAACACAACACATGCACAAGCACAGGATCACTCAGGAGCGAGTGTGGGGGAGGTCGCTGGCACACATTTGGGCACGTAACGAGGTACAGTCGAGCCAACGACGTTAAACAACGGCACTTGTCGGGAGGTAACCCGACACGTTTTACTTTTACATGTCTTTCTTTTAGTTTTTCTAGTGTCTTTTACTTAGTTTAGGACTTGTAGTTTTTTAGTCGAGCAGCGGTGCGCAGGACAGCTGCGCCAGTCAGGGAGTATATAACGGCAGGACTTAGAAAATTTCAGCACTTTTTCACACTCGACCGTTGCAAGCAGCTCCCGCCTTCACACCTCCGCCCGCTGTCCGGCGCTCAACCCAGATTCAGTTTAGAGAGATTTGAGGAACACACGGCCGCACTCCCCCCAGGTAACCTTTCCCCCAGATTTGAACAGATTCCAGTAGGGTTTGTGCTGTGGAGAAGTGTTCTAGGGTTTTGAAATCGCACCAGGCTAGAGTTCACCGATTGGAGTGTTGTTTAGAGGGTTTTGTAGGCGGGCAGTAGGCACCCCTTTGGTGAAAGTTTCAGGGCATTCGGAGGAGTTTGGATTTTTTGGAGTGTTTGAGGAGTGTTGACCGGAGTTGACCAGAGACCCAGCCACAATGCAGCCTGCCGAGGACCAAGCTACCCCAGCTCACTTTGCCAGCAAGTACGCGGCCTTCCTGAGGCTTGAGATGTACGGGACACCGTACATCAGTAGGGAGTTCCTGTGGGAGGTCGGTCTGGAGGACCTCATCTTGGAGAGGCTCGCGCTGGCGGGCTGGGAGGCGCTGTTGGAGATCAACAGCGCAGCAGACAGGGAGGACACATGCGAGTTCCTGGCGTCGTTAGAACTAGGGGAGCTGGAGATAAGGTACCGGCACCGAGGGGTGTGGTACATTGCCTCGGCTAAGAGGCTGAAGCGCACACTGAGGTGCGCTAAGGTGCGAGAAGCTGACATGGACGCGCACACGAATCAAGAGGCGTGGCGCGAGATGGCGACCGGGCCAGTTTTTGCCGCGGGGCGCAGCAGGGGACGAGAGCTGCGTGACCCGTGGATGTTCTACTTGTGGCGCCTGGTCGCCTATGCGATTATTGGGCGTTTTAATGGTGCGCCGAAGATCAGGTTGCTGGATATGGAGATCTTGAAGGGGTTTTATTATGGGAAGCGGGTGCTCTTTGTTCTGAATATGGTGCACCACTGGAGCCGAGTCAGCACCAAGGGGCCGCTGACTTGCGGAGGAATTATTATGCACCTGCTGCGGGCATTGCATGGAGCGCCTGAGGTGCCAGAGCACACAGTGGTGCCGGCTGTTCCTCTGGACCGCGCCCACATGCTGCAGATTAGGGCGGTAGCCGTGAGGGAGGATGGCACATTGGAGTGGTGCTACCGCCTGCAGCCGGCCAGAGTGCCGCGGCCTCGAGCGGAGAGCAGCGCACAAGCAGCAGAGGCTGCGCAGGAGTTGGAGGAGGACGAGGCCCCAGAGCCAGTTGTGCCTCCAGTCAGGCGCGCGAGGACCCGCGCGCTGACTGGAGCGCACCGGAGAGCCCGTGCACCACAAGGGGAGCCAGTTACAATTTCCATCGAGGATTCTCCCCCGCGTGCACACGGGAAGCGCCCGACGACCGAGGCTAAGGAGGCGCCTGAGGAAGCATCAGTAGAGCAGCGCATGATGTTCAACGTCATGCGCGTGCTCGAGTATTTAGAGCCAGAGGGGGCGGATTTGAGCATGAGCCCACCATCAGGGTGGAGATTTGGAGACGCGATTCCCCCTCTCCTCAGCCTGCACCGGCCACCTCCAGGTTCCCCCAGTGAGCCGCGCCAGCCAGCCAGCCCTCTTACCCAACCCCCAGTGCATCCAGCAGAGCCCTCTCCAGCCCCAGTTCCAGAACCAGCACCAGCCCCCGAGCCAGCAACAGAGTCAGCCCTAGCACCAGCAGCCCCAGAACCAGAACCCACCCCTGAACCAGAACAAGTACCAGCACCTGCACCTTCCCCTGCCCAGCCGTCCATTCCAAGGTCCCCTGAAGCCGAACCCATACTTAGCACCAGCTCAGACTCGCTTTGGGACCCCATCTCAGAGGACGACTTCGTGGCGCAGCCTGTCGCCCTTTCTGTTGTACCGCCTTCCTCCAGCACCGATGTGACGGATTCTTCAGAGGAGGAGGCGCATAGTTCAGCGGCTGCGTCCAGCTCGGAGGACATCTAGAGCTGCGGGGGGGGGGGGGGGGGGGGCGCATTATTCCTTTCGGGTGGTGTCTTTTTCTTTTATATGCTGAACATTATTCGATATTATGTTGCTATTTGTGTGCTGAACTCTTATGCTACATATTTTGTGTCCCTATGCTATATTGCGCTGCTTTGACTTTATGTTCTTAGTTTTTATGTTCTTTATTTTGCTTGCATGCATGTGCGCGTCCTCCGTACGCTTGAGCTTGAGTCGTGGGGACACGTCTCTGTTTAAGTGTGGGGGGGGGGGGGAGCGTTACACTTACATTTCACGTTACGTTTTTTTGAGCATTATAGTGTAGCTTAGTTTAGTTGAAAGGAACAGTAGCAGTAGTGCGCTTGTGTGCGGGTTGCGCGCACTGTTCAGCTTGCTTGCGCTTTCCATATTGCGCCATGCGCTGCTATCAACTGTTTTTAGTATATTTTTTTTCGTTTTTTCTGCTCCTGTTAGTTGGGATTTACAGGGGATGTGGAGTTGACAGAAACGCTCTAGAGAGGCGGTTAGTTGTTCGCGCTTCGGAGGAGAGGTATATGGTCGAGAGCGCTAGTGGAGGCCTATGCTTCGCGACCTTCGGAACAAGAGAGCGCGCTCAGTCAAGCAGATGCCGAAGGCGAATACCCAAAAGCGTGGCGAGGTGGGAAAACAGACCACCTTTCCTCTGGAAGTCGAGCTAAGGAAGGCGGGCGCGGGTGTAAACGCGTGCGCCGACCTGTGCAGATAGACCACAGAGGGAGAGCGGGGTGGTGTTCCATAGCTGTTATCCGGAGGCCGAGACTGGAACCGTTCTGGGAAATATAGGAACCATAGACAGAGCTGTACAAAAGAAAAATACAGATGATATGCGCTACAAAAGAATCAACATGCGCACAAATAAGCACCAGCGTGCGAAAAGTCCACAAGGAAAATCATCAAAAGGCTTGAGTTCCCAGGAAGTGCGCGGGAGAATCACGCACGGGAAGAAGCTGCGCTGTTAACCATATACCCATCCTCGGAGTAAGAGCTGACAACCTGGAGCCTATGAAGAGCTATCTCCCAGCCATCCGAAATTATCTTCATCCCAACTGAGAGGTAATGAATTGCGAAATCATTATACTATTAGAACTGTTGAAAGAAGACGCGCGCAGGTGGTAGAGCAGCGCAAGGTGTTCAGTAGTGCAGATCGCGCCAGAGTGCAAGACTGTGCGCTAGACTCCAGAGAGGTAATAGTATCCGTGCTTGAGTGCTTGTTCGAGGACGAACAAGGGGCAAGTGTGGGGGGCTTGATAGAGCCTATTTATACACATTATTTAGATCCTAACCCTATGCTTGTTTGCATTATTTTGTGTACAAGATTACTGGTTTCCAGTGTTTTTGTATTTCAGGGCAAAACGAGGGCCTAAGTCGGATACGCGCTAACAGGCAGCGTTTAGGACGCGCATCACACAGCCTGCGGAGCTAGCGGCGCAAACAGAAGAATTGGCAGAGTCGACCACGTTGCGCTAACCGATTGCGCTAAGCAGTATACCGTGCGCCATGCGCAGATGGTGGTGTTTCCAAATCCTGACACCACCAGATTTGGAAGTTGCCAAGGATGAGCCTCTTGAGCAGTATATAAAGAAGAGAAGAAGGCTAGGGTTTTATCATATCAACATCACAAGGGAGGACGATAATCATCACAACACGCGAGAGAGCGGCAGAACTGGAAAACACACGAGCTTGCTGAGAGGATCTGCGCTAGCCGACTGCGCCAGCCGAGACTGCAACCTGCACGCACTGTTTGCTATTTGTTTTCTTGGACACTTTAGTTATTATTTACTGTTTCTATGATGTTTACCACTAGCATGTCTAGCTAAACGCTTAGTATCGGTTGGGCATGAATCAATGAGTATTTCCTTTGAGACTTGCGCTTAATGCATAGCTTGTTGCTTATATTAATTCTGTGCACATTGTTGGCAGCTTGTTGCATGAGTAGGGGGAGCCTTGAACCGCAATCTGACTCTTGTTACTTGTTGTTGTATGTTAAACTAGTTGAATAGCCTGACGGTGCCAACTAGGAGTAACGCGCTAGGATAGGCAATTACTACCTTGATCGGATTCGTAGTTGTTTAGTCTAGTTCAAGAATTAATAGCACATGAACTTTGATCGGAACATTCGCACATGTTAGGAAGCCTTGATCAGACACTAACATTAGAAAACCAAACTATAGACATTTAGAGTCGATGATAAGGAATACACTCATAGAGGATTGTTTGCGCCGATACTTCTCATAGTCATAGTACTTAATCTCTACTGCCTGCGCACGTCTAGCGCAATTCCTGCGTTTACTACTGTTTACTCGCGCATCGCGCAACCCCAATCACTCACACCCCCAATTTTAGTAAGTGTAGGTCACTGGTTAAAACTGAACTGCTTGCTCCCTGTGGAGATCGACCCTGACTTAACCGCTGTACTAGTGGAAGAGGAACGATTAATTTGACGCGTACAACGACGCGCGATCATTCATGGTCCGAGAAACTAAGCCATCCCTGATGTGGATTTCCGGTCTAACCTACATCCAGCATAGTCTGCATCCTATGAGTTTCAGGTTTCCTCCTCTGGGATACCAAAGACATAGATTGTCTGCCCCTTTGAGGTATCTCAGTATGCTTTTCACTACCTTGACGTATGTTTATGTTGGATCATTCTGAAACCTGGCACACAAACAGATGCTAAAAAGAATGTCAGTTCTACTCGCGGTAAGATATAATAATGATCTGATTATCCCTATGTAGAGGGTATGGTCTACAGCTAGCAAGCTTTCATCCTTTCCGAGAGACTCGTTAAGAGATATAGGTATATGATAGGACTTTGCATCCTCCATTTTATACTTTTTCAATAGCTCTCTCAAGTATTTCTGCTGATGTACCCGTGTCCCATCCTTTCCTTGGACCACTTGCAGTCCTAGAAAGAACTTGAGTTCCCCCACCATAATCATCTCAAATTCGCTTTCCATCAACTTGACAGTAGCTATTCTAAATTGACATTTGTAGAGGGTGTGCAGACACAAGTCAGAGCCTGTTCTGATTGTGTCGAGTGATCCACACAAGGTTGAGTAGCATAGGTTGCGTGGAGTTGTAACCGAGTGTACTTGGAGACCTTTGTGTTTAGTGGATTGAGGACTGGAGAATAGTCCTCCCCAGACGTAGGCAGTTGGCCGAACTGGGTGAACAAACTTCTGTCTTGTTCATTGTTTGCTGAGACAATTTCCGAGTGAACAAGAGTGTGCTGCAACAACTGCTTCTTCACAAATCTGTCTGACTGAGACACTGCGAATTTCAATTGGTATCAGAGCAGGAGCTCAACACACAGAGTAAAAGATCCTACAGTGTCTCTGAAGAAGCCACGACAATGAAGGAACGATAGAGCACCAGCAGACCTCCGTTGTTGGAAGAAAGCAACTATGGATATTGGAAGGCTAGGATGAAAGCCTTTCTCAAGGCCATCGATGAGAAGACCTGGAGAGCTATCGTGGTCCAGTGGGCTCCCCCAATCACCATGGATGAACAGGGAGTCACACGGATAAAGCCTGAAAAACAATGGACTGCTGAAGAGGGAGCTGCAGCAACTGGTAATTCAAAGGCCCTGAATGCGATTTTTGCTGCAGTTGATGCTAACAATTTCAGGTTGATATCAAATTGTGACATGGCCAAACAAGCGTGGGAAATTCTACAAACTGCACATGAAGGAACTGATAGAGTAAAGCTGTCAAGACTCCAGATCATTGCCACACAGTTTGAGAATCTGAGAATGCTGGAAGAGGAGACTGTCACTGAGTTTAATGCTAAACTTTGTGATCTGGCAAATGAATCCCATGCTCTTGGTGAACCTATCCCTGAAGAGAAGCTGATTAGGAAGGTCCTCAGATCGTTGCCCACAAGATTTGACATGAAAGTGACGGCCATTGAAGAAGCTCAAAATGTCAGATTCATGAGGCTGGAAGAGTTGATGGGCTCCCTCAAACAATTTGAGATGAAATCGGTTAAAGAAGATCTCACACCTAAGGACAAGAATATTGGATTGAAGGCTGAAACAGAAGCTAAGAAGCCAGTTCCAGATGATCAGCTGAGTATGCTAGTCAAGAACCTGGGAAAGCTTCTGAAGAACTTGGACTCAAGAACTGGGCAAAGCTCATCCTCACGAAAACAATTCAGAAGAGGTGGAGAAAATAAAAGGAAAGGGAAGGAACCTGCTCAGAATGAAGATGAGAAGAAAGAAATGAAAAAGGGTGTCCAATGCTGGAACTGTGAAGGGTATGGACATATTGAGGCTGACTGTCCGAGCAAACCCCTCAAAAACTCAGAGAAAAAGAACAGCAAGTCCATGACAGCAAAATGGAGTGACTCTGAGGAAAGTGATGAAGAAAACTGTGTTGTGCTAACCAGTGTATCAGATTTCAACCTCAAAGAGCTAAAGAAGGATGAATTTCACTATGGGATTGAAGTATCCGAAAGTGAAAATGAAGAGGACTCATCTGGCAGCCTTATTGACTATCTGGGGAAGATACTCAAACAGTGTGAGGCAGCCCTTCAGACGAATCAAGCATTGACTGACAGAGTCAATCTTCTGGAAGAAGAACGAAGGAAATTTCTCTCCTCATCCAACAGTCAAGTTACCATTCTGAAAAGGGAAGACACGGGAAGCCAAGTCACTAACTTTGGTGTCTCACCAGCAAAAGCCAAGGCAGCTGATTCTCAGAAAAATATCTTGGATGAAATTGTGTCTTATCAAAGACTTGGAAAAGGGAGAACGGGGCTTGGATACACTGGTGAAGAAAGCTCTAGAGGAACAGTTTTCATGAAAGCCTCGGATGCTGTGATATATGAAAAGAATAATACAGATGATTCTCCAAAACCTGCAGGGAAAAATGGAACTAGACTCGTGAACAAGAGGATGCTGCAGCACCTGGCGCATCATCCTTCTAAAACAAAGCCAGAGCCTCAGAATAAAAAGAGTTCCAGCACAAGTATTGGGAATCAGAAGATATCCTCCAACCTGAAGTGGCTGTAGAGAATCTCCTCAGCTGGAAAAGGGGGAACGAAATCCAGAGCCAACACATGCTGCATAAAGACTCCTTGCCCAGTAGTTTCGGGAAATGCTTATTACTGGAAAGCTAAAGACAGGAGAAAGCCACAGGTAATACAGGTGTGGAAACCCAAATATGACAAACGAAGAGACAGGAGTCCTAAGGGTCGGAAGAGGAGGAACTCTAGACAAACCAAGGTATGGGTGAAGAAATCATCATCAGAACCTCACAAAGATCCGCCAAACAAAGCAGTCATCCAGAAAGGCGAGTCTACTGTTTCAAACTGAGCATTGTTCAAGCCTTTAGTGAAAATATCTGCTAACTATTTATCCGTGGATACATGTTTTAGAGTTACGATCTTCTGTTCAACCAACCTGCGAATGAAGTGATGCTTGATGTCAATATGTTTGGTCCTGGAATGCTGAACATGGATTTTCGAAATGCTAATAGGACTCATATTGTCATAGAATAGAGTCATCTCCCCCTATTTCAGACCATACTCTTCCAACATCTGTCTCATCCAGATCAACTGGGTGCAACAACTTCTTGCGGCAATGTATTCCTCCTCAGCAGTGGACAGTGTGTTGTTGCTTTGTTCTTTTTTGAACCATGACACCAAGTTGTTTCTGACGTAGTCAAAATTGTGGTAGTAAAATTACTACCACAATTTTGACGATGCGCTGCAGCATGTGTTGGTTTTGGGTTTTGCTCCCCCTTTTTCAACTGAGGAGGTTTTGTGCAGCTGCTTCAGATTGGAGGTAATCTTCTGATTCCCAACACTTGTACAGGAGCCCCTTTTATTCTGAGCCTTTAGCTTTGTTATAGAAAAATGATGTGCCCGGTGCTGCAGCATCCTCTTGTTCACATGCCTAGTTCCATTCTTCTCTCCAGTTTTTGAAGTGACATCTGAATTGTTCTTTTCATCTGTCTCAGCATCCGAGGCTTTAATGAAAACTGTCCCTCTAGAGCTTTCTTCACCAGTATACCCAAGCCCTGTTCTCCCTTTTCCAAGTCTTTGGTAAGACAGTATTTCGTCCAAGATATTATTCTGCGGATCAGCTGTCTTGGCTGTTGCTTGAGAGGATCCAACAGAGATCTGTCTTCCAGAGTCTTCCCTTTTCAGAATGGTAACTTGATTATTGGATGAGAAGAGACTTTTCTTTCGTTCTTTTTCCAAGAGATTGACTCTGTCAGTCAATGCTTGATTGGTCTGAAGAACTGCCTCACACTGCTCGAGTATCTTCCTCAGATAGTCAACAAGACTGTCAGATAGGTCCTCTTCATCTTCACTTTCGGATACTTCAATCTGATACACTGGTTAGCACAACACAGTTTTCTTCATCACTTTCATCAGAGTCACTCCATTTTGCTGTCATGGACTTACTGTTCTTTTTCTCTGAGTTTTTGAGGGGTTTGCTTGGACAGTCAGCCTCAATGTGTCCATACCCTTCACAGTTCCAGCATTGAACTCCCCTTTTTATTTCTTTCTTCTCATCATCATCCTGAGCTGGTTCCTTCCCTTTCCTTTTATTTTCACCACCTCTTCTGAATTGCTTTCGTGAGGAGGAGCTTTTCCCATTTCTTGAGTCCATGTTCTTCAGGAGCTTTCCAAGATTCTTGACAAGCATACTCAGCTGATCATCTGGAACTGTCTTCTTGGCTTCTGTTTCAGCTTTCAGTCCAACATTCTTGTCCTTGGGAGTGGTGTCTTCTTTAACCAGTTTCATTTCAAATTGTTTGAGAGACCCCATCAATTCTTCCAACCTCATGAATCTGACATTTTGAGCTTCTTCAATGGCCGTCACTTTCATGTCAAATTTTGTGGGCAGCGATCTGAGAACCTTCCTGATCAGCTTGTCTTCAGGGATAGGTTCACCAAGGGCATGGGCTTCATTTGCAAGATCACAGAGTTTGGCATTAAACTTAGTGACAGTCTCCTCTTCCAGCATTCTCAGATTCTCAAACTGTGTGGCGATGATCTGGAGTCTTGACAGCTTCACTCTATCAGTTCCTTCATGTGCAGTTTGCAGAATTTCCCACGCTTGTTTAGCCATGTCGCAGTTTGATATCAACCTGAAGTTGTTAGCATCCACTGCAGCAAAAATTGCATTCAGAGCCTTTGAATTACCAGTTGCTGCAGCACCTTCTTCAGCAGTCCATTGCTCTTCAGATTTTATCCTTGTCACTCCTTGGTCATCCATGGTGATTGGGGGAGACCACTGGATTACGACAGCTCTCCATGTCTTCTCATCAATAGCCTTGAGAAAGGCTTTCATTCTCGCTTTCCAATATCCATAGTTGCTCTCTTCCAACAATGGAGGTCTGCTAGTGCTCTGTCCTTCCTTCATTGTCTTGGCTTCTTCAGGGACACTGTAGGATCTTTTACTCTGTGTGTTGAGCTCCGGCTCTGATACCAATTGAAAGTTCACAGTGTCTTAGTTCGACAGATTTGTGAACAAGCAGTTGCTGCAGCACACTCTTGTTCACTCAGAAATTGTCTCAACAAACAATGATCAAGGCACAAGTTTGTTCACCCTGTTCGGCCAATCTGCCTACGTCTGGGGAGGACTATTCTCCAGTCCTCAATCCACTAACTCGAAGGTCCCCACGTACACACGGTTACAACTCACGCAACCTATGCTACTCAACCTTGTGTGGATCACTTGACACAATCAGAACAAGCTCTGACTTGTGCCTGCACACCCTCTACAATATGTCAATCTAGAATAGCTACTGTCTCCTCGAAACTCAGCCTATTCTAAATTACACTTGATTCTGCAGGGTTGCTGTAGCAACTGCTGTAACACACAGCTGAAGCACAATTTGTCCGCGTCGCTCCAAAGCCTTCTGCCGAGCCGATCGAACGATTCCACGAGCGCTGCACGCTCTGGAATACTCCCCCTCACTCAGTGACCACCTGCCACTAGCGAGTACTGCCGCACGACACTTGACCGAGCCAACAACTCGTCAAATCTTCCGCGGCTGCCCTTGATCAACCAACAAGCTCCACAGCTCTGAATCGGCTTCCGGATCAATCTCGAATCAGACTCTGCAAGTCCTGATTCCCTTCTGCCACAATCACCTCAGCTCTGCGCTCACGCTCTGCTCTCGGGTGATGATCGAAGAATTCGTCCGTCGCACACCAAAGATTGTTCTCTCTGAAATCTGTGTATGCACTCGTGTATCCCTCTGCTTCAATCAACCTCTCTGCTCTAAACCCCTTCTGCTTAAATAGCATCACCAGCTTTTAGCAATGTCCAGGTTTAGGCAATGTCCCAACAAGAACAATTATCTCCTAAAATCTAGGAGATTAGATTTGATATTTATCTTCAATGCAAATCTCCTTCTCTGATTAGTAAACCTCACTGGAATATACTCTTCAGTAGTTTAGAAATTCCTCAGATGCTCTCCATAGAGTTTCCAGCCCTTCTGGACAAGCCCGGGTTGCTGCTGCTTCTTGGAAGGTTGAAACAGCCAGTTGAACAAGCTCCTGCTGCAGCATCCCCTGCTGCAGCTGCTGCTAGTTCACTTCTGCTGGCCTGCTTAAATACTTGAGCTGCAGCAACTCTTTGTTCACTTGTGCTGGTTTTGTCAAACACTGCCATACTTGCATCATCACATGTGTTTGGAAGAGAATCTATCTTCATTCAGCAACCTTTCAAAAACCAAGCACCTTTTCATCACATTCTTCCAGCGATCTGCTCGTGGTTTGTCAACAAACCATACTTGGTTCCTGATCGCGCGTCGTCGTGCGCGTCAAATATAATCCTTCCTCTCCCACTAGTACAGCGGTTAAGTAAGGGTCGATCTCCACAGGGAGCAAGCAGTGAGTCTTAGCCAGTAACCTACACTTAAGAAAACGGGGGTTGCGTGAGTGATTGGGGGTTTTGCGCGATGCGCGAGTAGCAGTGAATACCGTAACGCAGGAAATTGCACTAGACGTGCGCAAGCAGTAGAGATGAAATACTATCTTTATGAGAAGTGCTGGGCAGACAATCCTCTATGAATGCATTCCTTATCATCGACTCTAAACATCTATAGCTTGCGGCTTACTTGGGTTAGTGTCCGGTAAAGGCTTCCTAACACGTGCGCATGTTCCGTTCAAAGTTCATGTGCTATTAATCCTAGAACTAGACTAAACAGCTGCGAATCCTGTCACAGTAGCAACTGCCTACCCTAACTCGTTACTCCTAATTGTCACGGTAAGTTTGCGGTTCAAGGCTTCCCCTACGCATGCAACTAGTTTAACAGGTGACAAGCAAGCAACACAAGTAAGATTGCGGTTCAAGGCTTCCCCTACTCATGCAACTAACTGTCTCAGTACGCACAGAATTAATACAAGTAAATAAACTATGCATTAAGCTCAAGTCTCAAAGGTAATACATCATAGGTTCATGCCCGACCAACACTAAGTGTTTAGCTAGACATGCTAGTGGTAAACATCATAAAATAGTAAATACAACTACTGAATCCAAGAAAACGGTAGCAAACAGTGCGTGCAGTGTCTTCTCTCGGCTGGCGCAGTCGGCTGGCGCAGATCTCCTCAATAAGTCCGTGTGTTTTCCTGTTCTGCCGCATAGTGCCTCCTTGCTTCCTCTGGTGCCTCTGGAACAACAGTTTTTTCGAACTCTCTGAAACCCTAGACTTACTTCCTTTATATAGGAGGTTCAACTTTCGGCAACTTCCAAATCTGGTCACTGGGACTTTGCGCCTGGCGCACGGCATTGGTTGGCGCAATCGGGTAGCGCACCTCTGCTGTCTTTCGCCATTTCTTCTTCTGTTTGCGCCGCTAGCTCCGCAGGCTGATCTTTCACTCCTAGAACGCTGCCTGTTAGCGCGTATCCGACTCAAGGACTCGTTCTGACCTGATATACAAAAACATTGGAAACGAGTAATCTTGCTCATGAAATATTGCAAACAAGCATAGGGTTATGACCTAAATAATGTGTATAACTAGGCTCTATCAAACCCCCCACACTTGCCCCTTGTTCGTCCCGAACAAGTACTGAAACGCGGATACAATTACCTTTTCTGGAGACTAGCGCACAGCCTTGCATTCTAGCGCAAAATGCACAGTTGCTCAACTTGTGCTGCTCTATCACCTGCGCACAACTGCACTCAATAGTTCTAATATAATAATCCCGAAATTTCATTACCTCTCAGCCGGGATGAAGATCTTTGGATGACTGGGAGATAGCTCTTCTTAGGCTCCTGGTTGTCAGCTCCCGCTCCGAAGATAGGTATATGGTTTCTTGCGCGAGCTTCTTCCAGTGCGTGATTCGTTCGCACACTTCCTGGGAACCTGAGCCCTTGATGATATCCTTTTGGTCTTGCGCACGCAGGTACTAAGTAGTGCGCATGCTGATTCTTTGTAACGCAAATCATCTGCTTCTGCTGGTATTTTTCTTTTGTACAGCTTCCTTTCCAATTTTTTTCATTCCCAGAACAGTTCCAATCTCAGCCTTCGGATAGCAGCTATGGAACTCGTTCCGCTCTCCCTCCTTGGGTTGTCTGCGCCGGTCAGCGCACGCGTTTGCAACCGCGCCCGCCTTCCTTAGCTTGATTTCTAGAGAGAAGGTGGTCTGTTTTCCCACCTCGCCACGCTTTGGGTATTTTGCCTTTGGCATCTGCGTGACTGAGCGCGCTCTTTTGTTCCGAAGGTTGCGAAGCACCGGCCTCCACTCGCGCACTCGACCATATACCTCGCCTTCGAAGCACAAGCGACTAACCGCCTCTCTGGAGCATTTCTATCAACTCCACAACCCCTGTATATCCCAACTGACAGGAGCAGAAAAAAACAAAAAAATTATGCTAAAACAGTAGAGAACGGCGCACGCAATACGGATAGCGCAACACAAGCTGGAGCGCATGCGCATCCTGCACCTTAGCGCACTACTGCTACTAATTCTCTTCAACTTAAACTAAGCTATACTAAAAATGCTCAAAACATGAAATGTAAGAGTAACGCCCCCCCCCCCCCCCCCACACTTGAACAGAGACGTGTCCTCACGACTCAAGCTCAAGCGCACGGAGGCTGCGCACATGCATGCAATGCAACGAAAATAAAGAACAAAAAAGGGAACACAAATAGTCACACAAAATATAGCAAGGGAGTCACAGAATGTAGGGCACAAATATTCAGCACACATAATAGTCAACTAGACGCAGCAAAAATAAAAGACACCACCCTAAAGAAAATCACTGCGCCTGCCCAAGGCCTTAGAAGTCCTCTGAGCTAGAATCAGCCTCTGAATCATGCACCTCCTCCTCTGAAGAATCTTGCAAGGAATCGGTGCTGGAGGCTGGTGGTACTATGGTGAGGGGGTCAGGCTGCTCGTCCTCGGAAAGTGACTCCCATATGGAATCGGAGTCTATGCTGGGAAAGTTAATGGGGGACTCCGGAATAGAAGGCCGGGCAGGGGAAGCTACTGGTGGTGGTACCGGTGCTGGTTCAGGTTCAGGGGTGGGCTCTGCTGCTGGGGCTGTTGGTTCTGGTGCGGGCTCTGCTGGGGCTGGGGCTGGGGTTGGAGCTGGAGAAGGTGCTGCTGGGGCTTCTGGGGTTCGGGTAGGAGGTGGATGGTGCAGGCTGAGGAGAGGGGGAATCGCATCTCCAAATTTCCACCCGGATGGTGGACTCATACTTAAATCTGCCCCCTCTGGCGCTAAGTATTCGAGCACGCGCATGACGTTGAACAACATGCGCTGCTCGGCAGTGGCTTCCTCAGGCGCCTCCTCAGTCTCGGTCCTTGGGCGCTTGGCAGGTGCACGAGGGGGAGAATCCTCGATGGAAATGGTCACTGGCTCCCCCTGTGGCTCACACGTATCCTCCTGGTCTGACGCGCTGCGGAGGTCCATAAGCGCCTCCCAGCCGGCGATCGCTAGCCTCTGCGCCACGAGGTCCTCCAATCCTACCTCGCGCAGGAAGTCTCGGCATATGTACGGTGTCCCGTACATGTCCAGGCTGATGAATGCTGCATACTTGTTAGCGAAAGCCGCTGGGGTCACCTGGTCTGCGGCGGGTCTCATCTTGCGCTGGGCTCCGGTCAATCGCGGTCAATGCTCCCCAAAACCCTAAAAATCGAAACTGCCCAGAATCCTCTGAAACTTGCACCGAACGAGCGCCTACAGGTCGCCTACTCAACGCACAAAACAGCACTCCAAGCTGCGCACTCTAGCCTGGTGCGATTTCAAAACCCTAAAAACTGTCTCCTCCGCGCAAACCCTAACAGAAGCGGCTCAAAGCGGGATCGGGGGTTACCTGGGTGCTGTGCGGTCGTGTTGTCCTTGAATCTCTCTAGACGGACGGTGGGTTGGGCGCTGATCGACGGCAGAGGTCTGAGGGCGGGAGCTTGTGTGTAACGGTCGAGTGAAAAAGTGCTGGGAATTTTCTAAGTCTGGCCTTATATACCCCCCTCTGGCTAGCGCAACGGACCTGCGCAGTGATAGGCGCACGGTCCTGTGCACTTGTGTGACTAAAAACTACCAAACCCTAATCTAACTAAAAAAACACTCAAAAAACAAAACAAGCAGAATAAAATGTGCCAAATTAAGACGTGTCGGGTTACCTCCCGACAAGTGCCTTTGTTTAACGTCGTTGGCTCGACGGTACCTCGTTACGTGCCAAGAAGTGCGTCTGCAGCCCCCCCCCACTCTTGCTCCTGAGTGTCCTTGCGCCAGTGCTTGTGTTACGATCTCATTGGTCCTGCGCAAAGGATACAAGGGAGGGTCAGCATGTGATACATTATTCGTAAAGAGTGTAGATGCAAAGGAAGAGGAGATATAGGCGATGGGTGCTAGTTCTCCCTCTGAAACATCTGGTGGTGCGTCTGGCGCAGCAGCCTGCGCGTCCACTATCTCTGGCTCGGCCAAGTCAATGTTGCGCGTTGTGCCATCCCAAGGTTCGCCCAAGTACCGTTTGACTCTCTGCCCATTAACCTGAAAACGATGCTGGTGCCCGTCTTCTAATTCAATTGTGCCGTAGGGGAAAACCTTGGTGACGGTGTATGGTCCCGTCCACTTGCTGCGCAACTTCCCAGGCATGAGCTTCAGGCGCGATGAAAATAACAGTACCTGGTCTCCTGGTTCAAATGTGCGCCGGAGGATATGCTTGTCATGAAACGCCTTGGTGCGCGCTTTGTAATCGCGCAGTCCCTCATAGGCGTCTAGGCGCAGCTCTTCGAGTTTGCTCAGCTCAAATGCGCGTTCTTTTCCTGCCTCCTCCAAGTTCAAGTTGCAAATACGTAAAGCCCAATATGCCTTGTGCTCGAGCTCTACTGGCAGGTGGCATGCCTTCCCATAGACCAGCCGGAATGGTGAGGTTCCAATGGGCGTCTTGTGTGCAGTGCGGTATGCCCATAGCGCATCATCCAGGCGCTGGCTCCAATCCTTGCGCGACGGCCTAACAGTCTTTTCCAAGATGCGCTTGATCTCTCTGTTAGAAACTTCGGCCTGTCCATTTGTCTGCGGATGGTAAGCGGTGGACGTCTTGTGGCGCACCCCATAGTGCTTGAAAACTTGCGCCACAACCCTGTTGCAGAAGTGCGTCCCCTGGTCGCTGATAACTGCCTTAGGCACTCCGTACCTGCAAAATATGTTAGTTCTGAGAAAATCAGCGACAGTCTTACCATCATCCTTGCGCGTGGCCTTAGCTTCGACCCATTTGGATACGTAATCCACGGCCACCAGTATGTACTCGTAGCCGGCAGATGGGGGAAATGGACCCATGAAGTCGATCCCCCAAACATCGAACACTTCGTCCACCAGAATCGGGGTCTGCGGCATCTCGTTGCGCGCGGAGATTCCTCCAGTGCGCTGGCACCTGTCACACTTCCTGCAGTGGTCATAGGCATCTCTGAATAGGTGCGGCCAGTAGAATCCGCAGTCCAAGATCTTCCTGCTCGTGCGCTTGGGACCGAAATGTCCTCCACAGGCGTGCGCATGACAAAACATCAACACAGAATTAATCTCATGGTCAGGCACGCAACGTCTTAATATCCGATCTGGACCTATTCTAAGCATGTAAGGATCATCCCAAAGATAATGCTTGGACTCATGTTTCAATCGCATGCACTGAGTTTTATTGAAATGAGGAGGGAACGCACCTGTGACCAGGTAATTTGCGATATGCGCATACCATGGTACCTTACCTGTTAGCGCCATCAGATGCTCGTCAGGGAATGTCTCCGTGATCTGCCCTGGCTCCTCGTCCTTTACGATCCTGCTCAGGTGATCAGCGACGGTATTTTCTGTGCCCTTCTTATCTTTGATCTCTAAGTCGAATTCCTGAAGCAGAAGTACCCAGCGCATCAGGCGCGGCTTGGTCTCTTTCTTGGACATGAGGTAGCGGATAGCTGCGTGGTCCGTGTAGATGATGACTCTGGCGCCTAGAACATATGCTCGGAACTTCTCCAGCGCAAATACAATTGCCAGAAGCTCCTTCTCCGTGGTGGTGTAATTCTTCTGCGCGGAGTCCAGTGTGCGCGATGCATAGTAGATGGCATGCGGCTTCTTGTCCTTGCGCTGCCCCAATACTGCTCCTACTGCGTAGTCACTTGCGTCACACATCAGCTCGAATGGCAGGTTCCAGTCTGGTGCGCGCATCACTGGCGCACTGGTCAGCGCTTCTTTCAGCTTATCGAACGCCGCCCTGCACTCATCAGTAAAATCGAAGCACACGTCTTTTTGCAACAGGTTAGACAGGGGTATGCAAATTTTAGAGAAATCCTTAATAAAACGCCTGTAAAACCCAGCATGCCCTAAGAACGATTTCACGTCGCGCACGTTGGTGGCATAAGGCATATTAGAAATAATATCTATCTTAGCTTTGTCTACCTTAATACCCTCCTCTGAAATGATATGACCTAGTACTACTCCGTGCGTTACCATGAAATGACATTTTTCGTAATTTAGCACTAAGTTCTTAGAGATGCAGCGCGCTAAGACTTTATCTAGATGTGTTAAGCATGCATCAAAGGTACTCCCATATACAGTGAAATCATCCATGAACACTTCTATGCATATACCAATCATATCAGAGAAAATGCTCATGACAAGGCGTTGGAACGTACCTGGCGCGTTGCACAGCCCAAAAGACATACGCCGAAACGCAAACGTTCCGAAGGGGCATGTGAACGTGGTCTTCTCTTGATCCTCCGCAGCTATGGGTATCTGATTGTAACCTGAATATCCGTCCAAAAAACAAAAGTAAGGCTTACCTGCCAAGCGATCCAGCATCTGGTCCATGAAGGGTAGCGGGAAGTGGTCCTTGCGCGTTACAGCGTTCAGCTTCCTGTAGTCGATGCACATGCGCCAGCCAGTTTGTATGCGCTTGGGAACTAGCTCGCCCTGCGCATTCTCCTCCACCGTGATTCCTCCTTTCTTTGGCACAACGTGCACCGGGCTGACCCATTTGCTGTCTGAGATTGGGTAAATGACCCCTGCGTTAAGCAACTTCAGGACTTCCTTTTGCACTACCTCCATCATATTTGGGTTTAACCTGCGCTGAGCCTCCCTGGATGGTTTGGCACCATCTTCCAACAGAATCCGGTGCATGCACACGTCTGGGCTCACTCCGCGCAGATCAGCAAGAGTCCATCCAATAGCGCGCTGGTTCCTGCGCAGCACCTGTTGTAAGCGCGCCTCCTGCTCTTTTTCCAATCCCTTCTTGATGATCACTGGCAGGGTGTCCTCATCTCCCAAGAAAATGTACTTGAGGTGCTCCGGGAGTTGCTTCAGTTCGATCTTGGGTGCCTGTTCAATAGAGGGCAAGATTTTGTTAGCGGTGCAAATATGAACTATATCAAGTACCTGTGTGGGTGCTGGTTCAGCACTGCTTAGCTCCTCCTCTTGCTCCTCCAGCTCTGCCTGTGTCAGTAGCTCTGGTCCTATGGTTGCGCTCGCACACTGCGCTTCTGTGACTAAATCGTCAAAGCTGTCCATTGCGTGCACAGTAGCGTCCTCATGTGGGTGCTGCATCCCTTCGAAGATGTTGAAATGGATTTCTTCGCCATCTACCTCCATGGAGAGCGTGCCCCTCCACACGTCTATCTTCGTGCGCGCAGTCATCAGAAACGGTCTGCCTAGGAGGATCTGCGCACCGCTGGCGCTTGATTCACCCTCCATTTCGAGCACATAAAAGTCTGCTGGGAACACCAGCTCTCCTACTCGAACTAGGACATCTTCTATCATGCCTGCAGGTTGTTTGCACGATCTATCTGCTAGCTGAATTGTGAGACCTGCAGGTTTTAGTGGTCCAAGGCGCAAGGTCGCATAGAGAGAATATGGTAATAAATTGATGGATGCGCCTAAATCGATCATGCAGTTGCTTACCGTGGTTTTACCTAAGGTGCAAGGGATAGTGAATGTACCTGGATCTCGGCACTTAGGTGGTACCTTTTGTTGCACGATTGCTGAGGCCTGCGCATTTAGCATTACCTGTGCGCATTCGCCTGTCCTTCTTTTATTTGTGCACAGCTCTTTTAAAAACTTCGCATACCTGGGAATCTGTCGAATAGCTTCTATGAGAGGTATGTTGATTTCCACCTTGCTGAACAGCTCATATAGTTCCTTGTCCAGTGCTTCCTTTCTCGCCAGTGGTGCCTGCACAGGGAAAGGAGCAGGTATGTTAGTACAATTTTTGTCCTTGTTTATCGAGTGAGACATACCTGGCGCTTTGCCCTGCTGGTTCGTGGTTGGCGCTTCTGATTGCGCCTCTGGCTCTGGTTGCGCACTCTGAGCTGCTGGATCTGGGACTTGCGCAACTGGTTGCGCGGGCGCCTGCGCGGTCTGCTCTGTTCCCACTGTGCGCCCAGTCCTCAGTGTTACTGCATTAACTCGTCCTTTAGGGTTCTGAATCACTTGCGAAGGCAGGTTGCCATCGCTCTTTTTTAGCTCATACACCGTGGTTGCAATTTGTGATAGATGCTTCTCTATGGATTCGAACCTCTTGTCATATTTTTCGTCATTCTTGCGCACTGTGTCTGCTAGCTGCCCCATGATATCTTCCAAGGATCGCTTTGGTTGCTGATTGGTCTACGCTGGTGCGTCTGTGCGGCGATGCGGTGGATTGTAGGGTGCAGCTTGTTGCGTCTGCTGTGGCGCGCGCTGATCAGTGGGCTGCCTCTGGAAATTGTTCTCTTCTCTCCATCTGAATCCATTTGCAGCAAGCCCAAAGCGCGGCTGATTCTGCCTCTGCGGTCCTCTGTTGTCCCATCCTCCAAGGGCATTTACGTCTCCAGTTTCTTCAAAAAGTGTTGGGCATTCGTCTGTCTTGTGCTCAGTGGACCTGCAGAATTCACATACCTTTGGCGCAACTGGTTGTGCGCTCTGCGCACCCATCAGCTTCTGCAGCATGGCCTTCATTTCTTTGATCTCAGCGCTTGCCTCTACCTGATGCACAGAACGATTACGACTACTTTCAAGTGTCAATTGATGTCTTACCTGCCCAGCAGAATCTTCTATCAGCTGCCATGCATCCTCCGGGTACATGTTGCAAATGTCCCCTCCTGCGCATGCATTCAGTAGTCGCAGCTCCATGGGCAGCAGTCCATTCAGAAAGTTCTCTATCAGCACATTCTGGGGAAGCCCGTGATTGTAGCAGTTGGCTTCCAGCTCCCTGAAACGCTCGTAATATTCTGACAGAGACTCCCCTGCGCTCTGCCTTGGCGCGGCCAATTCCCTTCTGAGCAGCGCAATCTTCGCTGCTGGATAAAATTTGTCTAAGAACTTCTTCTGCAGCTGCTCCCATGTGTGAATAGATCCTGCAGGTAAATTCATTAGCCAGTGTCTAGCTGTATCACTTAGTGAGAATGGAAATGCTTTCATTTTTAGTTCTTCATCGCTTTCCCCTTCGGTCTTCATGTTTTCGCAAATGACCAGGAACTCTCGCACATGCTTGACTGGATTTTCATTGTTCATCCCGTGGAACTTGGGCATGTGATGGATGAGTGAGCTCCTTAGCTCGAAGTGACCCCCTGGTGGAAGCACGATGCACCATGGCTGGTTAACAGTGAGTGGGGCTGACATTTCGCGCACTGTCCTGCGCCTCGCGACTGGACGAACGGGTGGCGCAATGTATGGTTCAGCGGCCATCCGTGCGTCGACCTCACGCTACACTTCCTCTCTGAATAGGGCTGCGCGGTTATGTGCCCTTGCTTCCTCTGGGGTTCTGTCTCCCAGGTTATCTCCAACCACACTGTTATCCTCCATGTCCTGATCCAAACTCAAGAAACGAATTAAATGGCAACGAAGTTGTTGCGTCTGTCAGTGCGCAACTAGAATCTGCGTAGCGCAACTGTTTCAAGGTTGCGCAGGCGGATGTGATTGTGCGCTGTCAGAAACAACAACGAGAAAACAAAACAAAATGAAATAACTAGTTACTAAAATGAGAAATGTAAGCTAGCTAAAACTTAGCTGTGTTGCTCCCCGGCAACGGCGCCAAAATTTGATCGCGCGTCGTCGTGCGCGTCAAATATAATCCTTCCTCTCCCACTAGTACAGCGGTTAAGTAAGGGTCGATCTCCACAGGGAGCAAGCAGTGAGTCTTAGCCAGTAACCTACACTTAAGAAAACGGGGGTTGCGTGAGTGATTGGGGGTTTTGCGCGATGCGCGAGTAGCAGTGAATACCGTAACGTAGGAAATTGCACTAGACGTGCGCAAGCAGTAGAGATGAAATACTATCTTTATGAGAAGTGCTGGGCAGACAATCCTCTATGAATGCATTCCTTATCATCGACTCTAAACATCTATAGCTTGCGGTTTACTTGGGTTAGTGTCCGGTAAAGGCTTCCTAACACGTGCGCATGTTCCATTCAAAGTTCATGTGCTATTAATCCTAGAACTAGACTAAACAGCTGCGAATCCTGTCACAGTAGCAACTGCCTACCCTAACTCGTTACTCCTAATTGTCACGGTAAGTTTGCGGTTCAAGGCTTCCCCTACGCATGCAACTAGTTTAACAGGTGACAAGCAAGCAACACAAGTAAGATTGCGGTTCAAGGCTTCCCCTACTCATGCAACTAACTGTCTCAGTACGCACAGAATTAATACAAGTAAATAAACTATGCATTAAGCTCAAGTCTCAAAGGTAATACATCATAGGTTCATGCCCGACCAACACTAAGTGTTTAGCTAGACATGCTAGTGGTAAACATCATAAAATAGTAAATACAACTACTGAATCCAAGAAAACGATAGCAAACAGTGCGTGCAGTGTCTTCTCTCGGCTGGCGCAGTCGGCTGGCGCAGATCTCCTCAATAAGTCCGTGTGTTTTCCAGTTCTGCCGCACAGTGCCTCCTTGCGTCCTCTGGTGCCTCTGGAACAACAGTTGTTTCGAACTCTCTGAAACCCTAGACTTACTTCCTTTATATAGGAGGTTCAACTTTCGGCAACTTCCAAATCTGGTCACTGGGACTTTGCGCCTGGCGCACGGCATTGGTTGGCGCAATCGGGTAGCGCACCTCTGCTGTCTTTCGCCATTTCTTCTTCTGTTTGCGCCGCTAGCTCCGCAGGCTGATCTTTCACTCCTAGAACGCTGCCTGTTAGCGCGTATCCGACTCAAGGACTCGTTCTGACCTGATATACAAAAACATTGGAAACGAGTAATCTTGCTCATGAAATATTGCAAACAAGCATAGGGTTATGACCTAAATAATGTGTATAACTAGGCTCTATCAGTTCCTCATCACACCAACTGGCTTCTTTGTTTTGGCCTCTTCCAGCTGGGGCATCATCAACACTCTTTTGTTTTCTCTTTGGCCTGCTAGACTCAGACTGGTTAACTCTGGCTGTAACAACTCCTTCCTCCAATTCTGGTTCCTCAACATCATCAAGAATGTTCACCACTGGAGTTTCTTCTACTGATGGGAATAGGCTGTCTTCAGAATCATCAGACTCTGTATCCTCTACTCCATCTGCGTCAGCTGGCTCTTTCCCTTCGGGTAATCCGTCAGTGGTGACCTGTGCAATGGCCTCTTCACTTTCTACTGCTCCCGCTAAACTCCTCACACTATTCTCCTCGGATTCTTCATCGGCCCCTTCTGATTCTAATTCTTTGTCAGCAGCTGATACGCCTTGCGCGTGAATTTTTTCAACTTGGTCTGCTCCCCCTGCATCTGTCCCCGGGGTATCTACATCCATTTCATCAACAACTGCCTCTGCAGTCTTCGGAGCACCATCTTTATGGTATCTTTGTTGAAGACCTATACAGCGGTTTCCTAAACAGTGGGGGCAACAACCCCTTCAATAATTTTTTTCATTATTAACAGAAACAGGTATTACCTCAACAGACAACGCAATATTAGCGTCCTCAGCAACTGGTTCAATATCCTCTGATGCCTTAATCAGTAGTTCAAGTTCTGCTGCTTCACGCCTCAACTGTTTTTCCCTCTCCTTGGCAGCTTGAATCCTTTCTTCAACGGCCTTTTCTCAGCTTCAGCTCTAGCCATCTCTGCAACTAGTTTTTCAGTTTTCTTCTTAGCTATCAACTCGGCTTTTGTCCTCTCATCTTCTTCAATTTTTCTCTGAGTCTCAGCCTCAATCGCAGCCTTCCTCTTTTTCTCAGCCTTTTCTCCTGCTTTTCTTTTCTTTTCACCCTTATCGACGAGTTTCTTGGAAGAGGTTCTTTTAGACTTGGGCGCCGGAGCTTCCCTTCTGGGTGGATCTTGAGACTCTGACCCCTCCCCCTTATTCTGAACGGACTATGCGGGTCTTCCTTGAGGGACGTCCTTTTTGTGGCTTTCTTGGACGCCAGGGCTTTACGAGTGGCCTTGGGGCGATGCTCTTTCCTGGCAGTTTCTGCAGGTGGCACTACTGATAGGGGTACATATGGGTCAAGCTCAGCGAAGGCGGCGACGGCTTGGGATGCGTCAAAGGTTGTTGCTAGAGTAGCTTCACGGGTGTTCACCACTCTGATTTTGAGGGTTTGATTGTCGGAGAAGCGTGCGTTGATGGTGAGTGAATTTCAAACTTCAATTTCCAGGGTTCTTGTTTCTGATAAGAGATATACCAGATTTTCAAAAATGAAGTAGTTTTCCAAAAATCTCTCTCATATCCCTTCTTTCCCGCTTCAAATATTTGGCCCAAATTCGGTTCCTTTAGAAGATTGTTGCAGATCTGAAATAGCACTCAAATAGGAAATGTTATATCATTAGCTGAAATATAGGTGTTATATTTCCTCTTAGTTATCTGATAGCCCAAACTTTAGCCCTCCTCTTTATTCAAGAGCTACCAGAAGTCATACCGTGATTAGTTTTCAATCACGCATAATCCTAACTCAGACCTCATGGTCTCAAATTATTGTGTGCTCAAAGCCTTTGTAAAGATATCAGCTTTCTGGCAATCTGTTCGAACATGAGTCAAGATCAACTCCTTTTCGACAAGCTCACGAATATAGTGGTGTCTGATCTCTATATTCTTTGTCCATGTGTGCTGGACATGATTCTCCGATATGCTGATGGCGCTCATGTTGTCGCAGTACAATGTCATGACATCCTGTTCAACACCATATTCATCCAGCATGTGCTTCATTCACATCATCTGCTGAGCGCTGCTCCCAGCTGCTATGTATTCTGCTTCCAGTTGATAAGGAGATGCTATTCTATTTTTTACTGAACCAAGAAACAAGATTATTTCTAACGTAAAAGCATTCTTCGGGCCATTTCATATCATGTAATACACCTTTTCAACCTAAAATGGACAAAGAAAGCATCAAACGACTTTATAAAATAACCGAACAAACAAGAAGTAAAGGAAAAATATGAACAAATATAAGGTTATTTGTCCGTACATCAGATTCCTAGAAAGAAACATCCTCCTAAAGTGCTTTTTCGATCTTCTACACTGCTTGCCCAATCTGCATCACATTATCCAACTAAGTGACAGCTAGTATCCATGGTTTACTAGAGACCGTAGTTTATTGTACCACTTACATATCTGATTATCCATTTCACACTTGCCAAGTGACTTTCTTTGGAACTTGCTTGGTATTTAGCACATAGTCCAACAACATAACAAATGTCGGGTCTACTGGCAGTAAGATATAGTAGGCTGCCAATCATGCTCATGTACAGAGTCTGATCCACACTAACTCCAAATTCATCTTTTGTGATTTTCATGTGTAGCGGCAGGAGTGTACTATGACTGGCATTTTCCAACCCGAACTTCTTCACCAAGTTCCTGGCATACTTACTCTGAGTCACAAATATTCCATCTGATTTCTGAGATACTTATAGACTGAAATTCTGCAGCGTTGCTGATGCGGAGTTACAGCCTCTCAGAATTAGGTGAATCACTGCTTCAACAGTATATGATTTATGTCTGAGAAACACAGTCCAGGTGAAACGAGAAAAATCATTAACACAAACTATAACATAGTTCTTACCCCCAATGATTTCTGTCTGCATAGGACCCATCAAATCCATGTGTAACAGTCCGAGGATTCTTGTTGTATGGATCTAATCAGTTCCTAGATGAGCTGATCTTGTTTTTTTTTTTTCGGATCTTACATTCTCAACATCAGTCTTTCCTTTATCTCTGTTATTCCTCGTACAAGACCATGTTTAGATATCTTTCTCAGAGCCTTGAGATTTAGGTGACCAAGCTGTTTGTGCCACATAATCAATTCACCCTGCTTAGATAGAAAACAGTGAGCATCAACAAGCTCTGTGTTAGAACCTAGTAAATAAAAATTATTTGATGATCGAATCCCTCTCATAATACACTTCTCTTCATCGTCGACAACTTGGCACGAATCTTGAGTAAATTTGACATTCATCTTTCTATCACATAGTAGGCTAATGCTCAAAAGGTTAGCCTGAAGACCTTCCACTAGAGCACCTTCTCTATACCCTATACAGACAAAGGATCCTTGACACAGAACCTTTCCTTTTGCACCATCACCAAACATAACGTTATCGACGATACTTTGCAAGAAACCTAGAGAACTTTCTCTTGATGTGACGTTGAGTATTGCAGTAATAACAGATATGCTTATCTTTTGTTCAGAGCATGTCAGAGCTATGACTGGAATGAGAATTATTAGTGTGAGTAAGATTTTTAGCTTGAACAAACATAGGTTAACCAGGCATCTTCTGATGCTCATAGCCCAAACCAAGGCTTCCACAACTCGTACGTTGAGCAGCTTAGATGGTGTTAAGTTTCTTTGTGCCATTATTCATCATGCTGACACTTTCTAACTCGCAATAGTTCTAACAAAACCTCGGAATGTTCAAATTTCTCCTTTTCATGTTCTGTTTGCATACGCTTGACTGCTTCTGACAGTTCATATTTCTCAGCTTTCAGGCTCAAAAATTGCTTGCTCAATTTAGCGTGTGACTTCACTGCGTCTCCCCACTGTTCGTATAGAGCTTTATATTTCTCTGCTATGGTTTCTTCAGTGATTTCTATATCACTGCCACTTTCACTGTAATTATCTGATTGAGGGTTCTCATGTTCAGTCTCTAGAGTTTCTGCGACAGTGGTGAGTGCCACAAAGTTTGAGTTTTCCTCTTCTATTTTAGACTCCTCTGACTCAATATCACTCCATCCAACCACGAGAGCCACCATCTTTATCCTCCCGCGAGAAATAATATCTTTTAGAAATTTTGTATAAGAGGGGACTTGAATGACTACCTCGGTAAATGGAAGGGTGATGTAAAGCTTGCGTAACATCTCCACAAATTTACTGAATTGCTTGTCATTTTGCCCTTGGTCAATCTTTGTGGGAATGGGATCAGAGGTTTGTAAGGTGTTGGTTCTTCGCGTTGAATTTCAGCCTCCTTTCCTATAGTGCCTGGGTATGGCTCTTCGCTTACTTCTTCATGATTTTCCGAGAATGTCTCCTTGGGTGCTTTTGTAAGCTTAGTGGCTCCCTTCTTTTGGTGCACTTCTTCCAGCTGCCTCCCACTCTTTAAGGTTACCGCGTTGCAGAATTCCTTTGGATTTGGATCAGTTTTGGAGGGCAGCTTGCCTTGTTGTCTTGAGGAGGAGCTAGCTTGTTGAGCTACTTGAGTTTCCAACATCCTATTTTGAGTAGCCAATTGGTCAACTTGGGCTATAAGGTTTTGGATTATCGCTCTGTTATCTTGGTTTCTCTTTTCTTGATTAGCAATGAAGTTGGCGAGCATGGCTTCAAGTCCTTGTAATATACCAGAGGGTGGAGGAGGTTGAGCTGCTGGTGCTTGTTGGTAATGTTGGGGCTGACTCGGTTGGCTTTGGTATTGACTCATTTGTTAGCAATGTTAAGGGTGTTGCAAGATTTTTGGTTGGAAATCGGGAGGAATAGGATTCGTGGTTTTATAGGAGATGTTTGGGTGGTTCCTCATGTTTGGTGTGTAGGTTGGGTTGAAAGAGGTCCTGGCTCCAAAAAGTCTTCCAACATAATTAGCTTCCTCGCTAAACCCTCTTTCTTCATTAGGAACCACTAAGGGGCAAATATTTGCTTCATGTTGAGGGGATCCACAAATGTCGCACACTTCATATACAACATTGTTAGCCGAAGCGAGTTGCAAAATATCAAGTTTATTAACCAATGTGTCAAACTTTTTAGATAGTGCAACAAATGCCTCATTTTCACTTGAGTTTAAGGCTTGTAGATAATACCTTCCTCCGTGCTTTTTTGGGATTATCACTTTCGCTAGCCCAAAGGTGGTAATTGTTGGTGATTTTCTCAATAATTTGATACCCTTCATCGGGGTCTTTTTTCATGAAAGCTCCACCCGATGCTTAATCCAAGGTTTGGCGGGAAATATAGTCTATGTCAGTGTAGAATGTGTGCCTAACAAGCCATCTTTCCAGACAATGATGTGGGCAAACACGCAGTAATTCCTTATATCGCTCCCATGCTTCATAAAGCGTCTCCCCATCTATTTGAGCAAAATTTGTGATTTGATTTCAGTACTTTCCGATCTTTGCGGGTGGGAAATAATGGTTTAGGAAGGACCGGCCCATCTCTTCCAATGTTGTCTCTTGGCTCTATAGCCAATCTTCTGCTCTACCTCGGAGGTTGAATGGAACAGCCTCAAATCAATTGCATTCTTGCATACTCCATTCATCTTGAAGGTATCGCAAACTTCCAAGAATGAAGCCAAGTGGGCATTTGGATTCTCACTAGGTCCCCCCGCAAACTGGTTCGTAGAGACCATTTGTATTAGGGCGGGTTTCACCTCAAAATTGTTGGCGTCAATCGCGGGAGTGAGAATAGTATACCTATATCATATGGCGTTGGGAGCCACATAGTCCTTTAAGGCCCCCCGCACTTGCTGGTGAGGAGATCTCGGTGGTTTCTCTGCCATTCTTTCAATTAAAGTCTCTTCGGATCTTGAAGATTGTCCCCCTTTTGATGTCATCTATCGATGTATTCGTCTAGGTATTCTTGAAGGGTTTTGTCAAATTCTTGATCATTTAGCTCAACTACTATTTTTGTTCATCTTGGCATCAACGAGAAATCCTAAATGGATCAAAAACAAGAAAAACTAGTGAAGGCAAAAGGGATGTAAAGTAAAACAGGGAAAATAAAAGTAAGTAGTCTAAATGTCACACAAATCTAACTAGTGATAACCTAACCATTGCTCCCCGGCAACGGCCCCATTTGACAGCTTGTATTTTTACCTCTTCTTAATGTCAGGTTTGAGGATCGATTGCAATCATAACAATTTATAACTGGCAAGCCGGTCGAGCCCAAGAGAGCAATTGGATTATTAAGCTAGAAGATGTTTTGTATAGGATTTAGCTACTCCACGAACAATTGTAATTACCTACTTGTATTAATGAAAAGTTAAGGTTGATTATAGCAGATTGGAATAATTTCAAGGGGATATTTTCCTCGCTAACTTACTCTCACTATACAACAATAGAAGTTACTCGATGGAATGGAAGATAGCATGCAACTGTATGTTTACTCTGATTCGATCAACCATCATTGTATCAAAGCCAAAGTAGGACGCATAGTAAGGGTAGAGCCTCATTCTTTCAACTTGTTAGCTCCCTTGATCTAACTCACCTAACCACTAACTTTCATTATATGGTTAGCTAAGTTGGAATAGCATTAATCATTTGCTTAACTCTTAAACCTTGCATTCTCCTTTGTGAATGTAGGGTTTAAGTTGTTCCCACCAATATCTCGACTTCAATTTTAGTTTTTCAATTTAGATTAAAGTCTAGGTTAGATGCACACATAGTCATGTTGTCAAACACCATACATGCATTTCATATTAGGGCTTATTGGAAGCAAATCATCCAACTATTAAACAATCATGTTTTCATTGCAAATGAAGAGTAAATGTGTTAATGTGGCCCATAAGACCCCTTGAAACAAAGAGGACTACTCACAAATCATTCTCATCATCAATGGATTCCAATATTTGTTTACAATGAAATCAAGCAAAAGGAGAAATATAGAAAAGAGAAACATAGGTCTAGATGATCCAAGTCTAACACTCCTTCCTCCTTTGAAGGTTTCCTTGGTGATGATTTTCTGACAGTCTCTTTGTCTTTTTCCGTCCAAAATCCTTGATTTTTCTACCCCCTCGAAAATCCTCTTTCTTTGGTCTTTATAGTTTCGATTTCTGTGCTTTTGGATGAGCTGTCCGTATCGGTTGTATCAAGACCAATATGATCCATATGGGCGATACGAGCTCAGCGGGAAATGGAACGACTTAGGCCTGGTCTTATTGACCGTATCGCCCGTATCGGTATGATGATACGAGTGGTACGGGCTTGGAATCTCCAGCTATGATTTGACCTCTTTTTCGATGCTTTCGCACACAGTTGCTTCTAACCTTGCTCTCCATGGCGCCTGAGCTGAATTGGTCCTAAAATAGGAAAGAGAGGGGGGGGTACAAAGATCAATAAATACTCGAAAATGAACGAAAATATTCAATAAACGAAAGCGAGAATTGGCCGGGGAATCCGACCGATCAACTATTACCCACTACCTTTGAGTTTCATGGCTCGTGTGGGTGTAAGACCCGCCACACTGTTAAGTGAAACCTCGACGTCTTCAAATTGGTTGTTCTTCATCAAGTCCCTTAATGGCCATTAGTGATTTTCAGTGCATCGCTGCCCTGGTCTCCTAGGCTCCTTGCACCGATTCTCCAAGCTCCTTGCTCCAGTAACATTTGTTGTCTGCGAGCATACCTCTTTGATCTGGTTGGATTGATAGCTGCTGCTGTTTAATGGGCCTTGATGTTGGTGGCCCTCGCTATTGGTTGTACCTAGGGTAAAGTGGTCTTGCCATCCCCATGGGCCGCTGGTTGAACTGGCATGTTAGCCTTGTGTGGATGAATGCCCCTTGATGAACCTTGCTATTCTCCTATGAAATTGATGTGTTGATGGTGTCTGTATCATTCAGGTTGCTATAGCAACCAATTACGACTATTACAGAATAAAGTAGCTAAGACAACAACATAAGATGAACAAGTAATTGGTCACCCAGTTCGGCCACTGCCTATGTCTAGGGGGGACTTCTCACAAGTCCCCAAGATTCCACTATGATCGGTTAAAGTACAAAGGTACCAAATCTCAGCCTGATCACACAGACTAGCCTATTTTATAAACGACACACAACCGTCTATGATAAGATGCTACAACAACTTACTTGGTCAAGCTACTCTTAAGTAGCAGAATGCTACAACAACTTACTTAGTCAAGTTGCTCTTTAGTAGCACAGTTCTCAGATCCTCCGATCTCTTCCAGATGCTTAGTCTCGCCTACGGGAGTTCTCTCAATTCCGGTGATGCTCCTTGATGGAGCGTATTTCTACGATCCATCGAGTTGTTTATTTGCACTTTGCGTGTGCTAGATTACTTCTTTGTAGTGTTTTGCATCGCAAGTTTATCAAGACCGCTGTGGAGCTTTATTACTTATTTGGAGCATTCTAGGCCTCACTCGATCACTCAGGAATAAACACTCGATTGCGAGAGCTTCGATGCAGGCCAGGTGCCCATAGGCCCAAAGATCGAGACCAAAATCCTGAGGCCCACATCTAGGGGCACACATCCAGCGATCTAGGGTTTGCATAGATTTTAAAAGAAATTGGGAGAGAATTCATGGAGAAAAATAAGAGATAAGTTAGAGGCGCAGAAGATCAGAGAGACACAATTCAGATTGACGTGAAGATCGATCGGTGAAAAGTGCGCGAAGAACAGCGATCGGTGAACAGTGCGCTACAGTTTTTGTATTCTCTAAACTCATTTTTCATTATTGTTAGATGGATTGTATTAGTAGCTAAACCCTAACTCAATATGGGATTTGCATTGCAAGGTTTGGTTTGAGATTTATGTTACATAATTTGATTTAGTGAATTACTATTCTTAATATGAATTGAATGCTTTGATCATCAATTAGCATAGCCTAGAGGTGAAACTGGATTGATATCTATTGCATGATACTGGATTGAGCTGCCCTGTTGACGAAGCGTTAGAACTAAATTAGTATTGTTAGTCTAGTAATCGTTAACCTATTCGAGAACTTAGTGGTTAAGAGTAGGTAGAACATTGGAGTCGACACTACCTTAGCAAGATTGTTAGACTAGAACAGTAGTTTTTACTAGTTGCAATGCATATCCCTGAAATGATTCTTTCTGAATTTGACAAACATCATTCCTTCTGAGAAAAACCCCCGTTAATTATTAGTAGAACTCTAGGTCCTTATGAGAAAAACCCCCGTTAATTATTAGTAGAACTCTAGGACTATTTGCTCTCTTTGGATTAAACCCTACTTACCGCTTCCTAATATAGTATGTCACTTTAAATTCAAATTTGGCACACACAACGATGCGCCGTCACTCCGCCTTGATCAGTTACCTCCAATTAGTAGCCGGGAACGCTGCTTAGCACTTTGATCGTCAGTGATCAACTAACCCGTGACGATTCTCCAAATGGCTTGTACTTAATCTTCAACGAGACTCCTCTCTAGTTGAATACTCTGATCAAGTGTCGATCACACTTATCCGGTCATGATATATCTTAGCCTATATATATTGGCAGCCCACAGTGGATTAGAGAAATCTAGATTTAGGACTCTTCTTAAATTTCTCTTAGCAATCCCAATCTTCTCCAAGATCTTCGCAAGTTGTTGTGAAATTCGGTTGCAACATCTTCTTTAATACAAACAATTTGGGAATCATATCTTCTCCAAGATCTTCGCAAGTTGTTGTGAAATTCGGTTGCAACAACTTCTTTCCTAAAAACAATTTAGGAATCATATCTTCTCCAAGATCTTCTCATGATGATTGGCAATTGATGGAGCATAGTTATACGATCCATCGAGTTGTTTATTCCCATTATTTAATTGCATTTTGCGTGTGATAGATTACTTCTTTGTAGTGTTTTGCATCGCAGGTGTATCAAGACCGCTTTGGAGCTTTATTGCTTATTTGGAGCATTTGAGGCCTCATTCAATCACTCGGGAATGCAAGGAAGCAGCGAGAAGAAGTTTTGGGTGAATTCTAGTTAATTGAGGGCAAAAGAAAGCAAGAATCTCATGGATGCTAAAGTGATTCGCCCAACACAAGTGCACGAGTTAAGAGTGATTCACCCAAGCCGGTTGATTAGTCCAGCTTCAAACTCACGGACCATTTGATTTGCCCGGCCTTGGTCGAGTCATTTAGTCATTTTGGTTCAACACGAATCAATATTGATTCGCCCAGCTTCGGAGGCCACTGACCATTTGATTCGCTCAAGCCCTGCACAAGTCACTTTGGTGCAGCACAAATCAAAGTTGATTCGTGCAGGTCCGGAACACACTGACCAAGTGATTCACCCAACTTTGGTCAAATCACTTTGTGAAGCATGCACGAATGACTTTTGATTCGTGCAAAGAAGGTGTTAGCTCGGCCCAAATTCAAAAGTATAAAAAGAGCTTCTTCCGAACAGAAAAGCCTAATCGACCCTAGCAGCTAGCAGCCCAAACCAACCAGAGCGGAGCCAGAAGTCAGTAGCATTGCAGAAGTTTTAGTAGTTTTCTAAGCTCTTTATTTTCATTGTTTTAGATGGATTGTAGTAGCTAAACCCTATTTTCAATTTGGGGATTTGTGTTACAACGTACATTTGAGATACTTATGTTTCATTATTCGACTTAATGAATTACTATTCTTCGTATGAATTGCATGCTCTGATTATCAAGTAGCCTAGCGGTGAAACGGAATTGATATCTATTGCGTGGTACTAGATTGACTGCCATATTAGAGAAGCCTAGCGGTAGAACTAATTTGGTATTGTTAGTCGTGTAATTATTAACCTATTCGAGAACTTAGCGGTTAAGAGTAGGTAGAACATTGGAGTCAACATTGCCTTAGCAGGATTGTTAGCCTAGAACAGTAGTTTTACCAGTTTCAATGCATATCCCTGAACTGATTCTTTCTGAATTTGATAACAAATATTCCTCTTGCACACCCCCCTTTTAGTGTGACAATTGTTAGTGAAACTCTAGACTATTTGCTCTCTCTTGGGTTCGACCCTGCTTATCACTAGCTAGTAAGCAGGAAATATAAATTTAATTTTGGGTCACACAATGACGTGCCGTCAGCAATTCTATTGTTGCAACTGTTTCCTAAAACCATTTAGGAAACTTCCTCTAATTAGAAGCCTTTTCCCGTCTACTGGCTATCTTCAGATTAACTGTCTTCAGGTTGCTCTTGCTTCACTGTTTGCTTAGCAACCGCACAGATTTTGTCAAGGATGCGACAATCCTTAACATCCTCTTTGACAATGTGCGCTAAAGAGATAGTCTGGTGTAGATCAGAAGGTTACTGAACTTTGACCGCTGTGCAAATCTCCAGTTTCACCCCCTCATGAAGTTGGCCATCAGCCCTCTTGTGGTTATTTTTTCGATTGCCCCAGCGAGTTCCTCGAATTGATCATTGACCTGGTCTGGGTTATTGAGAAACTTTTCTCATGCAAGTCCTACCTATCTGTCCCTCGGAATATTTTGACAATAGCTTTTCTAAGTTGCTCCCACGTGTTGATGGTTTGCATCTTGGTGTACCAAGAGTACCATTTAAACGCTTTATCTTCCCGACACATTGTTGCTGCTAGTAGAGTATCTTGGTCAGTTAATCTATTAGCATAGAAATACCTTTCTGCTTTAAATATCCATTCGTCGACATTGCTGCCAGTGAATATTGACATGTCGATCTTCCTGATTCTTGGGTCTCCCCGCATTAGATAATTTCCTTCATGCTGGTCCCCAAAGTCATCTTCATAGGAGGGATGGTTAGTCCACCTTGCCGCGTTCGGTTGCGTCCCCTTGACGCTTTAGAGTTGGATTCCCTTGATAGCCATGCATGCACGCTCTTATCCATCGTACCGATAATCCTTGGTAGGAGGTTTTTTGTTCCTAGTTCTGGGCATGCGCACATGCCCCTCCTTGAGAGTGATGCATCGGGTTGCTGCGCCTTGTTGCGCAAAACCTCCCCCATGATAATCCCTTGTGGAATCAGTATGTAAAAGAGAAAAGGACCCGTTTACCTCGTTGCCCATTTGCTCATAAAAGTTGACCATAGTCTGGAATATCCTCTGATGGTCACAAAATCTTTTGGTGGTCAGCTAGACTCGCGCACAGCTACCTTGCCGCGGTCCATAGCATGCAAAAGGTTGCTTTGCAAACCATTTCTAAGATTTTTATGGCCCTCTGCTTGGGCTGGTTTGGAGGGCTGCCTTGGTGATGTTCTTTCCATCAACACTTGCAATGCTTCTTCAATGCCGCTGAATCGCACGTCCATCTTGGATTCATGGGAGTCTATCCTCTTGTCTAGGGCGGGGTAACGCTCTTGGTTGGCCTCCTTCAGACCTTCAAAATAAGCCTTGAGTGCATTTATTCATCCTCCTCACTGCTTGCATTGCCTCCTCCTTTGGATGACTTTGACAGTGTTGTACTCCTCGTGTCCATTTGCCTCGTGAAATTACCAGCGCTGTTGATGAATTTTATCAGCAGGTTTCTATAGCAACCTCTGGGTCATTTTGCGGAATTGTCTAAACTTCACCCGAACTTGAATGCCGCAATTAATTTGTTCACCCTGTTCGGCAACTGCCTATGTCTGGGGAGGACTTCTCTCCAGTCCATGAGATTCCACTATCACGGTTTAAAGTACAAAGGATTCTAAAACTTAGCCTACGCTAGTTTATCCTCTACTTCTCACCTAGCCGAAATCTCAGCTCAGACGCACACAGAGTAGCTTCTACTGTCTTCACACTTTCAGTAACAGATAGCTACAGACCTGACTACTCAGACTCAACCTATGCTATTAAAATGTGCAATAGTATGCTATAGCAACTTACAGGTCAAGCTTCTGTCCGCGACTCAACACACACTCTCTGCTATTGTGTAGCACTTCGAAGAATACTACAGACTCTAGAAACGCTCCCTTATATAGCTGCAGACATCGACCAACCATAAGACTCCTACTCATGTTAGAAATTGTAAAACTCAGCACAAGAGAGTCTTCTCCTAGATTCTTGCGGATATGTTGAGATTGATCTCCAAAAACCAATTCTAGAAACTGAACTTGTTCCGACGGCCGAACAAGGACTTCTAAATAATCATGGCTGTCTAGACGTCTCCTGGACATGATGCGATGCCGACAGCTGCCCTCCGGACACATTCCGAACAGCTCGATTATTAACCAGCTTTTGCTCCAGTCCTAAGTCTTCACGATATGCTATAGCATCCCTTGGTAGATATTTTCTAATCTCAGACAGCTTGCAAAACTTGCTCCAGCTTTTGATGTAAATGGGTTGCTATAGCATCTTCTCTATGTAGCATCTTCTCTCTATTGACTTGTTTTGTCAATGTAAATGTCATGCTCCAGCTACTAACTCTAGTAGGAAGCTGTAGCATCTTCTAGCATCTCCTTGAGGATTATTTTGTCAATGATGCCATTACCTAACAATCTCCCCCTTGGCATTTTTGACAAAACTACTACAGCAAGCACTCTCCCTTTCTTCTGTTTGTGGGCGCAACTCTCCACTTCAGACTTATGTGCTACAACATCACAACTCTCAACTTCTGTCTGCAGCTTCTTCTCCCCCTTTTTGTCATAAATGGCAAGGGGGTTCAAGCTGTTGATTCTGAAGCCACACATAGCCTAAAGCGGATCGGAAGGACTCAAAACGAGCTCCATCCAGGGGCTTTGCTAGAATATCTGCTAGCTGTTTCTCGGTTGCTACCTAATATAGAGATCTTCTTCCCCACTAAGTCTTTGATGAAGTGATGCCTTATAACAATATTCTAGGTCCATGAATGCTGAACAGGATTTGATAGAGCCTATTTGAATGCGCTATTTAGATCTTAACACTGTGCTTGTTTGCATATTTTGTGTACAAGATTACTGGTTTTCGGTATTTTTGTATTTCAGGATAAAACAGGAGCATAAGTCAGATGTGCGCTAACGGACGTTTTAGAGCGCAATGCACGACTGCGCAAAGCTAGCAACGCAAAAGGAGATAGCTGTTTCGGACTACAGTGCGCAAACCGACTGCGCAAAGCGAGTAGCGCAATCCGCTTGCGCAGAAGGGCAGAGTTTCTAAATATTGATCCCCTAGATTTGGGAAGTTGGTAAAAGTCTCTCAGGCCAAATCTAAGCATTCCTTGGGCTTCAAGACCACTATATAAGAGGAGGGAAGCTAGGGTTACAGAGAGAGAGAGAGAGCAGATAGAGAGAAGGACACTCGCCAGAAAAACACACGAGCTTCTTCAGCCAGACTCTGCGCGAACCACCTGTGCCAGCCGAGAACAGCACGCGCTATTGCGCCAACCTGCTACGTTTCTCTTGCTACTTTAGTATTTATTTATTATTGCTATGATGTTTGTTTCTAGCATGTCTAGCTAAACACATTGTATCGGTTGGGCATGATTCTATGAAGTATTTCCTTTGAGATTTGTTCTTAATGCTTGGTACAACTACCTATATTAATTCTATGCATATGGGTGATAATTAGTTGTCCGAATAAGGGAAGCCTTGAACCGCAATCTTATTCTAATTGCTAGTTATTGAATGTTAAACTAGTTGATAGCTTGATGGTGACAACTAGGAGTAACACACTAGGATACTCAGCTGCTACTGTGATAGGATTCGTGGCTGTTTAGACTAGTTTCAGGAATTAATAGCTCATGAACTTTGATCAGAACATGCGCGCACTTTAGGAAGCCTTAATCGGACACTAACTTAAGTAGAACTGCACTATAGATGTTTAGAGTCGATGATAAGGGATACATTCGTAGAGGATTGTCTGTACCGATATTCTTCATAGTCATAGTACTTAAACTCTACTGCCTGCGCACGTATCGTGCAACTCTGTTTACACACTGTTCATTTGCGCACATGCGCAACCCAATCACTCACAACCCCAATTTCGTAAGTTGTAGGTTGCTAGCTAAAACGAGTCTGCTTGCTCCTTGTGGAATCGGCCCTGACTTAGCCGCTATACTAAGTGGAGAAGGAAGAATTAATTTGACGCGTACAAAGAGGCGCGATCAAATTTTGGCGCCGTTGCCGGGGCGCAACACAGATAAGTTTTAACTAGTTCAAGTTTTCTTTTACAGTAGCAAGTTTCTTTTAATTTTTGTTGGTGTTTCTGCCCGGACGCAATCAACATCCGCCTGCGCAACCTTGAAACAGTTGTGCTGCGCAGATCATAGTTGCGCACAGACAAGGGCACCAACCTAGTTTCTTTTAATTCCGTTTGCTTGAAGTCTAGAACAGGACATGGAGGATAACAGTGTCATTGGCGATAACTTAGGGGACAGAACCCCAGAGGGACCTAACAATGCAAGGGCAGATAACCGCGCAACTCGGTTCAGAGAGGAAGTGCAGCGCGAAGTTGAAGCAAGGATGGCCGCTGAAGTATATAATGCGCAACCCGCGCAACAGATCGTGCGAAGCAGAACAGTGCGCGAGATGTCGGCTCCAATCATAGTCAACCAACTGTGGTGCATAGTGCTTCCACCCGATTGGCATTTTGAACTACGGAGCTCATTCATTCATCATATGCTGAAGTTCCATGGGATGAACAACGAAAACCCAGTCAAGCATGTGCGCGAATTCCTAGTTATCTGCGAGAACATGAAGACCGACGGGGAGAGTGAAGAAGCGTTGAAGCTGAAGGCGTTCCCTTTTTCATTGTGTGATACAGCCAGGCATTGGCTGATAAGCTTACCAGCAGGATCTATTCGCAATGGGAGCAGCTCCAGAAGAAGTTCTTGGATAAGTTCTACCCCGCAGCAAAGATTCCGCTACTCAGGAAGGAATTGGCCGCACCTAGCCAGGGCGTAGGAGAGTCACTATCAGGGTACTATGAGCGTTTCAGGGAGCTGGAGGCCAACTGCTACAACCATGGCCTGCCCCAACATGTGCTGATAGAGAATTTTTTGAACGGGCTACAACCGATGGAACTTAGACTGCTGAATGCATGCGCAGGAGGTGATATATGCAACATGTACCCGGAGGATGTATGGCAGATGATGGAGGACTCTGCTGGACATGTAAGGCATCAATTGACGCTTGAGAACAGTCGTGCGCGCGCTGTGCACCAGGTGGATTCCAGCACTGAAATTAAGGAAATGAAAGCCATGCTGCAGAAACTGATGAGTGCGCAAGGCGCGCAACCAGTTGCGCCAAAGGTATGCGAGTTTTGTACGTCCACTGAGCACAAAACCGACGCATGTCCCACACTTTTCGAGGAATCAGGAGATGTCAATGCTCTAGGAGGATGGGACAATAGAGGACCGTAGAGGCAGAATCAACCGCGTTTTAGATTGGCCGCAAATGGATTCAGATGGAGGGAGGACAGCAATTCCCAAAGGCAGCTAGCGGCATATCATGCACCTCAGCAGGCACAGCAAGCATACAACCCACCGCACCGCCGCAATGACGCACCAGCACAGAACAACCAGCAACCGCGGCGTTCCTTAGAAGACATAGTGGGTCAGTTGGCAGACACCGTGCGCAAGAACGATGAAAAATATGACAAGAGGTTCGAGTCAATTGAGAAGCAGCTGTCGCAAATTGCTACCACGGTCTATGAGCTGAAAAAGAGCGATGGCAACTTGCCTTCGCAAGTGATCCAAAACCCTAAGGGAGGAGTGACCGCGCGTCGTTGTACGCGTCAAATTAATCTTTCCTTCTCCACTTAGTATAGCAGCCAAGTCAGGGTCGATCCCACAAGGAGCACGCGTTTACACCCGCGGCCGCGCATGCAAGATGAATAGGGCAATACAAGTCGAAAAGTGTGCGCAACCCGCACACAAGCGCATCATTGCTACTATTCCCTTCAACTAAACTAAGCTACACTACAAAGCTAAAAAAAAAAACGTGAAATGTAAATGTAACGCCCCCCCCCCCCCACACTTAAACAGAGACGTGTCCCCACGACTCATGCTCAAGCGCAACGGAGAGCGCACACATGCATGCAAATAAAAAAATAATAAAAAAACGTGTAAAAGTAAACGTGTCGAGTTACCTCCCGACAAGTGCCTTTGTTTAACGTCGTTGGCTCGACCGTACCTCGTTACTTGCTTAAAAGTGCGCCAGTGACCCGCCCCCCCCCCCCACTCTTGCTCCTGAGTGTCCCCGCGCTCGTGTGCGCGTTGCGTTCTTCTTAGTCCTGCGCAAAGGATCGGAAGGGTGGTCAGTGTGGTTAATATCATGTAACAAATCATAAGTAACGAGGTTAGTTAATGAAGGGGAAGAAATATGAGCAATAGTTCCCAGTTCTCCCTCAGGTGCATCTGGTTGCGACTCTAGCGCAGCAACTTGCGCATCTTCTATTTCTGGCTCCGTCAAATTAACTTCGCGCGCTGTGTCATTGATCGCGCGTCGTTGTATGCATCAAATTAATCCTTACCTCTCCATTTAGTATAGCGGCTAAGTCAGGGTCGATCCCACAAGGAGCAAGCAGACTCGTTCTGGCTAGTAACCTACAACTTACGAAAATTGGATTGTGAGTGATTCGGTTGCGCAGGTGCGCAAAAGAACAGTAGTGAAAGCAGAATTTGCACTAGACGTGCGCAAAAGAACAGTAGTGAAAGCAGAATTTGCACTAGACGTGCGCAGGCAGTAGAGATTAAGTACTATGACTATGAAAAGTATCGGTGTGGACAATCCTCTATGAATGTATTCCTTATCATTGACTCTAAACGTCTATAGTTCGATTTACTGAAGTTAGTGTCCGATCAAGGCTTCCTAACATGTGCGCATGTTCCGATCAAAGTCCATGAGCTATTAATTCTTGAAACTAGTCTAAGCAGCTATGAATCCTGTCATAGTAGCAACTGATTATCCTAGCGCGTTACTCTTAGTTGTAACCGTCAAGCTAGCAACTAGTTTAACATATAACAACAAGTAGTAAGAGTAAGATTGCGGTTCAAGGCTTCCCCTACTCATGCAACTAGCTGCAACCGTGTGCACATAATTAATACAAGCAAACAAACTATGCATTAAGCACAAGTCTCAAAGAAAATACTCATAGAATCATGCCCAACCGATACAAAGTGTTTAGCTAGACATGCTAGTAGTAAATATCATAGAAATATTAAATAAATCTAAAGTGTCCAAGGAAATAGTAACAAGCAGGTGCGTGCAGGTTGCTGTGTCTCGGCTCGCGCAGTCGGCTAGCGCAGGTCCTCGCAGCAGCTCGTGTGTTTTTTCAGTTCTGGCTCTCTCTCCTTGATATCTCTCAAACCCTAGCCTTCCTCTTTCTATATACTGCTTGTGAGGCCCGAGGTCAGTCTTGGCAACTTCCAAATTCTATGGTGTTCAAGATTTGGAAACACCACTATCCTGTGCATGGCTCACTGCGCACATTGGTTCGCGCAGTCGGTTTGCGCACCGCAGTCTGAATCTGCCACTTCCTATCCTGTTTGCCCTGCTAGCTCAGCAGGCTGTGTGTTGCGCTCCTTAAATGCTCATGAGCGCGTATCTAACTTAGGCCCTTGTTTTTCCCTGGAATACAAAAACCAGTAATCTTGTACACAAAATAAGGCAAACAAGCACAGTGTTAAGATCTAAATAGTGCGTATAAATAGGCTCTATCAAACCCCCCACACTTGCCCTTGTTCGTCCCGAACTAGCACTCAAGCACGGATACAATTACCTCTCTGGAGTCTAGCGCATAGTCTTGCATTCTAGCGCGATCTGCACGACCGTTTACCTTGCGTTGCTCTGTCACCTGTGCGCATCTGCCTTCAATAGTTTAATATAACAATTTCGAAATTCGTTACCTCTCAGCTGGGATGGAGATTATTTCAGATGGCTGGGAGATAGCTCTTCATAGGCTCCGGGTTGTCGGTCTTTACTTCGAGTACGGGTATATGGTTAATTGCGCAAGTTTCTTCCGGTGCGTGATTCTTTCGCGCACTTCCTGGGAACTCGAGCCTTCTTGATGATTTTCTTGTGAACTTTCGCATGCTGGTACAGAGTTGTGCGCATGCTGGTTTCTTTAGCGCATATCATCTGCTGGTGTTTTTCTTTTTGTACAGCTTTATCTACGGTTCCTATGTTCCCAGAACGGTTCCAGTCTCGGCCTCCGGATAGCAGCTATGGAACAACGCTCCGCTCTCCCTCCTTGATCTATTTGCGCAGGTCGGCGCACGCATTTACACCCGCGCCCGCCTTCCCTTGCTTGACTTCCAGAGGAAAGGTGGTCTGTTTTCCCACCTCGCCACGCTTTGGGTATTCGCCTTCGGCATCTGCGTGGCTGAGCGCGCTCTATTGTTCCGAAGGTCGCGAAGCACCGGCCTCCACTAGCGCTCTCACCCATATACCTTATCTTCGAGGTAAAAACGACTAACCGCCTCTCTAGAGCTTTTCCGTCAACTCCACATCCCCTATATATCCCAACTAAAAGGAGCAGAAAAATCGAAAAAAATATACTTAAACTGTTGATAGCAGCGCATGCAAGATGAATAGGGCAATACAAGCCGAAAAGTGTGCGCAACCCGCACACAAGCGCACCACTGCTACTATTTTCCTTCAACTAAACTAAGCTACACTACAAAGCTAAAAAAAACATGAAATTTAAATGTAACGCTCCCCCCCCCACACTTAAACAGAGACGTGTCCCCACGACTCATGCTCAAGCGCAACGGAGAGCGCACACATGCATGCAAACAAAACAATGGACATAGAAAGAAAAACATATAGTCATCACAGCAAAGACATAGTCAGGAGTTCACGAAATAGTCAGCACAAGATAGTAAAATAACATCGAGCAATAGTTTTCAAAAAGATAAGAAACCACCCGAAAGAAATGAGCGCCCTCCCTGCGTCCCTAGACATCTTCGGAGCTGGACTCAGCCGTGGATCCTTGCGCCTCCTCATCTGTGGAACCGGTCTCATATTTGCAACTGGAGGCTGGCGGTACGAAAGAAACTGCGGCGGGCTGAGTCACGAGATCGTCCTCCGAGATAGGGTCCCATATCGAGTCTGAACTGGAACCTATGATGGGAGTGCCCTCAGAGGACCTCTGTACAGAGGGCTGCGCAGGGGGTTCTGCAGGTGCTGGTACTGGGTCTACTACTGGGGTGGGACTACTGAATGGACCAGTGATTGGGCAGGAGGGCTGGCTGGCTTGCGCTGCTCGCTGGGGGACCATGGAGGCGGCCTACGCAGACTGAGGAGAGGGGGGATAGAATCTCCAAGTTTCCACCCTGATGGTGGACTTACGCTCAGGTTTGCCCTCTCTGGCGCTAAATACTCTAGCACGCGCATGACGTTGAACATCATGCGCTGCTCCTCTGACACCTCCTCAGGCGCCTCCTCTGCCTCTGTCCTGGGGCGCTTTCCCTGTGCACGCGGGGGAGAATCATCAATGGCTATGGTTACTGGCTCCCCCTGCGGCACACTCGCCCTCCGGCGCGCTCCAGTCTGCGCACGAGTCCTCATGCGCCTGACTAGAGGCGCAACTGGCTCTGGGGCCTCTTCCATCTCCCTTTCCTCAGCGGCCTCTTCTAGCTGCGCGCTGCTCTCTGCTCTGTACCTCGGCGCTCTAGCCGGCTGCAGCTGGTAGCACCATTCTAAGGACCCGTCCTCTCTTGCAGTCACCGCTCGGAGCTGCAGCATATGGGCACGATCCAGGGGGACGGCTGGCACTACCGTGTGCTCGGGCACTTCCGGCTCTCTATGCAACGCACGCAGCAGGTGCGTGATCATTCCTCCACAAGTCAGCGGCCCTTTTGTGCTGACCCGACTCAAATGCACCACCATGTTTGAGACAAACAGCACCTTCTTCCCGTAGTAGAACCCTTTCAGTATGTCCATGTCCAGCATGCTGATCTCGGGCGCATCATTAAAGCGCCCGATGATTGCATAGGCGACCATGCGCCAGAGGTAGAACATCCACGGGTCGCGCAGCTCGCGTCCTCAGCTGCGCCCCGCAGCAAAAACTTGGCCGGTCGCCATCTCACGCCATGCCTCCTGATTTGTGTGCGTGTCCACATCCTCCTCACGCACCTTGGCGCACCTTAGCGTGCGCTTCAGCTTCTTGGCCGAGGCTATATACCAGACCCCTCGGTGCCAGTATCTGATCTCCAAGTCGGTAGTCTCCAGCGACGCCAAGAACTTGCACGTATCCTCTTTATCAGCTGCGCTGTTAACCTCCAACAGCGCTTCCCAGCCCGCCAGCACGAGCTTCTCCACAATCAGCTCCTCCATCCCGACTTCGCGCAGGAAGTCCCTGCTGATGTACGGGGTCCCGTACATCTCCAGTCTCATGAAGGCGTCATATTTGCTGGCGAATGACACTGGGGTCTCCTGATCCTCTGCGGGCCTCATGGTGCGCTGCTATGCCTCTGGTCAACTACGGTCAAAGCTCAACAAATGCCCAAAAATCCAAACTCCGACTAACGCCCTTAAACTGTCACCTACAGGTCGCCTATCCTCCGCCAACAAAACCCACTACCCAGAACTCCAAATGGTGCGAACGAACTAGGTGCAATTTCAAACCTAGGGCAACTCCTCTATCGCACAAAATCCTAACTGAATCGGCTCAAACTGAAGGGAAGGGTTACCTGGTGTGTGTGCGATGGTAAGCTCCTCAAATCTTTCTGAACGGAGGCCTGGTTTATTGCCGGACGGTGAGTGGAGGCTGAGGGCAGGAGCTTTCTTGCAACGGTCAAATGTGAAAATGCTGAAATTTTTCTAAGTCCTTGCCTTTTATATCCCCTGTCTGGCGCATCTGTTCTGCGCACTGAATTTGCGCACTGACCTGCGTACTGCTGCGCGACTAAAAAACTACAAGTCCTAAACTAGCTAAAAACACTAGAAAAAACTATAAAAAACGTGTAAAAGTAAAACGTGTCGGGTTATCTCCCGACAAGTGCCTTTGTTTAACGTCGTTGGCTCGACCGTACCTCGTTACTTGCTTAAAAGTGTGCCAGTGACCCCCCCCCCCCACTCTTGTTCCTGAGTGACCCCGCGCTCGTGTGCGCGTTGCATTCTTCTTAGTTCTGCGCAAAGGATCGGAAGGGTGGTCAGCGTGGTTAATAGCATGTGACAAATCATAAGTAACGAGGTTAGTTAATGAGGGAGAAGAAATATGAGAAATAGTTCCCAGTTCTCCCTCAGGTGCATCTGGTGGCAACTCTGGCGCAGCAACCTGCGCATCTTCTATTTCTGGCTCTGCTAAGACAATTTCGCGCGCTGTGTCATCCCAAGGTTCTCCTAAATACTTTTTGACTCTCTGCCCATTGACCTGAAAACGATGCTGGTGCTCGTTTTCTAACTCGATTGTTCCGTAAGGGAAAATCTTGGTAACCGTGTATGGTCCCGTCCATTTGCTGCGCAGCTTCCCAGGCATTAGCTTTAGGCGCGAGGAGAATAACAGTACCTGGTCTCCTAGCTCAAAGGTGCGTCTGAGGATGTTTTTGTCGTGAAATGCTTTCGTGCGCGCCTTGTAGTCGTGCCGCCCCTCATATGCATCTAGGCGCAGCTTCTCCAACTCGCTTAGCTCAAATGCGCGCTCCTTACCAGCCTCGTCGAGGTTCAGATTGCAAACGCGCAATGCCCAGTATGCCTTGTGTTCCAACTCCACTGGCAGGTGGCACGCTTTTCCATAAACCAACCGAAATGGTGAAGTCCCAATCGGTGTCTTATGTGCAGTTCTGTATTCCCATAGCACATGGTCAAGGCGCTGGCTCCAGTCTTTGCGCGACGGTCTCACAATTTTCTCCAGGATGCGCTTGATCTCTCGATTGGAAACCTCGGCCTGGCCATTCGTCTGAGGATGGTAAGCGGTGGACGTCTTGTGGCGCACCCCATAATGCTTGAATACCTGCGTCACTATCCTATTACAGAAATGCGTCCCCTGGTCGCTTATGATTGCCTTAGGCACCCCGTACCTGCAAAAGATGTTAGTTCTCAAAAAGTCAGCGACCGTCTTACCATCATCCTTCCGGGTGGCCTTAGCCTCAACCCATTTGGAGACATAATCCACCGCGACCAATATATACTCATATCCGGAAGATGGAGGAAATGGCCCCATGAAGTCAATCCCCCAAATATCGAATACTTCATCCACTAGCATTGGCGTCTGCGGCATCTCATTGTGCGCTGATATTCCTCCTGTGCGTTGACACCTGTCAAAATTCCTACAGTGGTTATACGAGTCACTAAACAAGTGTGGCCAATAAAATCCGCAATCCAGGATCTTTCTGCTCGTGCGCTTTGGACCAAAGTGTCCTCCACATGCGTGCGCATGACAAAACATTAAAACCGAGTTTATTTCATGGTCAGGCACGCATCGCCTCAAAATCTGATCAGGTCCTATTTTGAGCATATACGGATCATCCCAAATGTAATACCTGGACTCATGCTTTAATCTCATGCATTGGGTTTTAGTGAAATGAGGAGGAAACGTACATGTGACCAGGTAATTCGCAATGTGCTCATACCATGGTACCTTACCTGTCAGCGCCATCAGATGCTCGTTAGGGAATGTCTCCATGATCTGCCCTGGCTCCTCTTGTTTCACGATCCTACTCAGGTGGTCTGCGACTGTATTCTCCGTTCCCTTCTTATCCTTGATTTCCAAGTCGAACTTCTGAAGTAGGAGAACCCAGTGCATCAGGCGCGGCTTAGTCTCCTTCTTGGACATCAGGTAACGGATTGCTGCGTGGTCTGTGTAGACGATGACTCTGGCGCCTAGAACATATACGCGGAACTTCTCCAGTGCAAACACGATTGCCAGAAGTTCCTTTTCCGTGGTTGTGTAGTTCCTCTGCGCAGCGTCCAGTGTGCGCGATGCATAATAGATGGCATGTGGCTTCTTGTCCACGCGCTGTCCCAGGACTGCACCTACAGCATAGTTACTTGCGTCGCACATCAGTTCTAACGGCAAGCTCCAGTCTGGCGCACGCATCACTGGCGCACTAACACCTTATCAAGATTAATTAAGCATGCGTCAAAGGTACCTCCGTGCACAGTAAAATCATCCATGAACACCTCTATGCATATACCAATCATATCAGAAAAGATGCTCATGACTAGACGTTGGAACGTGCCTGGCGCATTACACAGCCCAAACGACATGCGCCAAAACGCAAACGTACCGAATGGCCAGGTAAACGTAGTTTTCTCTTGATCCTCCGCAGCTATGGGTATCTGATTATACCCTGAATACCCGTCCAGGAAGCAAAAGTATGGCTTCCCCGCTAATCGATCTAGCATCTGGTCCATGAAGGGCACCGGAAAATGATCCTTGCGCGTGACTACGTTAAGCTTTCTGTAGTCGATGCACATGCGCCATCCAGTTTGCATGCGCTTGGGAACTAGCTCGCCCTGCGCATTCTCCTCTACTGTGATTCCTCCTTTCTTCGGCACAACGTGCACTAGACTCACCCATTTGCTGTCCGAGATTGGGTAAATGACTCCTGCATCAAGCAGCTTCAGGATCTCCTTCTACACCACCTCCATCATATTCGGGTTCAATTTGCCCTGAGGCTCCCTGGATGGTTTGGCTCCATCTTTCAATAGAATCCTATGCATGCATACGTCCGGGCTCACTCCGCGCAGGTCAGCAAGTGTCCATCCTATAGCGCGCTGGTTCTTGCGCAGCACCTCTAGTAATCGTGCCTCCTGCTCCTCTTCTAATCCTTTCTTTATGATTACTGGCAGGGTGTCCTCATTCCCCAAGAATATGTACTTGAGGTGCTCGGGGAGTTGCTTCAGCTCGACCTTGGGTGCCTGTTCAATAGAGGGAAGATTTTATTAGCAATGCAGACATTAACTATATCGTGTACCTGTCTGGATACTGGTTCAGCACTGCTCAGCTCATCCTCATGCGCCTCCATCTCTGCCTGTGTCAGCGGCTCAGGTCCTTCTGTTGCGCTCGCACACTGCGCATCCGCAACCAAGTCATCTATGCTGTCCAACGCGTGCACTGTGGCATCCTCATGAGGGTGCTGCATCCCTTTAAATATGTTAAAGTGAATTTCCTCGACATCGACCTCCATTGAGAGCGTACCCCTCCACACGTCTATCTTTGTGCGCGCTGTCATCAGAAATGGTCTGCCCAATAGGATCTGCGCACTTCCCTTACTCGACTCACCCTCCATCTCTAAGACGTAGAAATCTGCTGGGAACACCAGCTCTCCTACTCGGACGAGGACGTCCTCTATCATGCCCGTCGGTTGTTTGCACGACCAGTCCGCTAGTTGAATGATGAGACCTGTAGGCTTTAGTGGTCCAAGGCGCAATGACGCATACAAGGAATAGGGAAGCACATTTATAGATGCGCCTAAGTCAATCATGCAGTTGCTTACTGTGGTCTTACCTAAAGTGCATGGGATGTTGAACGTACCTGGATCCTGCTGGTAAGCTCATCAGCCAATGCCTGGCTGTATCACACAATGAAAAAGGGAACGCCTTCATCTTCAGCGCTTCGTCGCTCTCCCCTTCGGCCTTCATGTTCTCGCAAATAACTAGGAATTCTCGCACATGCTTGACTGGGTTCTCGTTGTTCATCCCGTGAAACTTGGGCATGTGATGAATGAGCGAGCTCCTTAGCTCAAAATGACCATCTGGTGGAAGCACTATGCACCATGGCTGGTTAACCGTGATTGGAGCTGACATCTCGCGCACTGTTCTGCGTCGTGCGACCTGTCGCGTGGGTAGCACATTATACCTTGCTTCAGCGGCCACTCGAGCGTCAACTTCGCGCTGCACTTCTTCTCTGAATCGAACTGCGCGGTTCTCTCCCCTAAGTTATCTCCAATGACACTGTTATCCTCCATGACCTGTTCTAAATCTCAAAGAAAACGAAATTAAAAGACAAACAAGCTGTCGCGTCTGTCAGTGCGCAACTATAATCTGCACAGCGCAACTATTTCAAGGTTGCGTAGACTGATGTTGATTGCGCGCTGTCAGAAACAACAACGAGGAAAATAAAGCAAAATGAAATAACTAACTACTGTAAAAGAAAACTTAAACTAGTTAAAACTTATCTGTGTTGCTCCCGGCAACGGCGCCAAAATTTGACCGCGCATCGTTGTACGCGTCAAATTAATCCTTCCTTCTCCACTTAGTATAGCTGCTAAGTCAGGGTCGATCCCACAAGGAGCAAGCAGACTCGTTTTAGCTAGCAACCTACAACTTACGAAATTGGGTTGTGAGTGATTGGGTTGCGCAGGTGCGCGAATGAACAATAGTGAAAGCAGATTTTGCACTAGACGTGCGCAGACAGTAGAGATTAAGTACTATGACTATGAAAAGTATCGGTAAAGACAATCCTCTATGAATGTATTCCTTATCATCGACTCTAAACGTCTATAGTTCGATTTTATTGAAGTTAGTGTCCGATCAAGGCTTCCTAACATGTGCGCATGTTCCGATCAAAGTCCATGAGCTATTAATTCTTGAAACTAGTCTAAGTAGCTACGAATCCTGTCACAGTAGCAGCTGATTATCCTAGCGCGTTACTCCTAGCTGTCGCCATCAAGCTACCAACTAGTTTAACATATAACAACAAGTAGTAAGAGTAAGATTGCGGTTCAAGGCTTCCCCTACTCATACAACTAGCTGTCAACCGTGTGCATAGAATTAATACAAGCAAACAAACTATGCATTAAGCACAAGTCTCAAAGGAAATACTTCATAGAATCATGCCCAACCGATACAAAGTGTTTAGCTAGACATGCTAGTGGTAAACATCATAGAAATAGTAAATAAAAGCTAAAGTGTCCAAGGAAACAGTAACAAGCAGGTGCGTGCAGGTTGCTGTGTCTCGGTTCGCGCAGTCGGTTGGCGCAGGTGCTCGGCGGCAGTTCGTGTGTTTTTTAATTCTGGCTCTCTCTCGTGTGTCTCTCAAACCCTAGCCTTCCTCTCTTTATATACTGCTTGTGAGGCCCGAGGAATGCTCAGATTTGGCCCGTGACAATCTTAGCAACTTCCAAATCCTAGGAGATTTTGTAGGGATATGGTGTTCAAGATTTGGAAATACCGTTATCCTGTGCATGGCTCACTGCGCACGTTGGTTCGCGCAGTTGGTTTGCGCATCGCAGTCTGAATCTACCACCTCCTATCCTGTTTGCGCTGCTAGCTCCGCAGGCTGTGTGTTGCGCTCCTTAAACGCGCCTATTAGCGTGTATCCGACTTAGGCCCTTGTTTTGTCCTGGAATACAAAAACACCGGAAACCAGTAATCTTGTACATAAAATAATGCAAACAAGCACAGTGTTAAGATGTAAATAGTGCGTATAAATAGGCTCTATCAAGGAGTTAACGCCGTAACACTAAGGACTGGGCGCACAGTGGGGACAGCTCCAACCGCAAAGGAGCCAGCGCCGCCAGTTGCGCAACCTCTAGAGCCAGAACAGCCGGATGCGCAACCAGCCGCACCAACTACAAACCAGCAGGGGGTGGCGCCAGGTATGATACAATCAGAAAAAAAGAGTACTAATGCACCTGCACCTTTAGCAAGGAAGGAGGCGCTGGACAAGGAGTTATACGAGTTATTCAGCAAGGTGGAAATAAACATTCCCCTGATTGAGGCAGTTCGGCAGATTCCCAGATATGCCAAGTTCTTGAAGGAGCTGTGCACAAACAAGAGGAGAATAGGCGAGTGCGCACAAGTAATGCTTAACGCACATGCATCAGCAATTGTGCAGCACAAGATACCACCTAAATGTCGGGATCCATGTACGTTCACCATACCGTGCACCTTAGGTAAGACCACGGTAAGCAACTGCATGATTGATCTCGGTGCATCTATAAATGTGCTTCCTTACTCCTTGTATGTGTCATTGCACCTTGGTCCACTAAAGCCTGCAGGTCTCACCATCCAATTAGCAGATCGGTCGTGCAAACAACCAACGGGAATGATAGAGGACGTTCTTGTCCGAGTGGGAGAGCTGGTGTTCCCAGCAGATTTCTACGTCTTGGAGATGGAGGGTGAGCCGAGCAAGGGAAGCGCGCAGATCCTACTGGGCAGACCATTTCTGATGTCAGCGCGCACAAAGATAGACGTATGGAAAGGCACGCTCTCAATGGAGGTAGATGGCGAGGAGATTCACTTCAATATTTTCAAGGGGATGAAGCACCCTCATGAGGACGCCACAGTGCACGCATTAGACAGTATGGACGACTTGGTTGCGCATGCGCAGTGTGCAAGCGCAATAGGGGAGCCTGCACCATCGGCACAGACAGAGTTGAAGGAACAAGATGATAAGCTGAGCAGCACAGAACCAGAGTCCCGACAGGTATGTGATCTGGTTAATGTTTGCGCTACTAATAAAATCCTGCCTTCTATTGAACAGGCACCCAAGGTTGAGCTAAAGCAATTGCCCGAGCACTTGAAGTACATCTTCCTGGGCAACGAGGACACCCTGCCTGTCATTATAAAGAAAGGATTAAAGGAGGAGCTGGAAGCGCGATTACAGGAGGTGCTGTGCAAGAACCAGCGCGCCATAGGATGGACATTGGCTAACCTGCGCAGAGTAAGCCCTGATGTGTGCATGCACAGAATTCTGCTGGAAAATGATGCCAAACCATCCAGGGAACCTCAGCGCAGACTGAATCCGATTATGATGGAGGTAGTACAGAAGGAGATCCTGAAGCTGCTTGACACAGGTGTAATATACCCGATTTCAGATAGCAAGTGGGTGAGTCCAGTGCACGTTGTGCCTAAGAAAGGAGGCATCACAGTAGAGGAGAATGCGCAGGGAGAGCTAGTTCCAAGCGCATATAGACTGGGTGGCGCATGTGCATTGACTACAGGAAGTTAAACGCAGTCACGCGCAAGGATCATTTCCCGCTACCATTCATGGACCAGATGCTCGACCGGTTGGCAGGAAAGCCACACTTTTGCTTCCTGGACGGTTACTCAGGGTACAATCAGATCCCTATTGCTGCGGAGGATCAGGAGAAGACAACCTTTACCTGCCCATTCGGTACCTTTGCGTTCCGGCGCATGTCGTTTGGGCTGTGTAATGCGCAAAGTACGTTCCATCGCTTAGTCATGAGCAGTTTCTCTGATATGATTGGCTTATGTATTGAGGTATTCATGGATGACTTCACTGTGCACGGTGAGACGTTTGATGCATGTTTGGATAATCTTGATAAGGTCTTAGCGCGCTGCATTACCAAGAACTTAGTTCTTAATTATGAAAAATGTCACTTTATGGTGTCACATGGAGTAGTCTTAGGACATATCGTCTCGCAGGAAGGAATTAAGGTCGATAAAGCGAAAATTGATCTTATCTCAAATCTGCCTTATTCCACCAATGTGCGCGACATTAAGTCGTTTCTTGAGCATTCAGGGTTGTATAGGCGCTTTTTTAAGGATTTTTATAAAATATGTATCCCGTTGTCTAACCTCCTTCAAAAGGATGTGTGCTTTGAGTTCATTGATGAGTGCAAGAATGCTTTTGAAAAGTTAAAGGATGCGCTGACTAGTGCGCCAGTAATGCGCGCACCAGACTGGAACCTACCATTTGAGGTGATGTGCGATGCTAGTGACTACACTGTAGGCGCAGTACTTGGCCAGCGTGTGGATAAGAGGCCGCATGCTATCTATTATGCGTCGCGCACACTGAACATTGCGCAGAGGAACTACACAACTACCGAGAAGGAACTTTTGGCAATCGTATTTGCGCTGGAGAAGTTCCGCGCATATGTTCTGGGCGCTAAAGTCACTGTCTACACTGACCATGCTGCTATCCACTACCTGATGTCCAAGAAAGAGACTAAGCCGCGCCTGATGCGCTGGTTGCTGCTGCTCCAAGAGTTCAATCTAGAAATCAAGGATAAGAAGGGAACGGAGAACACTGGTGCTGATCACCTAAGCAGGATAGTGAAGGAAGAGGAGCCAGGACAGATCACGGAGACATTCCCTGAAGAACATCTGATGGCGCTGAACGGTAAGGTACCATGGTATGCGCATATTGCTAATTACCTGGTCACAGGTGCGCTTCCTCCTCATTTCACTAAAACTCAATGCATGAGGTTAAAACATGAGTCTAAATATTACATTTGGGATGATCCATACATGCTTAGAATAGGCCCTGATCAGATCTTGAGGCGATGTGTGCCTGAGCATGAGATGAGCTCTGTTTTGAGATTTTGTCATGCGCACGCGTGCGGAGGACACTTTGGTCCAAAGCGCACGAGCAGGAAAATCCTAGATTGCGGTTTTAATTGGCCGCACTTATTTAGTGACTCATATAATCACTGCAGGGCTTGTGACAGGTGTCAGCGCACAGGAAATGTCTCAGCGCGCAACGAGATGCCACAATGACCACCTATCTGTTCCTTTGCGCAGGACTAAGGAGGACATAGATCACAATGACGCACTGATGAGCCGACAAATAACCTTATATTTGTCCTCATTTTTCCCTTACTTCTTGTTTGTTCCGCAATTCTATAAAGCCATTTGATGATTTCTTCGTCCATTTCAGGTTAAAATTATGTATCTCGCAATACGAAGTGGCCCGAAGAAAATCTAGACGAATTCTGGTCGATGGAGATCAAAAGAAGGAAGTCTGAGCAAACTGCAGAAGTGATTCGGCCGAATCACTAGTGATTCGCCCACTAGCCTGACCGAATCACCCTCAGCTGCGCGAATTGACCTGATCCGGGGAAAGTCCTGAAGAGTTGACCGAATCACATAAAAGGTGTGACCGAATCAAAGGTGATTCGGCCAAGAAAACTGATTCGCCCAGTCCGAGATCAGCACTGAACAGATGATTCGGCCGAATCACACTTACAAAAGCTCTCTTTGATTGCTTCATAGGTGCTTGAATGCAAACTAGAGCAAAGAGCAAGAGAGCACAAGAACAAGCTTCTACCTCAACTACAAGCCATCCTTCTCATCCCTCCGCTTCACACGAGCTTCACACTCCTCACTTGGATACTCCTTCGCCGACACGAGCCGAACAACCGGGAAATATGGATCCACAAAATCCTAGAAGGCAAGGAAATGCTCCCCTTCCGCAAGAGGAAGAAGAAAGACCGGTAGGGGCATACATCGCCCCAACCATTGGACATTATGGTTCCCCAATTTGCTTACCGGGGGGAGAAGACCAAGAATTTGAAATGAAATCCGCCCTCCTCCATATGGTGGCCGCACATCAATTTGACGGGTATGGGAACCCAAATGCCCATTTGGCCCAATTTACGGAGCTATGCCGCACATACAAAATGCCGGGCATCCAACAAGAGTGGGTATACATGAAGGTTTTTCCGTTCTCACTTTCCGGGAAATCTAAAGATTGGTTGATGAGTCATGAACCGGATACATTCAATACTTGGGAGGGACTAGCACAAGCCTTTTTAATCCAATATTTCCCTCCCGCCAAGACAAAGAAGATTCGGGATAGAATCAACCAATTTACTCAACGGGACGATGAAACCTTCTATGAGGCTTATGAGCGCTTCAAAGAGCTTCAAAGAGATTGCCCTCATCATGGATTCAACAAGTGGCAATTATTGCAAAGCTTTTACGATGGGATGGACCAAGATACAAGGAACCACATGGACCATGCGAGTAATGGAGCGATGATGGACTTAACGGCTACCGATGGTTTCAAGATCATCGAAAAGATTGCACAAAATTCGCATCAATTGGGTGGTGAAAGGAACCACTTGAAGAAAAAGAGCAAGGAGGAAACCTCTAAAGCCGTAACAAAGGAAGATTTCAACACCCTTGCAAAGACGGTAAATTCCTTGGCACAATCTATTGGGAACATGAACTTGAACAAGAGAAGAGAACATCCGCAAGCTTGTAGCATATGCGCTAACCCGTCGCATGACGAAGATTCTTGCACCGCCAAACATGCGGATGAATTTGAAGATGTTAACTATCTTGTGAGGAACCAAGAGAGAGCTTATGTGCCACCTCAATCAAGTGGGTATCAACCGAGAAATCCCCCCTACCAACCAAGGAACCCTCCTCAACATGTAAGGTTCCATGAAGACCCAAACTTTCCAAGGAGAGCGCCCATCAATAATGAGCCAAAGCCTACACCTCCGGGATTCCCACCAAGGAAACAACTACAAGCTCCTTACCAAAGAAACGACGAGAGGCCTAGCCAAGAGGAACCATCCCTATTATCCATTGTCGCGCAATTGGCCGCAACTCAAGCTCAACAACAAAAAGATAACCAACTCATCCTTCAAAGACTCGACCAATTGCAAGCACACAACAAAATGCTTGAGACACAAATTGCTCAACAAGCGAGTTCTTCCTCAAAATATCAAGGGAAATTGCCTTCTCAACCGGATGTGAACTCTTCCGAAACCATAAATGCCATCACCCTAAAGAGCGGAAGAGTCTTAGAAGAACCCCAAGCGAAGACCAAAGTTGCCAACACAACCGTTGAGGTTGATAAAGAAGGGTCTTCATCTCAAGAGAAGGTTGAGAAGAGAGGAAAAGAAAAAGCTCAAGAGCCCGCTCCATATGTGCCTCCCATTCCATTTCCGCAAAGATTGAAGAAGAAGGAGGACACACATTTCAAGCGCTTTGCGGATATCTTGAGCAAACTCCAAGTGACTCTCCCCTTCACGGAGGTACTAACCCAAATGCCCACTTATGCAAAATTTCTTAAAGATATTATATCGCATAGGAGAGAAATGCATGAAATTGATCACGTAGCTTTGGATGCTAATTGTAGCACTATTATTCAACATAACATGCCTAGGAAGCTAAATGATCGTGGTTCATTCTCTATTCCTATTGCTATTGGTGATTTTTGCATAGATAGTGCATTGTGTGATTTGGGAGCTAGTATTTCTTTGATGCCTTTTTCCTTGTTTCAAAAACTTGACATGGGTGAACTCACTCCTACATCCATAAATCTTAGATTGGCGGATAGATCCTCTAGGTTACCTAAGGGTATTTTAGAGGATGTTCCAATTAGAGTAGGGAAATTTTATGTTCCCGTTGACTTTTATGTGCTTGAAATGGATGAGGATCGTGAAATTCCTATCATACTAGGAAGGCCTTTCTTGAATACGGTAAAAGCCGTTATTAATTGTGGAGAGGGAGTTATAGAACTAAACTTGGGAACGGACAAAATTAAATTTTACTTGAAAAAGGTTTTAAATGCTCCTAGTAGTTCTATGGATTGTCATTTGCTTGAAATAAATGATGCTTGTGATGTTTTTGATGCTCATGATGAATTGACAAATTTTGAGTACGAGTTGCTCACCCAAGATAGTGGTAGTCCATCTTTCGCCTCGTTGATGAATCTTGAGGACGGTAACACTCTCGATGAGGACACCATTGAAGAAGACCCATGAAAAGGTAAGGAATTCGGTGAGGGATTGAAACCCCTTCCACCGAATCTAAGGTATGAATTCCTCGGACCAAACAATTCACTACCCGTTATTATCGAAGCATCTCTTGATGAATGTGAGACCTCTAAGCTTATGCATGTGTTGCAATTGTATAAGGGTGCTATTGGGCATTCCATTGATGATTTGAAAGGGATTAGCCCCAAGGTTTGCATGCATAGGATAAGACTTGAGGAGAATGTGAAACCTAGTCGCGAATTTCTTAGGCGATTAAATCCTAAGCTTGGTGAGGTTGTGTTGAAAGAAGTGACTAAGTTAAGAGATGCGGGAATAATTTACTCGATCCCCGACTCCGAATGGGTGAGCCCAATTCATGTGGTGCCTAAGAAAGGCGGGCTCACCGTTGTAGAGAATGATAAGAATGAATTGATCCCTACGCGCACGGTCACGGGGTGGAGGATGTGCATAGACTATAGGAAATTAAACAAAGCCACCAAGAAAGATCATTTCCCAATTCCTTTTATTGATCAAATGCTAGAAAGATTAGCGGGACATGAATATTTTTGCTTTCTAGATGGTTTTAGTGGTTTTTTCCAAATTCCCATCCACCCCGATGACCAAGAAAAGACAACTTTTACTTGCCCCTATGGCACTTTTGCATATAGGAGAATGCCTTTTGGTCTTTGTAATGCGCCGGGTACTTTTCAAAGATGCATGATGTCCATATTTTCCGAATTTCTTAAAAATTCCATGGAAGTGTTTATGGATGATTTTTCGGTGCATGGATATTCTTTTGATGATTGTCTTACAAATCTTTCACGTGTTTTGGCTAGGTGCATTGAGATGGACTTAGTCCTCAATTGGTAGAAATGCCATTTCATGGTGAAAGAAGGCATAGTTTTGGGACATCGTGTTTCAAAGAGAGGGATCGAAGTCGATAGAGCTAAAATCGACGTGATTGAAAAGTTGCCACCTCCAAGGGATATTAAAGGGATTAGAAGTTTTCTCGGGCATGCGGGCTTTTATCGAAGGTTTATCAAGGATTTTTCAAAGATAGCAAAGCCCCTCACAAATCTTCTACGCAGTGAGGTGGAATTTACTTTTGATGAGCCTTGTCTTGAGGCATTTGAAGTATTGAAGCAAGCTTTGGTGACCGCACTTATTATTCAAGCACCGAATTGGGATTTACCATTCGAAATGATGTGCGATGCAAGTGATGGCGCCATTGGAGCCGTCTTGGGTCAACGAATCGATAAGCGCCTCCACGTAATCTATTACATTAGTAAGGCCCTTGACACTACCCAAGGAAACTACTCAACAACGGAGAAAGAGATGCTAGCCATTGTCTATGCTTTTGAAAAATTTAGGCAATACTTGATTGGTTCTAAAACCATAGTCTACACGGATCATGCCGCCATCAAGTATTTGGTTTCTAAGAAGGAAGCAAAGCCGAGACTTATCCGTTGGGTACTCCTATTGCAAGAATTTGATATAGAGATTAAGGATAAGAAAGGAGTAGAAAATGTAGTGGCGGATCACTTGTCAAGACTCGAACTAACCAAAGAAGAAGATTCAATAGCGATTCCCGTAAATGACACATTCATTGGGGAATACTTGATGAGCATCGAGACCGCGCAAGCTCCATGGTATGCGGACTTCGTGAATTTCCTAGCTTGTGGAATTCTACCGGAGGGAGCAAATTACAATCAAAGGAAGAAATTCCTTCATGATATCAACCGGTACTATTGGGATGAGCCTTAGCTATATAGGCTTTGCGCGGATGGACTTTATAGATCATGTGTCGCGGAATGCGACCAACAAGGTATTCTTGAAGGATGTCACTCTTCTCCTTATGGCGGGCACGGCTCAAGTTCCAAAACGGCCGCAAAGGTTCTCCAAAGTGGATTTTATTGGCCGAGTTTGTTCAAAGATGCATATGAGTTCGTGAAGTCTTGTGATGCGTGTCAAAGAACCGGAAATATTTCTAAGAGAGATGAAATGCCTCAAAAGGGTATTCTATTGGTTGAGATATTCGACGTATGGGGGATTGACTACATGGGACCATTCTCATCTTCTTATGAGAATAAGTATATTTTAGTCGCCGTCGACTATGTCTCAAAATGGGTGGAAGCCATTGCCTCACCTTCTTGCGATGCCAAAGTTGTGATTAAGTTATTCAAGAAGGTCATCTTTCCAAGATTTGGAGCCCCTAGGACCGTAATTAGTGATAATGGTACTCATTTCAAAGAAAGGCAATTCGAAGCGATGCTTCGAAAATATGGAGTTTATCACAAAATTGCGATGCCTTATCACCCTCAAACTAGTGGACAAGTTGAAGTTTCTAATAGGGAGATAAAAGCTACTCTCGAAAAAACAGTGGGGAAATCAAGGAAGGATTGGTCTTCAAAGCTCGAAGAAGCTTTATGGGCATATCGCACCGCTTTCAAGACCCCGATTGGCATGTCACCATACCGCCTAGTCTATGGAAAGCCATGCCATCTCCCCGTCGAAATGGAGTACAAGGCCATGTGGGCAATCAAGAAGTTAAATTTTGACTTGAAGACGGCGATGGAGAAGAGAGTCCTCCAACTCCACGAACTAGATGAGATTAGACTCGACTCTTATGAGAGTTCAAGAATTTATAAGGAGAAAACCACATTGTGGCATGACAAGAAAATTCGGAGGAGGACTTTCTCAAAGGGCGATAGCGTATTGCTTTTCAACTCTAGACTTAGGTAATTCCCGGGAAAATTGAAATCAAGATGGTCGGGGCCCTTCAAAGTTGAAAAAGTATATGAAGATGGCACTTCGAATTGATAAACAAAGAAGGTGAAACTTTCAAAGTGAATGGCCATCGAATTAAAGCCTACCATGGAGACGTGAAAAGCTTGGAGCTTGGAGACTTCAAGCTTGATGATTCTACCTAATTCCCAAATTATTGCATGCCATTTGAGAAGGGATCCTCGCAAAGGACTTCTCAAGTGTGTTTCTTATGAAGAAGGGAATCGGCTACGTCTTAGCCAAGACTTTAAACTAGGCTGGTGAGTATCTGTGCTTTTGCTCCTACTTGTTTGTAGTGTAGAATCATGTTTTGACTTTGTGTTGCGCCATGCCTATATCACGTTGGAGGTTTTAGGGTTTTTTGTGGTAGAGTGCACTCAAAATTGCCCCTTTTTGGTTTGATTATTCATGTGTGAAAATATTTGAGTGTGGGGTGTTTTGAGTGAATATTAGATGTCTTAAAGTGGTTGAGGAATGTGGTGCATTTGAGTGAAAGACTTTGTGCAGAGTGGCTAACACACACCGGTTGGTTCGCCCGAATCAGTTTTCAAGAGTGCCCGAATCAGTTGATTCGTTCACCCAAAAATTTATAAATCAGCACTGAGAAAATGGTTCGGGCGAATCATTGATGGTCTCCCCGAATCACTTGATTCGGTCAAGCAGCTACCCAGATCGATTCGGCCAAGCCTTCGCCCGAATCAGTTGATTCGCTCACCCGAAAATATGAAAATCGCCACTGAGTAAATGATTCGGGCGAATCATGGGTGATTCGGGCAGGTCCCCGAATCAAATTCGCTGGAGGTTTGAGATTTATTCGTGCGAATCCACTTTATTCGCTCATTCTCCCCCGAGCCCTAAATCCTTTTCCGCCCGAGCGCTCCCGTCCGACTACCACAGACCCCAAACCAGCTTCCGTCCGACCTTCCCAACTAAATCCCTCCCTTTCCGAGCTAACCCTAAACCGTTGGTCACATTCCGCGACACCCATTCAACCCAGCTTCGTCCGAGTCCTCTTCGCCCGAATCAGCCGCAGCCTCCCCGAGTCACCCTTCTCCTTCGCCCAGCTTTACAATGGCCAGGACTAACTTGACGACTACAGGAAAGCCTCGACCACCACCTGCCAAGAAGCTATCCGCAACTAAGAAGGGTAAGGGCATTGCTAAACCTAAAGCTAAAGCTCCAGCCAAAACCAAACCGAAGCCAAGGCGAGCTACTGGTGGTATCGTAATCCTCCCCCGCCGTCTCCAATCAGTTCATCATCCTCATCCTCATCCTCCTCTTCCGACGATTTCAGACTCGTGGGAGAGTCGTCGCGCTCGCAAGCCAGGTTGGCAGTTATCCCTCATTCTGAAGCAGAAGCGACAAGGAGACCCCCTCCTCTTACTGAAGAAATCACAGCTGCAGACGCCAAGATGCAAGCTTTATTGACGCAGCACGAGAATTATGAGGTACTGGCTCCCATTTATCCTGATCATGACGCACTGAGCAAGCTTAAGGTTATGGACAAAATCAGTGATTATCTTCGTGCTAGTGATATGCATTATATTTTGATGGATGATCCGGGTACTTACCCGAGGCTGGTGAAGGAATTTATGGCATCATTTTCTGCGACGAAGGAAGATATTGAGGGTAGTCGAAGGCATAATGGCAAGAGGGACCAAACTGTCAGCTCTTGGACCTTCCGTTTAGGCGGACAGATTTTTACCCTGCCCGCGCTTGATATTTGCACAGCTTTTGTGTGCACTGAGCTTGGTGAGTCCCCGCAATTCAGAGAGCGCGAACGGTACCATTTCTGGGTAAACCTCGCCGCGAAAGACATATTCTTCACCTCCCCTCAGCCAGCCACGATGATTACCTCCCCAGTTTGGCGGCTGATTCACCGTATCATCGCGACATCCATTCACAGCCGCAAGGATGGAGGAAGGTACGTTAATACATCGGACTTGGACTTGATGCTCCTCATTTCTCACGGCACAGCGGTAAACATTGTAGATGCGCTCACGGTCCAGTTTGAGTCATATCAGAGATTGGAGTACAAGGGGCGAGCTCTAGGTGGCGGGACATTTATTACGCTTCTCGCGAAGCGGCTGGGTTTCTCTTTCGACCGCTGCAGAGCCTTGCCAAAGAAAGTACTCAACCTGGAAACTCTCCGAAAGATGCATATGATAGAGTCTAAGACGCTTCGTTGGATTACTCGACCCGATGTGCCACAACACTTGGAGAAGAGAATAGAGAGGAAGCGAAAGGAGCATGGACTCCCTGATATAGAGACACCACCCAGGCAGGCCAGCGAGCCACCCATGCCAGCAGCAGCCGATCCAGCCCACACCTCAGCGCCTATGCCAGATTTCAGACCCTCTCCCGCTGCCATTCCTCCAGTCGAGCCTAAGCCCATTGCACGCGAAGGCCTGGCATTAATCAGCGCACGCTTGGATTCGCTCTCAGATTCTCACACGACGCTCATTCTCTCTCATGAGGTATTATCCACCCTTGTCCACGATTTTGTCGCATGGCAAGGAAATGTCATGGTGCGTATGGCAGCGAGCATGGGTATTTCAGACCTTCCACCGCCTCCAGCACCTTTCTCTCAGCCACCACCTCAGCCGACTGTGCCTACCACAGCTACGAGTGACTCAGTTTCAGCCATGTTCGAAGGGAGAGTGGATGGAGGCAATGCTGAAGGAGCTCCCGGAGCTGGCAGTGGAAACCAAGGGAATGAGGTTTAGTTTGCTACAATATTGTGTCATGACTTGTGATGTTTTAATTGACATGTATTTGGCTTGAATTGTCCATTTGTATTTGACGCGCTTCGCCGCGATATTTTCTGTATGACAATTGGTTATGGCACTTGAATGTTTCTCTGGCAGATTTTCTTTAAAAAAAAACACTGTTTTGAACTGCCCAGGTAAAATGATTCGGGCACCCAGGCCGAATCACCACTTTTGGCCTTGTCCGAATCAAGTGTGATTCGGGCAAACCTCTATCCCAGCTAAAGTGATTCGGACACTTGGCCGAATCAAACCTTTTTGCCTTGTTCGAATCACCTGATTCGGCCAACCCACTCTTATCCGAACAAAAGTGATTCGCCCAGGTGTCACCGAATCAATTATATGCCGTCACCGAATCACCTGATTCGGGCTCTCTTCAGCAGCACTGTCTTGGGTTTGGAAATTTCTGCCTCTTATTTGCCATTGTTCAAAACCCTTCTCAAGCACATTAATGCACAAATTCATGACTTTTGATGCACACAAACATATCTAAGTGAACTCATCATATACATTGTCGCGCATTTGTTTTCTAACCTCATGCCTAGCTATATGTTCTACATTAATTATATCTCGCATAGCTAGCTGTTTTAAACATGGGAATTCAAGTGTTGCGCTGACCTTTTTTGTGAGTTTCAGATTTATTGCAACTGCCAAGAGCATCATACACGGACGGATGTGCATTAGGCTACCTCCACACGAGAGAAGTTCCTTCGCAACTTTCTCTTTGCAATCCTTTGTTCTTTATATTGCTTAGGGACTAAGCAAAATTCTAAGTGTGGGGTGTTTTGCGCTTTTGCTTTGATTTTCTACAACTTGATTCTATGCTATACACTCACTTTGAGCACATCACACTCCCATAATTGCTCTCATCCAAGCTTTAAGTATTGATCACACGAAGTAATGTTTGCTAAGCAATTAAGTAGTATCAAAAAAAAATTTGGATTGAGTTGTGCCTTAAGTCGAATCGCATATGCTTGCTAAATTCATGAATCGCATCTTTAACTCGATTGATCCTCTTTGTGATGATTTTATTCACATGATTCGATGTTCGGCTAGCTTAGTTCAATTCATTTTTAAGCTCTTTCCATGCATGAAAAATGAAGATGAGTTTAGCAAGCACAAAATAAAAAAATGTTTTCATACAAAAACCTTGTACTTGCTCTTGGTTGCTTTTAGGTGATTTTAGCGTCCCTATTTAGCCTTTGCATTTGCTTTTCTCACATTTCATGCTCCACCATATAACATTTAGGCACATTGTCAAGTTTTAAGTGTGGGGTGTTTCAAAATGATTGCGAAAGAAGAGAAAAAAAGAAAAAAAAAGAAAAGGCACAAGAAAGAGAAAGAAAAAAAGAATTATCATATTTTGAAGGTTTTGCATTTGCCGAGGGTTAGGAAGGTAATTTCCCCCTCGAAAGCATTTGTATAAACGCAAAAAAATAGGCACACTTAACTCTTGACTTTGTGCCTTTTCCGCAAGTTCTTTCGCATATGTGTGAGCAAGGCTTTTGCATCGGGTTTTTAGGAAGCGTCTAAGGTATGACCCTCGTAATTTATTACTTAAGCATCCAGATTTGTACGAGGGAATTCTAAATTGTTCATTGTCAAAACTCCTCTTCTCTTGCGGTTTATCATGTATAGCCTAATTTTTGAGAACGAGTTTATTGTCTTGAGCTTATGGACTTGCCCTTAGCAAGCATATGTGATTGATTTGACAAAAGTTTTGTGCAAGCGATGCTTATCTTCATACTTCTGCATAGGAAATTGAGCGGAAATTTGAATTTGACGAATGCTAGGTTGACATCGATCCTATGAGCATTTATTATCACATTGAAGTGAATGATCCTTAGAGTTTGCGTGAAGTGAATAATTTGCACAACTCTATTTCAATTTGAGGTGATAGTGAACTACTTGCTTAGCTAGCTATATTTGGACTTTGAACTCTCTTGGATGATTGCAAGTTGGATTTGTGAGTATTCCTTTTCTGAAAACTCTCGCTTGACTTATGCACATATTTGTTCGGGACGAACAAGACTTAAGTGTGGGGTGTTTTGATGAGCCGACAAATAACCTTATATTTGTCCACATTTTTCCCTTACTTCTTGTTTGTTCCGCAATTCTATAAAGCCATTTGATGATTTCTTCGTCCATTTCAGGTTAAAATTATGTATCTCGCAATACGAAGTGGCCCGAAGAAAATCTAGACGAATTCTGGTCGATGGAGATCAAAAGAAGGAAGTCTGAGCAAACTGCAGAAGTGATTCGACCGAATCACTAGTGATTCGCCCACCAGCCTGACTGAATCACCCTCAGCTGCGCGAATTGACCTGATCCGGGGAAAGTCCTGAAGAGTTGACCGAATCACATAAAAGGTGTGACCGAATCAAAGGTGATTCGGCCAAGAAAACTAATTCGCCCAGTCCGAGATCAGCACTGAACAGATGATTCGGCCGAATCAAAGTGATTCGCCCATGAGGTGCCCGAATCAATTTAGCTCCACAAGGCGTTTGACCGTATCAAAACAAGGGGCGTGACCGAATCAAAAGTGATTCGGCCAGGATAAGTGATTCGCCCAAAACTCAAAAACAGCTCTGAACAAAAGGTTCGAGCGAATCACATGGCATTGACCGAATCAAGTGATTCGGTCACTTCGGGCACTTATTGGAAATCTTCACAAAGTAAAAATAGAAAGAGATAGAAGTGAAGAAAAGAGCTTCCATGTTTTCTCAACCCTAGGCGACCAAAACTCGAAGAAGACCAAGCTTGATGGAATATTGAAGCTTGGATTGAAGATTCTACACCATCCTCTCCTAAACCCTAGCTTTGTATTTACATTTATGTTTCCCTTAGTTGTTATGTATTTGTGCACACTCATTATGAGTGAGTAGTTGTTCTTGTGGTTGGGGATTAAATGGATCCCCTAGGATTGGATATGATGTAGAACACTATGTTATTGCATTGAATGAAGTTTGGTTTGATTATATTGTGCCCTAGCTATGTATTCATTGTATGCACACCAAGTGTTTGACGAAATGCTTAAGTGAGTATGCTTGGTTAGAACCCCTAAGGAAGGAGCGAGAGTTGAACTTAGGATGTTTCATAGCTATTGTATGATCATAGATGGAGTGTTTGTGCGTGAGAGCGTCATGCATTCTTGACATTAGGCTAAGTTTTGAGCGGATTTGAGTAACCGGCCAATAGACCGAGAGGGTGCGGTTATGGGACTCAAATTCTACACGGTTCAATAGAATGAGAGTTTGAGAACCATGTCATTTGTGTATCCTCTCCATTCTAGGGAAGGAGCGAGAGTTGAACCTAGAGTGGACGATGCATTAGCCTTGCTTTTATCAACCAAATGTAGTTCATGCATGTATTAGTGAGTTATTTCATTTCCTCATATCTTAGGAGAGAAGTTGAATCCCTAGTCAACCTTTTTATTCATTAAGTAGAGTTCAAGAATATCATTTGTCTTTAGTGCTTGCTAGAGATACCTCTATAGGAGGACAAAAACCCCCCAAAAACCGTAGACTTACATTAGTAGCATTGATTAGTTATCAATTAGTCTAAGCTTTTCCCTTGGGTTCGATCCGAGGTCACTTGGTTATAAATATTGTTTGATATTTGCGTGACTAGAATAGCACTTCATTTTGCTTGCCTAAAACGCCAATGTCACGTACCAGAGTGCGCAGGAGCAAGAGTGGGGGTGGCCCGGAGCACGAACTTGAGCAAGTAACGAGGTACTGTCGAGCCAACGACGTTAAACAAAGGCACTTGTCGGGAGGTAACCCGACACGTTTTCCATGTTTTATTACACTTCTTAGGATTTGCATTTTAGCTAGTTCAACAATTGCAATTTTTTTTTGAGTCACGCGCGAGTCAGTGCGCAGTTCAGTGCGCAGGACAGATGCGCAGGTCAGGGGTCTAGGCGCATATTGCCTCGAGGTTGTCATTGCTGCTTTTGAAAAACTATCATTGATATTCTGTTCTTATTTTGTGTGCCTATTTTGTGAACCCCTAACCGTGTTTCATGTGCTGCATTGACTCCATTTTTTTCCATTTTCATGATGCATTTCATTTTTAGTTCTTTGTTGCTTGCATGTGTGCGCTCTCAGTTGCGCTTGAGCTTGAGTCGTGGGGACACGTCTCTGTTTAAGTGTGGGGGGGGGGGGGGTGGCGTACATTACATTTACATTCATATTTATCATTGTAGTTTAGCTTAGTGTAGTATAGGAAATAGTAGCGGTTGTGCGCTTGTGTGCGGATTGCGCACACCTTTCGACTTGTTTTGCCCTATTCATCCTATATGCACTGCCTTTAACCAATTTAGTATATTTTTTTCGTTTTTGTTGTCTTTTTAGTCAGGATATTCATGGGATGTGGAGTTGAAAGAAAAAGCTCTAGAGAGGCGGTTAGTCGTTTTTGCTTCGAGAGTAAGGTACATGGCTAAAAGCGCTAGAGGAGGCCGGTGCTTCGCAACCTTCGGAACAATAGAGCGCGCGCAGCCACGCAGATGCCAAAGGCAAATACCCATAGCGAGGTGAGGTGGGAAAACAGACCACCTTTCCTCTAGAAGTCGAGTGTAGGAAAGTGGGCGCGGGTGTAAACGCGTGCGCTGACCTGCACAAGTAGACCAAGGAGGGAGAGCGGGGCGTTGTTCCATAGCTGCTATCCGAAGGCCGAGACTGGAACCGTTCTGGAAAAATCAAAAGAATGGAAGAAGCCGTATAAAAATAAGTAATCAGTTGACGATATGCGCAAGAAAAAAAGAATCAGCGTGCGCACACAACTCCATACTAGCGCATACGCAAGTCCAAAGAAAAAATCGTCAAGGACGAAAGGCTTGAGTTCCCAAAAGTGCATGAATGAATCACGCACCTGAAGATACTTGCGCAATTATCCATGTACCAGAAATCGGAGTAGAGACCGACAACCAGAAGCCTACAAAGAGCTATCTCCGAATCATCCAAATTAAATTGCATTCTGGCTGAGAGGTAACAAATTTCGAAATTATTATATTAGAATTGTTAAGGGTTTGTGCGCGTAGGTGATAGAGTAGCGCAAGGTGAATCGCTGTGCGGATAGCGCATGAGTATGAGGCTGTGCGCTAAACTTCAGAGAGGTAAAGTATCTGTGCTTCAGTACTTGTTCGGGACGAACAAGGGCAAGTGTGGGGGATTTGATAGACCCTATTTATATGCGCTATTTAGATCTTAACACTGTGCTTGTTTGCATTATTTTGTGTACAAGATTACTGGTTTTTGGTATTTTTGTATTACAGGATAAAACAGGAGCATAAGTCAGATGTGCGCTAACGGACGTTTTAGAGCGCAATGCACTACTGCGCAAAGCTAGCAGTGCAAAAGGAGATAGCTGTTTCGGACTACAGTGCGCAAACCGACTGCGCAAAGCGAGTAGCGCAATCGGCGTGCGCAGAAGGGCAGAGTTTCTAAATAATGATCTCCTAGATTTGGAAAGTTGCTAAAAGTCTCTCGGGCCAAATCTAAGCATTCCTTGGGCTTCAAGACAACTATATAAGAGGAGGGAAGCTAGGGTTACAGAGAGAGAGAGAGAGAGAGCAGATAGAGAGAAGGACACTCGGCAGAAAAACACACGAGCTTCTTCAGTCAGACTCTGCGCGAACCACCTGCGCCAGCCGAGAACAGCACGCGCTATTGCACCAATCTGCTACGTTTCTCTTGCTACTTTAGTATTTATTTATTATTGTTATGATGTTTGTTTCTAGCATGTCTAGCTAAACACATTGTATCGGTTGGGCATGATTCTATGAAGTATTTCCTTTGAGACTTGTTCTTAATGCTTGGTACATCTACTTATATTAATTCTATGCATATGGGTGATAATTGGTTGTGCGAGGGAAGCCTTGAACCGCAATCTTATTCTAATTGCTAGTTATTGTATGCAATTTTTGCTGCAGTAGATGCTAACAATTTCAGGTTGATATCAAACTGTGATATGGCCAAGCAAGCATGGGAAATTCTGCAGACTGCTCATGAGGGAACTGACAGAGTGAAGCTGTCAAGACTCCAGATAATCGCCACACAATTTGAGAATCTAAGAATGCTGGATGAAGAAACAGTCACTGAGTTTAATGCTAAACTCTGTGATCTTGCAAATGAAGCTCATGCTCTTGGTGAACCCATCCCTGAAGAAAAGCTTATCCGAAAGGTTCTCAGATCATTGCCCACAAAATTTGACATGAAAGTGACAGCCATTGAAGAAGCTCAAAATGTCAGATTCATGAAGTTGGAAGAACTGATGGGATCTCTCAAACAATTTGAGATGAAGCTGGTTAAAGGAGACACCCTTCCTAAGGATAAGAATGTTGGATTGAAAGCAGAAGCAGAAACCAAGCAGACAGGTCCAGATGATCAGATGAGCATGCTTGTTAAGAACCTTGGGAAGTTACTGAAAAACATGGAATCCAGAACTGAGAGAAGCTCTTCTTCGTAAAGACAATTCAGAAGGAGCGGTGAAAGTAAAAGGAAAGGAAAGGAACCGGCTCAGAGTGAAGATGGAAAGAAAGAAATGAAGAAGGGAGTCCAATGCTGGAATTGTGCAGGCTACGGTCATCGACAAATCAACTGCACCAGCAAACGGATGAAAAAGAGAGCTCTTTCTGCCAGTGGAAGTGAAGATGAGAAAGAACTGAGTGAAGATGAATGCAACATGGCCAGATACAGGTCTGCAAGAAGAGGCACAAAAACACAGAAAAGATTGAACCAGGACATGCTACAGCAATCTCTACATCACCGTTACAAGAGAGCTTTAAAGTATAAAAAATGTTACAGCTGTGGTCGCAAAGGTCATATTCAAAGAAATTGTTTCTCAGCTCGTGCCAGAATTGCATCACCCAGGGAATCTGTCAGGCAGAAACATGCACAGACTCAGCTCCTCGCTCTTGTCAGCACAGCTAGCACCTCGGACAAGATAAGCTGGTACTTTGATAGTGGTTGTTCAGGTCATATGACAGGAGAAAGATCCTTTCTGAAAAACATTACTCCCTGTTTGGAACAACGTGTGAAGTTTGGTAATGGTCTGAAAGGAAGAGTTCCGGGAAGAGGAACTTTGGCTGTGGAAGGAATGCCAAGTCTGAGCAATGTTCTTTTGGTGGAAGGGTTAAAGGCTAATCTCATTAGCATCAGCCAGCTGTGTGATGGGACTAAACAAGTAAAGTTTACGAAAGACTCATGCCAAGTCCTCGACAAATCTGGAAAGTGTATAATGGAAGGAGCCAGATCAAAGAGCAACTGTTACCTTCTCAATGTGAGTTCAAACTCACGGATTCAGAAATGTTTGCTGACAAAGGCCGAGGAAATGACTTTATGGCACAAAAGGATGGGACATGTTAACCTGAGAACTCTAAAGAGAATTGCCACAGAAGGGCTTGTCAGAGGAATTCCACTGCTGAAAGGAGAGACAGACTCCATCTGTGGAGACTGTCAGATTGGGAAACAGAAGAAGGCCTCACATCCACGAGTCAAAGATATTGGTACCACCAGGCCTCTACAGCTGATTCACATGGATCTGATGGGACCAATGGAAGTCGAGAGCCTAGGCAAGAAAAGGTATGCATTTGTCTGTGTTGATGATTATTCCAGATTCACTTGGATTGATTTTATCAGAGAAAAATCAGATATTGTGAGTGTCATTGTGTCACTGGTGTCTCGGTTAGAGCAAGAGAAGAATCTCAGAATCAGCAGCATTCGCAGTGATCATGGCAGAGAATTTGAAAACAAAGACATGGATGAATTCTGTCAACAAAGGGGTATAACACATCAGTACTCCTCTCCCATTACCCCTCAGCAAAATGGTGTGGTGGAACGGAAGAACCGAACAATTCAAGAAATGGCCAGAGTGATGATCCATGCTAAGAGGATTCCTCTGAAATTCTGGGCAGAGGCCATGAATACCGCATGTTACATCATCAATAGAGTCACCTTGCAAAGGGGAACCAAGCAGACCTGCTATGAGCTCTGGAATCAGAAAAAGCCCACGGTTAAATACTTTCATATCTTTGGAAGTGACTGCTTCATTCTGAGAGACCGGGAGTATAGAAAGAAACTCGATCCTAAGAGTGATCCTGGAGTGTTCTTGGGATACTCAACAAACAGCAGGGCATATCGTCTTTTCAACCAGCGAACAAAGACTGTCATGGAGTCCATAAATGTTGTTGTCAATGATACAGAAGAAGCATCTATCCCTGATTCTGACACTGATGAAGAAGACTCTGATCTTGAAGAAATGCCTGATAGACAGACCAGAAGTGAACAAGCTGTGGCTCCAGAAGATGCTACAGCAAGTGCTGAAGCAGAAATTCCAGATGACCAATCAGAAAGCCTGTCTGATGATTTTCACACCGAGGCTCCTGATCCACCTTCAAGGCAGCCCCCAAAGAAGATTCAGAAGAATCATCCCTTGACAAATGTGATTGGTGATCCCTCAGACAGAAGAAGAACCAGAAGTCATGCCTATCTCAATACATGTTTCATGTTCAGCATTGAACCAAAGAATTTCAAGGAGGCCATGAGTGATGAATTCTGGATTATGGCTATGCAGGAGGAATTGGCAGAGTTTGAAAGACATGATGTTTGGGATCTGGTGGACAGACCAAATGGGGTGAACATTATAGGCACAAAATGGGTGTTCAAAAACAAAACTGATGAAAAGGGCAACATTATACGAAATAAAGCCAGACTGGTTGCCCAGGGATATTCTCAGATTGAGGGTCTAGACTTTGATGAAACATTTGCTCCAGTAGCCCGCCTCGAGGCTATCAGACTGCTTCTAGCAATGTCTTGCTGCCTGGGGTTCAAATTATATCAAATGGATGTTAAAAGTGCGTTCTTGAACGGAGATCTCTCTGAAGAAGTTTATGTCTCTCAACCAAAAGGTTTTGAAGATCCTCATCATCCATAACATGTATATAAATTGAAGAAAGCTTTATATGGACTCAAACAGGCTCCTCGGGCATGGTATGAGCGGTTGACAGTTTTCCTGGAAAAACATGGCTACAACCGAGGGGGAGTTGACAAAACCTTGTTTGTCAAAAGAACTCAGTCTGATGTGATCATTGCTCAAATATATGTGGATGATATTGTCTTTGGATCAAAGTCCCAGCACCTGGTGAAGCAGTTTGTGAATCACATGCAGCAAGAATTTCAAATGAGCATGGTAGGAGAACTTTCATACTTTCTTGGTTTGGAGATTACTCAGAAAAAGGATGGTATCTTTATTGCTCAAAGTAAATACAGCAAGTCCCTTGTGAAGAAATTCCAGCTAGATTCAGCAAGTCACAAGCGAACCCCTGCTGCCACTCATGTGAAAGCCATCAAAGACGAGCACGGTATGGAAGTGAGTCAGACTGTCTACAGAAGCATGATTGGGAGCTTGCTTTACCTGACTGCCAGCCGTCCTGACATTTCCTATGCAGTAGGAGTTTGTGCCAGATTTCAAGCTTGTCCTAGAGACAGTCATCTGCAGTTGGTCAAGCGCATCATTCGGTATGTCGGAGGAACTGTGGACTATTGCTTGTGGTACACTAAAGACACGAATGCTAATCTGGTCGGATACAGTGATGTAGACTGGGCAGGTTGCTCCGAGGACAGGAAGAGCACTTCGGGGGGATGTTTTTTCTTGGGGAATAACCTGGTATCTTGGTTCAGCAGAAAACAAAATAGCATTTCTCTATCCACTGCCGAGGCTGAGTACATTGCTGCTGGGAGCTGCTGTGCACAGATGTTGTGGATGAAGCAAATGCTGAGTGAGTATGGGATTCCTCAAGATGACATGACTCTCTACTGTGACAATATGAGTGCCATCAGCATATCTAAGAACCCGGTTCAGCACAGCAGAACCAAGCACATTGACATTCGTCATCACTTTATTTGTGATCTAGTTGAAAAGAAAGTCATTTCGCTCCAGCATGTTGTGTCTGCCAAACAACTTGCTGATATCTTCACCAAAGCTCTGGATGCAGCCCGGTTTGAAGACCTGCGAGCCTCTCTAGGGCTCTGCGTGTTGCCTCCATAAGTTTTCCCAGACACCCCCTCGTCATTTATTCCAAAAAGGGGGAGGAGAAGAGCAGGCTAAGAAGTGGAGGTGCGAAAATTGAAATCTCTGGTGGGTTTTGTCAAAATGCCAAGGGGGAGATTGATGATGCAAGTATGGCAGTGTTTGACAAAACCAGCATAAGTGAACAAGGAGCTGCTACAGCTCAAATTATCAAGCAAGCCAAGCAGAAGTGAACTAGCAGCAGCTGCAGCAGGGGATGCTGCAGCAGGAGCTTGTTCAACAGGCTGGTTCAACTGACCAAGCATAGCAGCTGCCTGGGCTTGTCCGGAATGGCTGGAAACTCTATGCAGAGCCTTTGAAGAATTTCTAAATTGCTGAAGAGTTTATTCCAGAGAGGTTTACTAGTCAGAGGAGGAGATTTGCTTTGGAGATAATAATCAAATCTAATCTCCTAGATTTTAGGAGATAATTGATCTTGTTGGGTCAATTGCCTAAACCTGGAAATTGCTTAAAGTGGTGCAGCTATTTAAGCAGAAGGTGTTCAGGGCTGAAGAGGTTGATCGAAGCTGAGGGATACACGAGTGCATACACAGAATTCACGGAGAGCAATTTGTTGTGTGCGACGGGAGTTTACTTCGATCATCACCCAAGAGCAGAGCGTTGAGCGCAGAGCTGAGGTGAGAGTTGCAGAAGAGAATCAGGACTTGCAGAGTCTGATTCGTGCTTGATCTGGAAGCCAATTCAGAGCTGGGGAGCTTGTTGGTTGATCAAGGGCAGCCGCGGAAGAACTGACGGGTGGAAGGCTCGGTCGAGTGTCGTGCGGCAGTACTCACTAGTGGCAGGTGGTCACTGAGTGAGGGGGAGTTACTCAGAGTGTGCAGCGCTCTTGGAGAGGTTCGATCGGCTCGGCAGAAGGCCTTGGAGCGACGCGGACATTGTGCTTCAGCTGTGTGTTACAGCTGTTGCTGCAGCAACCCTGCTGAGTAGTGTAATTTAGAATAGGCTGAGTTCTTTGAGAGGATTGTAGCTATTCTAGATTGACATATTGTAGAGGGTGTGCAGACACAAATCAGAGCTTGTTCTGATTGTGTTGAGTGGTCCACATAAGGTTGAGTAGCATAGGTTGCGTGAGTTGTAACCTAGTGTACTTGGAACCTTCAGTTGAGTGGATTGAGGACTGGAGAATAGTCCTCCCCAGACGTAGGCAGATTGGCCGAACTGGGTGAACAAACCTGTGCCTTGTTCATTGCTTGCTGTGACAATATTTAAGTGAACAAGAGTGCGCTGCAGCAACTGCTTGTTCACAGAATCTGTCGAACTAAGCGCAATCCGCACAACCACTGCTATTTTCTATACTGCACTAACTAAGCTAAACTACAATGATAAATATGAAATGTAAATGTAACGCCCCCCCCCCCCTAAACAGAGACGTGTCCCCACGACTCAAGCTCAAGCGCAACGGAGAGCGCACACATGCAAGCTACTAAGAACTAAAAATGAAATGCATCATGAAAATGAAAAACAACTGCGGGGGTTCTGCTGGCATGTGCTATGGGTCCATGACTGCGAGGATTGGGCTGGTGACTGCGCGGGAGAACTGGCTGGCTCGCGCTGCTCTGAAGGTGACCCTAGAGGTGGCCTGCGCAGACTAAGGAGAGGGGGAATGGGATCTCCAAATTTCCACCCTGCTGGTGGATTGATACTTAAATCTGCCCACTCGGGCGCCAAGTACTCCAGCATGCGCATGACGTTAAACATCCGGCGCCATCTCGCGCCATGCCTCCTGGTTGGTGTGCGTGTCCACATCTTGCTCACGCACCTTGTCACAGCGCAGGGTGCGCTTCCGCCTCTTGTCAGATGCAATGTACCACACCCCTCGATGTCGGTATCGGATCTCTAAGTCTTGGATCTGCAGGGACGCCAGGAACTCACAGGTGTCCTCTTTGTTGGCTGCGCTTTCTAAGTCCATCAGCGCTTCCCACCCAGCCTGCGCGAGCTTCTCTGTGACCAAGTCCTCTGAGCCCACCTCGCGCAGGAAGTCCCTGCTGATGCAAGGGGTGCCATACATGTCCAGCCTCTAGAAGGCGTCATACTTCCGTGCGAAAGATGCTGGGCCTGGTCCTTTGTTGGCCTCATATTTGCAGCGGTCAACTAGTGCGCTGGTGATGTTGTGCTCTTCAAATCTCTCTAAAGAACGCTGGAAACGGTGGGCGGACGGCAAAGATCGGCTGGCAGCAGTGCAGAGCTCTTAACGGTCGAAATTGCAGAATGTCTGGAATTTTCTAAGTATCTGCCCTTATATACCTCCCTGACCTGCGCATCTGTCCTGCGCACTGAACTGCGCACTGACTCGCGCATTGCTATGTGACTCAAAAAAATATGCAAGTACCAAACTAGCTAAAATGTAAATCCTAAAAACGTGTAAAAATAAAACGTGGAAAACGTGTCGGGTTACCTCCCGACAAGTGCCTTTGTTTAACGTCGTTGGCTCGACAATACCTCGTTACTTGCTCAAGTTCGTGCTCCGGACCACCCCCACACTTGCTCTTGCGCGCTCTGGTGCGTCTGTGTGTGCTATGTCTATCTTAGTCCTGCGCAAAGGAACAGATAGGTGGTCAGTGTGGCCAAAATTGTGTGGCACATCATAAGTAACGAGGTTAATCAATGAGGGAGAAGATATATAATCAGTAGCTCCTAGTTCTCCCTCCGGTGCAGCAGGTTGTATTTCTGGCGCAGCAGCTTGCGCATCTTCTATTTCTTGTTCCGCCAAATCATCTTCGCGCATGGCCTCATCCCACGGTTCTCCCAAGAATTTCTTGACTCTTTGCCCATTAACCTGAAAGCGATGCTTGCGCTCGTTCTCTAACTCAATAGTTCCATACGGGAAAACCTTTGTGACCGTGTAAGGTCCCGTCCACTTGTTGCGCAGCTTCCCGGGCATCAGTTTTAAGCGCGAGGAGAACAACAGCACCCGGTCTCCTGGCTCGAAAGTGCGTCTGAGGATGTTCTTATCGTGAAGTGCTTTCGTGCGCGCTTTGTAATCGCGCAACCCCTCATATGCATCCATGCACAGCTCCTCTAGCTCGCTTAATTCAAATGCGCGCTCCTTACCAACCTCATCGAGGTTCAGATTGCAAGTGCGCAATGCCCAGTATGCCTTGTGCTCCAACTCAACCGGTAGGTGGCACGCCTTTCCGTACACCAACCGACACCAACCGAAATGGTTAAGTCCCAATCGGTGTCTTGTGCGCAGTCCTGTATGCCCAAAGTGCATCATCCAGCCGCTGGCTCCAGTCTTTGGGCGAAGGTCTCACGGTTTTCTCCAGAATGCGCTTGATCTCTCTGTTGGAATCCTCGTCCTGGCCATTCGTTTGAGGATGGTATGCAGTGAACGTCTTGTGGCGCACCCCATAATGCTTTATTACTTGCGCCACTATTCTGTTAGAGAAGTGCGTCCCCTGGTCGCTGATTATTTCCTTAGGCACTCCGTACCTGCAGAAAATGTTAGTTCTTAAGAACTCAACGACTGTTTTACCATCATCCTTGCGTGTGGCCTTAGCTTCGACCCACTTCGAGACATAGTCCACTGCAACTAGTATGTACTCGTACCCACAAGATGGCGGAAACAGCTCCATGAAGTCAATTCCCCACAAGTCGAACACTTCGTCTACCAGGATAGGTGTTTGTGGCATCTCGTTGCGCGCTGAGATACTTCCTGTGCGCTGACATCTGTCACAAGCCCTGCATTGGTTATATGAGTCATGAAATAAGTGCGGCCAATAAAAACCGCAATCTAGGATTTTCCTGCTCGTGCGCTTTGGACCAAAGTGTCCTCCGCACGCGTGCGCATGACAAAATCTCAAAACAGAGCTCAACTCGTGATCAGGCACTCATCGCCTCAAAAATCTGATCAGGGCCTATTCTAAGCATGTATGGATCATCCCAAACGTAATATTTAGACTCATGTTTTAACCTCATGCATTGAGTTTTAGTGAAATGAGGGGGAAACGAACCTGTGACTAGGTAATTTGCAATATGCGCATACCATGGTACCTTACCATTCAGCGCCATCAGGTGCACGTCTGGGAATGTCTCCGTGATCTGCCCTGGCTCCTCTTCCTTCACTATCCTACTTAGGTGATCAGCAACAGTGTTTTCTGTTCCCTTCTTATCCTTGATTTCTAAATCGAACTCTTGGAGCAGCAGCAACCAGCGCATTAAACGCGGCTTAGTCTGTTTCTTGGACATCAGGTAGCGGATAGCACCGTGGTCAGTGTAGACAGTGACTTTAGCGCCCAAAACATATGCGCGGAACTTCTCCAGGGCAAATACGATTGCCAGAAGTTCCTTCTCGGTCGTGGTGTAGTTCCTCTGCGCAGTGTCCAGTGTGCGCGATGCATAGTAGATAGCGTGCGGCCTCTTATCCACGCGCTGGCCTAGTACTGCGCCTATAGCGTAGTCAGTAGCATCGCACATCAGCTCAAATGGTAAGTTCCAGTCTGGTGCGCACATCACTGGCGCACTAGTCAGCGCATCCTTTAACTTATCAAAAGCATTCCTGCACTCATCAGTGAACTCAAAGCAACACATCCTTTTGAAGGCGGTTAGACAATGGAATACATATTTTAGAAAAATCTTTAATAAAGCGCCTATAGAACCCTGCATGCCCAAGAAACGACTTAACGTCGCGCACATTAGTGAAATAAGGCAGATTTGAGATAAGATCAATTTTTGCTTTATCGACCTTAATTCCTTCCTACGAGACGATATGTCCTAGTACTACTCCATGTGACACCATAAAGTGACATTTTTCATAATTGAGAACTAGGTTCTTGGTAATGTAGCGCGCTAAGACCCTATCAAGATTATCCAAACATGCATCAAAAGTCTCACCATGCACAGTGAAGTCATCCATGAATACCTCTATACATAAACCAATCATATCAGAGAAAATGCTCATGATTAAGCGTTGGAACGTACCTGGCGCATTACACAGCCCAAACAACATGCGCCGGAACGCAAAGGTACCGAATGGGCAGGTAAAGGTTGTCTTCTCCTGATGCTCCGCAGCAATAGGGATCTGATTGTACCCTGAGTAACCGTCCAAGAAGCAAAAGTGTGGCTTCCCCGCCAATCGGTCGAGCATCTGGTCCATGAATGGTAGCGGGAAATGATCCTTGCGCGCGACTGCGTTTAACTTCCTGTAGTCAATGCACATGCGCCATCCAGTTTGTATGCGCTTGGGAACTAGCTCGCCCTGCGCATTCTCCTCTACTGTGATGCCTCCTTTCTTTGGCACAACGTGCACTGGACTTACTCACTTACTGTATGAAATTGGGTATATTACACCTGCGTCAAGCAGCTTCAGGATCTCCTTCTGCACTACCTCCATCATAATCGGATTCAGTCTGCGCTGAGGTTCCCTGGATGGTTTGGCATCATTTTCCAGCAGAATTCTGTGCATGCACACATCAGGGCTTACTCCGCGCAGGTCAGCTAATGTCCATCCTATAGCGCACTGGTACTTGCACAACACCTCCTGTAATCGCGCCTCCTGCTCCTCTTCTAATCCTTTCTTTATAATGACAGGCAGGGTGTCCTCACTGCCCAGGAAGATGTACCTTAAGTGCTCGGGCAATTGCTTCAGCTCAACCTTGGGTGCCTGTTCAATAGAAGGTAGGATTTTATTCGTAACGCAAATATTAACCGGATCACGTACCTGTCTGGACACTGGTTCTGTGCTGCTCAGCTCATCATCTTGTGCCTCCAACTCTGTCTGTACCGGTGGCGCAGTGTGCATGCGCAACCAAGTCGTCCATACTGTCTAATGAGTGCACTGTGGCGTCCTCATGACGGTGCTGCATCCCCTTAAAAATGTTAAAATGAATCTCCTCGCCATCCACCTCCATTGAGAGCGTGCCTTTCCACACGTCTATCTTTGTGCGCACTGTCATCAGAAATGGTCTGCCCAGTAGGATTTGCGCGGTTCCCTTGCTAGGCTCACCCTCCATTTCCAAGACGTAGAAATCTGCTGGGAACACCAGCTCTCCCACTCGGACGAGAACGTCCTCTATCAAGCCCGTCGGTTGTTTGCACGACCAATCTGCTAATTGAATGGTGAGACCTGCAGGCTTTAGTGGACCAAGGTGCAATGACACATACAAGGAATAAGGAAGCACATTTATAGATGCACCGAGATCAATCATGCAGTTGCTTACCGTGGTCTTACCTAAGGTGCATAGTATGGTGAACATACCTGGATTCCGGAATTTAGGTGGTACCTTGTGTTGCACAATTGCTGATGCATGTGCATTAAGCATTACTTGTGCGCACTCGCCTTTCCTCCTCTTGTTTGTGCACAGCTAGTTCAAGAACTTGGCATATCTGGGAATCTGTCGAACTGCCTCAATCAGGGGATGTTTATTTCCACCTTACTGAATAATTCGTATAACTCCTTGTCCAACGCCTCCTTCCTTGTTAAAGGTGCCTGCACAGGAAAAGGTGCAGGTGCATTAGTGTGACTGGTACTCTTTTCTCCTGATTGTGTCATACCTGGCGCCACCCCCTGTTGGTTTGTAGCTAGCGCGGCTGGTTGCGCATCCGGCTGTTATGGCTCTGGAGGTTGCACAACTGGCTGCCCGAGTACCTTCGTGGTCGGAGCTGTCCCAACTGTGCGCCCAGTCCTCAGCGTTACGGCGTTAACTCCTCCCTTAGGGTTTTGAATCACTTGTGAAGGAAGGTTGCCATCGCTCTTTTTCAGCTCATAGACCGTGGTAGCAATCTGCGACAACTGCTTCTCAATTGACTCAAACCTCTGGTCATACTTTTCATCGTTCTTGCGCACGGTGTCTGCCAACTGACCCACTATGTCTTCTAAGGAGCACCGCGGTTGTTGGTTATTCAGTGCTGGTGCGTCATTGCGGCAGGGCGGTGGGTTGTATGCTTGCTGCGCCTGCTGAGGTGCACGATATTCCGCTGGCTGCCTTTGGAGATTGCTGTCTTCCCTCCATCTGAATCCATTTGCGGCCAGTCCGAAGCGCGACAGATTCTGCCTCTGCGGTCCTCTATTGTCCCATCCTCCTAGAGCATTGACATCTCCTAATTCCTCGAAAAGTGTGGGACATGCGTCGGTTTTGTGCTTAGTGGACGTACAGAACTCGCATACCTTCGGCGTAACTGGTTGCGCGCCTTGCGTACTCATCAGTTTCTGCAGCATGGCTTTCATTTCCTTAATTTCAGCGCTGGAATCCACCTGGTGCACGGCGCGCGCACGACTGTTCTCAAGCGTCAATTGATGCCTTACCTGTCCAGCAGAGTCCTCGATCATCTGCCATACATCCTCCGAGTACATGTTGCATATATCACCTCCTGCGCATGCATTCAGCAGTCTAAGTTCCATCGGTTGTAGCCCGTTCAGGAAATTCTCTATCAGCACATGTTGGGGCAGGCCATGGTTGTAGCAGTTGGCCTCCAGCTCCCTGAAACGCTCATAGTACCCTGATAGTAACTCTCTTACGCCCTGTCTAGGTGCGGCCAATTCCCTCCTGAGTAGCGCAATCTTTGCTGCGGGGTAGAACTTGTCCACGAACTTCTTCTGGAGCTGCTCCCATGTGCGAATAGATCCTACTGGTAAGCTCATCAGCCAATGCCTGGCTGTATCACACAATGAAAAAGGGAACGCCTTCAGCTTCAGCGCTTCTTCACTCTCCCCGTCGGTCTTCATGTACTCGCAGATAACTAGGAATTCGCGCACATGCTTGACTGGGTTCTCGTTGTTCATTCCATGAAACTTAGGCATATGATGAATGAATGAGCTCCGTAGTTCAAAATGCCCATCGGGTGGAAGCACTATGCACCACGGTTGGTTGACTGTGATTGGGGCCGACATCTCGCGCACTGTTCTGCGTCGCACGATCTACTGCGCGGGTTGCGCATTATATACTACCTCAGCGGCCATCCGAGCCTCGACTTCGCGTTGCACTTCCTCTATGAACCGAGCTGCGCGGTTATCTGCCCTTGCATCGTTAGGTCCCTCTGGGGTTTTGTTCCCTAAGTTATCGCCGATGACATTATTATTCTCCATGCCCTGTTCTAAACTTCAAGCAAATGGAATTAAAAAAAAACTAGGTTGTTGACCCTGTCGGTGCACAACTATGATCTGCGCAACACAACTATTTCAAGGTTGCGCAGGCTGATGTTGATTGCGTACTGGCAGAAACACCAACTAAAAATAAAAATAAATAACTAACTACTGTAAAAGAAAACTTAAACTAGTTAAAACTTATCTGTTTAGCTCCCCGGCAACGGCGCCAAAATTTGATCGCGCGTCGTTGTACGCGTCAAATTAATCCTTCCTTTTCCACTTAGTATAGCGGCTAAGTAAGGGTCAATCCCACAAGGAGTGTGCAGACTCGTCTTAGCTAGCAACCTACAACTTACGAAATTGGTGTTGTGAGTGATTGGGTTGCGCAGGTGCGCGAATGAACAGTAGTGAAAGCAGAATTGCACGATACGTGCGCAGGCAGTAGATTTTAAGTACTATGACTATGAAGAGTATCGATACAGACAATCCATTATGAATGTATCCCTTATCATCGACTCTAAACATCCATAGTGCAGTTCTACTTAAGTTAGTGTCCGATTAAGGCTTCCTAACTTGCGCGCATGTTCCGATCAAAGTTCATGAGCTATTAATTCCTGAAACTAGTCTAAGCAGCCAAGAATCTTATCACAGTAGCAGCTGATTATCCTACTGCGTTACTCCTAGTTGTCACCGTCAAACTATCAACTAGTTTAACATACAATAACTAGTAGTTAGAATAAGATTGCGGTTCAAGGCTTCTCCTATTCGCACAACTAATTATCACCCATATGCATAGAATTAATATAAGTAGACGAACTAAGCATTAAGAACAAGTCTCAAAGGAAATACTTCATAGAATCATGCCCAACCGATACAAGGTGTTTAGCTAGACATGCTAGAAACAAACATCATAGCAATAATAAATCAAACTAAAGCAGCAAGAGAAAACCTAGCAGGTTGGCGCAATTGCACGTTGCTGTTTTCGGCTGGCGCAGGTGGTTCGCGCAGATTCTGGCTGAAGTAGCTCGTGTGTTTTGCTGCTGTGTGTCCTTCCCTCTATCTGCTCTCTCTCTCCCTTCCAAACCCTAGCTTCCCTCCTCTTATATAGTGGTCTTGAAGCCCAAGGAATGCTTAGATTTGGCTCGAGAGACTTTTAGCAACTTCCCAAATCTAGGAGATCAATATTTAGAAACTCTGCCATTCTGCGCACGCTGATTGAGCTACTTGCTTCGCGCAGTCGGTTTGCGCACTGTAGCCCGAATCAGCTATCTCCTTTTGCGCTGCTAGCTTCGTAGGTCGTGCATTGCGCTCTAAAAAACGTCCATTAGCGCACATCTGACTTATGCTCCTGTTTTATCCTGAAATACAAAAATACCGAAAACCAGTAATCTTGTACACAAAATAATGCAAACAAGCACAGTTTTAAGATCTAAATAGCACATATAACTAGGCTTTATCACTGGGCAACATACACTTCCTTGGATAGAATTCCATTCAAGAAGGCGCTCTTGACATCCATTTGGAACAGTTTGAACTTCAGATGGTAGGCAAGTGCTAAGAGTAATCTGATGGCTTCTAGTCTAACCACTGGAGCAAAGGTTTCATCGAAGTCTACACCTTCGATTTGAATGTAGCCTTGCGCCACCAATCTAGCCTTGTTTCTTCGGATGTTCCCCCTTTCATCAGACATGTTCTTATAGATCCACTTGGTTCCGATGATGTTCACTCCTGCAGGCCGAGTCCCAAAGTCCCAAACATTGTTTCTTTCGAACTGTCCAGTTCCTCTTGCATTGCAGCAATCCAGAACTCATCTCCCAGTGCTTCTTTGATGTTCTTTGGTTCAATGATGGACGAAAAGCATGAGTTGTTCAACATATCACATATGAGGATGTGGGAGGTACCTCGAGTTCGTCTCCCTTCAGTGGGATCACCAATGACATTAGTCAGTGGATGGTTTGGTTGGATTCTCTTTGGTGGAGGAAGACCTGGACCCGGAGTGGTTGGGGCTTCTTCATAAGGTTCTTCTTAGAGAGGCTCCAGTTCTTCATCTTCCACAGGTTGTTCAAGTTCTTCTGCTATAGCATCCTCTGGTGCTTCTCCTTGATCAACATTGTTTGGTTCTTGGGATCAGGTCTGTTTGTGCTCCTTTGGTATATAATCTTCATCGTCATCACTCTTTGGATGTTCAGCTTTCTCATATTTGAAAATCACATTGATGGATTCAATCACAGTTTTTGTCAGTGTGTTGTAGACCCGATATGCTTTGCTGGAGGTACAGTATCCAAGGAACATTCCTTTGTCGCTCTTAGGCTCAAGTTTTTTCCGGTACTCGCCGTCTCTCAGGATATAGCATTCACTCCCGAATACATGGAAGTATTTGACCGAAGGTTATTCTGTCTCCACAATTCGTAACACGTTTTGTTCGTTCCTCTTTTGATGGTGATGCGGTTGATGATGTAGCAGGCAGTGTTCAAGGCTTCTACCCAGAACCTGAGGGGGACTTTCTTTGCATGAATAATCACCCGGGCCATTTGCTGGATAGTCCTATTCTTCCGTTCTACTATGCTATTCTGTTGTGGAGTGATAGGTGATGAGTATTGATGCCTCCCTCGGCTGCTGCAGAGTTCATCCATGGATTCATTCTCAAATTCTCTTCCATGATCGCTCCGTATAGCCACTCTTAGGCACTTTTCACATTCCGGCCAAGTAGTTAGGGTGGTCACCACCTTCACAATCTCAGACTTTTCTCTGATGAACTGAAGTCATCAACACACAAAAATGCATACCTCTTTCTTCCGCAGCTCTCTACTTTCATTGGTCCCATGAGATCCATATGTAGTAGTTGCAACAGTCTGGACGTGTTATCTTAGTGAACTTGGGGTGGGAGGCCCTCTTTTGTTCTCCAACTTGGCACTCTCCACATATTGAACTTGATTCTTCTGCGATGTCAGGTATAACTTTGACTAGTTGTTTTGAAGTAATTTTGAGTGTTCTCAGGTTGAGATGTTCCATCCTCTCATGCCATTATTTTATCTCTTCTGTCTTGGACATCAGACACATGGATGTAGAGGTTGCTGCAGCATCCTCTAACAAGTAGCAATTATTTACAGATCATGTACCCTTCATTACGCTTTTCCCATCCGCATCAAATACCTTATAGGTCTTTTATGTAAATTTAACGGAGTGCATGCCATCACACAGTTGACTTATGCTGATGAGGTTGGCTTTCAGACCCTCCACTAGCATCACATTTTGTAGCTTGGGCAAACCATGTACAACTAGAGTCCCTTTTCCGAGAAATTTTCTCTTCAACCCATTCCCAAATGTCACGTTGTGTTCTTTGCAGGGTTGAACATCAATTAAGAATGCTTTATTTCCAGTCATGTATCCCGAGCACCCACTATCAAAGTACCAGCTATCATTCTTCATTGACTTCGTTGAGCTGTAGGACACATAAGCATACTGTATTTGGCCAGACTTGTATCTTCGATTGCTGTTCTGTCTTTGCGGTCTCCAATACTTGTTCAAGATAGGACAAACGAATTTTATATTCCCAACTTGGTCACAGAAATAGCACTTGCGTTTTTTCTTTGAGGTCCTATCTTAGTGCTGTATAGGTTGCTGTAGCATCTCCTATCCCTTCCTCCTAGTGGCTTTCTTCCGAGTTAGTTCTTGTTGTTTCGCAGGCTCTTCCTCCCTCAGCTCTACACAATCATATTCTTCTGGCTCCTGGGCTTTGACAAAAGTTGTCACTCCAGTTCCTTCTTTGCCAGTGTAGCCAATCCCTGAGTTTCCACCTCGATATCTTTGGTAGAGCAAGAGATCATCAAGGCTATTTATTCAACTGTTGAGCATCTTGGCAGTCTTTATGTGCAGACTGACTTCTTCCATTTAAGTAGCATATTCTGACTCGCGTTGGACTGCCTTATCCGTCATGAGTTAGATGGTCTCTAGCAATTCTTCTCCTTCTCTCCAGTTCAACTATTTTTGAAGATAGTCCTTTGTTGATCTCAATGGCCTGTAGCGACTTCTCATGCAACAGAACGAAGTTTCTCTCAGCTGACTCCTCGGTGACTTCCTCGTCATCACTGCTGTGTGACTCTACGACATTATAACTAATATCTTGCTTTATTGATTTGGTGTTTTCTGTTATAGTAGTTAGAGCAACATTGCTCTTCTGTTCCGAGTCATCCTCCCTCTGTTCATCGCTCCAGTTTGCAGCAAGAGATTTGTTGTTCTTTTTCTCGTTGTTTTAACATTCGGACTGCCTGTGGCCAAATCCTTCACACTCCCTTTTGTTTGTCCTTTATCTCTTCTTTGCTTTGATTAGCATTCACGTTTCTTCACCGGGAATTCTATCCTCTTCTTGGCTGATTTCTCCGACTAGATTGTTGACCTGCAAACTGAGTTTTTGATCCATTTTTTCAGAAACTTATCAACGTTCTTTGCATGCAGTGCCAGTTGCTGCATTATGTCTTCTAGTGCAGCTTTGTTAGTCTCTGCCTTCAGTCCCAGGCCTTTTCCAAGAGATGGTGTAGCCTCCTCTATCATCTTCATCTCAAATTGCCTAAAGGATCCAATCAGGGCTTCCAACCTCATGTTTTTGAAATCCTGTGCTTCTTCTATCGTTGTAACATTCATGTCAAACTTTAAAGTTTTGGATCTGAGAACTTTCCCACCGGTTTCTATACTTGAATTAGTTTTCCAAGGGCATGGATTTCATTCGATAGATCTCATAGCTTTGAGTTGAACTCAATGATGGTTTCTCCCTGCAACGTCTTCAGGCTTTCAAACCGAGAGGTGATCATCTGAATTCGTGAAGTCTTTACCTTGTCTGTTTCATCATGTGCTGTCACTAGAGTATCCCATTCCTGTTTTTTGATGTCGCAGCTGGAGATAAGTCTGCAATTGTTGGCATCAACACTACAAAAATAACATTGAGGGCCTTGGAGTTGCCGGATGCTATAGCTTCCTCTTATGTTGTGCAATTGTTTTCGCATTTTTTCTGAGCAACTCTCTTGATGTCGATGACCAATGGATGCGACCACTCGGATATCACTGCTCCCATGCTTTTTCATCTACTGCCTTCAAGACGGCCTTAATGCTAGCTTTCTAGTAGTTGTAGTTCCCTCCTTCGAGTAGTGGTGGTCTGCTAGTGCTTTGTCCATTCTTCATTGTTCGTTGAGAAGTCAGCAGTGCTTGCCCGAATCACACTCTGTGCGTCGAGTGATCGCTCTGATACCAATTGAAATTACCAGCGCTAGCTACTAGTGACTTGTATCAGCAGGTTGCAATAGCAACCTCTGGGTCTAAACTTCACCCATACCTGAAAGACAAAATTAATTTGTTCACCTTGTTCGGCAACTGCCTACAGTGGAGGACTTCTCTCCGATCCTCGAGACTCCACTATCACGGATGAAAGTACAAAAAATTCCAAAACTCAGGCTACGCTAGTTTATCCTCTACTTGTCTCCTAGCCGAAATCTCAGCTCAGTCTTATCGCACACAGACTAGCGTCTACTGTTTACACACTTCTAATAAAAGATAGCTACAGACCTGACTACTTAGACTCAGCCTATGCTATTACAATGTGCAACAGTATGCTATAGCAACTTACAGGTCAAGCTTGTAGCTCCTGCGGCGACTCGACACACAATCTCTGCTGTTGTGCCGGACTTCCAAGAGTTTTACAGACTTTGGCAACACTCCCCCTTGATCAATGACCTTTTGTCAATATCAGGGAGCTCGGCTTTGATCTTCAACAAACAGCGATAGCTCCTCTCCGCATTCTGCTTGAAAGCTTTTACTTGATCTACTAATGAGCCAGCGCTTCGGTTGAGTTTTCCTGATCAAGCCAGATCAGTCCTAATCTCTTCTCAGCCACACACTCACAACTCAGCGCTCTAGCTTCTAGCCTTCCATCTCAGCTTCCGCGTCTATCTCTCTCTCGGTGTGTGTGTTGTTTTGTCAATGATGCCAATCTCACCTTAACACCAAAAATACAAATATGCATAATTCTTTATTGAACAAGATAAGTTGACTAGATGGCCGAGTACTTTTATAAATGCCCCCCCCCCCCCCCGAATTGACCCTCAAAGTGAAGGATTCCTTGGACAGGATGATGACTTTCGGCTGAACTAGTCTATTCTATGGCAATATGTTCTGTTGGCTCGGATTTCTCGCCCGGGTATGGCTGAACGCTTGGGTACTCTTCGGATGTTTTCTTAGACTCCTCGGATTGGTCTGGTTGCGTGATTTTTATAGCCAGCAGGTGCCCCTTTGTTGGCTTTTGGATGGATATGTGCCATCCTTGGTCGGACCCCTTGCTATACTCTTCATTTTAAATACAAATTCCTTGCGGTTTCGTACCTCTTGACTGGTCTGTCCGCCCTTCATGATAATTATCATTATAGCCAAAGTTTTTTGGACTGCTGGTCGCTGTATTTATTATCCGATGCTTTTCCCCAAGGTATGTGAATATGATCAAGTCACTTGGGTCTTTTCCTCGTGCTTGTTAATCCTGGTTTGCTGAGAATCCTCGAGTGAGCTTGCTTGGATTTCCTGGGTGTCTTTTGGTTGGACTTCGACGAGTTGGATCGGCTATGTGCTGAACCTCTCGGGTGAGCTGGGTATTCGTACAAGGCCTTGTGCGAGCTTTGTCCTGGAACCAGCTTGGAACGTCTGGGCTTATACCTCGTCTCCATGTGCCTGAGGAGGGATCTCATCGACGGGGCACTTCAAATCTCACAGCAGGCTTATGATATGGGCTCGGCGAGTAGCATTCTTCTTTGCTTCAGCAGTCAGGTGAACTAGCTTAGCCTTCAGGTTCCCGACAATCCTTATGCGCAACTGATCGCGCGTCCTTGTACGCGTCAAATTAATCCTTCCTTCTCCACTTAGTATAGCGGCTAAGTCAGGGTCGATCCCACAAGGAGTAAGCAGAGCAACCTACAACTTACGAAATTGGGGTTGTGAGTGACTGGGTTGCGCAGGTGCGCGAATGAACAGTGGTGAAAGCAGAATTGCACGATACGTGCGCAGGCAGTAGATTTTAAGTACTATGACTATGAAGAGTATCGGTACGGACAATCCTCTATGAATGTATCTCTTATCATCGACTCTAAACATCTATAGTGCAGTTCTACTTAAGTTAGTGTTTGATCAAGGCTTCCTAACGTGCGCGCTTGTTCCGATCAAAGTTCATGAGCTATTAATTCCTGAAACTAGTCTAAACAGCCACGAATCCTATCACAGTAGCAGCTGAGTATCCTAGTGTGTTACTCCTAGTTGTCACCGTCAAGCTATCAACTAGTTTAACATACAATAACTAGCAATTAGAATAAGATTGCGGTTGAAGGCTTCCCTTATTCGCACAACTAATTATCACCATTATGCATAGAATTAATATAAGTAGATGTACCAAGCATTAAGAACAAGTCTCAAAGGAAATACTTCATACAATCATGCCCAACTGATACAAGGTGTTTAGCTAGACATGCTAGAAACAAACATCATAGCAATAATAAATAAAACTAAAGCAGCAAGAGAAACGTAGCAGGTTGGCGCAATTGCGCGTTGCTGTTTTCGGCTGGCGCAGGTGGTTTACGCAGAATCTAGCTGAAGTAGCTCGTGTGTTTTGTTGCTGTGTGTCCTTCTCTCTATCTGCTCTCTCTCTCCCTTCCAAACCCTAGCTTCCCTCCTCTTATATAGTGGTCATGAAGCCCAAGGAATGCTTAGATTTGGCCCGAGAGACTTTTAGCAACTTCCCAAATCTAGGAGATCAATATTTAGAAACTCTACCCTTCTGCGCAAGCGGATTGCGCTACTCGCTTTGCACAGTCGGTTTGCGCACTGTAATCCGAAACAGCTATCTCCTTTTGCGCTGCTAGCTTCGCACAGTCGTGCATTGCGCTCTAAAACGTCTGTTAGCGCACATCTGACTTATGCTCCTGTTTTATCCTGTAATACAAAAATACCGAAAACTAGTAATCTTGTACACAAAATAATGCAAACAAGCACAATGTTAAGATCTAAATAGCGCATATAAATAGGCTCTATCAAATCCCCCACACTTGCCCTTGTTCATCCCGAACAAGTACTGAAGCACAAATACTTTTACCTCTCTGAAGTCTGGCGCACAGCCTCATACTCATGCGCGATCCGCACATCGATTCACCCTGCGCTGCTTTATCACCTACGCGCACAAACCCTTAACAATTCTAATATAATAATTTCGAAATTTGTTACCTCTCAGCCAGGATGCAATTTAATTCGGATGATTCAGAGATAGCTCTTCGTAGGCTCCTGGTTGTCGGTCTCTACTCCGATTTCTGGTACATGGATAATTGCACAAGTATCTTCAGGCGCGTGATTCATTCGCGCGCTTCTTGGGAACTCAAGCCTTTCGTCCTTGACAATTTTTTTCTTTGGACTTGCGCATGCGCTAGTATGGAGTTGTATGCGCACTCTGATTCTTTTTTTCCTTGCGTATATATCCAACTGATTTCTTTCTTTTATACTGCGTCGTCCACTCTTCTGATTTTCTCAGAACGGTTCCAGTCTCGGCCTTCGGATAGCAGCGATGGAACAAAGCCCCGCTCTCCCTCCTTGGTCTACTTGCGTAGGTCAGCGCACGCGTTTACACCCGCGCCCACTTTCCTACATTCGACTTCCAGAGGAAAGGTGGTCTGTTTTCCCACCTCACCATGCTATGGGTATTCGCCTTTGGCATCTGCGTAGGCGCTCCTCTGATTGCCGCGCGCCTCGGTGCCCTAGCAGCCTGCAGCCGGTAACACCATTCCAGGGACCTGTCTCCCTTAGCAGTAACTGCTCGGTACTGCAGCATCTGAGCATGGTCAAGAGGAACGGCTGGAACAACTGTGTGCTCAGACACCTCTGGCTCTCTTTGCAGCCCACGCAGCAAATGCGTAATCACACCTTCACAAGTGAGCGGGCCCTTGGTGCTGAGCCGCTCCCAGTGCACTACCATGTCCGACACGAACCTCACCTTCTTCCCATAATACAACCCCTTCAGCACATCCATATCAAGCAGGCTGACCTTCGGCGCACCGTTGTAGCGCCCAATAACTGTGGACGCGACCATGCGCCACAGGTAATACATCCAGGGGTCACGCAGCTCATGCCCTCGGCTGCGCCCAGTGGCAAACGGTTTGCCCGGCGCCATCTCGCGCCACGCCTCCTGGTTGGTGTGCGTATCCACCTCGTGCTCGCGCACCTTGTCACAGCGCAGGAAGCGCTTTAACCTCTTGGCCGATGCAATGTACCACACCCCTCGGTCTCGGTACCGGATCTCTAAGTCTTGGATCTGCAGGGACGCCAGGAACTCACAGGTGTCCTCTTTGTCGGCTGCGCTTTCTAAGTCCATTAGCGCTTCCCAGCCAGCCTGCGCGAGCTTTTCTGTGACCAATTGCTCTAAGCCCATCTCGCGCAGGAAGTCCCTGCTGATACACGGTGTGCCATACATGTCCAGCCTCCAAAAGGCATCATACTTCCGTGTGAAAGATGGTGGGGTGTCCTAGTCCTCGGCTGGCCTCATATTTGCAGCGGTCAACTGTGGTCAACGGTCTATTAAGAATCCCAAAATCAGAAGTTCAAATCAAACCCTCAAATTCCTATCAGATGGGCGCCTCACTCGCGTCAACAAAACCCAGCAAAGAAATCACCAAACGGAGCTAGCTAACTAGGTGCGGTTTTGATCCTAAGGTTACGTCCTCAGTCGGGTACCTTCACCAAACCCTCACTAAAATGTCTGAAACGAGGAAGGAGAGGTTACCTAGTGTGCTGGTGGTGTTGTGCTCCTCAAATCTCTCTAGAGAACACTGGAAACGGTGGGCGGACGGCAAAAATCGGCGGGCAGCAGTGCAGAGTGGTTAACGGTCGAAATTGCAGAATGTCCGAATTTTTCTAAGTATCTGCCCTTATATACCCCCTGAGCTGAGCATCTGTCCTGCGCACTGACTCGTGCATTGCTACGTGACTAAAGAAAAATATGCAAGTGCTGAACTAGCTAAAATGCAAATCCTAAAAACTGTAAAAAGTAAAACATGGAAAACGTGTCATGTTACCTCCTGACGAGTGCATTTGTTTAACGTCGTTGGCTCGACAGTACCTCGTTACTTGCTCAAGTTCGTGCTCCGGACCACCCCCACACTTGCTCCTGTGCGCTCTGGTGCGTCATTGTGTGCTATGTCCTCCTTAGTCCTGTGCAAAGGAACAAATAGGTGGTCAGTGTGGCCAAAAGTGTGTGGCACATCATAAGTAACGAGGTTAATCAGTGAGGGAGAAGATATATAATCAGTAGCTCCTAGTTCTCCCTCCGGTGCAACAGGTTGTATTTCTGGCCCAGCAGCTTGCGCATCTTCTATTTCGGGTTCCGCCAAATCAACTTCGCGCGTGCCCTCACCCCACAGTTCTCCCAAGTATTTCTTGACTCTTTGCCCATTAACCTGAAAGCGATGCTTGCGCTCGTTCTCTAACTCGATAGTTTTATACGGGAAAACCTTTGTGACCGTGTAAGGTCCCGTCCACTTGCTGCGCAGCTTCCCAGGCATCAGTTTTAGGTGCGAGGAGAAAAGCAGCACCCGGTCTCCTGGCTCGAAGGTGCGTCTGAGGATGTTCTTATAGTGAAATGCTTTCGTGCGCGCTTTGTAGTTGCGCAACCCCTCATATGCATCCAAGCGCAGCTCTTCTAGGTCGCTTAACTCAAATGCGTGCTCCTTACCAGCCTCATAGAGGTTCAGATTGCAAGTGCGCAATGCCCAGTACGCCTTGTGCTCCAACTCAACCGGTAGGTGGCACGCCTTTCCGTACACCAACCGAAATGGTGAAGTCCGAATCGGTGTCTTGTGCGCAGTCCTGTATGCCCAGAGTGCATCGTCCAGCCGCTGGCTCCAGTCTTTGCGCGAAGGTCTCACGGTTTTCTCCAGAATGCGCTTGATCTCTCTGTTGGAAACCTCGACCTGGCCATTCTTTTGAGGATGGTAGGCAGTGGACGTCTTGTGGCGCACCTCATAATGCTTTAGTACTTGCGCCACTATTCTGTTGCAGAAGTGCGTCGCCTGGTCGCTGATTATGGCCTTAGGTACTCCGTACCTACAGAAAATGTTAGTTCTTAAGAAGTCAATGACCATTTTACCATCATCCTTGCGCGTGGCCTTATCTTCGACCCACTTCGAGACATAGTCCACCGCAACTAGTGTGTACTCATATCCACAAGATGGCGGAAACGGCCCCATGAAGTCAATTCCCCACAAATCGAACACTTCGTCTACCAGTATAGGTGTTTGTGGCATCTCATTGCGCGCTGAGATATTTCCTGTGCGCTGGCACCTGTCACAAGCCCTGCAGTGGTCATGTGAGTCACGGAATAAGTGCGACCAATAAAAACCATAATCTAGGATTTTTCTGCTCGTGCGCTTTGGACCAAAGTGTCCTCCGCACGCGTGCGCATGACAAAATCTCAAAACAGACCTCATCTCATGATCAGGCACACATCGCCTCAAGATCTGATCAGGGCCTATTCTAAGCATGTATGGATCATCCCAAACGTAATATTTAGACTCATGTTTTAACCTCATGCATTGAGTTTTAGTGAAATGAGGAGGAAACGCACTTGTGACTAGGTAATTTGCAATATGTGCATACCATGGTACCTTACCGTTCAGCGCCATCAGGTGTTCGTCAGGGAATGTCTCCGTGATCTGCCCTGGCTCCTCTTTCTTCACTATCCTGCTTAGGTGATCAGCAACAGTGTTTTTCGTTTCCTTCTTATCCTTGATTTCTAGATCGAACTCTTGGAGCAGCAGCAACCAGCGCATCAGGCTCGGCTTAGTCTCTTTCTTGGACATCAGGTAGCGGATAGCAGCGTGGTCAGTGTAGACAGTGACTTTAGCGCCCAGAACATATGCGTGGAACTTCTCCAGCGCAAACACGATTGCCAGAAGTTCCTTCTCGATCGTGGTGTAGTTCCTCTGCGCAGTGTCCAGTGTGCGCGACGCATAATAGATAGCATGCGGCCTCTTATCCACACGCTGGCCAAGTACTGCGCCTACAGCGTAGTCACTGGCATCGCCCATCAGCTCAAATGGTAGGTTCCAATCTGGTGCGCATTACTGGCGCACTGGTCAGCGCATCCTTTAACTTGTCAATAGCATTCCTGCACTCATCAGTGAACTCAAAGCACACATCCTTTTGAAGGAGGTTAGACAATGGGATACATATTTTAGAAAAATCTTTAATAAAGCGCCTATAGAACCCTGCATGCCCAAGAAACGACTTAATGTCGCGCACATTAGCGGAATAACGAAGATTTGAGATAAGATCAATTTTTGCTTTATCGACCTTAATTCCTTCCTGCGAGACGATATGTCCTAAGACTACTCCATGTGACACCATAAAGTGACATTTTTCATAATTGAGAACTAAGTTCTTGGTAATGCAGCGCGCTAAGACCTTATCAAGATTATCCAAACATGCGTCAAATGTCTCACCATGCACAGTGAAGTCATCCATGAATACCTCAATACATAAACCAATCATATCAGAGAAAATGCTCATGACTAAGCGTTGGAACGTACCTGGCGCATTACACAGCCCAAACGACATGCGCCGGAACGTAAAGGTACCGAATGGGCAGGTAAAGGTTGTCTTCTCCTGATGCTCCGCAGCAATAGGGATCTGATTGTACCCTGAGTAACCGTCCAAGAAGCAAAAGTGTGGTTTTCCTGCCAACCGGTCGAGCATCTAGTCCATGAATGGTAGCGGGAAATGATCCTTGCGCGCGACTGCGTTTAACATCCAATAATCAATGCACATGCGCCATCCAATCTGTATGCACTTGGGAACTATCTCGCCCCGCGCATTCTCCTCTACTGTGATGCCTCCTTTCTTTGGCACAATGTGCACTGGACTCACCCACTTGCTATCTGAAATCGGGTATATTACACCTGCATCAAGCAGCTTCAGGATCTCCTTCTATACTACCTCCATCATTATCGGATTCAGTCTGCGCTGAGGTTCCTTGGATGGTTTGGCATCATTTTCCAGTAGAATTCTGTGCATGCACACATCAGGGCTTACTCCGCGCAGGTCAGCCAATGTCCATCCTATAGCGCGCTGGTTTTTGCACAGCACCTCCTGTAATCGCGCCTCCTGCTCCTCCTCTAATCCTTTCTTTATAATGACAGGCAGGGTGTCCTCATTGCCCTGGAAGATGTACTTTAAGTGCTCGGGCAATTGCTTTAGCTCAACCCTGAGTGCCTATTCAATAGAAGGCAGGATTCTATTTGTAGCGCAAACATTAACCAGATCACATACCTGTCTGGACACTGATTCTGTGCAGCTCAGCTTATCATCTTGTTCCTCCAACTCTATCTGTGTCAATGGCGCAGGCTCCCCTATTGCGCTCGCACACTACGCATGCGCAACCAAGTCGTCCATACTGTCCAATGCGTGCACTGTGGCGTCCTCATGAGGGCGTTGCATCCCCTTGAAAATGTTAAAGTGAATCTTCTCGCCATCTACCTCCATTGAGAGCGTGCCTTTCCATATGTCTATCTTTGTGCGCGCTGTCATCAGAAATGGTCTGCCCAGTAGGATTAGCGCACTTCCCTTGCTCGGCTCACCCTCCATTTCCAAGAAATAGAAATCTGCTGGAAACACCAGCTCTCCTACTCGGACAAGAACGTCCTCTATCATGCCCGTTGGTTATTTGCACGACCGATCTGCTAATTGGATGGTGAGACCTGCAGGCTTTAGTGGACCAAGGTGCAACGACACATACAAGGAGTAAGGAAGCACATTTAATAGATGCACCGAGATCAATCATGCAGTTGCTTACCGTGGTCTTACCTAAGGTGCACGGTATGGTGAACGTACCTGGATCCTGGCATTTAGGTGGTATCTTGTGTTGCACAATTGCTGATGCATGTGCGTTGAGCATTACTTGTGCGCACTCGCCTTTCCTCCTCTTGTTTGTGCACAGCTCCTTCAAGAACTTGGCATATCTGGGAATCTGCCAAACTGCCTCAATCAGGGGAATGTTTATTTCCACCTTGCTGAATAACTCGTATAACTCCTTGTCCAGCGCCTCCTTCCTTGCTAAAGGTGCCTGCACAGGAAAAGGTGCAGGTGCATTAGTACTCTTTGCTTCTGATTGTATCATACCTGGCGCCACCCCCTGTTGGTTTGTAGCTGGCGCGGCTGGTTGCGCATCCGACTGTTCTGGCTCTGGAGGTTGCGCAACTTGCTGCGCGGGCTCCTTTGCGGTTGGAGCTGTCCCCACTGTGCGTCCAGTCCTTAGTGTTACGCCGTTAACTCCTCCCTTAGGGTTTTGGATCACTTGCGAAGGCAGGTTGCCATCGCTCTTTTTCAGCTCATAGACCATGGTAGCAATCTGCGACAACTGCTTCTCAATTGACTCGAACCTCTTGTCATATTTTTCATCGTTCTTGCGCACGGTGTCTGCCAATTGACCCACTATGTCTTCTAAGGAGCACCGCGGTTGCTGGTTATTCTGTGTTGGTGCGTCATTGCGGCGGTGCGGTGGGTTGTATGCTTGCTGCGCCTGCTGAGGTGCACGATATTCCGCTGGCTGCCTTTGGGGATTGCTGTCCTCCCTCCATCTGAATCCATTTGCGGCCAGTCCAAAGCGCTGTTGATTGTGCCTCTGCGGTCCTTGATCACGCGTCGTTGTGCGCGTCAAATATAATTCCTTCCTCTCCCACTAGTACAGCGGTTAAGTAAGGGTCGATCTCCACAGGGAGCAAGCAGTGAGTCTTAGCCAGTAACCTACACTTAAGAAAACGGGGGTTGCGTGAGTGATTGGGGGTTTTGCGCGATGCGCGAATAACAGCGAATATCGTAACTCAGGGAATTGCACTAGACGTGCGCAAGCAGTAGAGATGAAGTACTATATTTATGAGAAGTATTGGGCAGACAATCCTCTATGAATGCATTCCTTATCATCGACTCTAAAACATCTATAGTTTATGCTTTACTTGGGTTAGTGTCCGGTAAAGGCTTCCTAACACGAGCGCACGTTCCGTTCAAAGTTCATGTGCTATTAATCCTTAGAACTAGACTAAACAGCTGCGAATCCTGTCACAGTAGCAGCTGCCTACCCTAACTCGTTACTCCTAATTGTCACGGTAAGTTTGCGGTTCAAGGCTTCCCCTACGCATGCAACTAGTTTAACATGCGACAAGCGAGCTACACAAGTAAGTTTGCGGTTCAAGGCTTCCCCTACTCATGCAACTAACTGTCTCAGTACGCACAGAATTAATACAAGTAAATAAACTATGCATTAAGCTCAAGTCTCAAAGGTAATACATCATAGATTCATGCCCGACCAACACTAAGTGTTTAGCTAGACATGCTAGTGGTAAACATCATAAAATAGTAAATAACAACTACTGAATCCAAGAAAACGGTAGCAAACAGTGCGTGCAGTGTCTTCTCTTGGCTGGCGCAGTCGGCTGGCGCAACTCTCCTTGACAGGTCCGTGTGTTTTTCAGTTCTGCCGCGCAGTGCCTCTGGAATGTCACTGAGTGATGGTGTTCCGCCTCCCTTGAAACCCTAGACTTTCTTTGTTTAAATAGTGCCCCAGGAAGTTCATCTTTTGGCAACTTCCAAGTCTGGTCACTGGGACTTTGCGCCTGGCGCACAGCATTGATTGGCGCAATCGGGTAGCGCACCTCTGCTGTCCTTCGCCATTTCTTCTTTTGTTTGCGCCGCTAGCTCCACAGGCTGATCTTTCACTCCTAGAACGCTGCCTGTTAGCGCGTATCCGACTTAAGGACTCGTTCTGACCTGATATACAAAAATAGTGGAAACGAGTAATCTTGCCCATAAAATATTGCAAACAAGCATGGGTTTATGATCTAAATAACATGTATAACTAGGCTCTATCAAACCCCCCACACTTGCCCCTTGTTCGTCCCGAACAAGTACTGAAACGCGGATACAATTACCTTTTCTGGAGACTGGCGCATAGCCTTGCATTCTAGCGCAAGATGCACAGTTGCTTCAACTTGTGCTGCTCTATCACCTGCGCACAACTGCACTCAATAGTTCTAATATAATAATCCCGAAATTTCATTACCTCTCAGCCGGGATGAAGGTCTTTGGATGACTGGGAGATAGCTCTTCTTAGGCTCCTGGTTGTCAGCTCCCGCTCCGAAGATAGGTATATGGTTTCTTCCGCGAGCTTCTTCCAGTGCGTGATTCGTTCGCACACTTCCTGGGAACCTGAGCCTTTGATGATATCCTTGTGGTCTTGCGCACGCAGGTACTAAGTAGTGCGCATGCTGATTCTTTGTAACGCAAATCATCTGCTTCTGCTGGTATTTTTCTTTTGTACAGCTTCCTTTCCAATTTATTATTTTTTTTTATTCCCAGAACAGTTCCAATCTCAGCCTTCGGATAGCAGCTATGGAACTCGTTCCGCTCTCCCTCCTTGGTTTGTCTGCGCCGGTCAGCGCAAGCGTTTACATCCGCGCCCGCTTTCCTTAGCTTGATATCCAGAGAGAAGGTGGTCTGTTTTCCCACCTCGCCACGCTTTGGGTATTTTGCCTTTTGCATCCGCGTGACTGAGCGCGCTCTTTTGTTCCGAAGGTTGCGAAGCACCGGCCTCCACTAGCGCATTCGACCATATACCTCGCCTTCGAAGCAGAAGCGACTAACCGCCTCTCTGGAGCATTTCTATCAACTCCACATCCCCTGTATATCCCAACTAACAGGAGCAGAAAAAACGAAAAAATTATGCTAAAACAGTAGATAGCAGTGCACACAATACGGATAGCGCAAAACAAGCTGGAGCGCATGCGCATCCTGCACCTTAGCGCACTACTGTTACTAATTTTCTTCAACTTAACTAAGCTATACTAAAAATGCTAAAAACATGAAATGTAAGAGTAACGCCCCCCCCCCCCCCCCCCCCCACACACTTGAACAGAGACGTGTCCCCACGACTCAAGCTCAAGCGCACGGAGGTTGCGCACAGGCATGCAATGCAACGAAAATAAAGAACATAAGAGTGAACACAAATAGTCACACAAAATATAGCAAGGGAGTCACAGAATGTAGGGCACAAATATTCAGCACACATAATAGTCAAATAGACGCAGCAAAATAAAAGACACCACCCTAAAGAAAATCACTGCGCCTGCCCTCGGCCTTAGAAGTCCTCCGAGCTAGACGCTGCTGCTGACCCATGCGCCTCATCCTCTGAAGAATCTGTCATGGAGTCGGTGCTGGAGGATGGTGGCACAATGGTGAGGGGGTCAGGCTGCTCGTCCTCGGAAAGTGACTCCCATATGGAATCAGAGTCGACGCTGGGAAAGTTAATTGGGGACTCCGGAATAGAAGGCCGGGCAGGGGAAACTACTGGTGATGGTAGCGGTGCTGGTGCAGGTGCAGGGGTGGGCTCTGCTGCTGGGGCTGCTGGTTCTGGTGCGGGCTCTGCTGGTGCTGGAGCTGGAGCTTGTGCTGGTGCTGGAGAGGGTGCTGGAGCTGGAGCTGCTGAAGTTTCTGGGGTTCGGGTAGGAGGTGGGTGGTGCAGGCTGAGGAGAGGGGGAATTGCGTCTCCAAATTTCCACCCGGATGGTGGACTCATACTTAAATCTGCCCCCTCTGGCGCTAAGTATTCGAGCACGCGCATAACGTTGAACAACATGCGCTGCTCGGCAGTGACCTCCTCAGGCGCCTCCTCAGTCTCAGTCCTTGGGCGCTTGGCAGGGGCACGCGGGGGAGAGTCCTCTATGGAAATGGTCACTGGCTCCCCCAATGGTGCGCGGGCCCTCTGTTGCGCTCCAGTCTGCGCCCGAGTCCTTGGGCGCCTGACTAGAGGCACCTCTGGTTCTAGGGCCTCCTCCATCTCTTCGTCTGCTGCGGCAGCTGCTGCGGCTGCTGCGGCTGCTGCTGCACCTGCCGCTGCGCCCTGCGCACTGCTCTCTGCCCTGGCCCGCGCACTGCTCTCTGCTCTGGCCCGCGGTGGTCTGGCTGGCTGCAGATGGTAGCACCACTCTAGTGTGCCATCGTCCCGAACGGCTACCGCCCTGATTTGCAGCATGTGGGCGCGGTCCAGAGGTATAGGCTGCACCAAGGTGTGCTCTGGCACCTCGGGCTCTCCATGTAAGGCCCGCAGCAAGTGCGTAATAAGCCCTCCACACGTCAGCGGCCCTCGCATGCTGACTCGGCTCCAATGATGCACCATGTTCAGGATGAACAGCACCTTCCGCTCATAATACAGCCCCGTCAAAATCTCCATATCCAGGAGGCTGATCTTTGGCGCGCCGTTGAAACGGCCAATGATTGCATAGGCCACGATGCGCCACAAGTAGAACAGCCACGGGTCGCGCAGCTCTCGGCCCCTGCTGCGCCCCGCGGCGAATGCTGGCCCTGTTGCCATGTCCCGCCAAGCCTCCTGGTTATTGTGCGTGTCTAACTCCTCCTCACGCACCTTGGCGCACCCGAATGCGCGCCTCAGCCTCCTTTCCGAGGCTATGAACCAGACAACCCTGTGTCTATATCTAATCTCCCTGTCCCCCGCCTCCATAGACGCCAGGAACTCACACGTATCCTCCTGGTCTGACGCGCTGCGGAGGTCCATTAGCGCCTCCCAGCCGGCAATCGCTAGCCTCTGCGCCACGAGGTCCTCTAACCCTACCTCGCGCAGGAAATCTCGATAGATGTACGGTGTCCCGTACATGTCCAGGCTAATGAATGCTGCGTACTTGTTAGCGAAAGCCGCTGGGGTCACTTGGTCTGCGGCGGGTCTCATCTTGCGCTGGCTCCGGTCAATCGCGGTCAATGCTCCCCAAAACCCTAAAAATCGAAACTGCCCAGAATCCTCTGAAATTTGCACCGAACGAGCGCCTACTGGTCGCCTATACAACGCACAAAACAGCACTCCAAGCCGCGCACTCTAGCCTGGTGCGATTTCAAAACCCTAAAAACTGTCTTCTCCGCGCAAACCCTAACAGAAGCGGCTCAAAGCGGGATCGGGGGTTACCTGGGTGCTGTGCGGTCGTGTTGTCCTTGAATTGCTCTAGACGGACGGTGGGATGGGGCGTTGATCGACGGCAGAGGTCTGAGGGCGGGAGCTTGTGTGTAACGGTCGAGTGAAAAAGTGCTGGGAATTTTTCTAAGTCTGGCCTTATATACCCCCTATGGCTAGCGCAACTGACCTGCGCATTGATAAGCGCACGGTCCTGCGCACTTGTGTGACTAAAAAAACTACCAAACCCTACTCTAACTAAAAACACGCAAAAAACGAAACAAACAGAATAAAATGTGCCACAATAAAATGTGTCGGGTTACCTCCCGACAAGTGCCGTTGTTTAACGTCGTTGGCTCGACGGTACCTCGTTACGTGCCAAGTAGTGCGTCTGCAGCCTCCCCCACTCTTGCTCCTGAGTGTCCTTGCGCCAGTGCTTGTGTTACGATCTCAGTGGTCCTGCGCAAAGGATAAAAGGGGAGGTCAGCATGTGATACATTATTCGTAAGGAGGGCAGATGCAGAGGAAGAGGAGATGTAGGCGATGGGTGCTAGTTCTCCCTCTGAAACATCTGGTGGTGCGTCTGGCGCAGCAGCTTGCTCGTCTACTATCTCTGGCTCGGCCAAGTCAATGTTGCGTGCTGCGCCATCCCAAGGTTCGCCCAAGTACCGTTTGACTCTCTGCCCGTTAACCTGAAAACGATGCTGGTGCCCGTCTTCCAATTCAATTGTGCCGTAGGGGAAAACCTTGGTGACGGTGTATGGTCCCGTCCACTTACTGCGCAGCTTCCCAGGCATGAGCTTCAGGCGTGATGAAAATAATAATACCTGATCGCCTGGTTCAAATGTGCGCCGGAGGATGTGCTTGTCATGAAACGCCTTGGTGCGCGCTTTGTAATCGCGCAGTCCCTCATAGGCGTCCAGGCGCAACTCTTCTAGTTCGCTCAGCTCAAATGCGCGTTCTTGTCCTGCCTCCTCCAAGTTCAAGTTGCAAATACGTAAGGCCCAATATGCCTTGTGCTCGAGCTCCACTGGCAGGTGGCATGCCTTCCCATAGACCAGCCGGAATGGTGAGGTTCCAATGGGTGTCTTGTGTGCAGTGCGGTATGCCCATAGCGCATCATCCAGGCGCTGGCTCCAATCCTTGCGCGACGGCCTCACAGTCTTTTCCAAGATGCGCTTGATCTCTCTGTTAGAAACTTCGGCCTGTCCATTCGTCTGCGGATGGTAAGCGGTGGACGTCTTGTGGCGCACCCCATAGTGCTTGAAGACTTGCGCCACAACCCTGTTGCAGAAGTGCGTCCCCTGGTCGCTGATAACTGCCTTAGGCACTCCGTACCTGCAAAATATGTTAGTTCTGAGAAAATCAGCGACAGTCTTACCATCATCCTTGCGCGTGGCCTTAGCTTCGACCCATTTGGATACGTAATCCACGGCCACCAGTATGTACTCGTAGCCGGCAGATGGGGGAAATGGACCCATGAAGTCGATCCCCCAAACATCGAACACTTCGTCCACCAGAATCGGGGTCTGCGGCATCTCGTTGCGCGCGGAGATTCCTCCAGTGCGCTGGCACCTGTCACACTTCCTGCAGTGGTCATAGGCATCTCTGAATAGGTGCGGCCAGTAGAATCCACAGTCCAAGATCTTCCTGCTCGTGCGCTTGGGACCGAAATGTCCTCCACAGGCGTGCGCATGACAAAACATCAATACAGAGTTAATCTCATGGTCAGGCACACAACGTCTTAATATCCGATCTGGACCTATTCTAAGCATGTAAGGATCATCCCAAAGGTAATGCTTGGACTCATGTTTCAATCGCATGCACTGAGTTTTATTGAAATGAGGAGGGAACGCACCTGTGACCAGGTAATTTGCGATATGCGCATACCATGGTACCTTACCTGTTAGCGCCATCAGATGCTCATCAGGGAATGTCTCCTTGATCTGCCCTGGCTCCTCATCCTTTATGATCCTGCTCAGGTGATCAGCGACGGTATTTTCTGTGCCCTTCTTATCTTTGATCTCTAAATCGAATTCCTGAAGCAGAAGTACCCAGCGCATCAGGCGCGGCTTGGTCTCTTTCTTGGATATGAGGTAGCGGATAGCTGCGTGGTCCGTGTAGATGATGACTCTGGCGCCTAGAACATATGCTCGGAACTTCTCCAGCGCAAATACAATTGCCAGAAGCTCCTTCTCCGTGGTGGTGTAGTTCTTCTGCGCGGAATCTAGTGTGCGCGATGCATAGTAGATGGCATGCGGCTTCTTGTCCTCGCGCTGCCCCAAGACTGCTCCTACTGCGTAGTCACTTGCGTCACACATCAGCTCGAATGGCAGGTTCCAGTCTAGTGCGCGCATCACTGGCGCACTGGTCAGCGCTTCTTTCAGCTTATCGAACGCCGCCCTGCACTCATCAGTAAAATCAAAGCACACGTCTTTTTGCAACAAGTTAGACAGGGGTATGCAAATCTTAGAGAAATCCTTAATAAAACGCCTGTAAAACCCAGCATGCCCTAAGAACGATTTCACGTCGCGCACGTTGGTGGCATAAGGCAGATTAGAAATAATATCTATCTTAGCTTTGTCTACCTTAATACCCTCCTCTGAAATGATATGACCCAGTACTACTCCGTGCGTAACCATGAAATGACACTTCTCGTAGTTTAGCACTAAGTTCTTAGAGATGCAGCGTGCTAAGACTTTATCTAGATGTGTTAAGCATGCATCAAAGGTACTCCCATATACAGTGAAGTCATCCATGAAAACTTCTATACATATACCAATCATATCAGAGAAAATGCTCATGACGAGGCGTTGGAACGTACCTGGCGCGTTGCACAGCCCAAAAGACATACGCCGAAACGCAAAAGTTCCGAAGGGGCATGTGAACGTGGTCTTCTCTTGATCCTCCGCAGCTATGGGTATCTGATTGTAACCTGAATATCCGTCCAAAAAACAAAAGTAAGGCTTACCTGCCAAGCGATCCAGCATTTGGTCCATGAAGGGTAGCGGGAAGTGGTCCTTGCGCGTTACAGCGTTCAGCTTCCTGTAGTCGATGCACATGCGCCAGCCAGTCTGTATGCGCTTGGGAACTAGCTCGCCCTGCGCATTCTCCTCCACCGTGATTCCTCCTTTCTTTGGCACAACGTGCACCGGGCTGACCCATCTGCTGTCTGAGATTGGGTAAATGACCCCTGCGTCAAGCAACTTCAGAACTTCCTTTTGCACTACCTCCATCATATTTGGGTTTAACCTGCGCTGAGCCTCCCTGGATGGCTTGGCACCATCTTCCAACAGAATCCGGTGCATGCACACGTCTGGGCTCACTCCGCGCAGATCAGCAAGAGTCCATCCAATAGCGCGCTGGTTCCTGCGCAGCACCTGTTGTAAACGCGCCTCCTGCTCTTCTTCCAATCCCTTCTTGATGATCACTGGCAGGGTGTCCTCATCTCCCAAGAAAATGTACTTGAGATGCTCCGGGAGTTGCTTCAGTTCGATCTTGGGTGCCTGCTCAACAGAGGGCAAGATTTTGTTAGCGGTGCAAATATGAACTATATCACGTACCTGTGTGGATGCTGGTTCAGCACTGCTTAGCTCCTTCTCTTGCTCCTCCAGTTCTGCCTGTGTCAGTAGCTCTGGTCCTATGGTTGCGCTTGCACACTGCGCTTCTGTGACTAAGTCGTCAAAGCTGTCCATTGCGTGCACGGTAGCGTCCTCATGTGGGTGCTGCATCCCTTCGAAGATGTTGAAATGGATTTCTTCGCCATCTACCTCCATGGAGAGCGTGCCCCTCCACACGTCTATCTTCGTGCGCGCAGTCATCAGAAACGGTCTGCCTAGGAGGATCTGCGCACCGCTGGCGCTTGATTCACCCTCCATTTCGAGCACATAAAAGTCTGCTGGGAACACCAGCTCTCCTACTCGAACTAGGACATCTTCTATCATGCCTGCAGGTTGTTTGCACGATCTATCTGCTAGCTGAATTGTGAAACCTGCAGGTTTTAGTGGTCCAAGGCGCAAGGTCGCATAGAGAGAATATGGTAATAAATTGATTGATGCGCCTAAATCGATCATGCAGTTGCTTACCGTGGTCTTACCTAAGGTGCAAGGGATAGTGAATGTACCTGGATCTCGGCACTTAGGTGGTACCTTTTGCTGCACGATTGCTGAGGCCTGCGCATTTAGCATTACTTGTGCGCACTCGCCTGTCCTTCTTTTATTTGTGCACAGCTCTTTTAAAAACTTCGCATACCTGGGGATCTGTCGAATAGCTTCTATGAGAGGTATGTTGATTTCCACCTTGCTGAACAGCTCATACAGTTCCTTGTCCAGTGCTTCTTTTCTCGCCAGTGGTGCCTGCACAGGGAAAGGAGCAGGTATGTTAGTACAATTTTTGTCCTTGTTTTTCGAGTGAGACACACCTGGCGCTTTGCCCTGCTGGTTCGTGGTTGGCGCTTCTGATTGCGCCTCTGGCTCTGGTTGCGCACTCTGAGCTGCTGGATCTGGGACTTGCGCAACTGGTTGCGCGGGCGCTTGCGCGGTCTGCTCTGTTCCCACTGTGCGCCCAGTCCTCAGTGTTACTGCGTTAACTCCTCCCTTAGGGTTCTGAATCACTTGCGAAGGCAGGTTGCCATCGCTCTTTTTCAGCTCATACACCGTGGTTGCAATTTGTGATAGATGCTTTTCTATGGATTCGAACCTCTTGTCATACTTTTCGTCATTCTTGCGCACTGTGTCTGCTAGCTGCCCCATGATATCTTCCAAGGATCGCCGTGGTTGCTGACTGTTCTGCGCTGGTGCGTCTGTGCGGCGATGCGGTGGATTGTAGGGTGCAGCATGTTGCGTCTGCTGTGGTGCGCGCTGATCATTGGGCTGCCTCTGGAAATTGTTCTCTTCTCTCCATCTGAATCCATTTGCAGCAAGCCCAAAGCGCGGCTGATTCTGCCTCTGCGGTCCTCTGTTGTCCCATCCTCCAAGGGCATTTACATCTCCAGTTTCTTCAAAAAGTGTTGGGCACTCGTCTGTCTTGTGCTCAGTGGACCTGCAGAATTCACATACCTTTGGCGCAACTGGTTGTGCGCTCTGCGCACTCATCAGCTTCTGTAGCATGGCCTTCATTTCTTTGATCTCAGCGCTTGCCTCTACCTGATGCACAGAACGATTACGACTACTTTCAAGTGTCAATTGATGTCTTACCTGCCCAGCAGAATCTTCTATCAGCTGCCATGCATCCTCCGGGTACATGTTGCAAATGTCCCCTCCTGCGCATGCATTCAGTAGTCGCAGCTCCATGGGCAGCAGTCCATTCAGAAAGTTCTCTATCAGCACATTCTGGGGAAGCCCGTGATTGTAGCAGTTGGCTTCTAGCTCCCTGAAACGCTCGTAGTATTCTGACAGAGACTCCCCTGCGCCTTGCCTTGGCGCGGCCAATTCCCTTCTGAGCAGCGCAATCTTCGCTGCTGGATAAAATTTATCTAAGAATTTCTTCTGCAGCTGCTCCCATGTGTGGATTGATCCTGCGGGTAGGCTCATCAGCCAGTGTTTGGCTGCATCGCTCAATGAAAATGGGAACGCTTTCATCTTCAGCGCTTCATCGTTTTCCCCCAAAGCCTTCATGTTCTCGCAAATGATTAGGAACTCCCGCACATGCTTGACTGGATTTTCGTTGTTCATTCCGTGAAACTTGGGCATGTGATGGATGAGTGAGCTCCTTAGTTCGAACTGTCCGTCGGGCGGAAGCACTATGCACCATGGCTGGTTAACAGTGAGTGGGGCTGACATTTCGCGCACTGTCCTGCGCCTCGCGACTGGACGAACGGGTGGCGCAATGTATGGTTCAGCGGCCATCCGTGCGTCGTCCTCACGCTGCACTTCCTCTCTGAATAGGGCTGCGCGGTTATGCGCCCTTGCTTCCTCTGGGGTTCTGTCTCCCAGGTTATCTCCAACCACACTGTTATCCTCCATGTCCTGATCCAAACTCAAGAAACGAAATTAAATGGCAACGAAGTTGTTGCGTCTGTCAGTGCGCAACTAGAATCTGCGCAGCGCAACTGTTTCAAGGTTGCGCAGGCTGATGTAATTGTGCGCTGTCAGAAACAACAACGAGAAAACAAAACAAAATGAAATAGCTAGTTACTAAAATGAGAAATGTAAGCTAGCTAAAACTTAGCTGTGTTGCTCCCCGGCAACGGCGCCAAAATTTGATCGCGCGTCGTTGTGCGCGTCAAATATAATTCCTTCCTCTCCCACTAGTACAGCGGTTAAGTAAGGGTCGATCTCCACAGGGAGCAAGCAGTGAGTCTTAGCCAGTAACCTACACTTAAGAAAACGGGGGTTGCGTGAGTGATTGGGGGTTTTGCGCGATGCGCGAATAACAGCGAATATCGTAACTCAGGGAATTGCACTAGACGTGCGCAAGCAGTAGAGATGAAGTACTATATTTATGAGAAGTATTGGGCAGACAATCCTCTATGAATGCATTCCTTATCATCGACTCTAAAACATCTATAGTTTATGCTTTACTTGGGTTAGTGTCCGGTAAAGGCTTCCTAACACGAGCGCACGTTCCGTTCAAAGTTCATGTGCTATTAATCCTTAGAACTAGACTAAACAGCTGCGAATCCTGTCACAGTAGCAGCTGCCTACCCTAACTCGTTACTCCTAATTGTCACGGTAAGTTTGCGGTTCAAGGCTTCCCCTACGCATGCAACTAGTTTAACATGCGACAAGCGAGCTACACAAGTAAGTTTGCGGTTCAAGGCTTCCCCTACTCATGCAACTAACTGTCTCAGTACGCACAGAATTAATACAAGTAAATAAACTATGCATTAAGCTCAAGTCTCAAAGGTAATACATCATAGATTCATGCCCGACCAACACTAAGTGTTTAGCTAGACATGCTAGTGGTAAACATCATAAAATAGTAAATAACAACTACTGAATCCAAGAAAACGGTAGCAAACAGTGCGTGCAGTGTCTTCTCTTGGCTGGCGCAGTCGGCTGGCGCAACTCTCCTTGACAGGTCCGTGTGTTTTTCAGTTCTGCCGCGCAGTGCCTCTGGAATGTCACTGAGTGATGGTGTTCCGCCTCCCTTGAAACCCTAGACTTTCTTTGTTTAAATAGTGCCCCAGGAAGTTCATCTTTTGGCAACTTCCAAGTCTGGTCACTGGGACTTTGCGCCTGGCGCACAGCATTGATTGGCGCAATCGGGTAGCGCACCTCTGCTGTCCTTCGCCATTTCTTCTTTTGTTTGCGCCGCTAGCTCCACAGGCTGATCTTTCACTCCTAGAACGCTGCCTGTTAGCGCGTATCCGACTTAAGGACTCGTTCTGACCTGATATACAAAAATAGTGGAAACGAGTAATCTTGCCCATAAAATATTGCAAACAAGCATGGGTTTATGATCTAAATAACATGTATAACTAGGCTCTATCAGTCCTCTATTGTCCCATCCTCCTAGAGCATTGACATCTCCTGATTCCTCGAAAAGTGTGGGACGTGCGTCGATTTTGTGCTTAGTGGACATATAGAACTCGCATACCTTCGGCGTAACTGGTTGCGCGCCTTGCGCACTCATCAGTTTCTGCAGCATGGCTTTCATTTCCTTAATTTCAGCGCTGGAATCCACCTGGTGCACGGCGCGCGCACGACTATTCTCGAGCTTCAATTGATGCCTTACCTGTCCAGCAGAGTCCTCGATCATCTGCCATACATCCTCCGGGTACATGTTGCATATATCACCACCTGCGCATGCGTTCAGCAGTCTAAGTTCCATTGGTTGTAGCCCGTTGAGGAAATTCTCTATCAGCACATGTTGGGGCAGGCCATGATTGTAGCAGTTGGCTTCCAGCTCCCTGAAACGCCCATAGTACTCTAATAGTGACTCTCCTACGCCCTGTCTAGGTGCGGCCAATTCCCTTCTGAGTAGCGGAATCTTTGCTGCGGGGTAGAACTTATCCAAGAACTTCTTCTGGAGCTGCTCCCATGTGCGAATAGATCCTGCTAATAAGCTCATCAGCCAATGCCTGGCTGTATCACACAATGAAGAAGGGAACGCCTTCTGCTTCAGCGCTTCTTCACTCTCCCCGTCGGTCTTCATGTTCTCGCAGATAACTAGGAATTCGCGCACATGCTTGACTGGGTTCTCGTTGTTCATCCCATGGAACTTTGGCATATGATGAATGAATGAGCCTTGTAGTTCAAAATGCCCATCGGGTGGAAGCACTATGCACCACGGGTTGTTGACTGTGATTGGAGCCGACATCTCGAGCACTGTTCTGCGTCGCACGATCTGTTTCGCATTATATACTTCAGCGGCCATCCTTGCTTCAACTTCGCGCTGCACTTCCTCTCTGAACCGAGCTGCGTGGTTATCTGCCCTTGAATTGTTAGGTCCCTCTGGGGTTCTGTCCCACTAAGTTATCGCCAATGACACTGTTATTCTCCATGTCCTGTTCTAGACTTCAAGCAAACGGAATTAAAAGAAACTAGGTTGTTGCCCCTGTCTGTGCGCAACTATGATTTGCGCAGCATAACCGTTTCAAGGTTGCGCAGGCGGATGTTGATTGCGTACTGGCAGAAACACCAACGAAAATAGAAAGAAATAACTAGCTACTGTAAAAGAAAACTTGAACCAGTTAAAATTTATCTGTGTTGCTCCCCAGCAACGGCGCCAAAATTTGATCGCGCGTCGTTGTACGCGTCAAATTAATCCTTCCTTCTCCACTTAGTATAGCGGCTAAGTCAGGGTCGATCCCACAAGGACCAAGCAGACTCGTCTTAGCTAGCAACCTACAACTTACGAAATTGGGGTTGTGAGTGATTGGGTTGCGCAGGTGCGCGAATGAACAGTGGTGAAAGTAGAATTGCACGATACGTGCGTAGGCAGTAGATTTTTAAGTACTATGACTATGAAGAGTATCGGTACAGACAATCCTCTATGAATGTATCCCTTATCATCGACTCTAAACATCTATAGTGCAGTTCTACTTAAGTTAGTGTCCGATCAAGGCTTCCTAACGTGCGCGCATGTTCCGATCAAAGTTCATGAGCTATTAATTCCTGAAACTAGTCTAAACAGCCACGAATCCTATCACAGTAGCAGCTGAGTATCCTAGTGTGTTACTCCTAGTTGTCACCGTCAAGCTATCAACTAGTTTAACATACAATAACTAGTAATTTAGATAAGATTGCGGTTCAAGGCTTCCTTTATTCGCACAACTAATTATCACCATTATGGATAGAATTAATATAAGTAGACGTACCAAGCATTAAGAACCAGTCTCAAAGGAAATACTTCATAGAATCATGCCCAACCGATACAAGGTGTTTGGCTAGACATGCTAGAAACAAACATCATAGCAATAATAAATAAAACTAAAGCAGCAAGAGCAACGTAGCAGGTTGGCGCAATTTCGCGTTGCTGTTTTCGGCTGGCGCAGGTGGTTCGCGCAGAATCTGGCTGAAGTAGCTCGTGTGTTTTTCTGCTGAGTGTCCTTCTCTCTATCTGCTCTCTCTCTCTCTCTAACCGTAGCTTCCCTTCTCTTATATAGTGGTCTTGAAGCCCAAGGAATGCTTAGATTTGGCCCGAGAGACTTTTAGCAACTTCCCAAATCTAGGAGATCAATATTTAGAAACTCTGCCCTTCTGCGCAAGCGGATTGCGCTACTCGCTTTGCTAGTCGGTTTGCGCACTGTAATCCGAAACAGCTATCTCCTTTTGCGCTGCTAGCTTCACGCAGTCGTGCATTGCGCTCTAAAACGTCCGTTAGCGCACATCTGACTTATGCTCGTGTTTTATCCTGTAATACAAAAATACCGAAAACCAGTAATCTTGTACACAAAATATTGCAAACAAGCACAGTGTTAAGATCTAAATAGCGCATATAACTAGGCTCTATCAGCAACGTTGCTTAATAGCAAGTGAGCTTGTCTCAGCACTTCTTCCAGCTCCTACCAAAATCAGGTCTGCATCCGTCACATCCATAATATGCTTCCCATTAAACAATCTGTGGTCCACCAAAAACACCTAGGTTCTTCAAATAACCCATCTAATAGCACCTTGAGCTCAGGGTGCTAGTTGATGACTCTGTAGTCATCATCTCCAGACGCTTCCCTAAACTCCTCACTAGCTTCAACTGTTGCTTCAGCTTCCACTGAGGCAACATAAAGGGCATCATCCAGATGCTCTGGCTGGTCTACATAGCAGTTTCTATATCAGCTGGCTCCTCTTTTGTTTGGTCAGCTTTAACCACATCTTGCCCAGCTTCATCATCTGCCTCTTCTACTTCTTCTCCAAACTCTTCTTCTGGTACCTCCATACTCTTCAGCAGCATCCACCGGATGCTCTAACTCTTCTGATATCCTAGTTGCTTCAGTAACCTCCGCTTCTTCATCACCCTTCTGGTGATCCTTAGCACCATCATCAATGTTAAATTCACGTGTCCCATGGATGTGTGTGGCATGTTTTTGGCAAACGGAGTCTGTATCAGTTAAAAGTCTTTAATTTGTATCAGGGGCGTCGAAGCAGACCAATAGGCTCACAAGACCAAGGAAGTTTTAGCTTGAATCACAGGGTGAGCCAGAGTTAGCTTGAGCAGAGCCGCGCGCAATCAGTTTTTAGAAATAGTCTCTCAGCAGTGATTATTTTGTTCAGGTTTCCTAAAATGGCGTCAAGGAGATCTCGAGGCAGCTAGGGTTTGGATGAGTATCAAAATCTAAGATACTAGAATTATGCTATCCCAAGATATCGGGATTCTATAAATCTGTTGGAGAAGTTTTAGGAAGGTGAAATTTGCACTGCGTTACTGTTGACGAGAAACCATAGGTTGCTACAGTAACTTCTTTCGCTAAGCTGCTGACGCTTTGGTTTGACTAACATCTGAAGAGCACAAATAGATTTGTTCACCCAGTTCGGCAATAGCCTTTGTCTAGGGAGGACTACTCTCACTCTTTAAGATTTCTCTATCTTAGTTAGAGTACATCACTACTCCTAACCTAGTCAAAATCTCCGCTCAAGCTGTCAACATAGGCAAGCTACACAGGGTAAGCTACTTTCAATAATAGATAGCTAGCATTTCTACAACTCTCAGCCTATCCTCTTACAAAGTATACCCAGATGTTGCTGTATCAACCTCTTCCGTCAAGTTGCTGACGCTTCATTCCACGAGTTCTTCAAGGACTCCTCTTCTAATCCAGTCAGACAATCTGCGCTGCTCTCCCTTGATCAATGACCTTTAGTCACTATTCAGGAGCACGCTTCGACAGTCTATGAAGCTACGATCCGCTACTGTCTTTCACGCGATCGCTTGATCTATCAACGAGCCTCTACTCCAATTGACTTCCTCAGAGCAAGATAGGATCAGACTACTCCAGTCCTGATCACTTCTTTAGCTCTCACACAATTAACGCTACAGTACTCTCTACTTCCGGACTCTGATATCTAATCAATGTGTGTTTCTTTCTGTTTGGTCGATCTGTTTCTTGTTTCTTCGGTCTCTGCTTGCATATGTAGCTTCAACATTTCAGCAACTTTAGTCCAAAGCGATAATGCTGTCTTCCGAATTCTCCCCTGGATCCCTGGCAGATTGTTGAGATTCTAATCCTCCCTTGGATTCTCAGAAGATGTTGCGATCTTGTTTCCTAAAACACAATTTAGAAACAAATCTTACTTGCCATCATTCGAGCCTCTTGGCAAAGAACTCTGATCAACTGGGACTCCGTTCTGACCGTTGCTACGCCGGCAGCAATCATCTGGACCTCTTCCGAGCTCCTCCAGATTGATCGACTACAAAGAAACTCTCTTTATGCTTGAGCCTTGAATTTTAATGGGATGCTATAGCCTCTTCTAATCATCTGTACGAGCTCCAATCATCACAGGATGCTATAGCTTCTTCTGGCGCTTATGTTTTGTCACTTTTCATTTGCAAGTACCAGCTCATGGTACCAAAGGATGCTATAGCCTCTTCTTCCGCTCGGCTTCATTCGCTTTGTCACTGATGCCATGTTCGTAACAAAAGGGATGATTATCTACAATCTAAAGGTAATCATTCAATGTCTAAAAAGGAGCAAATTGGTTGGCTTAAGGAGCAACCAGCAGATCCATATAAATAAATGCATCCCGTGGTATCTACAATCATCGAGAATCCCATAATCATAAGCAAAGATTAAACTCGTGGAGAAAAACACATCAGGAGTGAGCTAAATCATCATTGGAGATCGGGTGGAAGTAAACTCACTAAACTATAGGCTGTTTCATTGTTGTATAGACTGTAAAAGCAACACTTGGTGAAGTGCTAGTGTTCTCGGGAGGAGAACTTACGATATGTGGGAGATAGATCAATGAGCGCTGGTATCTCGAGAGGAGAACTTACGATCTACGGGAGGTAGATCGAGGTGGACTAGAGAGGGATCTCTGTCTGAGGCAGTTAGACGCATTCACTGTGGTGCAACAACATAGCGGTAACAGAAGGAGTCTAGTTACGTAAGATCTATTGTACTTGACCATTTGTTAGTGAAGTGCTTTCCACTTGGGGTTTAGTGAACCCCCCCCCCCCACCCAAGTAGGCTCGTGGAGCTGAACAGGGTGACCATATCTTGTGTCCTTTATATTTCATCGTATCGTTTGTGTAGTTACTTACAACTATCGAAACACTATCCGTTTGAGGATTGTGAAACGTCTAATATAGAAAAGTGGAACAGTCATACTGGGACGAACAAACGAATCTTAATTGGAATCATAGCGGGACACTCGGTGGATGGAGTGATATTGAGTTAGAGGAGTCTGAAACAGAAGAGGAAAACTCAAACTTCGTGGCACTCACCACTGTTGAGGAAACTCCATAGACCAAACCTGAGAACCCTCAATCAGATAATTACAGTGAAAATGATATTGATATAGAAATCACCGAAGAAACCATAGCAGTGAAATAGAAAGCTCTATATGAACAGTAGGGAGAGGCACTGAAGTCAAAATCAAAATTGAGCAAGCAAGTTGTGAGCCTGAAAGCTGAGAAATATGAACTGTCACAATCAGTCAAGCATATGCAAAGAGAACTTGAAAAGGAGAAACTTGAACATTCCAAGGATATGTCAGAACTATTGCTAGTTAGAAAGTATGCCAGCATGATGAAGAACGAGACAAAGAAACTTGACACCGTCTTAGCTGCTCAACGTATGAGTTGTGGAAGCCTCGGTTTGGGCTATGAGCATCAGAAGATGCCTGGTAAGCCTATGTTTGTTCAAGCTGAAAATCTTAATCACACTAACAATTCTCATTCCAATCATAAGTCTGATATGCTGTGGACAAAAGATAAGCATATATGTTATTACGGCAATACTCAAGGTCACATCCAGAGAAAGTGCTCTAGGTTTCTTGCAAAGTATCGTCGATAACGACCCATGGTTCCTTTAAATTTTTACAGACCTTGGTCGAACTTTTGCTACGTCACATATAGTTCATCCTCTCACCTTGAGAAAGATCGGTGGTACTTTGACAGTGGTTGTCCAGCCCACACGACCGGAGAAGCCAGCTATTTGACCAATGTAAAGAACCTGAATGGGAGATTTGTTACGTTTTGTGATGGTGCAAAAGGAAAGGTTATCGATCAAGGTACTTCGTCTATATAGGGGGTGCCTCTTAACTAGAAGATGCTTTTAGTTGAAGGTCTTCCGGCTAACCTTTTGAGCATTAGCCTACTATGTGATGGAAAGATGAATGTCAAATTTACTCAGGATTAGTGCCAAGTTGTTGACGATAAGAGAAGTGTGTTATGAGAGGGATTCTATCATCAAATAATTGTTATTTACTGACTTCTAACTCAGATCCTAATGTTGCTCACTGTTTTCTGTCTAAGCATGTAGAATTAATTCTATGGCACAAACACCTAAATCTCAAGGCCTAGAGAAAGATATCTAAACATAGTCTTGTATGAGGAATACCGGAGATAAAGGGAAGACTGATGTTATTTGTGGAGAATGCAAGATTAGAAAACAAACAAGATCAGCTCATCCATGAACTGATAAGATCCATACAACCAGAATCCTCGGACTGTTACACATGGATCTGATGGGTAATATGCAGACAGAAAGCATTAGGGGTAAGAACTATGTTTTGTGTAAAAACAATTTCTCGTTTCACCTGGACTGTGTTTCTCAGCCATAAATCAGATATTGTTGAAGCCGTGATTCACCTAATTCTGAGACTGCAGCTTGAGAAGGACACACCTCTAATTGGAATTAGAAGTGATCATGGTAAGGAATTCGAGAACAATGACATTGAGGAATTCCGTCTCTAGCAGGGCATATTTCATCAATTCTCAGCACCTATTAACACCCCCAACAAAATGGAGTTGCTGAAAGGAAGAATCGTACGCTTCAGAAAATGATGCGTCTCATGCTCCATGCTAAGGACTTGTCTCTAACCTTCTGGGCTGAAGCAATCAACACTGCCTGTTACACCCTCAATAGAGTCCTGATTTGCCCTGGAACTCAGACTTGTTATGAAATTTGGAATGGGAAGAAGCCTTCATTCAAGTACTTTCATGTGTTCGGAAGTGTATGCTATGTATATGAGGATCGAGAATACAAGAGGAAGCTTAGCCCTCGTAGCAATGAAGGAATATTTCTAGGCTATTCTATCAACAATCAAGCGTATCATATCTACATCATGAAATCACGAACTATTGTGTAATCGATAAATGTGGTTATTCAAGGATCGGACTATTCGATCATAACTAATGAAGATGGCTATCTCTATACAGATGCAGGAACAAGTAGATCCACTCAGGTGGAACAGACTGATGTTCCAAAAACTCTCCCAGTTAGTTATAATTTCTATAATGCATCAGATTCTGGACTAGATCCTGCTCCTTAACCACCACAGCATAGTCTACGAAATCATCCGATGACCAATATTATTTGGGATCAGCGGGCACCCTGAGTAACCCATGGTAAAACTATTGATTTTGCTAAAATGCTAAGTGGGTCATGCTTTCTATCATCCGTTGAACCGAAAAACATCAAAGAAGCGATAATGGATGAACATTTGGTCAGTGCTATGCAAGACAAACTCACTGAGTTGCCAGAAACGATGTCTGGACACTTGTACCAAGACCAACTGAAGCAAACATCATAGATACTAAGTGGATATTCAAAAATAAATCAGATGAGAAAGGGATATCACCCATGACAAATCTTGGTTGGTGCCCGGAGGTACACAAAGATTGAAGGAATAGACTTCTATGAAACATTTGCTCCAGTTGCCTGACTTGAGGCATTAAGGCTGTTGCTAGCACTTGCTTGTCACCTCAAATTCAAACTGTTCCAGATGGATGTGAAAAGTGCATTTCTCAATGGATGGCTGAATGAATAAGTATATTTTGCTCAGCCTAAGGGGTTTGAAGACCCACATCTCCTAGATCATGTGTATCATCACAAAAAGACCTTGTACGGATTGAAACAGGTGCCCAGAGCATGGTATGAACGTCTCACGGTATTTCTCGTTTAACATGGTTATGTGAGAGGGGGAGTAGACAAGACTCTATTTGTGAAGCACGCTCAGAAGGAATTCATCATTGCGCAAATCTATGTGGATGACATAGTATTTGGATCTCGATCAGAAAAGTTGGTGGATCAGTTTGTAAACAGATGCAGAGTGAATTTCAGATGAGCATGCTGGGTGATGATCTAATTTCTTGGTCTGCAAGTGTCTCAGAAATCAGAATATTTATGACACCGAGTAAGTATGCCAGGAACTTGGTGAAGAAGTACACATGTGAAAATCACAAAAAATGAATTTGGAGTGAGCGTGGAACAAACTCTGTACATGAGCATGATTGGCAGCTTACTATATCTTACTGCCAGTAGACCCGACATTTGTTATGTTGTTGGAGTATGTGCTAGATATCAGGCAAATCTCAAAGAAAGTCACTTGGCAAGTGTGAACCGGATAATCAGATATGTGAGTGGTATAGTAAACTACGGTCTCTACTAAACCAAAGATACCAGCTCTCACTTAGTTGGGTACTGTGACGCTGATTGGGCAAGCAGTGTAGAAGATCAAAAAAGCACTTTATGAGGATGTTTCTTCATAAGAAACAACTTGGTGTCATGGTTCAGCAAAAAACAATGCAAAAACTCATTGTCCACTACTGAGGAGGAATACATTGCCGCAAGAAGTTGTTGCGCCCAAATGATCTAGATGAAACAGATGCTGAGAGTATGGTCTGAAACAGGGGGAGATGACTCTATTCTATGACAATATGAGTGCAATCAGCATTTCGAAAAATCTTGTTCAGCATTCTAGAACCAAACACATTGACATCAAGCATCACTTCATCACTCTAAAACATGTATCCACCGATAAACAGTTAGCAGATATTTTCACTGAAGCCTTGAACAATGCTAAGTTTGAAACACTTGACTTGCCTTGGGTCTATGTGTTGTCGACACTTATTCTGATTCAGGAAGGCTTAACCATTTCTGGAACAATGCGGAAGGAACTATTGAACTGGTTAAGTATCTGAAGGCAAGGATTCTTATGTCTATTTCTCATGTTGGGTGAGCAGAGTCTGAGGCAGAGCATGTGTGTTAGGTCATGAATGACGAGGCAGATATGTTATGAATCTTTTAGAAATTAGAAATCAGCAAGATCCGAGAGTCTGATTAGGGTTTCTAATTTTTTGAAATTTGAGTTTAGAATTCCTAATTTGCAGAGCATCCAGGTGAAAGATCTAAGTTCCAAAATGGAGCAGAGGGAGGAAGAAACCCTCGGATAAGCCTCCAAGTCCGAAGTCTACAGCAGTTGAACCTAAGCCCGCTTCGAAGGTGAGCTTTAATATTGATTCGTCTGTGATTGTGCCTGTAGTGGAGGCCGATAAAGAAGAGGGTGTTGTGATGGAGAAGAGGTTGGAGTTGTTGCTGATGGGAGCAAATCTAGGGAAGATTCAGTGCTTGCAGGTTCTGGAAGTCAGAAGGAGTTGCCTGCCGAGAGGACTGAGATGACTGAGAGATAGAAGGTGAAGTCGGTCTCTGGTAGAGAAGATTAACACAAACCTATTTCAAAGACGGAAATATGTGAAGACTGTTGGTCAAAAAAGGGTCAGGCCTCGAGATCAACCAAGCTGTTTGCCAAGAAGGCTGAGAAGAAGGTAAAGGAAGCCAAATTTGGGATGAGTTGTTTAAGAGTGTGTTTTGAAGTACCTGAGGCTGTCAAGGCCATTAAGATTCTAATGATGAATCAAACATGTGTTTCAGATGATGCGAAGACACCCCTCCCTAGGTAATGTTTCTATTTTTTGTTGTTTTTTTACTCTACTAGCTATCTTTTTCGAGTTTTGGTTGGTCATGTATACCCTTGCCACTTTTGTTAGCAGAAAGAGGAGTAATTTCGTGGGTCACAAGTGCTATCGTAGAACTTCTTAGTAGATACTTAACATTTTGAAAGTAGAGAAGTTTTGCCAAAAAATGTCAAGTGGAAGATTGTTAAATCCATGGTCCCATGGATGTGTGTGACATGTTTTTTGCAAAAGGAGTATGTATTAGTCAAAAGTCTATAATCTGTATCGGGGCTGTCGAAGCAGACCAACAAGGTTCACAAGACCAAGGAAGCTCAAGCTTGATTCAGATGGTGAGCGAGAGGTAGCTAAAATAGACCCGCGGACAATCTGAATTTTGGAAACAATCACTCAGCAGTGATGGTGCGTTCGTGTTTTATAAAATGGCGTCAAGAAGATCTCAAGGTAGCCAAGATTATCTACATTAAGATACCGGGATTATGCTATCCCAAGATATCGGGATTCCATAAATTATTTGGAGAAATTTTAGGAAATGATGATTATCTACAATCTAAATATAATCATTTGTTGCCTTAAAACGAGCAAATTGGTTGGCTTAAGGAGCAAGCAACCGATCCGTACAAATAGATGCATCCCGTGGTAACTACAATCATCGAGAATCCCATAATCATAAGCAAAGATCAAATTCGTGGGAAAAACATAGTCGAAATCTCCGCTCAATCTGTCAACACAAACTAGCGTTCACTATAACCACACTCCAGTAATAGATAGCTAACTACCTGATCACATAGACTCAGCCTATCCTGTTACAATGTGTTACAGCGGATGATGCTGCAGCAACTTCTTCCGCCAAGTTGGTGATGCTTCTGTCGACGACTTCTCCAAGCACTCCCTGCTGAGTAATCGGATAATCTGCGCTGCTCCCCCTCAATCAATGACCTCTTGTCACTATCAAGGAGCACGATGGGACAGTCTGTGCAACCTGTAATCTGCAACTGTCAACCCTTCTGTCAATCAACGAGGCTCCGCTCCAGTTGATTCCCTCGAATAAATATAGGATTAGATTACTCCAGTCCTAATCATCCTCAGCTCGAGCACTTCTCTGCTTCTGCAAACTTTGATCTCTGCTCAGTGTGTGTCTTTTCTTTCATTCAATATGTTTGCTATTGCTTCGGTCTCTGCCTGCATATGTAGCTTCAGCACATCAGCAACTTTAGCCCCAAGGGATAATGATACCTTCCAAATTCTCCCCCCCCCCCCGATTCCTGGAAGGTTGTTGAGATTCGAATCCTCTCCTGGATTCCTAGAAGATGCTGCAATCTTGTTTTCTAAAATATAATTTAGACACAAATGTTGCTTGCCTGCATCCGAGCAGCTTGCCGAAGATCTTTGATAAACTGGGACTCTACGCTGACCTTTGCTACACCGGCAGCAATTACCCGGACATCCTCCGAGCTACTCCAGATTGATTGGCTACAAAGAAACTCTCTTTATGCTATAGCCTTGAGGAGATGCAATAGCCTCTTCTGGTTCTTGTCTTGATCCCTTCTGATCATCTGTACCAGCGCCAATAGTCACGGAATGCTATAGCTTCTTCTACCTCTTTTGTTTTGTCAGTCTTCATTTGCAAGTACCGCTCCTGGTACCATAAGATAGTGTAGCCTCTTCTCCGCTCGGCTTCTTCCGCTTTTTCACAGATCCCATATCCGTTACAATCTTCCCCTTGGCATTTTTGACAAAACTATAACAAACACTATTGACTGACAAAACATGTCAACTATCTAACTGCTCTAAAGGCTATAGCTACTTCTCATAAGAAGTTCTACTGAAAGGCCATTCACTATCAGCCTTCTCAACATTCTACAAATGTTCTACTTAGTGACAAGAAAATGTGACAGTTCAAAACATTGTTCAGCTCACTACAAATCTCTTCTCAACTATCTACATGCTTTAATAGGCTATAGCTACTTCTCATAAGAAGTTCTACTGGAAGGCAATTCACTATCAGCCTTCTCAACATTCTACAAATGTTCCACATAGTGAAAAGGAAAATGTGACAGTTCAAAACATAGTTCAGCTCATTACAAATCTCTTCTCCCCCTTTTGTGCACTAATGACATGAAAATTATACGTCTGTCCCACAAGGACTGTTTCAGACCACTTTGTTACCTGTTTCACAATGCCTAAACAGGGAGTTTTTATAGTTGTTAATCACAACACAAATAGTATGATGTAATGCAAATGACGCAGGATATGTTTATCCTGTTCAGCTCACCAAGCCTACTCAATGGAGGTTTCTCTAAACCCCAAGTGGAAAGCACTTCACTATGTATGATCAAGTACAATAGATCTTCAAGTAACACAATTTGCTTGTTACCACTATGTAGTTGGATCACCATGAGTGCGTCTGACTCCCGCAGATCGGAAGTTCTCTTCCCGAGAATATCACTACTGTAACACAGCCTGTTTAACGTTTATCCTGAGCACCTTGTGATCAGCTTCTTGTGCGCTCAATTTCTATCAACTCTGATGTTGATCGCAGGTCTGATAACTTCTTCTTTTTTTCGTTCTGAGATCAATTCATTCGTCTTGGCTGATCTCCATTTTCCGATCCCTTCATCCTATATAGATTAGATTACATTTGTTTTATTTAGGAAACTAAAATAATTTCCTAATTCAGAATCAGAATCTAATCTTTAGGAGATGCAGGATCTTATGAATATTATCATCAGAATATTGCCCAGAATATTTCTTTGCTTGACTTGGTTACGAAATATTTGCGTCAGTATTTGACTGATCCAATAGAACGCGCCTGTCTAAGCTGGCACTGTGTCACCTCTGTTGCAGCCTTGTCGGTTTGAACTGTTCGCCCAAAATCATGCCATTTATATATCCATGAGTCACCGATGTTTAACAATCTCCCCCTTGGCATTTTTTTGGTAAAATTTCCTCTACATAGAGCAAGAATAGCGTGTGTCCACCGAGTGTCCCCTCTGTAAATTTACTCCCCCTTTTTACAAACAAAAAATGACAAGGGTATATAACCAAACATAAGGGTCAGTAGAGTTCAAAATAAGTGACAATAATCAAAAAGAAATAACAACGCAGAGTATTTTTTTTCCGAGTGTCTGGTTCACTCGTCTGAGTCATCAACTATGTCAGATTCGGCTTCAGAGTCTTCCTCCTCCAATGGGTACTTGAATACCTCAGAATCTCTTTTTGCAGCTATAATCTGAGAAGACATGGTTTCGAGCATTGACAGATGCTTGTCAAGCCTAGCTATCAGTTTTGAGTTTGAGGACGGCTTCCCAGGCTTCTTTAACACCACTGTTCCACTAGGTGGTTCCTTCAGTCTGAAGAGCGCTTCTGAACCAAGCCAGGAATAGTGACATCCACTTGATGTTTTCCAGTGAACAACTTATAATCCGTGTTGAGGGGTGCAGGAGCAAGAGACATTATCATTGATCAATTACATATGGCAGGGCACTATCATCTCAAATAGCATGGAGGGACAGCCAATTGGTACATTAATAAGATCTAAAACAATATGCTGGCACAAATGGTTAAAAATAATTTGTCCCAGATTTACCTTGGCTCCTTGTGCCACATGCAGGATAAATCCTGCAATGGTTTTGCTGATAGTAGTTTTATGCACAGTGGGCATCCAATTTTTGATACATATTCCATGTAGGATGGCATATTTGGTCGTTAGGTGTCCCGACTCGATAAAACTCTTTTTCCAAGATGTTATTCGACCATTGGTGATCTTTGCAGCTACATCTCCCCATTATTATGGTATCTCTGGCTCAGATGCTTCTAGATTGATGCCGAAAAACTCGTTGATGGTTTTTGGAGTAATTACAACTCGCTGCCCGCTTACCAAAACTGCACCATAGTTTACGCTAGACTTTGTTCGGAATTGTTGTAACAAATTTCCAATAAGTTCACGAACCAGTTGTTTAGAGAACTATTATGGCAATGTGAGAGTTTTCATCAGACCACCTCTGGAACTTCAAACTTCTTCTCCACAAATACTCTCTCCTGAACTACCTTCCTTCCCTGAATAATATCCCATCTTTTTGCAGCCTCGCTGTCACAGAACCATACCCTTGATTTTGTAACACCCACACATGAATTCTCCACTTTGAGTGCAGCCTGGTTTCTAAGAAAACAGATTCTTTACTGACTTCCTAGCAACAAGTTTGCCCTTTCCTTTTGGTACTGCTTCCCCTGTCTCAGAGCCTTCAAATTCTCCCTTTTCTACTTTTCTACTGCACACCACATCCTTTCCTCTTTTTCTCTTGGATAGCCGTAGAGCAACTGATGATGCTATTACTTCCTCATTCAGAGCATCTTCTATAAAGGACTGTTTCAGATGTATCCAGAGTATCTTCTACAATAACTGCCTCAAATGTAGTGGGTTTGATAGGAGAGCAAGTGGGGGCAGCCTCATCGTAGGTCACCTTCTGGGAAGGAGACACTGTCTGTGGTTTGTAGACAACCATCGCCATGGCTTCTTCCTCTGTTTCAGTCAGCTGAACAGTATCCTCTTTGACAGCTTCAGCATGAATAACTTCAACCACTGGGACTTCATTATCTTCTTCCTCTACTTCGGTTAACTGGACGGTGTCCTTTTTGACAACTTCTTCCACGAGGACTTCACTGTCTATGGGCACGGCATCCGCTGAACTATTCCTTATTACAACTTCTGTTTTCTTAATTCTCCTCCTAGCCTTCTGTGCGAAGGCCTGACTCTTCTTTCGACCAGCAACTCCCTTGCTTTGATGCAGAGCTGTGTCAATCTTTTCTCCCAGGGACTTCTTATCCGACTTTTCCTGCTGCAGCTCAGTCGATTCATCCAGTTCGGCAGCCAACTCCGACCCCTTCTTCTTCCCCCCTTTTTCTTTGGTGGTTGGTTTTCGACAGGTGTTTCGGAGGGTTTCCCCTTTTTCGTAAAGTTGCTGCTCTGGTCGGCCTTGTTGGAGCCGATGACAGGGAGGCATCAGTTGCAGCACTGGCGCAGGCTTTCTTGGATGCTACCATGATTTTTCTTTGAGGTCGTGGTTTTTCCGGAGACTAGGGTTTCACTTTTACTTCATATGAATTCTTCTGGTTGTTCAGCGAAATTTCATGCAATGATTTAGAAAGGTTAGAATTAAAATTTTCAAAATAGGAAACCCTTACTCTTGAAGTATATTCAGAATATTTGCTTATTCTTCCTTTCCAAAAATATTCCCCACTAGATCATGTCTCAATATACAATGTCTGTCACAAACTCTATTTCACCCACCAGAATAGACAATCACCAGAATCTCTCCCTCTGAATTCTTTAACCAGTTCATCAGATCCTTGAATGTAAGTTATGAACTGGTCCAGCTTTTCAGAATCTAACTAAGTGTTGACAACACAAAGACCCAAGGAAAGTCCAAGTGTTTCAAATTGAGCATTGTTCAAGGCTTTTGTGCTCGTGGCTGGCATTCTCCAATCCGAACTTCTTCACCAAGTTTCTAGCATAAAAGATACCATCTGATTTTTGATGTACCTCCAAGCCAAGAAAGTATATCATTTCTCCCACCATACTCATCTGAAATTCACTTTGAATCTTTTCAACAAACTGATCCACCAATTTCTGTGATCGAGATCCAAATACTATGTCGTCCACATAGATTTATGCAATGATAAATTCATGTTAGGTGTGCTTCACAAATAACGTCCTCTACTCCCTCTCCCACACAGCCATGTTGAATAAGAAATATTGTGAGACGTTCATATCATGTTCTTGGCAATTGTTTCAGTCCGTACAGAGCCTTTTTTGAGACGATATACATGATTAGGGAGATATGGGTCTTCAAACCCCTTAGGTTGAGCAACGTGTACTTCTTCATTCAGCAATCCGTTGAGAAACGCACTTTTCACATTCATTTGAAAAAGCTTAAATTTTAGGTGACACGCAAGGGCTAGCAGTAGCCTTATTGCCTCAAGTCGGGCAACCAGAGCAAATGTTTCATCAAAGTGTATGCCTTCAATTTGTGCGTACCCTTGTGCCACCATCCGTGCTTTGTTCCGAGTGATGTTTCCTTTCTCATTTGTTTTGTTTTTGAAAATCCACTTAGTACCGATAATGTTTGCTTCAGCTGGTCTCGGTACAAGTGTCCAGACATCATTTCTGGCAAATTCTAAGAGTTCTTCTTGCATAGCACTGACCCAATGTTTATCCAGCATTGCTTCTTTGATATTCTTTGGTTCCACTGATGACAAAAAGCATGATCCACTTAGCATTTATGCAAAATCAATAGTTTTGCCGCGGGTTATTCTGGGTGCTTGTGGATCTACAATAATATTGGTCATTGGATGATTTCGCTGAATGCCCGGCTGTGGTTGAAGAATTTGGAACCTGATCTAGTTCGGAGTCTGATACATGTTTTATTTTCTGAATTACTGGTACAGGTTCTGAAACACATGTCTGTTCCACCTGGGAAGGTCTGCTGGTTCCTGCATTAGTACGAATCAAATCATCTTCATCTCTGTTGATCAAATAATTAGAGTCTTGAATTGCCACATTTGTTGACTCAACAATAGTTTTTGATTTCTTGATATAAACACGATACGCTCGACTGTTGGTAGAATACCCTAGAAATATTCCTTCACTGCTGCGAGGGTCAAGCTTCCAAAGATAGCATAAACATAGCATACTTCCAAAGATGTGGAAGTGCTTGACTGAAGGCGTCTTCCCTTTCCAAATTTCATAGCAGGTTTTCTAAGTTCCAGGGCAAACCAGGACTCTGTTGAGGGTGTAACAGGCAGTATTGATTGCTTCAACCCAGAAGGCTAGAGCCAAGCCCTTTGCATGAAGCATGACACGCATCATTTCCTGAAGGGTATGATTGTTTCTTTTAGCAACTCCATTTTGTTGGGGCATTATGGGTGCTGAGAACTGATGAAATATGTCTTGTTTGAGACAAAATTCTTCCATGCTACTGTTTTCAAATTCTTTGTATCTTTCTCACGTTGCAGTCTCAGAATTGAGTGAATCACGACTTCAACAGTGTTTGATTTCTATGTAAGAAACACAGTCCAAGTGAAATGAGAAATATCATCAACACAAATAAGAACATAGATCTTACCCCCATTGCTTTCAGTCTGCATAGTACCTATCAAGTCCATGTGTAGCAGTTCAAGAATTTTGGTTGTACGGATCTAATCAGTTCTAGTGTGAGATAACCTTGTACGTTTTCCTATCTTAAATTCACCACACATAGCATCAGTCTTTCCCTTTAATTCCAGTATTCCTCGCACTAGACCATGTTTAGATATCTGTCTTAGTGTCTTCAGATTCAAGTATCCCAGCCGCTTGTGCCACAGAATCAGTTCATCCTGCTTAGACAGAAAATAGTGAGCTTTAACAAACTCTGTGTTAGAACCCAGTAGATAGCAGTTATTTGATGAACCATTTCCTCTCATAACACACTTCCCTTCATCGTTGATGACCTGATGAATCCTTTGTAAATCAGACATTCAGCCCATCATATAGTTGGCTTATGCTTTACAGATTAGCTTGATCCATTAGAACACCTTTTTGATTGTAGGCATCCCTCGAACTGATAGCGTACCTTGACCAATGACCTTTCCTTTTCCTTCATCACCAAATGTAACAAATCGTCCATACAAGTTCAGTACATCAGTCAGATAGCTGGCTTCTCCGGTCATGTGGGCTAAACAACCACTATCAAAGTACCACCGGTCCTTCTCATGGTGAGAAGAAGAGCTATAAGCGACATAGGAATTGTTGTTCACTGGTCTGTAGGTTCTCAAAAGAGCAATGATCTTTGTTTACGATACTTTGGAAGGAACGTAGGGCACTTCCACTGGATGTGACCTTGAATGTCAAGTTCTATCTGTATCCGTTTGATTGATTCTGACAATTCAACTTTCTCAGCTTTTAGGTTCAGCACTTGCTTGCTCAGTTTGGAGTTTGCCTTAACTGCCTCCCCACACTATTCGTACCGAGCTTTGTATTTCTCTGCTATTGTATCCTGGCTAATTTATGTGTCACTGTCACTTTCATTGTAGTTATATGAGTAAGAGTTCTCAGGTTCTGTGCTGGTAGCTTCTGTCACAGTAGTGAGTGCCAGGAAGTTAAAGTCTTCATCTTCTGTTTCAGACTCATCCGGTTCACTATCACTCCATCCAACCATGAGGACCCTTTTTTATTTCTTGAGAGTGTTTGCGCATTCTTCTTGAATGTGTACAAAGCCCTCACATTCTCGGCATTGAATCCCTTTACTTTTTCTTTCCTTAAGTATTTCAGTAGTTCTTATTTTTTTTGAATTTCAACTTGTTGATCTCTGATGGCTGTTCCAGATCTATTTTTCTCTTCAGACCGACGCTGGTTCAATTTCCTCATAAATCTGCCGAAATGTTTTTCCAGTAAAGCCATTTGTTCAGACATCTCTTCCTCATCTTCAGTTGATTCTACTGCTTCACTTTTGAGTGCTATTCCTCAAGATTTCTTTTCAGGTGCTTCAGAAATCAGCTTCATTTCAAATGCCCGAAGAGATCATCAGAATGTCAAGTCTCATTGCCTTTATATCCCGAGCTTCCTCAATAGTTGTCACTTTCATTGCATATTTTTGTGGAAGCGATCGCAGGACTTTTTTGACAATTTTTTCATTACTGATCGGCTCTCCAAGCGCATGAGCTTCATTGGCAATGTCCATCAATTTGGCATTGAATTTAGTAATTGATTTTTCCTCCTTCATCTTCATATTTCCAAATCTGGTGGTGATCATCTCCATCAGAGACTATTTCACCTTGTAAGTTCCTTTGAAGGCGGTTTCGAGTATGTCCCATGCATCTTTTGCTGCTTCACAGGTTGAGATCAATCTGAAGATGTCTGGTTAAACAACATTGAAGATAGTATTGAGTGCCTTGGTGTTTGTTGCAGCAAAATGATCCTCATCTGCCATCCATTGATTTTTCAGCTTAGGGTAAGACACATCATCTGTATTCATGATCAGTGGTGCATGATATGTGGAGATTACGGATTTTCATGCTCGATTATCAATGGACTTGATGAACGCCCTCATGCGAGTCTTCCAAGAGGGATAGTTTGAATTGTCTAAGAGTGGAGGTCGAGAGATGTTTTGTCCTTCTTTCGTACCCATGTTGAACTACTTGGTTACAGCCCTTGAATCACACTCTGTAAAGCTAGTGTCCTGCTCTGATACCAGCTAAAAGTTATATGTTTGTCCCACAAGGATTGTTTCAGACCACTTTGTTAGTTGCTTCATAATGCTTAAACAGGGAGTTTCGATAGTTGTTAGTTACAACATAAATAGTACGATGTTCAGCTCACCGAGCCTACTCAGAGGAGTTTTCTCTGAACCCCAAGTGGAAAGCACTTCACTATATGTATGATCAAGTACAATATATCTTCAAGTAACACAATTTGCTTGTTACCACTATGTAGTTGGATCACTGTGAGTGCGTCTAACTCCCTTAGACTGAGATCCCTCTCTTTCCACCTCGATCTACCCCCTGCAGATCAGAAGTTCTCTTCCCGAGAATATCAGTACTATAACAGTCTGTTCAGTTTATACTGAGCACCTTGTGATCAGCTTCTTGTGCGTTCAATTTCTGTCAACTGTGATGTTGATCACAGCTCTGATAACTTCTTCTTTTTTCGTTCTGAGATCAATTCATTCGTCTTGGCTGATCTCCATTTTTTGATCCCTTCATCATATATAGATTAGATTAAATTTTTTTATTTAGGAAACTAAAATATTTTCCTAATTCAGAATCAGAATCTAAATTTTCGGAGATACAAGATCTTATAAATATTGTCATCAGAATATTGCCCAGAATATTTCTTCGCTTGATTTGGCTACAAAATATTTGCATCAATATTTGACTGATCCAATTGCACGGCTTGTCTGAGCTAGCACTGTCTCACCCTCTATTGCAGCCTTGTCGGTTTGTACCGTTTTCCCAAAAACATGTCATTCACATCCATGGGTCACCGGGATTTAAACATATAATAAGGAGGTAAAAACTAGAATCATATAAATTATATAAAATACATAACTAGCTAAAATTTACCCTACGAGGTCCGCTCATCTCAAACTCAGTAATTACATCATCATTACTGATACAATCTGTAAAACTGCTTTCAACATAAAGGACCATGAGATCATCAAGAAACTCATCATTCATCTTAATTCTAAATTTATTCTTGATAATGTTCATCGATGAAAATGCTTTTTCTATTGATGTTGTAGATACTGGAAGAGTTAAAACAAGGCAAATCAATTTATAGATCATAGGATAAAATCTCTATTCAACCAACCGCTGGGCTAAATCAGATACAGAAGCCATATTTGTAAATGTTGAATCCTTACGAATCCCTGCTAGAAAGAATCCACACTCCATATCAAGAGCAGCCATATCATATGCTGAAAAATCTGAGGGATAAAATTTCGAAGCAAGTTTACATACATCTTCTACTTTGAATGCTTGAAAATCATTGCGTGGATGAAATGATGCACTGAGAACAAGAAGCTCCGTTGAACTAACCGCAAATTTAGTATCAAGCTCTCTCAACTGATAGTCTATAACAACATAAAGTATGTTGACCCGATATTAGAACTCATTTGTTATGTTCATTTCATTATCTCTAACGCCTTTCTAATAAGGAGCAGACATATCCGGCATAATAATAGCATGCTTATAACAAAATGCGCCAAACTTCATAATCAAATTGTCCCATTTATCATTTCTCATAAATTGAAGTTTATCTTTTGTTATTGCAAGAAAATCCACAGCATGTTTATGTCTTTCTTTTGAAAAGCTTGAGAAAGAAACTCGGTAATCTTCATGACTTCATGCATCCATATCAAACAGTAGACAAAATTAAACTTTTTTATAGCTTTACCAATTCCTTTTGCTTCTCCTTGAACTTTCTCTACTCCATTCTTGAATAAATCACCAATAGTTGCTCGGCTAGCTCCAAACAAATTAATCAAACTTGAAATAGAACGAAGATGTGAACACCAACGAATGGCCCCAGTTCTTTGTGAAGTGCAAGCCTGATTCATACCCGAACCCGTCACAAGTGTACCAGCTGCCACTAAATCTAGAATTTCCGCTTCCTTGCATAATTTTAACATTGAATGTCTTTTTGCGGATGAATCAACAAAGTTCACAATCAAAGTGAGTTGGGCATTTAAAGTGAGTTGTAGGCGGTGAGCGAAGCAATGAACATAATAAGCATATGGACACTCCCTTGGAAACAAAGCCTTGGCCACACATATTTTCTTCTTTAAGATCATATTGAGTAAGGAGCCTAGATATCTCATCTTTCAAAGTTTGAGAAAAAGTGTCAACCACACTAATCACTTTAAAAAAACCGTTCCTTGATTAATCCCTTGCAATCCACAAAGCGAAGGATGATTGCATTTGCTCTTTATTTGCCTCATCAAGAGCTTCATCAACAAGAATGCAAAATTTAGACCCTCCTATTTCCTCACGAATTTTTTGCTTTAACTTTGTTCCCGAGAATATTTGCTTTTGAATTGTTGGAGAAGTATATTTGCCCTTTTTTTGAGCATTATCAAGGACTTTGTGATATCCTCATTCACTCCTTTCAATAGGTCCAAAATTGCATCAAAATTTCCACCATTAAGAGAATCAATCAATTCATCATGACCTAAAAGAACATCTTTGTCGTGCCAACACCTTAATGACCTCTATAGTAGCAACAAGTCGAAGTCGGTTATTTGCTACTTCTTTTAATGTGCTCATCACACTCTCTATATGCTTGGACGGATTTTTTAGACTTTCCCACTTGTGCACGGAAGAACTATGTATAGAATTAACCCGTCCCACATGAGCTATGATGCCCGACTTCTTGGACATTGCATTCTTCCATCCATTAAACCAAATTTCAGTAAAATATGAATGGCCGGATGAGTTGTTATCCAATAAGAAACAAGGAAATCAATATGCTTTATCCTTCCCAGAGGAACACTCAAGCCAAGACCACTCTTTAAACCATTTGTGATTAAATCTTCGATTTTGAAATCCATTCTACGTAGGTGGATAACAACTTAAATGGGGTTGATAAGGCCCTAACACCACATAAGCTCTCTGAACATTATCACTCTCATTCATAAATTTCTCCCACATCAATCCCTATGTTAACAGATTTTTCGCAAATATTTTGAGTTTCTACTCCATTTTCACTCTCAATATCACGAGGATCACTCTCATTTCCACTTGGGGGACATCACTTTTGTTGTTGCAAGTATGGCAGTGCTTGACAAAACCAACATATGTGAACAAGGAGCTGCTGCAGCTCAAACAATCAAGCAGACCAGCAGAAGTAAACCAGCAGCAGATGCAGCAGAGGATGCTGCAGCAGGTGCTGGTTCAAGTGCTGGTTCAACTGTCCGAGTAGCAGCTTTGTGCTGAGTTCGTTCTGGAGGTATGGCAGTTGTGTTCTTGCTCTTAGAAGGTTTTCTAAAATGCTGCTGAGCATTTTTCAGCAAGGTTTGCTAGTCAGAGAAGGAGATTTGCATTGAAGATATTAATCAAATCTAATCCCTAGATTTTAGGAGATAATTGATCTTGTGGGTCAATTGCCTAAACCTGGAAATTGCTTAAAGTGGTGTGGGTATTTAAGCAGAAGGTTTGAGGGCTGAAGAGGGTGATCGAAGCTGAGTGATACACGAGAGTAGACACAGATTTAAGAGAGAGGATTTTCTGGGTGCTACGGACGTTGTTCTTCGACCAAACACACACGGGCAGAGCGTTGAGCGCAGAGCTGTGGTGTGCATTGCAGAAGAGAATCAGGTCTTGCAAAGACTGATTCGTGCATTGATCTGGAAGCCAATTCAGAGCTGGTGAGCTTGTTGGTTGATCAAGAGGCAGCCGCGGGAGAACTGACGGGTGGAAGGCTCGGTCGAGGTTCGTGCGGAAGAACTCACTAGTGACAGGTGGTCACTGAGTGAGGGGGAGTTACTCAGAGTGTGCAGCGCTCTTGGAGTGGTTCGATCGGCTCGGCAGAAGGCCTTGGAGCGACGCGGACAGTGTGCTTCAGCTGTGTGTTACAGCTGTTGCTGCAGCAACCCTGCTGAGTAGTGTAGGATAGAATAGGCTGAGTTCTTTGAGAGGATTGTAGCTATTCTAGACTGACATATTGTAGAGGGTGTGCTGGCACAAATCAGAGCTTGTTCTGATTGTGCTGAGTAGTCAACAAGAGGTTGAGTAGCATAGGTTGCGTGCGTTGTAACCTAGTGTACTTGGAACCTTTGGTTGAGTGGATTGAGGACTGGAGAATAGTCCTCCCCAGACGTAGGCAGATTGGCCGAACTGGGTGAACAAACTTGTGCATTGTTTGTTGCTTGCTGAGATTAATTCTTGTGAACAAGAGTGTGCTGCAGCAACTGCTTGTTCACAAATCTGCAGAATTGAGACACTGTGAAATTTCAATTGGTATCAGAGCGGGAACTCGACACACAGAGTTAAAAGATCCTACAGTGTCTCTGAAGAAGCTAAGACAATGAAGGAAGGACAGAGCACAATTAGACCTCCACTATTGGAAGAGGGCAATTATGGTTATTGGAAAGCTAGGATGAAGGCTTTTCTTAGGGCCATTGACGAGAAGACATGGAGAGCTGTTGTAGTTCAGTGGTCTCCCCCAATCACCATAGATGAGCAAGGAGTGACAAGAATAAAACCTGAAGAGCAGTGGACTGCTGAAGAAGGTGCTGCAGCAACTGGTAATTCAAAGGCTTTGAATGCAATTTTTGCTGCAGTTGATGCTAACAATTTCAGGTTGATATCAAACTGTGATTTGGCCAAGCAAGCATGGGAGATTCTGCAAACTGCCCATGAAGGAACTGATAGAGTGAAGCTATCAAGACTCCAGATTATTGCCACACAATTTGAGAATCTGAGGATGCTGGATGAGGAAACAGTCACTGAGTTTAATGCTAAACTCTGTGATCTCGCAAATGAAGCTCATGCTCTTGGTGAGCCCATCCCTGAAGAAAAGCTTATCAGAAAGGTTCTCAGATCATTGCCCACAAAATTCGACATGAAAGTGACAGCCATTGAAGAGGCACAAAATGTCAGATTCATGAGGTTGGAAGAGCTGATGGGGTCTCTCAAACAATTTGAGATGAAGCTGGTTAAAGGAGACACCACTCCTAAGGATAAGAACATTGGATTGAAAGCTGAAGCAGAAATCAAGCAGACAGGCTCAGAGGAGCAGCTGAGTATGATTGTCAAGAATCTTGGAAAACTCCTGAAAAACATGGACTCAAGAAATGGACAAAGCTCATCTTCTCGAAAATTCAGAAGGGGTGGAGAAAATAAAAGGAAAGGAAAAGAATCTGCTCAGAATGAAGAGGAGAGGAAAGATATGAAAAAGGGTGTTCAATGCTGGAACTGTGAAGGGTATGGACACATTGAGGCTGACTGTCCAAGCAAATCTCTCAAGAGCTCAGAGAAAAAGAACAGTAAGTCTATGACAGCTAAATGGAGTGACTCTGAGGAAAGTGATGAGGAAAAATGTGTTGTGCTGACCAGTATATCTGATTTCAACCTCAAGGATATTAAGAAGGACAAGATTCACTACGGGATTGAAGTATCTGAAAGTGAAGATGAAAGTGACTCATCTGCCAGTGAAGATGAGGAGGACTTATCTGGCACTCTTGCTAACTATCTGGAGAAGATACTCAAGCAGTGTGAAGCAGTTCTTCAGGCAAATCAAGCATTGACTGACAGAGTTAACCTCTTGGAAGAAGAACGAAGGAAATGTCCTCTTTCTTCAAACAGTCAAGTTACCATTCTGAAAAGGGAAGACACTGGAAGAAAGGGTACAGATATAGGTGCTTCACAAGTAACAGCCAAGGCAGAAAACTCCCAGAAAAATATCTTGGACGAAATCTTGTCTTTCCAAAGACTTGGTAAAGGGAGAATGGGTCTTGGATACACTGGTGAAGAAAGCTCTAGAGGGACAGTGTTTATTAAAGCTTCAGCTGTTGAGACAGATGAAAAGAAGAATTCAGATGACTCCTCAAAAACTGCAGACAAAGATGGAACTAGACATGTGAACAAGAGGATGCTGCAGCATCGGGGACAACATTTTTCTAAAACAGTGCAAAAGGCTCAGATTAAACGGGGTTTTCGTACAAGGGTTGGGAATCAGAAGTTCAACTCAAACCTGAAGCAGCAGCGCAGAACCTGCACAGTTGAAAAAGAAGGAGTAAAATCCAGGAACACCACTTGCTGCACAAGGACTTCATTCCATGTTGCTCCACGGAATCACAGTTGCTGGAAAGAATTGCAGATCAGGAATGCTCAGACTGGTACACAAGGGCACTGGATTGCTAAAAATGCATGTAAACAGCAGTTTTTGCGAATATGGAAACCCAAGCATGACAAACGAAGAGATTGGAGGCTGGCAGATCAGAAGAAGAAAAGCTCTGGTGTATCTCAAGTGTGGGTGAAGAAAGTTCCACCAGAATCTCTTAAGGATCCTCTGAGCAGAACTGCAGCCTGAATTGAATAGGTGAACAAGCTCACATGTGCTGCAGCAACCTAGTCCAAATTAGCTTGTTCACATGTGTTGGTTGCTGAGGATGGAAAGGAAAATTTTTGCACATGGGAGGCACGTGTCTTACATCTTCAAAAAGGAAAAAGAAAATAACGGGTAAATATTTTCTAGGGCAAAAATCAAGAGCAAAGGGCTTCTCAGAAATCTCTACCGACCATCCTCTGTGCGCTCCTCATACCTTCCACATCTCTGCAGAAATGGTGAAGACACGCGGGTTGAAGAAGAATCTGGCTGCAGACAGGCAGGGGAGGTCTGAAAGAAGGACCAAGGCACGCAATGAAGACCCCACTCAGCGCCTGGATGTGGTAGTGTGGGAACCAAACCCTCTCCCTGAGTCGCACAGTGTGCCCTCACCCTCTGAAGGAGCTTCGCAGAAGAGGAGGCGGCTGGTACGTGATGGAGAACCTGTCTCCAGTTCTGGAGTGCTGCCAGAAGAGGCTGTGACTGAAGTTGCCTCTGAAGAAGAACAAGCAGCAGAGGCTGCTGTAGCAGCCTCTGCAGAAGAAGAGTGCAGATCACTCGTCATGTCCCCAGGCATTATTGGTGAAGGGGTTGAAACAGCTGCTGAGTCCCCTGAACAAGAACCTGCTACAGCACATCCTCCTTCTTCAGACAAGGGAAAAGCCCCTATTCTGATCCCAGGCTCCAGTAGTGAAAGATCATCCAGTGAAGAAGAAGAAGAAGGTTCTCTTGGTGGACCCTCTGAGAGAGGACCTGCAGCTGAAGATTATTCTGCTCTCACAGTCGGAGGCACATGGTTCAGGAACAAAAGCGTCTCTCAAACATGGAGTACTGTTGAGAGGAAACACATTGTGCATGAGAAGAGATTGGTCCAAGACAAGTACAGATCAGCTGCTATGATCCAGCTACTAACTGAGGTAAATCTTCTCAAGTCCCTAACCTTTCCTCACCGGTTCAATATTACCCTGGTTAGAGAGTTTATTGTGAATATGGAGGAGAAATTTGGCGAGGAAGGTGCTGGTGAGTATGGGAAAAGCTGGGTACGGGGTAAGTCAGTGGTGATTACTCCTGAAATTATTGATGCTTTTCTTGGAATTTCTGAGAATGCAAGAGCTCCCACTGATGTTAAGCCAGAGTTTGTGGCGAAGATCCTCACAGGGGGAGTGTGCCTGTCTTGGGGTGGCCCTACCCTCAGTGCGGCTGAGCTAACCTCCAAGTATGCTCTGCTGTATCATCTTGGTGTCAGGAACTGGATTCCTAGTTCTCACAGAGGGAAGGTCAACAAAGATTTTGCTAACCTTCTCTATTCTATTGGAAAGAGGAGGAAGATTAGCCTGGGAAGTGTTATGTTTCCCCAGCTTGCTGCTCATGCCGGGAGTGCTTCCTCCAGCAAGCCTATTGTGCTGCCCTCCCTCATCCATGGGATCATGGTCTCTCAGCATCCAGAGTTTGGAGCGATTACTGAAGGCTTATCTGAGGAGCTGCAGGTCTTCACAGTAGATCACAAGCTATTCAAGGGAAAACATGTAGTGGATGTTGCGTATGAGGATCTTCTAATGGTTGGTTCTTCAGCTCCAGCTCCCCTGGAGGACTCTCTTCCCCCTGCTGCATCCATTCAGCCAGCTCTTCGTGCCAGAATTATGAGCCATCTCAGGTCTGAACTGCTCTTTCTTGATACTGAGGCCAAACAGAGGGATGCCAGGCGTGGCCAGATTCGGAGCCTCATCAGAGACTTGGAGTTCCTGGTGGATGAGGAGCAGGCCCCTTGAGCATCTATGACAAAAAGGGGGAGAGCAGATTTTTATGTTGCTGAATATTGCTGAATATTGATACACTTTGTTTTGACCCTGCGTGGTCGTATCTTCGGCCGTGTGTGGCCACACCACATCTACTCACTCTCTATTGGTTTTATTTAGAGTATTTTTTCTCTGGTTCATGGAAGAGTGCATATGCTCCAGAGGTTTTGTCAAAATGCCAAGGGGGAGATTGTTGTTGCAAGTATGGCAGTGCTTGACAAAACCAACATATGTGAACAAGGAGCTGCTGCAGCTCAAACAATCAAGCAGACCAGCAGAAGTAAACCAGCAGCAGATGCAGCAGAGGATGCTGCAGCAGGTGCTGGTTCAAGTGCTGGTTCAACTGTCCGAGTAGCAGCTTTGTGCTGAGTTCGTTCTGGAGGTATGGCAGTTGTGTTCTTGCTCTTAGAAGGTTTTCTAAAATGCTGCTGAGCATTTTTCAGCAAGGTTTGCTAGTCAGAGAAGGAGATTTGCATTGAAGATATTAATCAAATCTAATCTCCTAGATTTTAGGAGATAATTGATCTTGTGGGTCAATTGCCTAAACCTGGAAATTGCTTAAAGTGGTGTGGGTATTTAAGCAGAAGGTTTGAGGGCTGAAGAGGGTGATCGAAGCTGAGTGATACACGAGAGTAGACACAGATTTCAGAGAGAGGATTTTCTGGGTGCTACGGACGTTGTTCTTCGACCAAACACACACGGGCAGAGCGTTGAGCGCAGAGCTGTGGTGTGCATTGCAGAAGAGAATCAGGTCTTGCAAAGACTGATTCGTGCATTGATCTGGAAGCCAATTCAGAGCTGGTGAGCTTGTTGGTTGATCAAGAGGCAGCCGCGGGAGAACTGACGGGTGGAAGGCTCGGTCGAGGTTCGTGGGGAAGAACTCACTAGTGACAGGTGGTCACTGAGTGAGGGGGAGTTACTCAGAGTGTGCAGCGCTCTTGGAGTGGTTCGATCGGCTCGGCAGAAGGCCTTGGAGCGACGCGGACAGTGTGCTTCAGCTGTGTGTTACAGCTGTTGCTGCAGCAACCCTGCTGAGTAGTGTAGGATAGAATAGGCTGAGTTCTTTGAGAGGATTGTAGCTATTCTAGACTGACATATTGTAGAGGGTGTGCTGGCACAAATCAGAGCTTGTTCTGATTGTACTGAGTAGTCAACAAGAGGTTGAGTAGCATAGGTTGCGTGCGTTGTAACCTAGTGTACTTGGAACCTTTGGTTGAGTGGATTGAGGACTGGAGAATAGTCCTCCTCAGACGTAGGCAGATTGGCCGAACTGGGTGAACAAACTTGTGCATTGTTTGTTGCTTGCTGAGATTAATTCTTGTGAACAAGAGTGTGCTGCAGCAACTGCTTGTTCACAAATCTGCAGAATTGAGACACTGTGAAATTTCAACTTTTCCGCCATGATGATAAATTCGTCAAACGTTTCAGATTCCTATTTTCTGCCATTGTATTTAATACAGTTGAAATATTATCAGTAGTTGCAAAAATAAGCATACAGTCACTAGTCAATACTTTTCGGATCCACACAAGAGAAAGCCAGATACAATTAGCAATTCACAAAACATAACAAATACAGACATCAATAAAAGCATAACAACATTTCTTCACAATACTTTCCACTACTAATTTTTCTACTACTCGATGCACAAACTAGTAAGTATATTAAAATTGTACTACTTGCGAGGAATAAGCTTTTCTCACCATCATATGCAAATTCTTTTCCTGCTAATTTGCAATCATATATATCCTTAACTATGTCTATCATTCTCTTTCCATCACCTTTACAATCAATAGGATGACCATCATTCTCTTGCTATCAAATGTTCATCTATCAAAAAGAGAAGGCCAACATAAACCAAATGCATCTGAATCATTGCCATCTTCAGCCCCAAAGATGCAAAGAAAATCTCCTAGCTTCAAAAGTTCACCAAAATACCACATCAAAAATCAAAATACAACTCTTCGACAACAAGTTTAAACAAAAATGTTTGCTTTGCGGCAAAAAACCCATCTCCGACAATTCACCAGAATACCAATTACCACAGTCCATAGACCACATCAAAAATCAAAAATCAAGGAATTGGTCAATTGGAAAACCTAAGTAGTGAGTACTTGACCTAACCAAGGAGCGACAAGCCGAGGAGGCGAGGGGGCAGATGGTGGGCGAGGAGCTGAGCCAGGCGAGGTCGCACCGCCTTAGTAAGGGAGCCAGCGACAAAGCCGGCAGGCCGCAGAGGGATTAGGGAGGACTTAGGAGTGAAGAGGTGTTTGAGGGAAGATTGAAGATTGAAGAACTTGGGGGAGAAAGAGGTTTCGTGCAGGGGCGGATTGGGGATGAGGGGAAGAATGCGAAGAATAAAGAAGTATTTTATTTTTATTTTTCATTAAATTTTTTTCTCAAAATGCTGCCGGGCTACAGCTGCCCCCGGCCTTGACTGCATACATTAATGAGCCAATGACTTTAGCATAAGGGATACCTTCCATCTTTAATACCTCAGACCTGGAATTCGGGCACTGGGACTTGCTGAGAACAAAATGAGCAGACAAAGGTGAAATTGGCATTGCGAAACTATAAGCGACACCCCACGGTTTGCTTTAGCAACTTCTTCCGCAACATTGTTGACGCTTTGCTTCGACCAATCCAGAGAAGCACACACAAAATTGTTTACCCAGTTTAGCAACAACCTATGTGTGGGGAGGACTACTCTCGGTCCTAACACTTCACTATCTCCGTTAGAGTACAATGGTTTCCAACAACTCCGCCACTCTAGTCTAACCACTACTCCTAACCCAATTTAGGTCTTCGCTCAATCTGTCTACACAGATTAGCCTACACTATCAACATACTTCTAGTAATAGATAGCTAACGACCTTAACGGACAGACTCGGTCTGTCCTATTTCAATGTGTTACAGTGGATGCTGCAGCAACTTCTATCACATTTTGCTGTCGCTTCTATCTTTGATTTCTCCAAGCACTCCCTGCTGAGTAGTTGGACACACAACACTGCTCCCCCTCAATCAATGACCTCCAGTCACTATCAAGGAGCACACTGGGTCAGTCCGCGCAAGCTCTACTTCGCGACAATCTCCCGTTCAGCCCGTCTCCAGAGGTACTTTTCCTGTCTTCTACACAGCCTGCCCAGTCACCATCATAGTACCCAACCAATTCAGCACTTGTGTCTCTACTATACCATAAACCATACCCTGTCATGCCTCCAACATACCTGATGATCCTCTTGACTAGTAGAAGATGCTGCCACTGCCACTGATGAACTGATGAACTTTGTTTTCTTTGGCCCTGCGTGGTCGTGCTAAGGCCGAGTGTGGCCACCTCTCACTCTTATGTTGAATTTTTTCATTTGGTGTATTTACTGGTTCATGGAAGTGTGCATCAGTGTCCTAGGGTTTTGTCAAAATGCCAAGGGGGAGATTGATGATGCAGTACGGCAGTGTTTGACAAAACCAGCACAAGTGAACAAGGAGCAGCTACAGCAGGGGATGCTATAGCAGGAGCTTGTTCAAGTTGCTGCAGCATCTGTCCAAGTAGCAGCAGCAACCTGGGCTTGGCTAGAAGGTCTGGCAGCTCTGCGGAGAGCCTCAGAAGAATCCTTTAAAGTGCTGTGGAGAATATACCAGTGGGGAATTCCTAGCTAGAGAAGGAGATTTGTTTTGGAGATCAAATCAAATCAAATCTCCTAAAAATTAGGAGATAATTGTTTCTTTTTGGGACATTGCAAAATTCTGTTCTTTATTAAAGCTGGCGTTGCTTTTTAAGGGAGAACAGGTCAGAGCAGAAAGGTGGATCGAAGCTGAGGGATACACGAGTGCATACGCAGAATTCAGAGAGAGTAATTTTGGTGTGCGATGGACAACTTCTTCGATCATCACTCGAAAGCAGAGCGTGAGCGCAGAGCTGTGGTGACAGAAGGAGAAGGAGATCAGGACTTGCGTAGTCTGATCTGAGCTTGATCTGGAAGCCAATTCAGAGCAGTGGTGCTTGTTGGTTGATAAGGGAAGGCCACAGAAGAATTGACGGGTGTGTGGCTAGGTCAAGTGTCTAAGCGGCAGTTCTCGCTAGTGGCAGGAGGTCAATGAGCAAGGGGGAGTATTCCAAAGTGTGCAGCGCTCGTGGAATCGTTCGATCGGCTCGGCAGAAGGCCTTGGAGCGACGCGGACAATTGTGCATCAGCTGTGTGCTACAGCAGATGCTGCAGCAACCCTGCAGAGTTGATGGAGCATCTGCTGTAGCACACATCTGATGCACAATTGTCCGCGTCGCTCCAAGGCCTTCTGCCGAGCCGATCGAACGATTCCACGAGCGCTGCACACTCTGGAGTACTCCACCTTGCTCAGTGACCTCCTGCCACTAGCGAGAGCCGCTTAGACACTTGACCGAGCCACACACCCGTCAGTTCTTCCGTGGCCTTCCTTGATCAACCAACAAGCACCACTGCTCTGAATTGGCTTCCAGATCAAGCTTAGATCAGACTACTCAAGTCCTGATCTCCTTCTGCTTCTGTCACCACAGCTCTGCGCTCACGCTCTGCTTTCGGGTGATGATCGAAGAACTCGTCCGTCGCACACCAAAATTACTCTCTCTGAATTCTGCGTATGCACTCGTGTATCCCTCAGCTTCGATCCACCTTTCTGCTCTGACATGTTCTCTTTTAAAAAGCAACGCCAGCTTTAATCAAGAACAGAATTTAGCAATGTCCCAAAAAGAAACAATTATCTCCTAATTTTTAGGAGATTTGATTTTATTTGATCTCCAAAATAAATCTCTTTCTCTAGCTAGGAATTCCCCACTGGAATATTCTCCGCAGCACTTTAAAGGATTCTTCTGAGGCTCTCCGCAGAGCTGCCAGACCTTCTAGCCAAGCCCAGGTTGCTGCTGCTACTTGGACAGATGCTGCAGCAACTTGAACAAGCTCCTGCTATAGCATCCCCTGCTGTAGCTACACTTTGTTCACTTGTTCTGGTTTTGTCAAACACTGCTATGCTGCATCATCAATCTCTCCCTTGGCATTTTGACAAAACCCTAGGACACTGATGCACACTTCCATGAACTAGTAAATACACCAAACGAAAAAATTCAACTTAGAGTGAGAGGTGGCCACACTCGGCCTTAGCACGACCACGCAGGGCCAAAAAAAACAAAGTTCATCAGTTCTTCAATTCATTAGTGGCAGTGGCAGCATCTTACTCTCCCCCTTTTTGGCACAGTTGCTTAAGGGGTCTGCTCTTCATCTGCCGGGAACTCCAGATCTCTGAGCAGACTTCTGATCTGGCCGCGCCTAGCATCCCTCCTTTTGGCTTCTGCTTTAAGGATGAGCAGCTCAGATCTGAGATGGCTCACAATTCTGGCACGGAGAGCTGTTTCGATCGTGGCGGCAGGGGGAAGGGATTCCTCCAGAGGAGCTGGGGCTGAAGCACCAACCAAGAGCGGATCCTCATAGGCTATGTCCACTGCATGTTTCCCTTTAAACAGTTTGTGGTCTACTGTAAAGACCTGCAGCTCCTCGGATAAACCTTCAGAAATCTCACCAAGCTCCGGATGCTGTGAGACCATCATCCCATAGATGAGGGAGGGTAGCACGATGGGCTTGCTGGAGGAAGCGCTGCCAGCATGAGTAGCCAGCTGGGGAAACATCACACTGCGCAGACTGATTTTCCTCCTTTTCCCAATAGAGTGTAAAAGGTTAGCAAACGCTCTGCTAACCTTTCCCCTGTGAGAGCTGGGGATCCAGTTTCTAATGCCCAAATGATACAGCAGAGCATTTTTTGAGGTGAGTTCAGCAGCACTAAGATTTGGACCACCCCAAGACAAGCATACTCCTCCTATCAGAACCTTAGCCAGCACCTCTGGCTGGACATCTGTGGGCTCTTTGGCATTACCATGTATCTCAAGAAACTCATCTATTTTCTCAGGGGTGATAAGTACTTTCTTACCCCGTACCCAACTCATTCCAAACTCATTTCCTCCTTCCTCACTAAATTTTTCTTCCATGTTCACAATAAATTCCCTAACAAGAGCTATATTGAATCTGTATGGGTAAGTCAGGGATTTGAGAAGGTTTACCTCAGTGAGAAGCTGGATAATGGCTGCTGATTTGTACTTGTCCAGGTCCAGTCTCTTTTCTGTCACAATGTGCTTTCTCTCAACAGCGCTCCATGATTGGGAGGCATTCCTATTTCTGAACCAGATATCCCCTACTGTGATTGCAGTTGAGTCTGCCAATGCAGGTCCTCTCTCATACGATTCACCAGCAGTACCTTCATCCTCTTAGCTGGATTCCTCTTCTTCACTGCTGGAATCAGGAATGAAGATTGGAGCCTTTCCTTTGTCTGAGGGTGGGGAAGGATGTGCTGCAGCAGGTTCTTGTTCAGGAGACTCAGCTTCTATCTCCTCTCCTTCACCTACTATGCCAGGAGACATGACAAGTGTTCTGCACCTCTCTTCTGCAGGACCTGCTACAGCATCCTCTGTAGCTTGTTCTTCTCCCGAGACTTCTTCAAGCACAGCTTCTTCAGTCATCACAGCTGCACTGGTTACAGGCTCCCCTTCACGGACTAGACGCCTCTTTTTCTGCGGGGTTCCTCCTTGTGGAGAAGGATAGCTGTGTGACACAGGGAGAGGTACGGGCTCCCACACCACCACGTCTAGACGCTGAGCAGGCGCTTCATTACGCGACTTAGACCTCCTTTCAGACCTGCCTTGTCGATCTGCTGCCAAATTCTTCTTCAATCCGCGAGTCTTCACCATTGTTGCGGGTTTGTAGAGGATTGGAGGAACGCACAGTGAGGATGATCAGCAACGATTTTGGGGAAGCGCCTTCAACTTGTCTTTGCCCTAGAAGTTGATTTACCCGTTATTTTTCCTTTTCAATTTGAAGCTTCTGGATCACGTGCCACACATGTGCCTTCTCCCAGCTTTAGCAACCAAAACATGTGAACAAGCTTATTCTGACCAGGTTGCTATAGCAGACGCAAGCTAGTTCTCCTACTCATTCCGGATGACAGCTTTGTTTGGCGGATCCTCGTGAGGTTCTGATGATGATATCTTCACCCATACCTGGGTTTGTCTAGAGTTCCTCCTCTTCCGACCCTCAAGACTCCTGTCTCTTCGCTTGTCATATTTGGGTTTCCACACCTGTATTACCTGTGGCTTCCTCCTGTCTTTTGCTTTCCAGTGCCCTGGTGCAGCGATCTTAGTAATCCTCCTCTGCGATTCTTTATAGTAATAAGCATTTCCCGAATCTAATGGGCAAGGAGTCTTTATGCAACATGTGTTGGCTCTGGGTTTCGTTCCCCTTCTTCCAGCTGAGAAGGTTCTCTGCTGCCGCTTCAGGTTAGAGGATATCTTCTGATTCCTTTTCTTCTGACCACCATTATTTGTGCATGACCTCCTTTTATTCTAAGGCTCTGGCTTTGGTTTAGATGGATGATGCGTCAGGTGCTGCAGCATCCTCTTGTTCACGTGTCTGTTCCATCTTTTCCTGCAGTTTTTGGAAAATCATCTGTATTATTCTTTTCATATATCATAGCATCTGAGGCTTTTATGAAAACTGTTCCTCTAGAGCTTTCTTCACCCGTATATCCCAGCCCCGTTCTCCCTTTTCCAAGTTTTTGATAAGACAAAATTTCATCCAAGATATTTTTCTGAGGATCAGCTGCCTTGGCTGTTGCTGGTGAGACACCACTATCAGTGGCTAGGCTTCCTGTGTCTTCCCTTTTCAGAATGGTAACTTGACTGTTGGATAAGGAGAGAAATTTCCTTCGTTCTTCTTCCAGAAGCTTGACTCTGTCAGTCAATGCTTGATTCGTCTGAAGGGCTGCCTCACACTATTTAAGTATTTCCCCTAGATAGTCAATAAGGCTGACAGTTGAGTCATCCTCATCTTCACTTTCGGATACTTCAATCCCATAGTGGAATTCGTCCTTCTTTAGCTCTTTGAGGTTGAAATCTGACACACTAGTTAGTACAAAAAAGTTTTCTTCATCACTTTCCTCAGAATCACTTCATTTTGCTGTCAGGGACTTGTTGTTCTTTTTCTCTGAGTTTTTTAGGGGTTTGCTCGGACAGTCAGCCTCAATATGTCCATACCCTTCACAGTTCCAGCATTGGACACCTTTTTTCATTTCTTTCTTCTCATCTTCATTCTGAGCAGGTTCCTTCCCTCTCTTTTTATTTTCTCCACCTCTTCTGAATTGTTTTCGTGAGGATGAGCTTTGCCCAGTTCTTGAGTCCATGTTCTTCAGGAGCTTTCCAAGGTTCTTGACTAGCATACTCAGCTGATCATCTGGAGCTGGCTTCTTAGCTTCTGTTTCAGCCTTCAGTCCAATATTCTTATCCTTAGGAGTGAGATCTTCTTTAACCAGTTTCATCTAAAATTGTTTGAGGGATCCCATCAACTCTTCCAGCCTCATGAGTCTGACATTTTGGGCTTCTTCAATGGCCGTCACTTTCATGTCAAATCTTGTGGGCAACGATCTGAGGACCTTCCTGATCAGCTTCTCTTCAGGGATAGGTTCACCAAGAGCATGGGCTTCATTTGCCAGATCACAGATTTTTGCATTAAACTCAGTGACAGTCTCCTCTTCCAGCATTCTCAGATTCTCAAACTGTGTGGCAATAATCTGTAATCTTGACAGCTTTACTCTATCAGTTCCTTCATGTGCAGTTTGCAAAATTTCCCAAGCTTGTTTGGCCATATCATAATTTGATATCAACCTGAAATTGTTAGCATCAACTGCAGCAAAAATCGCATTCAGAGCCTTTGAATTACCAGTTGCTGCATCTCCCTCTTCAGCAGTCCATTGTTCTTCAGGCTTTATCCTTGCGACTCCCTGTTCATCCAGGGTGATTGGGGGAGACCACTGGACCACGATAGCTCTCCAGATCTTCCCATTAATGGCCTTGAGAAAGGCTTTCATCCTAGCCTTCCAATATCCATAGTTGCTTTCTTCCAACAATGGAGGTCTGCTTGTGCTCTGTCCTTCCTTCATTGTGTCTTTGCTTCTTCAGAGACACTGTAGGATCTTTTACTCTATGTGTTGAGCTCCCGCTCTGATACCAATTAAAATTCGCAGCGTCTCTGACAGGCAGATTTGTGAACAAGCAGTTGCTGCAGCACACTCTTGTTCACTCGGAAATTGTCTCAGCAAACAATGAACAAGACAGAAGTTTGTTCACCCAGTTCGGCCAACTGCCTACGTCTGGGGAGGACTATTCTCCAGTCCTCAATCCACTAATCACAAAGGTCTCCAAGTACACTCGGTTACAACTCTACGCAACCTATGCTACTCAACCTTATGTGGATCACTCGACACAATCAGAACAGGCTCACCATTCCATGCACTTTAGGTAAGACCACAGTAAGTAACTGCATGATTGACCTAGGCGCATCTATAAATGTGCTTCCCTATTCCTTGTATGTGTCATTGCGCCTTGGTCCACTAAAGCCTGCAGGTCTCACCATTCAACTAGCAGATCGGTCGTGCAAACAACCGACGGGCATGATAGAGGACGTCCTCGTCCGAGTAGGAGAGCTGGTGTTCCCAGCAGATTTCTACGTCTTAGAGATGGAGGGTGAGTCGAGCAAGGGAAGTGCGCAGATCCTATTGGGCAGACCATTTCTGATGACAGCACGCCCAAAGATAGACGTGTGGAGGGGTACGCTCTCAATGGAAGTTGACGGCGAGGAAATTCACTTTAACATATTTAAAGGGATGCAGCACCCTCATGAGGACGCCACAGTACACGCGTTGGACAGCATAGACGACTTGGTTGCGGATGCGCAGTGTGCGAGCGCAATAGAAGGACCTGGACCGTTGACACAGGCAGAGATGGAGGCGCATGAGGATGAGCTGAGCAGTGCGGAACCAGTATCCAGACAGGTACACGATATAGTTAATGTCTGCACTGCTAATAAAATCTTGCCCTCTTTTGAACAGGCACCCAAGGTCGAGCTGAAGCAACTCCCGGAGCACCTCAAGTACATATTCTTGGGGAATGAGGACACCCTGCCGGTAATCATAAAGAAAGGATTAGCAGAGGAGCAGGAGGCACGATTACAAGAAGTGCTGCGCAAGAACCAGCGCGCTATAGGATGGACACTTGCTGACCTGCGCGGAGTGAGCCCGGATGTATGCATGCACAGGATTCTATTGGAAGATGGTGCCAAACCATCCAGGGAGCCTCAGCGCAGATTGAATCTGAATATGATGCAGGTGGTACAGAAGGAGATCCTGAAGCTGCTTGACGCAGGAGTCATCTACCCAATCTCGGATAGTAAGTGGGTGAGTCCAGTGCATGTTGTACCGAAGAAAGGAGGAATCACAGTAGAGGAGAATGCGCAGGGCGAGCTAGTTCCGAAGAGCATGCAAACTGGATGGCGCATGTGCATCAACTACAGAAAGCTTAACGCAGTCACGGCAAGGATCATTTTCCGTTGCTCTTCATGGACCAGATGCTAGATCGATTAGCGGGGAAGCCATACTTTTGCTTCCTGGACGGGTACTCAGGGTACAATCAGATACCCATAGCTGCGGAGGATCAAGAAAAAACTACGTTTACCTGCCCATTCGGTACGTTAGCGTTTCGGCGCATGTCGTTTGGGCTGTGTAACGCGCCAGGTACGTTCCAACGTCTAGTCATGAGCACCTTTTCTGATATGATTGGTACATGCATAGAGGTGTTCATGGATGATTTTACTGTGAACGGAGGCACCTTTGACGCATGCTTAATTAATCTTGATAAGGTCTTAGCGCGCTGCATTTCAAAAAACCTAGTCCTCAATTATGAAAAATGTCATTTTATGGTATCACATGGAGTAGTACTAGGACACATTATCTCGCAGGAGGGGATCAAGGTCGATAAAGCCAAAATAGATCTTATTTCAAATCTGCCTTATTCCACTAACGTGCGCGATTTGAAATCATTCCTTGAGCATGCAGGGTTTTACAGGCGTTTCATAAAAGGTTTTTCTAAAATTTGTATACCCCTGTCTAACCTCTTGCAAAAGGATGTGTGTTTCGAATTCACTGATGAGTGTAGGGCTGCTTTTGATAAGCTGAAGGAGGCGCTGACGAGTGCGCCAGCGATGCGCGCACCAGACTGGAGCCTCCCGTTCGAACTGATGTGCGACGCAAGTGACTATGCAGTAGGTGCAGTCCTGAGACAGTGCGTGGACAAGAAGCCGCATGTCATCTATTATGCATCGCGCACACTGGACGCTGCACAGAGGAACTACACCACCACGGAAAAGGAACTTCTGGCAATCGTGTTTGCACTGGAGAAGTTCCGCGCATATGTTCTAGGTGCCAGAGTCATCGTCTACACAGACCACGCAGCAATCCGTTACCTGATGTCCAAGAAAGAGACTAAGCCGCGCCTGATGCGCTGGTTGCTCCTATTTCAGGAGTTCGACTTGGAAATCAAGGATAAGAAGGGAACGGAGAACACAGTCGCTGACCACCTGAGCAGGATAGTGAAAGAAGAGGAGCCAGGGCAGATCACGGAGACATTCCCTGACGAACACCTGATGGCGCTGACAGGTAAGGTACCATGGTATGTGCACATTGCGAATTACCTGGTCACAAGTACGTCTCCCCCTCATTTCACTAAAACCCAATGCATGAGATTAAAGCATGAGTCCAGGTATTACATTTGGGATGATCCGTATATGCTCAGAATAGGACCTGATCAGATTTTGAGGCGATGCGTGCCTGACCATGAAATAAACTCGATTTTAATATTTTGTCATGCGCACGCATGTGGAGGACACTTTGGTCCAAAAGGCGCACGAGCAGAAAGATCCTGGATTGCAGATTTTATTGGCCACACTTGTTTAGTGACTCATATAACCACTGCAGGAATTGTGATAGGTGTCAGCGCACAGGGGGAATATCAGTGCGCAATGAGATGCCGCAGACGCCAATACTAGTGGATGAAGTATTCGATATTTGGGGGATTGACTTCATGGGGAGATTTCCTCCATCTTCCGGATATGAGTATATATTGGTAGAAGTGGACTATGTCTCAAAATGGGTTGAGGCTAAGGCCATCCGAAAGGATGATTGTAAGGCGGTAGCTGACTTTTTGAGAACTAACATCTTTTGCAGGTACGGGGTGCCTAGGGCAATCATAAGCGACCAAGGGACGCATTTTTGTAATAGGATAGTGGCGCAGGTATTCAAGCATTATCCAGGGCGCCACAAGACGTCCACAGCCTACCATCCTAAGACGAATGGCCAGGCCGAGGTTTCGAACCGAGAGATCAAGCGCATCCTGGAGAAAACTGTGAGACCATCGCGCAAAGACTGGAGCCAGCGCCTTGACGATGCGCTATGGGCATACAGAACTGCACATAAGACACCGATTGGGACTTCACCGTTTCGGTTGGTTTATGAAAAAGCGTGCCACCTGCCAGTGGAGTTGGAACACAAGGCATACTGGGCATTGCGCGTTTGCAATCTGAACCTAGACGAGGCTGGTAAGGAGCACGCATTTGAGCTAAGCGAGTTAGAGGAGTTGCGCCTAGATGCATATGAGGGGCTACGCGACTACAAGGCGCGCACAAAAGCATTTCACGACAAAAAGATCCTCAGACGCACCTTTGAGCCAGGAGACCAGGTACTATTGTTCTCCTCGCGCCTAAAGCTAATGCCTAGGAAGCTGCGCAGCAAATGGACGGGACCATACACGGTTACCAAGGTTTTCCCTTACGGAACAATCGAGCTAGAAAACGAGCACCAGCATTGTTTTCAGGTCAATGGGCAGATAGTCAAAAAGTATTTAGGAGAACCTTGGGATGACACAGCGCGCGAAGTTGACTTGGCAGAGCCAGAAATAGAAGATGCGCAAGTTGCTGTGCCAGAGTCGCAACCAGATGCACCTGAGGGAGAACTGGGAACTATTGCTCATATTTCTTCCCCCTCATTAACTAACCTCATTACTTTTGATTTGTCACATGATATTAACCACCCTTCCGATCCTTTGCGCAGGACTAAGAAGAACGCAACGCGCACACGAGCGCGGGGACACTCAGGAGCAAGAGTGGGGGGGGTTACTGGCGCACTTTTAAGCAAGTAACGAGGTGCGGTTGAGCCAACTACGTTAAACAAAGGCACTTGTCGGGAGGTAACCCGACACGTTTTACTTTTAGACGTTTTTTATAGCTTTATTTTAGTGTTTTTAGCTAGTTTAGGACTTGCAGTTTTTAGTCATCGCAAAAAAAAAATGTTTTTCTTTCTTATGTCCTTTGTTTTATTTGCATGCATGTGTGCGCTCTCCATTGCGCTTGAGCATGAGTCGTGGGGACACGTCTCTGTTTAATCTTGAGGGGGGGGGGGGGCAAAACGAGGGCTTAAGTCGGATACGTGCTAACAGGCAGTGTTTAGGACGCGCATCACACAGCCTGCGGAGCTAGCAGCGCAAACAGAAGAATTGGCAGAGTCGACCACGGTGCGCTTACCGATTGCGCTAACCAAGGTGCCGTGCGCCATGCGCAGATAGTGGTGTTTCCAAATCTTGACACCACCAGATTTGGAAGTTGCCAAGGATGGGCCTCATGAGCAGTATATAAAGAGAAGAAGGCAAGGGTTTGAGAGAGGATCCATAAGACATCACAGCATGAGAGAGAGCAGCAAAACAGAAAAACACACGAGCTGCTGAGAGGACCTGCGCTAGCCGACTGCGCCAGCCGAGACACTGCAAACTACACGCACCTGCTAGTTGCTGTGTCTTTGATACTTTAGATATTATTTACTGTTTCTATGATGTTTACTACTAGCATGTCTAGCTAAACGCTTAGTATCGGTTGGGCATGAATCTATGAGTATTTCCTTTGAGACTTGCGCTTAATGCATAGCTTGTTTGCTTATATTAATTCTGTGCACATTGTTGACAGCTAGTTGCATGAGTAGGGGAAGCCTTGAACCGCAATCTTACTCTTGTTGCTTGTTTGTTATATGTTAAACTAGTTGAATAGCCTGACGGTGACAATTAGGAGTAATGCGCTAGGCTAATCAGTTGCTACTGTGACAGGATTCGCAGCTGCTTAGACTAGTCTTAAGAATTAATAGCTCATGAACTTTGATCGGAACATGCGCACATGTTAGGAAGCCTTGATCGAACACTAACATTAGTAAACCAAACTATAGACGTTTAGAGTCGATGATAAGGAATACACTCATAGAGGATTGTCTGCGCCGATACTTCTCATAGTCATAGTACTTAATCTCTGCTGCTTGCGCACGTCTAGTGAAATTCCTGCGTTTACTACTGTTTACTCGCGCATTGCGCAACCCAATCATTCACACCCCCAGTTTTCGTAAGTGCAGGTTACTAGTTAAAGCTAATCTACTTGCTCCCTGAGGATTCGACCCCGACTTAACCGCTGTACTAAGTGGAAGAGGAAGGAATTAATTTGACGCGCACAACGACGCGCAAATCAAATTTTGGCGCCGTTGCCGGGGAACAACATAGATAAGCTTTAATTAGCTTAAGTTTTCTTTTATAATAGTTAGTTATTTCTGTTTGCTTTATTTTCGTTATTGTTTCTGACAGCGCGCAATCAACATCAGCCTGAGCAACCCTGAAACAGTTGCGCTACGCAGATTCTAGTTGCGCACTGACAGACGCAACAGCTTAGTTATCTTTTAATTTCGTTCTCTTTGAGATTTAGAACAGGTCATGGAGGATAACAGTGTCGTTGGGGACAACTTAGGGGACAGAACCCCAGAGGAAGCGAGAGCACATAACCGCGCAGCCCTGTTCAGAGAAGAAGTGCAGCGCGAGGTTGAAGCAAGGATGGCCGCTGAAGTATATAATGTGCCACCCGCGCGGCAGGCCGCGCGACAGTGCATAGTGCTCCCACCAGACGATCATTTTAAACTAAGGAGCTCGCTCATTCATCACATGCCCAAGTTCCACGGGATGAACAACTAGAATCCGGTCAAGCATGTGCGAGAGTTCCTAGTCATTTGCGAGAACATGAAGGCCGAAGGAGAGAGCGACGAAGCGCTAAAGATGAAAGCATTCCCATTTTCATTGTGTGACACGGCCAAGCATTGGCTGATGAACTTACCAGCAGGATCAATTCACACATGGGAACAGCTGCAGAAGAAGTTCCTGGACAAATTCTATCCCGCAGTAAAGATCGCGCTACTCAGGAGGGAGCTGGCCGCACCTAGGCATAGCGCAGGAGAATCGCTGTCAGAATATTACGAGCGTTTCAGGGAGCTAGAGGCCAACTGCTACAATCACGGCCTGCCCCAAAATGTGCTGATAGAGAATTTCCTGAATGGATTACTGCCCGTGGAGCTGAGATTATTGAATGCATGCGCAGGAGGCGACATTTGCAACATGTACCCAGAAGACGCGTGGCAACTGATAGCAGACTCTGCTGGGCAGGTAAGACATCAGCTAACACTTGAAAATAGTCGTACTCGTTCTGTGCATCAGGTAGAAACAAGCGCTGAGATCAAGGAAATGAAGGCCATGCTGCAGAAGTTGATGAGTGCGCAAGGCGCACAACCAGCTGGGCCAAAGGTATGCGAATTCTGCAATTCCACTGAGCACAAAACTGATGCATGTCCCACGCTGTTTGAGGAATCAGGAGATGTCAATGCTCTTGGAGGATGGGATAATAGAGAGCCGCAGAGGCAGAATCAGCCGCGTTTTGGACTAGCCGCAAATGGGTTCAGATGGAAGGAGGAAAACAATTTCCTGAGGCAGTCCACGGATCAGCGCGCGCCACAGCAGACGCAACAAGCTGCGCCCTACAATCCACCACATCGCAGCCCTGACGCACCAGCGCAGAACAACCAGCAACCGAGGCGATCCTTAGAAGATATCGTGGGGCAGCTAGCAGACACAGTGCGCAAGAATGATGAGAAGTATGACAAAAGGTTCGAGTCCATTGAGAAGCAGCTATCACAGATTGCCACCACGGTATACGAGCTGAAAAAGAGCGATGGCAACCTGCCTTCGCAAGTGATTCAGAACCCCAAGGGAGGAGTCAACACTGTGACACTGAGGACTGGGCGCACGATAGGAACAGAGCAGACCACGAAGGTGCCCGCGCAACCAGTCGCGCAAGTCCCAGATCCAGCAGAGCAGAATGCGCAACCGGAGCAAGAAGCGCAACCAGAAGCGCCAGCCAAAAGCCAGCAGGGCGAAGCGCCAGGTATAACACAATTAAAAGACAAGGGCACGAATCGTACTAACATACCTGCACCTTTCCCTGTACAGGCACCATCGGCTAGAAAGGAAGCGCTCGATAAGGAGCTCTACGAGTTATTCAGTAAGGTGGAAATAAACATTCCCCTTATTGAAGCAGTTCGGCAGATCCCTAGGCACGCCAAGTTTTTAAAAGAGCTGTGCACAAACAAGAGAAGGAAAGGCGAGTGCGCACAGGTAATGCTAAATGCGCAGGCCTCAGCAATCGTGCAACATAAGGTACCACCTAAGTGCCGAGACCCAGGTACGTTCACCATCCCTTGCACTTTAGGTAAGACCACAGTGAGCAATTCCATGATTGACTTAGGCGCATCTATAAATGTGCTACCCTATTCTTTATATGCGTCATTGCGCCTTGGACCACTTAAGCCTGCAGGTCTCACCATTCAACTAGCAGATCGGTCGTGCAAGCAACCTACGGGCATGATCGAGGACTTTCTAGTTCGAGTAGGAGAGCTGGTGTTCCCTGCAGATTTCTATGTCCTAGAAATGGAGGGTGAATCGAGCACAGGAAGTGCGCAGATCCTACTGGGCAGACCATTTCTGATGACCACGCGCACAAAGATAGATGTGTGGAGGGGCACGCTCTCTATGGAGGTTGATGGCGAGGAAATTCATTTCAACATATTCAAAGGGATGCAGCACCCTCATGAAGACGCCACAGTGCACGCAATGGACAGCTTAGACGACTTAGTTGCAGATGCGCAATGTGCGAGCGCAGCAGAAGAACCGATAACTCTGGCACAGGCAGAATTGGAGACGCAAGAGGAGGAGCTGAGCAGTGCTGACCCAGAACCCATAATTAATGTCTGCGCTGCTAATAAAATATTGCCCTCTATTGAACAGGCACCCAAGGTCGAGCTGAAGCAACTCCCAGAACACCTCAAGTACATATTCTTGGGAAATGAAGACACTCTGCCAGTAATCATAAAGAAAGGATTAGAAGAGGAGCAGGAGGCGCAACTACAGTAGGTGCTGCGCAAGAACCAGCGCGCTATAGGATGGACACTTGCAGTGAGCCCGGACGTATGCATGCACAGAATTCTATTAGAAGATGGTGCCAAACCATCCAGGGAGCCTCAACGCAGATTGAACCCGAATATGATGGAGGTGTGCAGAAGGAGATTCTAAAGTTGCTTGACGCAGGAGTCATTTACCCTATTTCGGACAGCAAATGGGTAAGTCCAGTGCACGTTGTGCCGAAGAAAGGAGGAATCACAGTAGAAGAGAATGCGCAGGGCGAGCTAGTTCCCAAGCACATTCAGACTGGATGGCGCATGTGCATCGACTACAGGAAGCTTAACGCATACACACGCAATGACCATTTCCCGCTACCCTTTATGGACCAGATGCTAGACCGATTGGCAGGTAAGCCCTACTTTTGTTTCTTGGACGGATACTCAGGATACAATCAGATACCCATAGCTGCGGAAGATCAAGAGAAGACCACATTTACCTACCCATTCGGTACGTTTGCGTTTCGGCGCATGTCATTTGGGCTGTGTAACGCGCCAGGTACGTTCCAACGACTAGTCATGAGCATTTTTTCTGATATGATTGGTATATGCATAGAAGTGTTCATGGATGATTTTACTGTTTACGGAGGTACCTTTGACGCATGCTTAACTCATCTTGATAAGGTCTTAGCGCGCTGCATTTCAAAGAACCTAGTGCTCAATTATGAAAAATGTCATTTCATGGTATCGCATGGTGTAGTACTAGGACATATTATCTCGCAGGAGGGGATCAAGGTAGATAAGGCCAAAATTGATCTTATTTTTAATCTGCCTTATGCCACTAGCGTGCACGATGTGAAATCATTCCTTGGGCATGCTGGATTTTACAGGCACTTCATAAAAGATTTTTCTAAGATTTGTATACCCCTGTCTAACCTCTTGCAAAAGGATGTGTGTTTCGAATTTACTGATGAGTGCAGGGCCGCATTTGATAAGCTAAAGGAGGCGCTGACAAGTGCGCCAGTGATGCGCGCACCAGACTGGAACCTGCCATTTGAACTGATGTGCGACGCAAGCGATTATGCGGTAGGTGCAGTCCTGGGGCAGCGAGTGGACAAGAAGCCTCACGCCATTTATTATGCATCGCGCACACTGGACGCTGCGCAGAGGAACTACACCACCACGGAGAAGGAGCTTCTGGCGATTGTGTTTGCGCTGGAGAAGTTCCGTGCATATGTTCTTGGGGCCAGAGTCATCGTCTACACAGACCACGCAGCAATTCATTACCTAATGTCCAAGAAGGAAACTAAGCCGCGCCTGATGCGCTGGGTGCTCCTACTTCAGGAATTTGACTTGGAGATCAAAGATAAGAATGGCACGGAGAACACAGTCGCGGACCACTTGAGCAGGATCGTGAGAGCAGAGGAGCCAGGGCAAATCACGGAGACGTTCCCTGACGAGCATCTGATGGCGCTGACAGGTAAGGTACCATGGTATGCGCACATTGCAAATTACCTGGTCACAGGTACGTTTCCTCCTCATTTCACTAAAACCCAATGCATGAGATTAAAGCATGAGTCCAAGCATTACCTTTGGGATGATCCGCATATGCTCAGAATAGGACCTGATCAGATTTTAAGGCGCTGCGTGCCTGACCATGAAATTAACTCTATTTTGATGTTTTGTCATGCACACGCATGTGGAGGACACTTCAGTCCAAAGCGCACGAGCAGAAAGATCCTGGACTATGGATTTTATTGGCCGCGCTTGTTCAGTGACTCATATAACTACTACAGGAACCGTGACAGGTGCCAGCGCTCAGGAGGCATATCAGCGCGCAATGAGATGCCGCAGACGCCAATTCTAGTGGATGAAGTATTCAACATTTGGGGGATTGACTTCATGGGGCCATTTCCTCCATCTTCCGGATACGAGTATATTTTGGTCGCGGTAGATTATGTCTCCAAATGGGTCGAGGCCAAGGCTACACGGAAGGACGATGGTAAGACGGTCGCTGACTTTTTAAGGACTAACATATTTTGCAGGTACGGAGTGCCTAAGGCAATCATAAGCGACCAGGGGACGCACTTTTGCAATAGGATAGTGGCACAGGTTTTCAAGCATTATGGAGTGCGCCACAAGACGTCCACCGCTTACCACCCTCAGACGAATGGACAGGCCGAGGTTTCCAACAGAGAGATCAAGCGCATCCTGGAGAAAACTGTGAGACCGTCGCGCAAAGACTGGAGCCAGCGCCTTGACGATGCGCTGTGGGCATACCGAACAGCACATAAGACCCCAATTGCGACCTCACCGTTCCGGTTGGTTTACGGAAAAGCATGCCACCTTCCAGTGGAGTTAGAGCACAAAGCATATTGGGCATTACGCATTTGCAACCTGAACCTAGACGAGGCCGGAAAGGAGCGCGCATTTGAGCTAAGCGAGTTGGAAGAGCTGCGCCTGGATGCATATGAGGGACTGCGCGATTACAAGGCGCGCACAAAGGCATTTCATGACAAACATATCCTCAGACGCACTTTTGAGCCAGGAGACCAGGTATTATTATTCTCATCACGCCTAAAGCTCATGCCTGGAAAGCTGCGCAGCAAATGGACACTAACTTTAGTAAAATCGAACTATAGACGTTTAGAGTCGATGATAAGGAATACATTCATAGAGGATTGTCTTTACCGATACTTTTCATAGTCATAGTACTTAATCTCTACTGCCTGCGCATGTCTAGTGCAAAATCTACTTTCACTATTGTTCATTCGCGCACCTGCGCAACCCAATCACTCACAACCTAATTCTCGTAAGTTGTAGGTTACTAGCTGAACAAGTCTGCACGCTCCTTGTGGGATCGACCCTGACTTAGCCGCTGTACTAAGTGGAGAAGAAAGGATTAATTTGACGCGTACAACGACGCGCGGTCAGTGAGACTCCCTTCAGTAGGATCACCGATGGCATTCGTTAGAGGATGATCCTTCTGGATTTTCTTCGGAGGTGCCCGAGTAGACTTGGTTCAATACTCTCATAGTGGATGACTCTGAAATGGGAGTTGGTACAATACTTGGTTCTGAGTCATCCACTGTAATTGTTGGATCGGAAGAATTTGTTATAGCATCCTCTAATGCAACTCCTTCCGCTCTCTGAGTTTGACTCTGATTTTGATCCTCTGTTTCAGAATCTTCATCACTTTCAACATACGGTGGACCTCTTTAGTCTTCAATTGCATCTTTGACAGTAACATTTATGGATTCTTGAAATGTCTCTGTCTGTTGATTGTATACACGGTATGCCCTGATGTTCATAGAATATCCTAGAAATATTCCTTTGTCACTCTTCCGGTCCAGCTTCTTCAGATACTCACAGTCTCTAAGGATGTACCATTCACTTCCGAAGATATGAAAATGTTTCACAGTGGCTTCTTCCTCTCCAAAGTTCATAGCAGGTCTAGTTTGTTCTTTTTCATATGGAAACTCTATTAATGATGTAGCATGTTGTGTTCATCTCTTCTGCCCAAAAACATAAAGGGACCTTCTTGGCATGTATCATTACTCTGCCCATCTCCTGTATGGTTCTGTTGTTGCGTTCCACTATGCCATTCTGCTGAGGGGTGATAAGAGATGAATACTGATGGGTGATGCCTCTATCACAGCCGAATATGTTCATGGCATCGTTCTCGAATTCCCTGCCATGGTCACTTCTTATGGAGGCCACTCTCAAACCCCTTTCTTGTTCCAGTCGATTCACCAGGTTGACAATAATCTTATTGCTTTCTAATTTCTCTCTCAGAAAGTCAATCCATGAATAACGAGTGAAATCATCAACATGCACGAATGCATACCTTTTTCTTCCATGGCTTTCAACTTCCATAGGGCCCATCAGATCCATGTGCAGCAGTTGTAGAGGTCTTGTGGTGCCAATCTCTGACATCTTTGGATGAGAAACCCTTTTCTGTTTGTAGATTTGACATTCCCCACAAATCGAGTTTGTCTCTCCGTTGACATTTGGAATTCCTCGGATTAGTTAATCTGCAGCAAGCTTTCTTAGGATTCTCAGGTTAGGTTCCCCGTCCGTTTATGCCATAAATTTATCTCTTCAGATTTAGACATTAGACAGGTTGATACAGAGGTTGCTGCAACATCTTCTAGCAAATAGCAATTATTGGCAGACCTCGTCCCTTTCATCAAGCACCTTGCCCCTGCATCAAATACTTGGCATACTTTCTCAGTACACTTTACAAAGTGAGTACCTTCACATAGCTAACTTATGCTGATGAGATTTGCTTTTAGTCTGTCCATGAGCATCATATTATTCAGTACGAGTAATCCAAGTACATCTGTGGCTGCATATTGGCATGTTGAACAAAACTGTACCACGCAGATGTTCAAGGTGTTGTACAAGTGACCATGCTGGACAACCTCAAAAGAAGGATATACCACTGCTGTACAATCTCAACGGAAGGATATATCATGACCACAAAATCCGTGCTAAGATCTGAAGATTGCGTCTTCAGAATATAACTGGAATATTCCAAGATACGGAGGATCGTGATCATTAAGGCAAACAAGATCAAGAGATCTTCATTGTAACAATACACTTGGAATAGAGATTCATCCCCATCTAACACTTTGGAATAAAAGATCTCAACAAATCATGGGGATATGATCAACATCTCAGGCTGCAGCTCAATATAAGTATGAAGGACTCACAGTCTATGAAGATATGCCTTCTAAGAAGAAAAACGTAAGTTGATCTTGAGTTGCCCGAACATTGAAGACAATCTGGAAAGCATCCAATCTTGAGCTTTCAATAACACTCAGGGAGAGCCTGAGTACGTAGTGGGAAGAAACAGGAGGTCTCACATTCAGGGGGAGCCTGAGTACCAATCACTGTAGGTGAGTAAAGGTTAGAATAGAGAGGGAGTCTGCTGTTCTGTAACAGACTTGTACTCGATCTCAAAATAGTGAATTGGTTCCCACGGGCTTGGGATAAACCCCCCAGACGTAGGCTGGTTTATAGCCGAACTGGGTAACTTATCTTGTGCACTTAGCAAGTAGGATCGATTATTATCTGTTGTCTAATCATACTGCGCAGGTTGTCCAAGAAGTTGTACTACAGACAAGTTGAACAATTTCTGCCATCCAGCATTCAGCATTTTCAATTGGTATCAGAGTGGCATGCTCAACAAACAGAGTGAAAGATCTTGGTGTAAAGGCTGAAGAACGATGAGTATGAGAGAAGGGCAGAGTATAGAACGACCTCTTTTGTTAGATGAAGACAATTATGGCTACTAGAAAGCCAGAATGAAGGCATACATTCAAACCATCGATGATCGACCATGGAGAGCTATTCTAAAACCATGGAGTGCACCTAAGGCAAAAGACAAAGATGGAAACGAGATTGACAAACCTGAAGAAAAATGGACAAAGGATGAAGAATGGGCCCGAACCAGCAATGCTAAAGCCTTGAATGCCATCTTCTCTGGAGTAGATGAGAAGATTTTCAAGCTCATCACAAAATGCGAAGTAGCTAAAAAAGCTTGGGACATACTAGTGACTCATCATGAAGGAACCGACAAAGTAAAGCTGTCACTTATGCAAATGATCAACACACAATTTGAGGAGCTAAAGATGAATGAAGTCGAGAACATAAGAGAGTTCTTCGCGAAGCTGGGAGACCTGTCCAATCAAGCCTTCAACCTAAGGGAACCCATGCCTGAAGAGAAGCTGGTTTGAAAGGCATTGCAGTCACTACCTGCCAGATTTGAAATGAAAGTGACGGCGATCGAGGAAGCTCAAGATGTGCAAAGCATGCGACTCGATGACCTCCTAGGATCACTCATGACCTATGAAATGAGGATAGATAGCAACCAATCTGCATTCAAAGACAAGACTATTAGATTAAAAGCTGAGGCAGCAGATTATGATAGTGGAGAAGAAATCTCAAAAGCAATGGATCTCTTGAGTAAGAAGTTTGAAAAGTTCATGAACAAGTTGAACAAGAAAGCGGTGGGACAGTCCGCTCAGCACAACGAGCAGTACAGATCCAGATGGAATTCTCAAACCAGAGGCAGACAGCTCGACTCAAATGAACAAAGTAGACCGAGTCATCCCAAGGGAATTCAATGCAGAGAGTGCGAAGGATACGGACACATTCAGCAGAGTGTGCAAATACTCGCAAAAGAAACAACAAGTTCTTGACAGCTACATGGAGTGATTCTGAAGAGGATGTGCCTAAGGAGAACAACAACAATATTGTGGCCCTAACCTCTACAATTTCAAAAATCTGTACAAGCAGTTGTTCCAGTGAAGAGTCAGACATTGAAAACAGTGAAGATGATGAACCCACCAAAGAATGCATCGTCAAAAAATTCACCCTCCTACACACAAAGTGGACTGAAGTCGTCAGCATCAACACAAGGCTCAACAGCACGGTCAGCAAATTGAAAGAAAAGAATGCCTATCTACAAGAGCAGAACAACATCTTGGACAAAGAAAAGCTGAAGACTACATAACCATCAATCGACTGCAACGAGACCTATCTGAAATTACAGAGGAGCTGAGCTCTCTCAAGAAGTCTCAAAGAATGCTCAACTCTGGAACCGAGAAACTAGACACTATCCTATCCATGCAAAGACCAAGTAAAAACACGAGAGGCATTGGATTCACTAGATCCAAGACAACTAACAAGATGATGTTTGTCAGGGAAGCAGAGAAGACCTCTCCAGTCACATCCAGACGAGTAGAAAAATTAGCAGCATGGAAGGAGAAGAGAAGATGCTATTACTGCCACAGATCTGGGCACATCAGAAGAAACTGCCGCATTAGAAGGATGGACTCTAGCACTGGATGCAATAACAAGTGGATCTGGAGAGCAAAGGGGAGAAGAGACACCTGCCTCGTTGCCTACAGCATGACCACAGAAAAGGAGGAGAAGTCTCAAGAGCCAGCAGAGGAAGAAACTCAGAATGTACAAGAAACTGTTTGAACAGACTATCCAGTACAGATGGAATAAATGACCGAGGAGGAAGAACAACCATAAGAAGGCAACCCAAAGCCAAGCTCCAAATCAACAACAGGTTTATTGGGCGCCACATCAATGAGCTCCAAGGGGTTACTACAGATGTCCTGGAAGATGTTCTAGCAGCTGCATTACAAGGACAGGAGGCCATCTAGGCCAGGGGAATTCACCAGCTGGAGACTACAGCCAACCTTCTTACTGCGGAAATTAAACGACTCACGTTATAGCGGGCACAGATTACCAATCTCATCAGGCATATGAAGTACCCAGCACAGCCTCCTCCGGACCCTCAAAGGCCTATGGCATTTACATCAAAAAGGGGGAGAAAATGTATCTTTGTTTCTCTTGGACAATTGCAACTATTGGGGAAGTAGAATAGTATATGACAGGTTATTGCATTGATAATGAAGTGTCCAAGACGGAGCAAGTGGCCGCATGAGAACAGGTAGAACAACATCTGGGATAACCTGTTGGTCTGATCATGAACTTGAAGTATCCGATCAGCACAGAACCTGGTGAATGGCACCCCTTGGATTTGTGAGGAGAAGAAGATGACATGACTGATATGCTTATTAGTATGAGAAGAAGATGACATGAAGGGGATGAGCATATCATCTTGTTGATGAATCTGTTGTTAGTTTTCTGGCAAATGCCAAGGGGGAGATTGTGGCTACATTAGTATGGCATGTCAACAAAATATAAAACAGATTGTCCAAGACTTTGTCCGAGCAACCTGTGCAGTGTAACTATGAGACAGAAAAATAGGATATTCAAACCAGAAGATAAAGCTGCAGAATTATAGATGATTACAACAGTAAACAAAGTCAAGTGCCATATGGAAACAAGTAAGTTTTGCTGCAAATGCCAAGGGGGAGACTGTGGCTGCACATTGGCATGTTGAACAAAACTGTACCACACAGATGTTCATGGTGTCATACAAGTGACCATGCTGGACAACCTTGAAAGAAGGATATACCACTGCTGTACAATCTCAACGGAAGGATATATCAAGACCACAAAATCCGTGCTAAGATTTGGAGATTGTGCCTTCAGAATATAACTAGAATATTCCAAGATACGGAGGATCGTGATCATTAAGGCAAACAAGATCAAGAGATCTTCATTGCAACAATACACTTGGAATAGAGAATCATCCCCATCTAACACTTTGGAATGAAAGATCTCAACAAATCATGGGGATATGATCAACATCTCAGGCTGCAGCTCAATATAAGTATGAAGGACTCATAGCCTATGAAGATATGCCTTCTAAGAAGAAAATCATGAGTTGATCTTGAGTTGCACGAGCATTGAAGACAATTTGGAAAGCATCCAATCTTGAGCTTTCAATAACACTTAGGGGGAGCCGAAGTATTCAGTAGGAAGAGACGGGAGGTCTCACATTCAGGGGGAGCCTGAGTGCCAATCACTGTAGGTGAGTAAAGGTTAGAATAGAGAGGGAGTCTGCTGTTCTGTAACGTCCTTGTACTCGATCTCGAAATAGTAAATTGGTTCCCACGGGCTTGGGATAAGCCCCTCAGGCGTAGGCTGGTTTATAGCCGAATTGGGTAATCTGTCTTATGCACTTAGCAAGTAGGATCGATTATTATCTGTCGTCTCATCATACTGCGCAGCTTGTCCAAGAAGTTGTACTACCACAAGTTGGACAAGTTTGTGCCATCCAGCATTCAGCATTTTCAACATCGATCGTCCCTTTCAGCCCGTTGCCAAATGTTACATGCTGTTCTTTGCAAGGCTGAATGTTTGTTAGAAATGATCTTTCTCCAGTCATGTGTCTTCAACACCCACTGTCAAAATACCAGCTCCCTTTCTTGAACTCCTTCGATGAGCTGTAGAATACAAAGGCATACTGTTTTCTATATCGCTGGTAATTGCTCTGTGATGTTTTTTTGTAATCTCGAGTACTTGTGCATGGGAAAAATCTGTTGGATGTAACCAGGTTGATTGCAGAAATAGCATATGCGCTTGTCTTCTAAAAATTGACCACGGAGCGGAAGAGTTTGCTGTATATTCTTCTTGTTCTTTCTTCTGGCCTTTTTCTTCAGACCCTGGTTTCTTTTTCTTTTCACAGCTTCACACTTATGAACCCTGGTTTCTTTTCCTTTTCACAGCTTAAATAACCCACCTACAATCCACCACTTTCTGTGACCTCGGCTTCTCAACTATTATCCATGTCTTATTTCTCTTAAGAGAGTTCATTTTATCTCTCATAGCCTCAAGCCATTTTTCACTGTCACTATAGTTCATGGCTTCTAAGAAGGTCTCAGGTTCTAAGATAGTGATTTTATCTGCTACTAATAGGGCACTATACACTAGGTCGATTTCAAAATACCTCGCGGGCTCTAGTTTCTCTCCTGTCTCTATCTCTGGCTAGTTGGTAATTTTGCAGCTCTCCCTGAGTGGACTCCTGTAGGCTTTCAACTACCTCACTAGGATTCTTGTCTATAATGGATGGCTCACCACTAGTTTCCAGCTCTGGATCAGCTAGACTTACCTCATGGCTGGGGCCAGTGTTATCAACAGGTGAGATCTCAACAATAGAGGGGAGGAAAGGGGGATCAGGCTCTACCTTAACATATGTTTGGGTGGAAATAGGGTCGGTTTATCATTCTGGTCTGTACTAGCCTGGACCTTAATGGGAAAAGCTTTTTCATTAAAGATCACATCTCTACTAATTATAATCTTTACCCCTCTACCCTCCCTATCTAGTAGTCTATACCCTTTGACCCCTTGCTGCTGTTGCTATCCAAGAAACATACACTTAATAGACCTAGGGTCGAACTTACCCTCCCTAGTGTGAGCATATGGAGTACACCCAAAGGTTCTAAGGTATCTGAAGTCTACCTTCCTGCCTTACCATAATTCTACAGGGCACCTAAAGTCTAAACTTCTATTAGGGCATCTATTTACCAGATAGGCTGCCATTGACAGAGCTTCCCCCCAGAAGGCCCTGGGAAGTCCTGAGGTAAATAACAATGCCCTGACCTTCTCAAGTAAGATCCTATTAAACCTCTCAGCAACTTCGTTTTGCTGGGGAGTAGCCCTCACAATTCTATGCCTCAAAATACCATATTCCTTACAGAAATCATCAAACTCAGCATTACAGAACTTAAGTCCATTATCAGTTTAAGCACCTTGATAGATTTACATGCTTGATTTTCCTCTAGAGTTTTCCGTTCTTTAAATTTTAGAAAAGCCTCATTTTTAGACTTAAGCAAGAAAGTCCAAACCATTCTAAAGAAATCATCAACAATGCTAAAAAAATATCGATTTCCACTATGTGATTCATAACTTTCAGAACCCCATAAATTAGCATGCACATACTCTAATATTTCTTTAGAATGGGTGCCAGTAGAAAAACTTTTTCTATGTTGCTTGGCTAGCACACAACATTCACAAAAGGGTAGTTCATCAATGGTAGCCTTACCTAGGAGTCCTTGCTTACCCAACTCAGTGAGCCCTCTTTGACTCATGTGCCCAAGCCTAATGTGCCACATATTAGTGTCTGCAGTGTTAGTGGCAGCATACAAAGCAACATTGCAATAACAGCTATCCAAAATGTACAGGGCAGAGACTCTTGTACCAGACAAGAACAATTCATTACCTCTATACACCTTCAACTTACCGCTATCAGCACAATATCTACACCCATTTTCTTTTAAAGCACCCAATGATATTAAATTCCTTTTTAAGCTAGGGACAAATCTCACATTTGACAGGGTCAGTAATTTTCCGTTTGCAGTTTTTAGACTGACAGAATCAATGCCAACAGTGTCACACACAAGATTATTTTCCATATAAACTCTTTAATTTGTGACCAAGTTTAAGTTTTCAAACCATTGTTTTCTAGGACTTATGAAAAGAGCAACCAGAGTCCAACACCTAATTATCAGAATATGAGTTATCATAAACATTTAATACTTTTGACAAATCACAATCATTTTCAATAACAGAGGCAGCCTTAGTTTCTGAATTTGTGTTTGGTTTATTTTTAGCCAATCACTTATAACAGTTTTTCATCAAATGGCCCACTTACCATAGAAGAACATTTTCTTATTTCAGTCTGGTTTTCAGTATCACTCCTGTTATTAGTTCTGTTCAGCTTGAAATTGTGCAGTGTTGCTGATGCGGAGTTATAGCTTTTCCTTAAGCACCCTCTGTATCTTTCTGTAGAATTACTCTACTTGCAGAATAAAAAAAACATTTGTTCACCTAGTTCGGCAACTTGCCTATGTCTGAAGAGGATACACCAATCCTCAAGATTCCACTATCTCAGTTCGAAGTACAAAGGACTCACACCTCTACTTCTCACCTAGCCGAAACCTAATGCTCAGCTAATCTCCTAGACTAGCTAGCAATCTGATCACAAAGATTCTCTTCGCACTTCTTATACACTCCTAGTAACAAATAGCTACGAACCTGACTCACAAACCTAGCCTATTTTATTACAATGTGTGGTACACAAACTGCTTCAGCACACTCTGTATCAGAGTTGCTATAACTTCAGATTTTACCTTAGATTCTCCGAGCTCTTCCAGCTCCTTCAATCTGACTTCCGCGAGTTCACATGACTCCAGCGATGCTCCCCCTCGATAAATGACCTCCTGTCAATATCCGATAACTCAACTTTGACCTCCAATCGTTCGTGCTTTCCTCACCGCGACAATTCTTCAACAGCTTATCTACTTGATCTTCCACGAGGCTCTGCTCTAGTTTAACTTGCTGATCAAGCTTCGATCAGACTCTCTCAGTCATGATATCTCTCAGCTTCAGCCATGATAGCACACTCTAGCACTTTGCTTATCGCTCTTTCTTTCTTTGTGTGTATGTGTTGCGTCTCCACCTTCCTTTTCAAGCGCACCAGCACACCAAAAACACCAAGGATCATTATCAGAATTTTCTCCAAGATCCTAGCAAGTTTATTGAAGATTTCGTTGCCAAATTTGGATTCTTAAATCTTTATCTTCTTTGACCGCGTGCTGGTATTTGCTGAGCTTTTGATGACGTCTGCCAGCCAAATCATGTCGGAGCCTCACCGTGCAACGCCAGGTTGATCGGGCATTCTACTCTAGCTCTGGATCATCACGGAGTCTGAAGCAGACTCTGTCCCCTCAACGTTGTCTCTTGCCCATTCTTCAGATAGTGTCTCAGCTTCAAATCTTCAGGGATTGCTGAAGTAGACTCTGGTTCTTTGTTGTTTGTCAGTCTTCAGATTGTGCTCCAGCCACCAATCTTCATGGAGTGCTTCAGCAGTCGCTTGAGCAGTTTTGTCAAGAAAAGCCATATTCTCAACATAGCTTATCAGTACCAAGGGGCTTAAATTTAGCATGCAAATTATTTCTTGCTTTACCTTTAACAAACAGATTTGTTCCAGGCCTATTTTTAAGGTTCTTTAACTTAAGCTCCCTAGTTCTCAAAGCAATGCACAACACATCGTAGGTGAGAACAGTTCCTGAATACTGGAAAGCATGTTTAACAACATGGTAACTTTCAAGCATGACATTCATCAAGATCATCACAAGGCTAGTATCATCTAGAGCATGCGGGGTTTCTTTAGCATTAGGGTTCGTTTAAGAAACTCATCCAGATTCTCATATATTGATTAGCAGTATCCATCTTATATGAGAATAGTGACACTTTTAGGTATACCAAATTAGGGGCATCTAGGTTTGAAAACAAGGATTTTAATCTATCCCACAATTGAAGAGGATTCTTGCAATCGTATACTTTTTTGATCACATTATCAGAGAGATTCAGGATAAGAATGTTGAACACCTCCTCATTTATATCCTGTTTTCGTTTCTTCTTTTCCTCATTCCATTTTCCATCTTGGGCTCCAAGGCCACCAACACCTTATGGTGCGATAGGAGAGCTCTTATCTTGAGGTGCTTGACTCCAAAGTCAATCTTGCCATTGTAGGTGGCTATTTCCACGCGTCTGCCCATCATGTTCTTGCACGACAGATCACAAGGAAGGGAAACAGCCAGAAATCATTGCAAGATTAAGTTATAATAGTTTCAAAAACAATATGCTAAAGATTGTGGTGGGAAACCCACGATCGTTTTACACCTATAGGAGGCGGAACTGCTAAGGATTCTAACTCTTTCTTTGATTTGATGACATGGTCGAATCGCTTAAGATGCACTAATCCAAGCGATGCGGCTCTGATAACACTGTAATAAATTATGCTACTGCAGAGCCTAACCACTGAACAACTTCAATATGCAAACCTAAGCTAACAAGAAAAATCAACAAGAACAAAAAAGTAAAGAACAAGTACAACCAGATTTTTCACGTGGTTTAATTCTGAAGAACCTACATCAACGTTGAGCTCTACACAGGAGCTCGATCTACACTAGAATGAAGAACCACCGCCAACCACTGTCTTGCACAACTCTCTCTCTTCTCACCACTCTCTCAAACTACCTATTACGGCTTTCTCAACCAAGCGAAACAGCAAGGACGCAACCCTCAACAATCTTGCCTGAGAATTCAAGGAGAGGGAGAGCAATGCTTTGCAGAGATTTTTTGGTTTTTCAAATGAGAAGAAGTATCCCTAGGCTGCTCTGATTTTTTAATCTGAGCAACATCTTGATTTTTGTGTAGGGCACCTATCAGCGGGCCATCCTTCAGATTAATCTGCAGCCGTAGGTCGGGAAAGCAGCAACGGCCCAGCTCTGCATCAGTACGACCCTTTTTGGTCAATAAAGCTTGATTCATACAACAGTATCTATTTTAACCAAGGAATGCACTTGATCTCTTAGATGACCACCATTTTAGTGACTGCAAGACTTTCAAGACACCAACGAATGTCAAACATGGTCTCACCCTGATGCCCATGCAAGCCATGCACAACCGAGAGAAGGTGTGTGAGTGCACAGAAGATGTCAATTAAGAAGGTATCCAGCAGAAGAGTTTGTTACATAACAAACTCAATCTCAAGATCATCGAAGGGCTAGACTGAAGGCACGTGGCAAGGCGAAAGGGCGTAAAATATGCAGCGAGTATATGTAACCGAATGAATGGAACTGTGAAACAAAAGAAGAAAAATACACACTCCTTTCTCTCTACACCATTCTTTCCTTCCCCTCCTACCTCCATCCCCCATCATTTGGTGCTTTCATTGACGATGCCAGACACGCGAGCAACGTCCACAGCAGATATGGTGGCGACCTTGTCTCAAACTAATTCGGCATTGACCCAATCCATCACTGACCTAAGCCTTCGCCAACAATCATCCGAGCAACACCAAGTAGCAGAACTCACTAAACACCAGGCAACTTCAGATCGTATCATGGCGCTGCTGGAACAAATGCATGGAAATGTTGGCACGGGCGGGAAGAAAGACAAACAAGTAATTGATGCTTCAGCACAGGCACCATTACTTGCGACACCGACGTCGAGTATGAGTCCTCGACAACCAACACCAAAAACTGCAACGGGCCTAACAACACAGAACGACTGGGCACTACAACCAGTGAAACCTATTCGAGTAGATTTGCCAGTTTTCTCTGGTGAGGATGTAGAGTGTTGGATGTTCCAAATGGAGAGATACTTCGAGGTAAATCACATCTCAGCTGAACAAAGGCTATGGGTGGCGACATTTTATATGGTTGGGGAGGCACTCCGATGGTATCAGTGGTTGTTCGCGACTCATCAGGCCCGTGACTGGTCACATTTCAGTAAGTATATCATGTTACGTTTTGGTCCGTCGCCGTATTGGAATGCAGAAGTAGCCTTGAACAAGCTGTGCCAGACGTCGTCTGTGGCTGCTTATATCGCTGAGTTTGAGAAACTGTCAATGAGAAAACCAGGTTTAACACCAGAAAACCTCTTGAACCGCTTCTTGGCGGGCTTGAAAGACGAGGTCCACCGTGAGATTGTGCTGCTCCGTCCAGTGAACCTACAAAAGGCCATGGGTATGTCGCGAGTTGCGGAGCAGAAGCTGGCAGCAGGTCGTTGGGGAAATTCACGCGCACCAGGTGTTCGACAAAGTGCCCCAGTTTCACGAACACCAGGGAGCGAAGCAACACGATATCAACAACCCGCTTTCAGCTTAGGACTACCCATACGAAAGCTTACGGTGACCGAAATGGCAGCTAGACGGGACCAAGGTTTATGTTACAACTGTGATGATAAATATGTGCGAGGTCATGTGTGTGTGAAACCTAGGTTTCAATGCCTATTGTTAGAAGAGGAGCTTGAGGAAGAAGATACGGTAACACCCATAACCAAGCTGGAGGATGAGGAGGCCAACCAGTATGTCCCAACAATTTCATTTAACGCTATGCAAGGGAGCTCTTCACCAAGCACCATACGGTTGGAGGCCACTCTACACAATCAACATGTACTGGTTTTAATTGATGGTGGTTCTGCTCATAATTATTTGCAATCTAGAATTGCCAAACATGCAGGAGTGACTATTGAACCCACATGGGGGATGAGTGTAACAGTTGGGAACGGGGAAGAGCTGAAATGCGAAGGGGTTTGTCGAGCAGTACCAGTGGCGATGGGGGGACAAATTTTTAACATTGACTTTCACTTGTTACCGATATATGGAGCAGACACGGTACTAGGAGCGCAGTGGTTAGCAGACATTAGACTAACCACCTTTGACTACCGTGAGCTGTGGGTGCGTGGGTTTCAGGATGAGAAGGAATTCACATTGCAAGGGATATAGCCAAAGGCACAGTTTGCAGCATTCTCACTGGGCCAATTGCGTCGAGCACACCAAACTGGGGTAGTCATGACAATGCATTATTTAGCAGTATCTGAACTGAGTAATGCAACAGATGAGGAGTCAGCTCACTTACTAGCCCAGCCACCAGATTGTACAGAGGAACAAGGGAATGAACTCTGACTCTTACTCCACCATTTTAAAGCCGTGTTCGACACAGCGAAGGGATTGCCCATGCAGCGTAGTTGTGATCATCACATACCACTAATCCCCGGCGCAGCACCAGTGACAGTAAGACCATACCGCTATCCGCTTTCAGAAATTAGAGATCGAGAAGCTCATTAGCACCATGTTAGATGAAGGGATAATTCGCCAGAGCACCATCCCATTCTTGTCACCCGTGCTCCTTGTCAAAAAGAATGATGGCACATGGCGATTTTGCGTAGATTATAGAGCTCTTAACACGTTAACCGAACGTGATCGCTTCCCCAAGCCAGCAGTAGATGAGCTCTTTCACGAAACTGGACTTGAGGTCAGGCTATCATCAAATCCGTATGGCTCAGGGGAATGTTCACAAAACTGCGTTCCGTATGCACGACGACATTTCGAATTCTTTCATGCCGTTTGGGGTCACTAATGCACCGTCTACGTTCCAAGCGGCCATGAACGACATGTTCCATTCGATGTTAGAAGGTTTGTACTAGTGTTCATGGACGACATTCTAGTCTATAGTTGCTCGTGGGAGGAACACATGGTTCACCTCAAGGTAGTCCTTCAAACACTACTGGATCATGAGTTCTTTGCTAAGGCATCAAAATGCACTGTAGCGTATACCAGAGTTCAGTACCTGGGGCATGTCATTTCGCGAGTGGGAATGGAGGTTGATCCCGAAAAGATCCAGGCCATTGAGCTTTGGCCACAGCCGACCAGTATCAAACAGTTGCGGGGTTTTTTGGGCCTCACAGGGTACTATCGCCGCTTTGTGTTAAACTATGCTAAGTTGGTAGCACCTTCAACTCGTTTGTTAAGGAAGAATGCATTTTTATGGGACTCGGGAGCGGAGGAAGCCTTTGTCAAGCTCAAAGCAGCCTTGACACATACACCCATATTGCACCTGCCAGATTTCCAAAACGAATTTGTCGTGCACACTGATGCACCAGCCACTGGAATGGGTGCAATCCTTTCTCAAGGAGGTAACCCAATTGCATTCTTTAGCAAACAATTTAACCCTACACTTCAGCGAAGCTCAGAATATAACCGTGAGTTGCGGCGGTAGTTATGGCAGTCCAGAAATGGCGACAGTATCTGTTAGGGCAAAATTCATTATCGAGACGGATCATCAACCGTTGCAGGTAATATTGACACAAACCATACACACACTGGAGCAACAACGGTGGGTAAGCAAATTGATGGGTTATGATTTTGATGTGAGATATAAACCAGGCCGCGAGAATACACCAGCCGATGAACTCTCAAGAACAGAACACACGACATTATTGGCTCTGCAGGGACAATCCAGACCAGTTTTTGGTCTTTTAAAGGCACTAGGAACTCTGTTCAACGAGGGAGAGGCTAAAGACTTAAGAGAACAGATAATACAATGTCCTGAAAAGCATGAACACTTTAGAGTGCACGATGGGCTGCCATTATTCAAAGGACGTATATGTGTTCCGGACAATGCAGTAGTAAAAGATCTTATCATGCACGAGTATCACGACACTCCAATAGGAGGCCATGCGGGGATTGATAGAACAACAGCTCGGATTGCAGCAAATTTCTATTGGAAGGGACTCCACAAAGATGTCCGCCGATTCGTAACTTAGTGCATCACATGCCAACAGGTAAAGCCCCTCAACACGGCACCACCAGGGCTGCTGCAGCCACTACCAATTCCAGAGCAGATTTGGCAAGACCTCTCCATGGATTTCATTACTTGTTTACCAGTGACACTGGGAAAGTCTATGATCATGGTGGTGGTGGATAGACTGTCAAAGCGCAGTCATTTTTGTCCATTGAAGCAGGGCTTCTCAGGGGTTAGTGTGGCGCAAGTGTTTGTGAGGGAAATCATTCGTCTGCATGGGATCCCAAAGAGTATAGTGTCGGACAGAGATCCAGTATTCATGAATGCATTTTGGCAGGAGCTGTTCAGACTTCAAGGGACCACGTTATCCCACAGTTCAGCGTACCACCCGCAGTCCGATGGGCAAACGGAGGTTCTCAATCGACTACTGGAGGACTACCTAAGATGTTTTTTGGCCGATCGACAGACGGATTGGATCCATTATTTATCGTGGGCTGAACTACACTACAATACCGCAGTACATTCGGGGCTGCAAGTCTTGCCATTCGAAGTAGTGTATGGCAGGGCACCGCCTGTACTGCTAGATTACATTTCGGGGTCCACAGAGGTGCGAACAGTCGAGGATACGTTAGCCGAGCGTTCAGTAGTCATTGATCACCTCAGACGCAATTTAGCAAGGGCACAACAACGCATGACGGCCTAAGCAAACAAGGACCGACATCAACTTTGAGGTCGGCGACTGGGTATTATCAAGCTCCAACCATACCGGCAGATGACTGTAAAGCTCCGGAAGTCGAACAAGCTGGCCAAACGCTACTATGGACCCTTTCAGGTCATAGCCAAGATAGGAAATGTGGCTTACCGTGTGTCCCTGCCAGAGAATAGCAGGATCCACAAGGTGTTCCACGTTTCGAAGCTGAAAGCATGCAAGTCAAAACCTCCCTTCACTGAGGTTGCATGGCCCGACTGTTTTGTCAGATCCTTCCCAGCGTTGCAACCAGCGGCGGTGTTGAACACAAGGACCATTGTGCGCGGAACAAAAGAGGTGCAACAGGCTTTTGTGAAATGGGTGGGAAACATTTGCGAACCGGCATGGGTGGACGTCGACTAGCTCAAGGAGGATTATCCTTTATGGGATCTCGAGGGCGAGATCAAGCTTAAGGGGGGGAGTAATGATGCCCATGCAAGCCATGCACAACCAAGAGAAGGTGTGGGAGTGCGCAGAAGATGCCAATCGATAAGGTATCCAGCAGAAGAGTTTGTTACATAACAAACTCAATCTCGAGATTGATGAGAGGACAAATAACCTTATATTTGTCCATATTTTCCCATTACTTCTTGTTTGTTTCCCTATTTTATAAAGTCACTTGATGTTTTCTTTGCCCATTTCAGGTTAAAAATGTAGATTACATGATATGAAGTGGTATGAAGAAAATCTGGATGAATTCTAGTCTATCGAGAGGAAAAGAGAGCAAAACCAAGCAAAAGGCTAGTTTGATTCGTCCATGATTGACCTATTCAGCTTCGAAGGCTCGCCGAGCACACGTTTCTTATCCGATTAAGGCGTGTCATGTCTTGTTGGAAAGCTAACTCAAAGGGCTACAACTTAATAGTTTACGTCAAGACATAATTCGAAGGTTTAAGGGGTCAAAACAGGCGAGAATTCCAGCGCTACAAAGTTGATTCTCCCAAAGAGGAATTCAGGATAGGCCGAATCACTTTTGATTCGGCCAAAGAAAAGTGATTCGGGCAAGCATGATACTTCAATACAGCACTGAACAGATGATTCGCACGAATCAACTCAAGGCTTGCCCGAATCAAAGTTGATTCGGGGAGAATTTGCCTGTAGATCAAATCTGGGCAGACTGACCTGTTTATCTTCGAAGGCTTGCCGAGCGCGCGATTCTTATCCGATTGGGACGTTCTATAGCTTGTTGGAAAGGTAATTGAAAGATCTACAACTTCTTAGTTTACGTCAAGACGTAAATCAAAGGTTTAAAGTGTCACAAAAGCTAGTTGCTAACTGCAGAAGTGATTCGGCCGAATCACTCTCAGCTGCACGAATCGACCTAATCCGGGGAAAGTCTTGAAGGTTTGACCGAATCACTTGAGGGGTTGACCGAATCAAAAGTGATTCGGCCAAGAAAAGTGATTCGCCCAGTCCGAGACCGCCACTGAACAGATGATTCGGCCGAATCAGAAGTGATTCGCCCATGAGGTGCCCGAATCAGTTGAGCTCCATAAGACGTTTGCCCGAATCAGTTGAGCTCCATAAGACGTTTGACCGAATCAACACAAGAGAGTGACCGAATCATGTAATTCGGTCACTTCGGGCACTTTTTGGAAATCTTCAAAATGTATAAATAGAATGAGATGGAAGTGAAGAAAGAGGGCTTCCACATTTTCTCAACCCTAGGCGACTGGAGCTCGGAGAAGACCAAGCTTGGGTGAAGACCCAAGCTTGGATTGAAGATTCTACATCAACCTCTCTTAAACCCTTTAGCTTTGTATTTACATTCATGCTTCCCTTAGTTGTCATGTTTTTGTGCACACTCATTATGAGTGAGTAGTTGTTCTTGTGGTTGGGGATTAAATGGATCCCCTAAGATTGGATATGATGTAGAACTCTAATTTATTGCATTGAATGAAGTTTGGTTTGATTATATTGTGCCCTAGCTATGTATTCATTGTATGCACACCAAGTGTTTGACGAAATGCTTAAGTGAGTATGCTTGGTTAAAACCCCTAAGGAAGGAGCGAGAGTTGAACTTAGGATGTCTCATAGCTATTGTATGATCATAGATGGAGTGTTTGTGCGTGAGAGCGACATGCACTCTTGACATTAGGCTAAGTTTTAAGCGGATTTGAGTAACCGGCCAATAGACCGAGAGGGTGCGGTTATGGGACTCAAGTTCTACACGGTTCAATAGAGCGAGAGTTTGAGAACCATGTCCTTTGTGTATCCTCTCCACTCTAGGGAAGGAGCGAGAGTTGAACCTAGAGTGGACGATGCATTAGCCTTGCTTTTATCAACCAAATGTAGTTCATGCATGTGTTAGTGAGTTATTTCATTTTCCTCATATCTTAGGAGAGAAGTTGAATCCCTAGTCACTCTTTTGTTTCATCAACCAAAAACCAAAAATATCATTTATCTTTAGTACTTACTAGAGGTACCTCTAAAGGAGGACAAATCCCCCCCAAATCCGTAGACTTTCAATAATAGCATTAATTAGTTGTAAATTAGTCTAAGCTTTTCTCTTGGGTTCGACCCGAGGTCACTCGGTTATAAATATTGTTTGATATTTGCGTGACTAGAATAGCACTTCATTTTGCTTGCCTAAAACGCCAACGTCAGAGATCATCGAAGGGCTAGACTGAAGGCACGTGGCAAGGTGAAAGGGCGTAAAATATACAGCGAGTATATGTAACCGAATGAATGGAACTATGAAATAAAAGAAGAAAAATAAACACTCTTTTCTCTCTACACCATTCCTTCCTTCCTCTCCTACCTTCATCCCCCATCACACCCCCTTTGTTTAGCCTTTGGTGTATTGAACATACCGAGAGAAGAGATTATATTTGGCCAGTCTAGTTCACATTCTCAACTTATTGATTGATTTTTTTATGTATGCAAAAGTTTATTGGTGATAAATTCTTTTTCGTATGCAAAAGTTTATGGACTGATTTCAAAAATCGATTAAAACATATTCATGTTTTATGTGACGCATATTTGTGAGCTAGATTATGTGATATTTAAATCAATTAAAAAGTTTTAGCTAATAAATTAAGATTATTAAATTATATGTAGCTTATTTAGAACCAATTCAAACTCAAATAAGATCGTTAATTATAAACATAAAATTATAGGAAATCCACCCATTAAAATTCATGCTCGGATTGAGCTTATAAAAATTAAATGATCCGAATTCAAACATGTAACTCTTTAAAGTTCGACTCAATTCATGAAGTTTTTAACAAGTGTAAAGCTTGAGCAGCCCAATACTCAGCTCGAATCAACCAATAATAAAGAGACTTTGAGGCTAAGAATAAATTTTTTAGAGACCATGATACAAAGGGCTTTTTTTTTTAACTTAAAAGTTACATAATATTAAGTAAGTTAAATATTTCAGTACTTAGCTTAAACACTTGAAGTCAACTACGACAACAATACACAACCACCAACTTCAATTTTGAGAATTTCTATTTTGTTGGTTGTAGAGTGTGGTTGTGTTTGTCGTGGCGGTAAGTGAATGCAGAGGCGGTGAGTAAATGGTTTGGTTATATTATGATGAGTGTCTGAGGCGGTAGTGATAAGTATGATGATTGCTATAAGTCCGGGGCTTGTTTTGAAAAGATTCATCCTTCAACAATTATGTTAAGTACTTAAATTAGGTATTTAAAAAACTTTAATTTAGTTGAATTTTTAATTTAATTAAATAAAATACCCTCACTAAAAGCACGTGAAATTACAAAGCATACATTCTAGTTGGAAAACAGAAGAAGTTCGGAATCAGCCAAGATGCTTCAAACTATAAATAATTGCTCTTTCACAAAATATTCGTAGTCAAATTCCGGTATACATTGAAAACAGGATTGGTTCAAGATTTAAGTACAACAGGAAAGCCCACTCCCCAAAATGACTTTAAAGAGTTGATCCCATCCCGTATCCTTACAATCACTCTCCTCGGTTCCAGGAGACTACTACTGCCTGCAAGTGGGTGCAGCCATCAGTATAACATTACATCAGAAGAATCTCCATAGATGGCACAGAAGATATTATATGACTGCCGCCAATCTATGAAACACTCTGGTTCATTGCCATAATCAATTCTATTCTCACCCAATTCCAGTAGATACGGAAACTAATCAAACAAAGCAAATGTCAAAACACAATATTAATTGAATTTTCGAAGTGTTGTATTAAATAATTTTGAAAGCATCCACTAAACTGCAGGACAAAATTGGTATGGAACAACCCCATGGAAGTTCATTACACATGACTGGAAGGGACAAGCTGTATGGAGATGTCTGTAAGATACAATTTTTTAATCCAATAATTCAATAAGAATACATAAAAGTGTATGTATCGAATCGTGCATGGCAGTCATTTTAGTACACAATGCTTAAAACGACTGCAAAGTCTACAGGGGGCTTTCGGGATATATCATCCAAACCAAATGTCTACAAGACTACAACAAGGTTATACTGATATGCTGGGTATGGAAATGAATGGAAACCAGTGTAATTGGTACCTCTCACTTCGGGTTTCTAAGGACAATGATCACAGAATCCCCTCGCAAGAACAACTTGCTGATGAACCTATCCTTATTTATAGGAAGAGCTTTCTTCTTACCTTTACCAGTTTTCGGTACCTAATAAAAAAAGTACTTCAGGGTATGTGATAGTTCCGGAAAGTTTAATTGGAATAGAACATACTTTTGGAGGAAATATGTTTACCTCTGTCCACATCTCCCTAACATTCTCCAGCACCATGTTACAATGACGATCAAAAGCCCTTACACGTCCAAGCAGTTTCCTATTATTGCGGCAATTGATAAGCACCTGCAGTGTGAATAAAATGCACAGTAATGACACATCTGTATTTTCTCCCGTTCTGCTGTAGCTATAATTTAGGCCCATAGAGACTAATGTAATAAACATAAATTTTGAACTCAAATATAAAAAATGTTTTAAGTATCATTTGCCTGTGTGTTATTCTTCACACTCATCATCAGCACGGATAGTGGTCCCGTGTTGAACTCTTCTTCCTCATTCTTAACGGCCTGAAATTTTTCAATGAAAAAGACCATATATGAAAAAGGTTATGTAAATAACGTATAGAATGTTTCCATGGTAAAGCTGTAGGATTACTTACAGCAGCATCCTCCTCCACTGGCCGACTGCATAACCATAAGAAAATTAAACAGTGAAATTAGAATACACTTATTTCTGAAAAAATGAATGCACATACACAACCGAAGACAACAGATAATTAATGGGATAAAGGGAATATGGGAACTGGGTCAAGGAATTGGATAAGATCAGCAGAGTGAAGCAGGTTGATCCCATCTTAAATAGTACACCGCCTTTTAGATACAACATTACCGAAAGCAGAACAAAATGTACTCAAACATTAGTTTTGGTTAGCACGCATTAGATCAGCGTAAGGAAGTTACTCAAAATGAAAACAATTGCTAAGATAGCGCTAAAGCTAAAGGCTTTTCTGAAAAGAAAAGAAAAAAAACTAAGATGTGCGAGCATTAGTGGTGGAGCAAGTATCTATTGGTTTACAAGTATCGAGAGCTATGTATCAGAAGCTAAAAAATAGAGAGAGTAGGGACAATAATTCCGCTGATTATGATATTTCCCAGCTAAAATTTCTTCAGATGGCATCAACGCAATCATTCTAGAGAGCATTTCTCAGTACATAACTATTCTTTCCCACCTTAATGGCTAAATATAAGTATTAAAGAGATGAATTGAATAATTCTCCAGTGAAATGTTAGGGTTGAAAATTGGTTGAGCCATAACAAATTAACACTATACAACATTGGGAGAACATCTTGGCAGTTAAAAAGGAGAAAGAAAAAACTCGGGACAAACATCCACCATCACTATATTAGCCAGCCATACCATACGCATTACGCCACCGCATCAGCTCGCAAGAAAATGAAACGCATTCAACAGCAGAAACCACAACACATACCTCATTTTGAAAGGATTCGGAGATGAACCAAAGCAGACGGCCGATTTCAAACCTGAAAATTGGAATTCAAATAAACAAGAAGGCGGAATCGTCAAAACCCTTAAAATATTCAGTGAAGAGAAAAGCACACGAAAAAGGAAGTGTGGAACTGGAAAACTCACAGGTATCGCAGTGGACCAAGCCAGACCTCGCCTATTGGGTAGTGAACAAGAAGAAGACGAGGTTTAGGTTTTGAGAAGTTTTGGTGTATTCTAAAGTCAAAACTGCGTCGTTTCGTTTTCTTCTCATGCTGCTCGAACTGTGTTCTGTAGAACTCAAATTCGTCGTCTGCAGCAGCTTCCTCATTCGACAGAATCTCCCAAACTGAATACATATGCATCGGCTGCAAGGAGGCGTGTCCTGCCACGTCAGCAGATATCGTGTTACGCAGGACGTGCATGACAAAAACTTAGCTGGCTGAGAAAAGGCTTGCGGAGGTTAAGATACGTGTAGCATAAAGGAGAGGAAATCGACAGAGAAAAAAGTCTAACATATATCCAGAGAACATTGCTGGGCCGAAGCACACGTGGGGTGAAGCATTCAAAAGGATAAGAAGAGCGTGGGATCGTGCATGGGCAAGTGGTTGACGTATTTTAAGTACATGGGAAGATATGTTTGGGTGATGTATAAATTGGAGGTTGTAAAAATTATGCAAAACAAGAAAAATTATGCAAACCTTCTTCCTCTTCATCGACATTCTGTTCACCTCCCTATCTCCCCCCTTCAAACCTCAACCCTCATAAAATCTTCTCCTATCATTTGGTGTTTTATTGAGAATAGATGAAATGTCGGAAACACGTAGCTCCAACGCCTCAGAAGCGGTGACTGTACTCACAACCAGCCTGGCCGAGCTATCTTTTCAAACTCAATCCATTGAAAATGAATCACAAGCCGTGGAAACCCTGACGTAACAACAAATGATGCGGCTCGAAACGTAGCCAGTGGAGGGTCCAGAGCTTCGACAGAGGGGAAAAAATTCATGACATAATTTAAACATTTATCGTATATAAAATGATGCTTATAATTTATTTTGTTTTATACAAAAAGAGGTCACCAACTCATTATGTATGGCTACAAAATGAAACAATCTATTCAACCATAAAAGAAGTCAATACTAGAATTAAAAATTATTGGGTCACTCTATCTCTGGCCGTAGTATAAGAGGTAAGCCTTGCTTCATGCTCTGAAAATACTGCATAATAACTTCATTATCAATGCTTTTAAACACGTCCTTCTCAATATAACAAGCCAAACAATTAGTAAGAAAATAATCTCTAATAGCCATTTGCTAAACTAAATTCAATTCATTATTAGTCCATGACAATCCACATATCAAGCAGGAAATGAAAGGGATGAAGCCAGAAGAGGATTATAGGAGGTGGCCGGTGGCGGTTTTTTAATGGAAGGGATGAAGCTAGAAGAGGATTAGGGGAGGTAACCGGTGGCATTGTGATTTGGGGATGCGGATTGTCGGATTGATGCTGAAGAACTTTGAAGATTGAAGGGAAATTTATTAATATTATTAGTATTTAGTAAATATTTAAATAAAAAATATTTTTTATAAAATTTGGGGTCTCGGAACTCTTGGATCCGACTCGCAGCTATCTGTGAACGGATACTCACCAATCACCATGATGGAACAAATGCATGGTCCATTTTTGACATGCAGAAAAATGTCAAGAAGGATGAAAAACGAGTGGTCGGCGCTCAGCAACCTCCGCTTTTAACTTACTCCAACACCAGCAGCAATGAAACGCTGTGGTTATTGTGGTAGTATGAATACTAGTCCAATCATGGTGTTCAAACAATATTTGTAATCCGAATGATCTCGAGTCGAAACCCAAGAAAAAAGCCTGGATTAGTCTAAAGCTAGCTAGTAATGCCTAATGTAAGTCTACTAAAAAAGGGGGGTTTTTCCTCTAGGTGAGGTATCTCTAGTGAATACTCAAGACAAGATGAAATATGGTCTAAGAGAAAATAATAGAGAAAGCGTAGTCGGAATCCCACTTCACCCCTAGGTCATGCGATAAGCAACACAAAACTTGTCTAAATCATGAGTAAATTCGAGCGATGATTCTAGGCTAAGATATCACACATTCTAAATTCAACTCTCGCTTCTTCTCTAGAATAGGAATAATACCTAAATAGTACGGTTCTCAAACTCTCGCTCTATTGAACCGCGTAGAACTAAAGTCTCCTAATCTCAACCTCTCGGTCTATTGATAGTCAACTAAAGTCGCTCAATACTTAGCCTAGTGGAATGCGTATGTCACTCTCGCGCACACACACAACCTAAATTAATCATGCTTGATCTTCTAAACAACATAGGTTCAACTCTCATTCCATCTCTAGGTGTTTTATCAATTCATACTCACTTAGGCATTTCGTCAAACACTTGGTGTGCACAAAATTGATATGAAGAATAAGCAAGAGAATTTTCAACCAAACTTCATTCATACAGATAAAAAGACAAGTCTTGCATTACAATCAAACCTAAGGGATCCATAAGGACCCCAACTACTGAACAACTACTCACTCATGGTGAGTTTGAAACAAAACATGATATTCAAATTGAAATTGTTCACCAATTGGATGCCCAAGAATAGTGGATGAGTAGAGGGTTGATGTAGGATCTCCAATTGCGTGTCTCTTCCTTCAATCTTTGACAATTCTCCAACTTCTCCAACAGCCAATCGCCTAGGGTTTTGAATTCTGGAAGAGAGCCCTTCTAATTTTGCATCTCATTCTATTTATACCCTTTGAAAATTTCCAAATTTTCCCCGCAGTGCCCGAATCACTTGATTCGGACAAGGCTTAAAGAAACTGATTCGGACAGGGGTGTCCGAATCATTTACTCAGTGCTGTTTCGAGCTGGGCGAATCACTTTGTCCTGGCCGAATCACTTTTTGATTCGGTCAACTCTTATTTGATTCGGTCAAGATCCTTATAGAGCTGAAGTGATTCGGGCACCTGGGCGAATCACTTTCTGATTCGACCGTATCATATATTCAGTGTTGTCATCTGCTTGGCCGAATCGATTATTCTTGGCCGAATCACTTTTTGATTTGGTCAACCTCACATGTAATTCGGTCAAACCACTCAAATTCTCCCCGAGTCAACTTGATTCGTGCAGCTGAGGTGATTCGGCCATGCTGGTGGGCAAATCACTTCTGCAGTCTTGCCCCATTTTGCTGCTTTTGATCTCGATCGACTGGAATTCATCCAGATTTTCTTCGGGCCACTTCGTATCATGTAGTACATTTTCAACCTAAAACGGACAAAGAAAACATCAAATGACTTTACAAAATAACCGAACAAACAAGAAGTAAGGAGAAAATTATGGATAAATATAAGGTTATTTATCCGCTTATCAAAACACCCCACACTTAAGTCTTGTTCGTCCCGAACAAGTATATGCATAAGTCAAGCGGAGAGTAAGATGCTAAATCATATATGACAATATCAAAGCATGTAGCACAACCTACGCACATATAGCACATCCACCCCCTACTCATGTAACCTAACCTAAAAGTAACTAAACGAAAGAAAATTAAAATCTACTTCTAACTCACAGTCGTAAGAATCACGGATGCATTTAGCATATGCATCAAGCCTTTAAACCCCTAAGCTATTCTAGTGGACGAGTTATAGTCTCGTTAGAATTTTCAGAATAGGAATACTCACAAATCCCATTTGCCATCACCCATAAGAGTTCATAATCCAAATATAGTTAGCTAAGCAAGTAGTTTACTATCACCTCAAATTATAATAAAGTCGTGCGAATCATTCACTTCACTTAAATTCTAAGGATCATTCTCTTCAATGTGACAACAAATATTCATAGAATCGATGTCAAGACTAGCATTCGTCAAATTCGAATTATCGCTCAATTTCCCATGCAAGTAGTATGAAGAAAAGCATCGCTTACACAAGAATTTTGTCGAGTCAATCACACATGCTTGCTAAGGGCAAGTCCATAAGCTCATGACAACAAACTCGTTCTCAATTTTTAGACTATACGTCATAATTCGTAAGAGAAGAGGAGTTTTGATATTGAAAATTTTAAAATTCACTCGTACAAATCTTGATGCTTAAGTAATAAATTACAAGGGTTATACCTTAGACGCTTCCTAAAAGCATGCAAATGCTCTACTCACACTCATGCGAAAGAAATTGCGGAATAGGCACAAAGTCAAGAATTAAGTGTACTTATTATATTTTCACGTTTATACAAATGCTTTCAAGGGGGAACTTACCTTCCTAACCCTCGGCATTTATAAAACTTTTCCTTGACCCAAAAAAAAAACAAAATAAATAATATTTTTATGTTTATACAAAAGCTTTTAAGGAAGAACTTACCTTCCTAACCCTCGGCATTTGTAAAACCTTAAAAATATAAATTTTTTCTTTCTTGCGCCTCTTTTTTTTTTTTTTTCTTTTTCCCAAGCACTTTATTTGACCCCACACTTAATACTTGACAATCTGCATAAGTGATATATAATGAAGCATGGAGTGTGAGCCAAAACAAATGCAAAGGCTAAATAGGAACGCTAAAGTCACCTAAAAGCAAACAAAAGCAAGTACAAGGTTTTTGTATGAAAACTGTTTTTTTGTTTGTTTTATTCTTGTGCTCGCTAAACTTCACTTCATTTTTCATGCACGGAAAGAGCTCAACAAAGAATCAAGCTAAGCTAGTCAAGATACCGAATCATGCGAATAAAATCATCACAAAGAATGTCAATAAACTTAAAGATACGATTCATGAATTCAAAGCACAACTCATTCCAAAAGAATTTTAAATGATACTACTTAATTGCTTAACAAACAGTACTTCATGGGATCAATACTTAAAGCTAGGATGACAGCAATCATGCGAGTATAATTTGCTCAAAGTAAATGTGTAGCATAGAATCATGTTGTTAAGAAAATGAAAGCGAAAGCGAAAAACACCCACACTTAAAAATTTGCTTAGTCCGTAAGCAATATAAAGAATAAAGAATAGTAAAGAGAAAGCTGCGAAGGAACTTCTCTCGTGGGGAGGTAGCCAAATGTACATCCGCCCGTGTCCGTGAATGATGCTTTAAGCAATGGCAATAAATCTAAAACTCAAAGGAAAATGTTAGCGCAACACCTGAATTCTCAGGTTTAAACAGCTTGCTATGAAAGATATTAACAATGTGAAACATGTAGCTAGGCATGAGATTTGGAAAAACAAGTGTGCGACAATTCATACGATGAGTTCCCTTAGTTATGTCCATGTGCATCAAAAGTCATGAACTAGTGTATTATAGTGCTTGCAGAAGGTTTCGAACAAATGCAAACAAGTGGCAGAAATTTCCAAAGTGAACTGAGAAAAGTGCTGCTCAAGACTGACCGAATCACTTTCTGATTTGGGGAAGGCAAAATATGTGATTCGGCCACACCCTGGTTGAATCAGTACAGTTCGGATAATATGTTCTTGCCCGAATCAAAATTTGATTTGGGAAAGGCAAAACAATGTGATTCGGCCAAGGTGTCCGAATCAAATGAGTTAGGATAGCGTGGTTCCTCGAATCACAGGTGATTCGGACAAGGCCAAAAGGGTGATTCGGCCAGTGTGTCCGAATCAATTTAGCAGAGCAGTTCAAAATGTTGTTCTAATGGAGAAATCTGCCAAATTAAAGAGACGTACAAGTAGGAAAACCATCTGTCATGCAAAAAAAAAAATATATATATCGCGGCGAAGCGCGTTAAAGTACAAATCGATAAGTCAAGCGAATAAAAAGCACCACAAGTCATGACAAACATAAAAGTAACCTAAACATCATTCCTACGCTTCGTGCGCCTCTCGAGACCGGAGTCTTCACTTTCTTCAGGGGCTGTCCCCTCGTCTAAATGCTGCGCCCCACTGCCTACCCTGGTAGCTCCCTCACCATTTTCCCCAGCAAATCTGCCTTCAACCATGGCTGAAATGGAGTCATCGCTCGCGGCTGCTGGCTGCATAGTCGACTGAGGTGGTGGCTGAGAAAATGGTGTTGGTGGTGATGGAATGTCTGCAACACCCATGTGCGCTGCCATACGCGCCACGACACCTCTTTGCCATGCGACAAAATCGTGGACCAGTGTGGGTAATACCTCGTGGGAGCGAATGAGCGTCGTGTGAGAATCTGAAAGTGAGTCCAATCCTGCGCTCATCAACTCAGGTCCTCGTGTGCAAGTGGCTCGGTCTCAGCGGGAGGAGGGGCAGTGGAAGATGGCCTGAATTCTGGAGTATGTGCTGAGACGGGGGCAGGGGAAGGTTCATGTGCTGGAAGCTGCTCGCTGGCTGCTCTAGGCGGTGTTGGAAGTCGAGGAGCCCCATGTTCTTTTCTCTTCTTCGCTATCCGTTTCTCTAGCTGTTTCGGGACTTCCTTGCAAACAATCCATTCTTTCGTCTTTATGTCTATCATGTGCATCTTGCGAAGCCCTTCCTTGTCAAGCACCTTCTTGGGCAGAGGCGTGCCCAAGTCCAATGTGAAGCCCAAGTGCTTCGCGAGAAGCGTAATGAACGATCCTCCACCTAAGGCACGCCCCTTGTATTGGGGATTCTGATAAAACTCGAACTGGAGAGTTAAAGCGTGGACAATGCAAACCGGGCGGCCAGAATGAATTTGAAGCAGGAGGTCCATATCTGCGTTGTTCACATACCGGCCACCATCTTTGCGGATGTGAGTAAATGTCGTAATAAAGCGATGGATCAGCCGCCAAACTGGGGACTGAATCATCGATGCTCGCTGGGGTGGGGTGAAGAAAATGTCCTACCCAGTAATTTCCTTCCAGAACTTGTACCGTTCGCTTTCCCTGAATGTCGTATATTCCCCATACTTAGTGCACCCAAATGCCTTTCTGATATCAACGGTTGGCATGTCAAAGGTCTGGCCGCGCAAATGGAACTGAAAACGAGGCCATAAATTCCTTAACCAGCCCCGGGTAAGTACCTAGATCACTCATCAGGATATAGTGAAGATCACTAACACTTAGATAATGACTGATTTCATCAAAGATTTTGAGCTCATTTAGTGTGGGACGATGCGGGTAAATGGGAGCTAGTACCTCATAGCTGTTGTGCTGCGCCAACAGGGCCTTCATCTGAGCATCGGCAGGCAGAATTTCTCCACTAAAAGGAAAGGGCGTCCTTGCCCTTTCTGTGCTCGAATGTGGGACGCTGGCTAAGCTGGTTGGTGCACGGGATGATTCTCCCACAGGTCTATATTCCTCGGAAGAGGAGGATGATGATGTACTGGCTGGAAACGGCTGGGGAGAGGGGCGGAAGACAATGCCGCCAGCAGCTCGCCTTGGCTTTGGCTTGGTTTTGGCTGGGGCTTTAGGTTTAGCAACTCCCTTTCCTTTCTGAGCTACGGACAGTTTCTTGGTGGACGGCTGTGTTGGTCTCCCAGTTGTGTTCGAATTGGTGCGAGCCATGGGAGCAGGGCAGGTAGAGAGTGAGTCGGGCAGGATTAGAGCTGAGTCGGGCACGTGCGAAGCTGCTGGAGCGAGTGTTTCGGGCGAAGCGAGATGCGTGCGGCTAGGTCGGATGGAGGCTGCGTTTAAGGGTTCGCTCGGGTGGGAAGTGTTGGTGATGGAAAACTAGGTCAGAAGGTAGGAGACTGGCGACGGACGGGTTCAGACGGAGTGGGAGAAAAACGAGAGAGAACAAAGGCCGATTCGGGATATAAGCCCGAATAAAATTTGATTCTGGCAAGGGTGAGTGAAGGGTTGTTGCCCGAATCAGATATGATTCGGCCGAATTATTTATTCAGTGCTGCTTTGAGGCTGCACGAATCAACTGATTCGCGGACCCCCTGTCCGAATCAAAACTGGTTCGCAGACTTTGCCCGGATCGAAAGTGATTCGGGGTGGCTAAAAGTGATTCGCTCGAATCATTTACTCACTGCTGTCTTGAGAAGTTTCAGGCTGCACGAGTCAACTGATTCGGGCAAGCCAGAAAACTGATTCGGCCGAATCAACTGCTGTGTGTTAACAGCCACTCTGCATAAATTTTTTCACAAAAATGCACCAGATTCCACAATCACTTAAATATCCCTAATACTCACTCAAAACACCCACACTTAAATATTTCTACACATAGATGATTAAACCAAAGGGGTAATTCGAGTGCACTCAAACACAAAATCCCTAAAACCTCTAACTTAATATAGGCACGGCGCACCACAAAGTCAAAAATAACTCTACACTACCAATAAGTAGAAGCAAAAGCACAAATACTCACCAGCCTAGTTTAACGTCTTGGCTAAGACGTAGCCGATTTCCTTCTTCATAAGAAACACACTTGAGAAGTCCTTTGCGAGGATCCCTTCTCAAGTGGCATGCAATAATTTAAGAATTAGGTAGAATCATCAAGCTTGAAGTCTCCGAGCTCCAAGCTTTGCTCGTCTCCATGGTACCCTTTAATTCGATGGCCATTCACTTTAAAATTTTCGCCTTCTTTGTTCATCAATTCGAAATGGCCATCTTCGTACACTTTTTCTACCTTGAAAGGTCCCGACCACTTTGATTTCAGCTTTTCCGGGAATAGTCTAAGTCTAGAGTTGCAAAGTAATAAGCTATCTCCCTTCGAGAAAGTTCTCCTCTGAATTTTCTTGTCGTGCCATGGCTTGGTCTTCTCCTTGTAAATTCTGGCATTTTCATACGAGTCAAGTCTGATTTCATCTAGCTCATTAAGCTGGAGCAGCCCCTTTTCCCCTGCTGATTTCAAGTCGAAATTCAGCTTCTTTACAGCCCACATGGCTTTATATTCGAGTTCCACGGGGAGATGGCAAGGTTTCCCGTACACGAGTCTATAAGGGGACATACCGATTGGTGTCTTAAACGTCGTTCGGTAACCCCATAATGCTTCATCAAGCTTTGACGACCAATCCTTGCGAGAACTACTAACCGTTTTCTCCAATATTGCCTTGATCTCGCGATTAGAGACTTCAACTTGCCCGCTGGTTTGAGGGTGATACGGCGTCGCTATCTTGTGGTAGACACCATATTTTCGGAGTAATGCCTCGAACTGTTTTTCTTTAAAGTGCGATCCATTATCACTAATCACTGTCCTTGGCGCACCGAACCTTGGAAATATTATTTTGGTGAAAAGTCTCTTTACCACATTAGCATCACAAGAAGGAGTAGCGACGGCTTCTACCCATTTGGAGACGTAATCGACGGCAACCAAAATATATTTGTTCCCATTTGATGATGGGAACGGTCCAATGAAGTCTATCCCCTAAACATCTGCGGCATCTCGTCACGCTTAGAAATATTTCCCGTACGTTGGCATGCATCACAAGATTTTACAAATTCATACGCGTCCTTAGACAACGTAGGCCAATAAAAACCGCATTGTAGAACCTTCGCGGTTGTTTTGGAGCAAGAGCCATGTCCACCATATGGGGAAGAGTGGCAGCTTCGCAAAATACCCTTTTGATCCTCCTCCGCGATGCATGACCGATATAACCCATCAGCGCATAGCCTATAAAGAAATGGCTCATCCCAATAATAACGTTCACGTCATGGAGAAATTTCTTCCTTTGATTGTGATTTGCCCCTTCCGGTAGAATACCACAAGCAAGAAAATTTACGAAATTAGCATACCAAGGGGCTTGCGTCGTCTCAATGCTCAACAAATATTCGCCAATAAAAGAGTCTTCAATCGGCACACTCTTGGCATCATCACCACCGATTTGCTCAAGCCTCGAAAGGTGATCCACGACCACATTTTCCACTCCTTTCTTATCTTTAATTTCAACATCGAACTCTTGTAAAAGGAGAATCCAGCGAATTAGTCTCGGCCTTTGCCTCCTTCTTTGCCATAAGATATTTAATCGCTGCATGGTCCGTGTAGACAATTGTTTTGGACCCGATCAAGTATTGTCTGAATTTCTCGAAGGCATAAACAATGGCAAGGATCTATTTTTCTGTGGTCGAATAATTTTCTTGTGTAGAGTCAAGGGCTTTACTCACATAATAAATCACGTGCAAGCGCTTGTCGACCCTTTGTCCCAATACTGCTCCAATAGCGCTATCGCTATTAGCTCAAATGGAATGTCCCAATTAGGTGGTTGAATTATCGGGGCGGACACCAAAGCTGTCTTTAGCTTTGAAACGCTTGATGGCACGGTTCATCGAAATTAAATTCTACCTCATTACATAGCAGATTTGTAAGAGGTTTAGCAATTTTCGAGAAGTCCTTGATGAACCTCCTATAAAATCCAGCGTGCCTGAGGAAACTCCGTATTCCTTTCGCATCTCTCGGCGGTGGCAGCTTCTCAATAACATCAATTTTGGCCCTATCGACCTCAATTCCTCTTTTTGACACAAGGTGTCCCAACACAATGCCTTCTTTGACCATAAAATGACATTTCTCCCAATTTAGTACTAGGTTCATCTCAATACACCTAGCCAACACACGAGACAAATTTATGAGACAATCATCAAATGAGTAACCATGCACAGAAAAATCGTCCTTAAATACTTCCATAGAAGTCTCTAAAAACTCAGCAAAAATGGACATCATACAACGTTGAAAAGTTCCCGGTGCATTACAAAGACCAAAGGGCATCCTCCTATATGCAAATGTGCCGTAGGGGCAAGTAAATGTGGTATTTTTTTTGGTCATCGGGGTGGATAGGAATTTGAAAGAAGCCACTATACCCATCAAGAAAACAGAAATATTCATGTCCTGCTAGACGTTCTAACATTGGGAATGGGAAAGTGATCTTTCTTAGTGGCTGAATTTAACTTCCTATAGTCTATGCACATTCTCCACCCCGTGACCGTACGCGTAGGTATCAACTCATTCTTCTCATTTCTAACCACGGTGAGCCCGCCTTTTTTAGGCACCACATGAATCGGGCTCACCCATTCAGAATCTGGGACAACATAAATAATCCCTGCATTTCTCAATTTCGTGACTTCCTTCAATACAACTTCTCCTAGCTTAGGATTTAAACGCCTAAGGAACTCCCGACTAGGCTTCGCATTATCTTCTAAAAGAATTCTATGCATGCAAACATCGGGGTTAATCCCCTTCAAATCATTAATGGAGTGCCCAGTGGCACCTTTATATTCATGCAACACATTCATCAATTTAGAAGTTTCAACATCATTCAAAGAAGCTTCTACGATAACAGGTAAAGATTCGTTTGGTCCCAAGAATTCATACCTTAGATTCAGTGGAAGAGGTTTCAACCCCTCACTGAATTCCTTACCTTTTGGCGCCTCATTTATTCCTTTTGCACCATCATTAAAATCAGCGGGATCCTTATCAATTTCCATTATAGAGGTGAACGACGAGCTATTTTCCTCTTGTGCAAGCAACTCATACTCAAGGCTCGTTAGTTCACCAAGAGAGTCAAAAACATTATACGCATCATATGATTCAATCAAGTGACAATCCATAGAATTACTAGGTGTCCTAAGCATGCTTTTCAAATCGAATTTGATCTTTTCACTACCAAAATTTAATTCGATTGTACCTTTCCCGCAATCTGTAATAGCCTTAACCGTGTTAAAAAATGGTCTACCTAGAATTATGGTGATTTCCTTAACTTCATCCATGTCTAATACGTAAAAATCAACCGGAACATAAAATTGTCCAACCATAATTGGAATGTCTTCTAGGATACCCTTAAGTGCCCGAGAAGAACGATCCGCTAATCTCAAATTAACCGTGGTTGGAGTCAATTCCCCCATATCTTATTAAAAAGTGAATAAGGCATTAAAGATATGCTAGCACCTAAATCACACAATGCACTAGCTATGCTAATTTCTCTAATAGAAATAGGAATAGAAAATGACCCATGATCGCTAAGCTTCCTAGGCATGGCACGCTGAATTATAGCACTACAATTTGCGTCTAAAGCCACATGGTCTAAATCATGCATTTCCCTTCTATGAGACATAATATCTTTCAAAAATTTAGCATAAGTAGGCATTTGAGTGAGTACCTCCGTAAATGGCAAAGTAGCTTGCAGCTTTTTCAGCATCTCCGCAAAGCGCTTGAAATGCGCATCCTCCTTTTTCAGCCTTTGAAGGAATGGAATCGGCGGCACATAAGCTGCTGGCTCCTGCGGCTTTTCCTTCTCCCGTATATCACTCGAATTCTGCGGCAAAGACTCTTCTTCGACAACTCCATCTGTTGCCTTTCCCACTTTGGCCTTTGGCTGCGGCTCTTTTAGAACTCTCCCACTCTTGAGTGTAATTGCGTTGATCGTCTCGGAGGAGTTCACATCAGGTTGCGAGGGCAGCTTCCCTTGATATTTCGAAGATGAGCCAGCTTGTTGCGCAATCTGAGTTTCGAGCATTTTATTGTGCGCTTGCAATTGATCTAGCCTCTGAAGAATAAGCTGGTTGTCTTTTTGCTGCTGGGCTTGAGTCGTGGCTAACTGGGCAACAATAGAAATCAGGATGGCTCCTCGTTGCTTTGTTTCTCTTCGTGCCTTTGGTGCGTTCCCTGATTTTGATGGCTGAAATTGTTTGGTCTTGGATAATTTCCGCTTTGATAATTATTCCTCGGCTGATATGTGTTGGAGGGAGCTCCTTGATTCTGATTTCTTGGAACAAATCCTGGCGGCGCTGGTTTGGGCGCTATATTCAGCGGCGGTCTTCTTGAAAAATTTGGATCTTCATGGAATCTCACATGGGCTGGAGGATTCCGTGGCTGATAACCGCTAGCTTGCGGAGGCGCATATTCTCTCCCTTGATTTCTTACCAAGTAATTAATATCCTCATACTCGTCCGCGTGCTTTGCGGTGCACGAGTCATCATTATGCGGCGGGCTAGAACAAATGCCGCAAACTTGCTGGTTTTCTCTCTTTTAGTTGAGGTTTAAATTTCCAATTGAAGCTGCCAAGGAATTCACCGTCTTTGCTAGGGACCTGAAATCTTTCTTTCGTCACGGCTTTGGAGGTATGATCCTTCCCTTTCTTTTTTAGGTGGTTCCTTTCTCCACCCCATTGATGTGAATTCCGCGCGATTTTGCCAATTATCTTGAATCCATCGGAGGCTCTCAAGTCCATCATTGCTCCTCCGCTAGCTTGGTCCATATGGTTTCTCGCATCTTGATCCATTCCATCATAGAAGCTTTGCATGAGCTGCCATTTTCTAAATCCGTGACGCGGACAGTCTCTTTGTAGCTCTTTGAAGCGCTCATATGCCTCATGAAAATTCTCGTCATCTTGTTGTGTGAATTGGCATATTCTATCCCGGATTTTCTTAGTCTTTGCCGGCGAGAAGAATTGAATTAGGAAGGCTTGAGCAAGTTGTTCCCATGTGTGGAAGGTATTCGGCTCGTGACTCATTAGCCAATCCTTGGCTTTTTCGCTTAGCGATAATGGAAATACCTTCATATATATGGCCTCCGGTCTGATCCCCTGCACTTTGTAAGTGCGACATAATTCTATAAATTGTGCTAAATGCGCATTAGGGTTACCATACCCTTCAAATTGATTCGCGGCTACCATGTGGAGAAGCGCCGACTTTATTTCGAATTCCTTATCGTCACCCTCTTCCAAATAAATGGGTGATCCGTAATGTCCAATGGTTGGGGCAATGTATTCCCCAACCGGTCTCTCATTGTCCTCTTGCGGATTAGCGGCATTCCCTAGCCTACTCGGATTCGGTTGATTTGCAATTCTTGCTGGTGGTTGTTCCATATTCTCCATTATAAGTTGATCAACTTGAATTTGAGGAAGGGGGGTATCAAAATTTGGTGTTGATGCGGAAGCTTGTTCTTGTGCCTTTTTCGTGCGCGATCGAGTTTGCATTCAACCACCTACCAAGCGATCGAAGAAAGCGTTAGTAAGTGTGAACTTAAATTATAGTAGGCAAGAATAGCACGCGTGTCTCTTCCTTCAATCCTTGACAATTCTCCAACTTCTCCAAGAGCCAATCGCCTAAGGTTTTGAATTCTGGAACAGAGCCCTTTTAATTTTTCATCTCATTCTATTTATACCCTTTGAAAATTTCCAAATTTTGCCCGCAGTGCCCGAATCACTTGATTTGGACAAGGCTTAAAGAAACTGATTCGGACAGGGGTGTCCGAATCATTTACTCAGTGTTGTTTCGAGCTGGGCGAATCACTTTGTCCTGGCCGAATCACTTTTTGATTCGGTCAAGATCCTTATAGAGCTGAAGTGATTCGGGCACCTGGGCGAATCACTTTCTGATTCAGCCGTATCATATACTCAGTGCTGTCTTCTGCTTGGCCGAATCGATTACTCTTGGCCGAATCACTTTTTGATTCGGTCAAACCACTCAAATTCTCTCCGAGTCAACTTGATTCGTGCAGCTGAGGTGATTCGGCCATGCTGGTGGGTGAACCACTTCTGCAGTCTTGCCCAATTTTGCTGTTTTTAATCTCGATCGACTGGAATTCATCCAGATTTTCTTCGGGCCACTTCGTATCATGTAGTACACATTTTCAACCTGAAACGGACAAAGAAAATATCAAATGACTTTATAAAATAACGGAACAAACAAGAAGTAAGGGGAAAATTATGGACAAATATAAGGTTATTTGTCCGCTTATCAAGCAACATGCTCACTAGTTAAGCCGTCTAAAGCAACATCACATGATCATTTGGAGACTCACAACGACCACAAAACTCGGCTTCAAAAAATTGAGAGTCCACTGTTTAATGGAGAGAAAGCAGAGGGATAGATTTTTCAATTGGAAAGATATTTCGAACATCAATGGACCCCTACCATCAATGACTAACAATTTCCACATTTCACATGATGGGTGAAGCCCTCAAATGGTTCCAATGGCTGCATTCTACATACCAGATTCTAGATTTGCCGACTTTCACCCGTGGCCTGCTAGCTCAGTTTGGTCCATCAGCCTATTTGAATCCCGAAGTTCTAATCAACAAGCATCAACAGACTTCATCCCTCGCTATGTATGTGACGGCACGTCGTTGTGTGTGCCAAACTTATACTTATAATCTCCTGTTAACACTCAGCAAGTGGTAAGCAGGGTCGAACCCACCAGAGAGCAATCAGCTATAAAGTTCTACTAATTAACTGTCACAATAAAAAGGGGGTTGCAGGAATAACGTTTTGTTATCAAATTCAGAGAAAAGTCAGTTCAGGGATATGCATTGCAACTGGTAATCATCGATTATAACATGCATTAACGAGTAAACTACCATTCCTAGTCTACCATTCTCTGAATTGATGATTTTCTTTTGGGGTAGGAAGTCTCTATTTATAGAAGATGCAACCCTCAAAATAATGCAACTTCCAAATAATGATGCTTCCAAATAATGATGTTTCCAAATCATGCCATATCTAAATCTGATTTTGGGCTGTGGGCCCAATGCCGACGTCATCAATTGCATTCCGCTCCGGATGAAGACATTAGTCGCGCTCCCCATGAAAATACGCGCTCGAAGAAGACAGTAACTCTGCTAAAGTGTGCTGCCGGCGCGGTAGTCACTGCAGTGTCAGAGACTCGCTTGTTTGGTCCTCTAGACTTCCGAATCTCGTCTGGACGTAAACTAGATAATTGTAGCCCCTTGAGTTAGCTTTCCAACAAGGTATAACACGCCTCAATCGGATCCGAATCATGCGCTCGGTGAGCCTTCAACTACGGATAGGTGTCCAGATTTGCTGTATATCCATCCAAATGCGCAATAAAGTTCTAAGCGGTCTTGATACACCTGCGATGCGAAACACTACCAAGAAGTAATCTTTCACACACAAAATGTAACTAAACAATGGGAATAAATAACTCGATTACGCTCCATCAAACTACCCCACACTTAAACTTGTTCGTCCCGAACAAGTTTAAAGACAAGACTCGCACTGCTCAACGCACTTCTATTATGCCAATGACCCAACATTGAATTTATTCGAGCTGTCCTCACTAATCCGTTCATCAATATATATTCACACTCATTCTTCAATAAAGATTAGAGAGAAACTTCAATGATACATGTTACCTGAGATGTCGAGATGGAATGCAATGGATGACTGGGAGACAGTCCTTTTTAGACTCTTGACGCGTGTATATACTAGCTAGCACTTAATGTGTTCAGCTACTCCTAATGAAAATTATGGGTTTGTTCTAACTATCCTAATTTTCCTAATTATTATAACTAACGGTTGATTAGATCAGAGAAAGCAATTCCAAGATCGAACTTCACCCATGCTCGGAACACAATTCATGCAATCAGTCACACCATACAGTCATGCAAAATAGCTTTGGAAATGACCAAAATTGACATCAGATGAGCCGCCCATTCACAGATCATCACCTGAATTAATCTACACTATTGAACGCCGCCCAGTCACGGATTATCAACTATTTCGATTTATTAGACACAAAGGTTTCTAGACAAAGTATGTCAACTCTCCTATCGATTCATGTACTAACAATATAGCTACCATGTCTCGACATCAATCCTATTTGTTCCAGTTAACTGCCTCAGACCCATTCATCTTTTTGGCATCTAACCTAGTTTCGTTCTAACATGTAGTCATCGCAATCAATGATCAACAATGGTAAAACGATAGAATGAAGCATAATAGAATTGAAAAACATAAACTTGCATTAGACTAAAACTGATGTTTGTACAAATCACACGAAATCAGGTTACATGCATGAGATCCGTAGGATCCCAGAGCTAAATAAACTACTCGCTACTCATCGGGATTACTATCAATACAAGAATGAAGAGAATAAAGAACGAAGAACCCGTGACGACGATCTTCACTCCCAGCTATCCTCTTCTCTCTTGCGTTCGTTCTCCAAAATCGTCTAACCTTTGTGAACGAGCCCTCGATTCTTATTTATACTGAAAGTCAATTGGGCTGATTTTCAAAATTGATTTGCGGCCCGGTTTGGTTATAAACCGGCGGTTCCATTGTGAGAACCGCCGGTTCAACTTACAAAACCGCCGGTTTCCTTTCGAACCGGCCCCTTTCAGAGAATCTCGATATTTTGCCTTCGGGGCCGGTTCAGGACCAAAACCGGTGGTTTTATTTCCAAACCGGCGATTCATATCATGGACCGCCGATTCGACACAGAACCGGGCTGCTTGTCCACTCAGGGTTCGATTCTGACTTTGCTTATGTTTTTGACCATCTAAACCTTCGAATTACGTCTTCCGTAAACTACAATGTTGTAGCCCTTCGAGTCAGCTTTCCAAAAAGGTATAACACGCCTCAATCGGATAAGAATCATGTTCTCGGCAAGCTTTTGATGACGAATAGGTCAATCTTCCCAGATTTGGTCTGTATTCGTTTGAATCTTTGTGTTTTGCCTTATTTTGCTCCAAACGAACTACAAATCCTCAATTTAATATAACTTGACCTGAAATGAGAGTAGAGTGGTGAAAACACAATGAAAAGTTCGGGAGAGGAGAGAAATTCATCATCTAATGAAGCGAATAATCTGTAAGAAATCAACCGATCAGTCTCTGTGTCATGTCCTCCTGAGCTCTGATATGTTTCCCTCTATCCATTTGTGTCAAAAAGAGGGAGAGTAAATGAAGGCCGGATGAACTGAAATCACTAGATGTTTTCTTAAGCCCTGCGTGGCTAAGGCCGAGTGTGGCCACACTTACTCTTACTGTGGAACTGTAAGTAGTTTAATTTTTTTGTGTCCGTGGAAGTGTTCATCTGTGGCCAAGGGTTTTGTCAAAATCCCAAGGGGGAGATTGATGATGCAGTATGGCAGTGTTTGACAAAACCAGCACAAGTAAACAAGCAGCTGAACAAGGTGCTGCTATAGCAGAAGCTAGTTCAGGGAGCTGTAACATCTGTCCGTCAGCAGCAGCCAGGATCTTTGGAAAAAGGGCTAGGCAGTTCGTCAAAGAGCATCAGAGGAGTTTCTAAGTATTCAGCAGAGAATATTCCAGTGGAGATTCCCAGTTAGTGGAAAAGATTTGATTGGAGAAGATTAGATTTGCAAATCAAATCTAATCTCCTACAAATTAGGAGATATTGTTGTTTGGAGGAAATTGCTAAAAATGTGAATGATGGAACTGGATGTTCCTATTTAAAGGAGGTCCTTCAGAGAGTTGAACGTGATCGAAGCTAAGAGAGAAAACATGAGAGCATACACAGAATTCCGAGAGGAAAGAATTCAAGTGCAAAGAGCTTCGACCATCACCGAGAGCACCGCAGGCGCGTGGAGCTGTGTGATTGTGCTGAGGGTGATCGAGAATTGCAGAGTCTGATCACTGCTTGATTTGGAAGCCAATTCAGAGAAGCGAGTGCTTGTTGGTTGATCAAGGGAAGCCGCGGAAGAACTAACGAGTGGGCGACTCGGCCAAGTGCCTGGTCGGCTGTTCTCGCTAGTGACAGGTGGTCACTGAGTGAGGGGGAGTATTCCAGAGTCTGCAGCGCTCAAGGAAGTGTTCTATCGGCTCAGCGAAAGGCTTAGGAGCGACGCAGACAGATTGTGCATCAGCTGTGTGCTACAGCAGATGCTATTGCAAACCTGCAGTGACTTTATATTATTTAGAATAGGCTGAGTTTGTGGAAACAGTAGCTATTCTAGATTGATATCAGTGTAGGTTGGGCAAACACAAGTCAGAGCTTGTTCTGATTGTGATCTTGGTTCCACTTGAGGTTGAGTAGCATAGGTTTCGTGGAGATTGTAACTGAGTGTACTTTGAGACCTTCGAGATTAATGGATTGAGGACTGGAGTACAGTCCTCCCCAGACGTAGGCAGTTGGCCGAACTAGGTGAACAAATTAGTGTTCCTTGACGTGTCTTGTTGCTTCAAAATCTGGTGAACAAGTGTGTGCTGTAGCAACTGCTTGTTCATAGTCTGCATTTCAGAGGTGCTGTGAATTTCAAACTTTTCTTATCAGCTTCTCTTCGGAATAGATTCTTCGAGTGCATGAGCTTAGCATTGAATTCAGTGATGGACTCCTCCTCTTGCATCTTTAGGCTCTCAAACTGAGAGGTGATAATCTGCATTTTGGATGTTTTTACTCTCTCAGTGCCTTCATGAGCTATTTTTAGGATTTCCCAGGCCTGTTTTGCAATGTCGCAGTTAGGATCAACCGGAAATTGTTAGCATCTACAGCAGGAAAGATAGCATTTAGAGCCTTTGAGTTACCAGTTGCTGTAGCTCCCTCTTTATCAGTACATTCTTCTTCAGGTTTTTTCCTGGTGACTCCCTTCGCATCAATCGTCAAGGGAGGAGACCATTCAGCCACAACAGCTTTCTAAGCCTTCTCGTTAATAGCCTTCAGGAATGCTTTCATTATGTACTTCCAATACCCATAGTTGCTCTCTTCCAACAGAGGTGGCCGACTCGCACTCTGACCTTCCTTCATTGTTTCTTGCTCTTCTTAGCTAGGCGCTCAGGATCTTTACTCTGTGTGTTGAGTTCCTACTCTGATACCAATTGAAATTTGTAGCGCCTCTGAGTTACAAGTTATGTACAAGCAGTTGCTATAGCAAACTCTTGTACAGATTGTTCTTGTGCAGCACAGAAAAACAATGAATAGCGATTTGTTCACCCAGTTCGGGCAACTGCCTACTTCTGGGGAGGACTATACTCCAGTCCTCAATCCAAGTCTTCAAGGTACTCCGTACAACACAGACTAGACTCCGCGATAATCTATGCTACCTGACCTCAACTAGAAGTTCACACACAATCAGAACACCCTATGATTTGCGTTTCACACACCTACACACTCGAATTAATTCATAATAGCTACCCCTCTAATCTTACAAACTCAGCCTATTCTAATTACCACAATGTCTCAGTAAGTTTGTTGTAGCACACCCTTGTGCAACTAGCTTGTATAGGTTCAGTCCGCCAAAGCCCTCAGCCTAGCCGCTCGAATTCTATCGGGATCCTCACTCTGGGATGCTCCCCCTCATTCAGTTACCGCCTGTGAACAGGCTTTCTGCAGATTTTCCGAGTTCCTCAACTCGACAACTCTCCTGCCGCCTACCTTGATCAGCCAACAAGCAAGTCCTACTCTGAATTGGCCTTCTCCGATCAAGCTCTGATCAGACTCTACGAGTCTTCGATCAGCCTTTGCTTTAACCACTCTGCTTTGCGCTCAGGCTCTGCTCATGGTGGTGATCCAATCTCTCCGCTCTAGCATTTTGAATATATCTCTCGGTATATTGCTTTGCTTTTCGATTGATGATTGGATTCTGTATTGGAGTACTGCTCTGCCTAGCCTTCTTCATCTGAATAGAAACTCCATGCTCCATTAATTTTAAGAAGTTCCTAAAAGATCTCAACAAGATCCTATCTCCTACTTTGTAGGAGATTTGATTTTCCAATCAAAACTTCAAGCTTTGGCACGGTATCTTCACTGCGGTATACTAAGAATATTTGGAAGCCTCAAATTGCATAGCTACTTCATATCTGAATAGATTTCTCTTTGCGCATAAACTGCCGCTTTGCTACTATACCTTCCTGCTACAGCTCTTGTAGCAACTGCTTGTTCATTGAGCTTGTACACTCTGGCAGGTTTGGTCAATTGAATGACATTTGCATTATCAAAGTCCATCGATGATCATGCATGGAAATCCGTAATCTCCAAATATGAGGTATCATTGATCATGAATACAGATATCTTCAGATTGATCTCAACCTATGAAGCAGCAAAAGATGCATGGGACATACTGCAAACAGCGTTCGAGGGAACTGACAAGTTGAAACAATTACGGATGCAGATGATCATCTCCAGATTTGAGAATTTGAAGATGAAGGAGCAAGAATCAATAACTCAATTCAATGACAAATTGATGGACATTGCCAAAGAAGCTCATGCGCTTGGAGAGGCGATTAGTAATGAAATATGTTAAAGCAAATGGCATCCTTGACAAAACAAGCGCAAGAAGTTGCTACAACATCCTCTGAAGATTGAAGCTGAGGAAGCTGCAAAAGAAGGAGTTCAAAGATGAGAGGAGGATTGCCTAAGATTAGAAGGGTTCTTGGATTTTGTCAAAATGCCAAGGGGGAGATTGTGAAGGTATGTGGCATCATTGACAAACTCCTACAAAGTGCACTAGAGGCTGCTACAGCAAGTATGTAAAGAAAACAGCTGATGAAGACATTAAGTGGCGAGAGTGAGCAAACTCAGTAAGTGGCGCTCCAGATGAAGACATTAAGTGGCGCTCCAGATGAAGACATTAAGTGGCTAATGTCTTCACGAGGAGCGCGACTTAATGTTGCCTTGGGACGCTCGAAAATCTGAAAGTGATCATGAAGACATCAGCTTGTGCAATCTGGGCAGAGTGACTATCTCAGTGCTCAAGCAATGGAGTAAGCAAGGTATAGCAACCTCTAGAGCAGAAGTTCAGTTGCAGAAGTATTGCACACCTTCAGACAGCTTGTGCTACAGCAGATGCTGGAGCTAAAATGCTGTAGCAGAAATTCAAAGCCTTCTCGGAGATTGCATTCAAACAACAAATCAGTGGACCGAAGGGCTTCCGGAAAGAGCTGAATATTCAGGAGAATATTTCTGGAGTGTCTCTCAAGAACAAGGGCAGATTTGTTGAGTGAAGATTTGATTGGAAAATCAAAACTCTTAATCTTGTAGAGATCTTGGAGGATCTTCCTTAAAATTGATGGGATTGTTTCCTAAAGCACTTAGGAAATTCCAGCGGATGCAAACAACACCAGCACAAGTGAACAAGGAGTTGCTGCAGCTCAAATTAACAAGCAGGCAGCAGAAGTGAACTAGAAGCAGCTTCAGCAGGGGATGCTGCAGCAGGTGCTTGTTCAAGTGGCTGTTTCAACTGTCCAAGTAGCAGCTGTCTGCTGGACTCGGTTTGAAGGTCTGGCTGCTCTGCGGAGGCTCTTAGAAGAATTTCTAAAATACTGTGGAGTATTTTCCAGCAAGGTTTACTAGTCAGAGAAGGAGATTTGTATTGAAGATAAACATCAAATCTAATCTCCTAGATTTTAGGAGATAATTGATCTTGGTGGGTCAATTGCCTAAACCTGGAAATTGCTTAAAGTGGTGCTGCTATTTAAGCAGAAGGTGTTCAGGGCTGAAGAGGTGGATCGAAGCTGAGGGATACACGAGTGCATACACAGAATTCACGGTGAACAATTTGTGGTGTGCGACGGGAGTTTACTTCGATCATCACCCAAGAGCAGAGCGTTGAGCGCATAGCTGTGGTGAGTATTGCAGAAGAGAATCAGGACTTGCAGAGTCTGATTCGTGCTTGATCTGGAAGCCAATTCAGAGCTGGGGAGCTTGTTGGTTGATCAAGGGCAGCCGCGGAAGAACTAACGGGTGGAAGGCTCGGTCGAGTGTCGTGCGGCAGTACTCACTAGTGGCAGGTGGTCACTGAGTGAGGGGGAGTTACTCAGAGTGTGCAGCGCTCTTGGAGAGGTTCGATCGGCTCGGCAGAAGGCCTTGGAGCGACGCGGACATTGTGCTTCAGCTGTGTGTTCCAGCTGTTGCTGCAGCAACCCTGCTGAGTAGTGTAATTTAGAATAGGCTGAGTTCTTTGAGAGGATTGTAGCTATTCTAGATTGACATATTGTAGAGGGTGTGCAGACACAAATCAGAGCTTGTTCTGATTGTGTTGAGTGGTCCACATAAGGTTGAGTAGCATAGGTTGCGTGAGTTGTAACCTAGTGTACTTGGAACCTTCAGTTCAGTGGATTGAGGACTGAAGAATAGTCCTCCCCAGACGTAGGCAGATTGGCCGAACTGGGTGAACAAACCTGTGCCTTGTTCATTGCTTGCTGTGACAATATTTAAGTGAACAAGAGTGTGCTGCAGCAACTGCTTGTTCACAGAATCTGTCGAACTAAGACACTACGAATTTTCAAAATACTTTTCAGAAAAGTCTTGCGAGCGCTTCCACAGAAATATGCAATGAAAGTAACAACCATTGAGGAAGCTCAGGATATAAAGGAAATTAGACTTGACATTTTAATGGGATATCTTCGGACATTTGATAAGAAGTTGAAATCTAAAGCACTTGAAAAGAAATATCGAGGAATAGCACTCAAAAGAGAAGCATTAGAATCAACCGAATATGAGGAAGAAATGTCTGAGCAGATGGTCTTACTAGCAAGAAACTTCGGCAGATTTATGAGGAAACTGAACCAGCATCAGTTTGAACAAAAAAAAACAAATCTGGAATAGACAACAGAAATCGTCAAAATGGAAAATTAAGAAGAATAAAGAACTACTGAAAGTCAGAAGGAGCTAAAGGGAGATAAAGATAAAGGGATTCAATGTCGTGAATGTGAGGGCTTTGGACACATCCAGGCAGAATGCGCCAATACTCTCAAGAAACAGAAAAGGGCTCTAGTGGATGGGTGGGGTGATACTGAGGCAGAGGAGTCTAAAACAGAAGAAGAAAAATACTGGGCACTCACCACTATCGCAGAAACTCCAGAGACCAAACCTAAGAATCCTGAAACAGATAATTACAGTGAAAGCTACAGTGATACAAAAATCACCGAGGAAACAATAGCAGAGTAATACAAAGCTCTATCTGAAGAGTGGAGGGAGGCAGTTAAGACAAACTCCAATCTGAGCAAGCAAGTGGTTAATCTAAAAGCTGAGAACTATGAATTGTCAGAATCAGTCAAACGAAAATAGATAGAACTTGAAAAGGAGAAACATGAACACTCAAAGACTGTTGAGAGTAAGAATGTAGGTTAGCATGATGAATAATGGGACAAAGAAACTTGACACCATCTTAGCTGCTCAACGTATGAATCATGGGAGCCCTGGTCTGGGCTATGAGCATCAAAGACTTATGGTAAGCCTATGTTTGTTCAAGCGAAAAATCTTAATCATGTTAACAGTGCTTGTCCCAGTCACAGGTCCAACATGCTATGGATGAAAGATAAGCGTATCTATTATTTCTGCAATATTCAAGGTCACATATAGAGAAAGTTCCCTAAGAGCATGTACAGGCAGTGTGTATTGTAGGAGGTGCTGGCAGAGCTTGCTCGAGCTTGTATTGTGCAGCGTGTAGAAGTAATTGTTGGAGGACGTGCAGGAGGAATGATGTCCTGGAGGAAGTGCTGGATGGAGCTTGGCTCGGAGGAGGTTCTCTCCCCTAAATTGTAGTCAAAATTCACCCTAAATTTTAGTCAAATTTCACCCTAAATTTGAGGCAAATTTTGATTTAATTTCAGTCAAATTTCGATTTAATTTAACTAAAAGTTGGGTTTAATTTGGTGGTCCAACGGTACAATAATTATCCAACGGTCACATTATAACAAATTGTTCATCTGGACCGTTGAGATTTGATCCAACTGTCCACATTGATTTAAATAGGAAAAATATGAAAAAATATATAAAATACTCAGAAATTAAATCTATAAATATGCACTTCAATTCACTCATAATTCATACCAATTCAACCACACTTCTCTAACTACTCACTCTTCGATTGTTTTATATTTTGGTATCTTCAAAATTATATTTTTCTCAAAATATCTTCCAACTGGTCTATATTGGAAGATGTACAATTATGTATATCTTATTGTCGGCAATCAGTTGATCCAGTATTCGGTAGTAACCAGTAGGTTCACAAGTTGTGGGAAAAAATCGTATTGATTTTCATGAAAGTTGGATTTGGGTGGTTATCAACCTAGGATTGATGCTAGGTCTCAAGTCGCACTCGCTTCTCGTTTTGCTAAATTAAAGCAGCTATTGGTTTATTGGGGTTCTTATATCCGGTTGCAATTCGCAAGATGGGGTAATTGTTTGTTACAATAATTTAATATATATTATCTAGTTATATTTTTAATTATATTTTTAAGAATAAGGCGTTCAAAAACTTTACTTGTTGGGAAGAAGTAAAAGCTCACCAAACATTTGCTCGAGTGGAAACAAGTACTCCTCCAACTTATTCTGTGTCAGGGTTGCTGTAACTTCAGATTGTACCTCAGATTCTCCAAGCTCTCCCAGCTGCTTCAGTCTGACTTTTGCGGTTACACATGACTCCATTGATGCTCCCCCTCAATCAATGACCTCCTGTCAATATCTGGGAACTCAACTTTGACTTATGATCGTCCGTGCTTTCCTCACGCTACGATTCTTCAACGGCTTATGTACTTGATCTTCAACGAGGCTCTGCTCAAGTTGAACTTGCTGATCAAGCTTCAATCAAACTCTCCCAGTCATGATCTCTCTCACCTTTAGCCATGACAGCACACTCTAGCGCTTTGCGCTTTACTTTATTGCTCTTTCTTTCTTTGTATGTGTGTGTCCCCTTACACCTGCCTCTGCTTTCCTCTTGTAGCTTTTCAGGTCGCCCAGGATGGAAACCTCATCATCATCATTATCAGAATCTTCTCAAAGATTCTTGCAAGGTTGTTAAAAATTCAGTTGCCTAATAAGGACTTTAGGATCCTTATCTTTTATTGACCATATGATGGCAATTGCTGAGCTCTATGATGTTTGCACGTCCCGCTAGTCATCCACGATGCCTGCCGTGCCTTGCCGGAGTCTCTCCGTGCATCTCCAAGATGATTGGATATTCTTTTGCTCTAGCTCTGGATCATCACGGAGTGCTGAAGCAGAATCTATCCTATGTCTATTTCCCAGTGCGCCTCAGCTCTTGTGATCCACGGAGTAGCAGACTCTGGTTCTTAATTACTGTTGCTTGTTTTGTCTGTCTTCAGATGCGTCTCAGCCACCAATCTTAAGGGAGTGCTTCAGCAGTCTCTTGTGAAGTTTTGTCAACGATGACATACCTCAAAAAAAAAGCTTGTGCGTTCATCAAGTTCGGCCGAAGCAAAGAAATTATGCAATGTGACCCAGAGGTTGTTATAGCAACCTGCTGTAACAAATGACTTTTGGAAGAGGAGCCGATAAGGATGAATATCCTTTTTTCATATCAGAAAGTTTTGACACAAAATTTTCCATGTGCCCACCTGGATGTGGAGTATTCTAGAAAATCATTATTTGAAAGGAACTTAATAAACCAACTGGCCCGACATGAAGTATCCAGTAGAAATATTAGTAGTCTTTTAAGTAATGTTTCTCTTTTCTAGGTCCTTGTTCTCGGTGTCTGATCAGCTTTTGTTGCATAAATAGTCTTGTTGGTATCAAGAAAGGGCATCATTTCACATTCTCTCTCTCCCTTGTAAATATTCTCAAAGCTTAAATAAAAATTTTAAAATTTGCAGCTCCTCTGCGTTACTGATTGTGTACAAGCAGTTGCTATAACAACCTCTTCTATAGTCGGATCTTATGCAGCAAGGTCAAAACAATGAACAATGATTTGTTCACCCAGTTCGGCCAACTGCTTACGTCTGGGGAGGACTATACTCCAGTCCTCAATCCACTAGTCTCCAAGGCGCTTCCTACAATATAGATTCGACTCGCTGCGAACCGATGCTACCTAACCTCAACTAGTAATTCACACACAATCTGAACACCCTCCGAGTTGTGTCACACACACTTTCACAATTGATTTAACTCAGAATAGCTACAACTCTGCTCTCTAGACTTAGCATATTGACGACACGTCGTTGTGCGCACCAAATTTATATTTATAATCTCCTACTAACTAGCAAGCAGTAAGCAGGTCGAACCCAAAAGAGAGCAATCAGTGATACAGTTCTACTAATAATTGTCACACTAAAAGGGGGTTGCAGAAAGAATGTTTGTTGTTGTCAAATTCAGAGAAAAGTCAGTTCAGGGATATGCATTGCAACGGGTAATCATCGATTATAACATGCATCAACTAGTAAACTACTCTTCTAGTCAGCATCGTAACATAAAAAAAAAAAAAAAAAACGTGCTCTAACTACAACTAATGCATGATAATAAAGGGAAACGTGCTGGCACATAATACTAACTCCCTCACCCCACACTTTTGAAATAAACTGTGTCCTCACGGTACAATAAGATCGTCATGAAGGGTAGTCATGCATGATTCAAAAGAAACGAAACAGGAGGCATAGATTCTGATGACTTATCTTATGTTGGATGAAGCAGAGTTTGAGATAGATCGTGTATGTTGGGATGTGTTATGTGGCAGATATGCATTGGAAAGGAAAAATCCGCAAATACTCCCATTAATGTCTCAAAAGTCAGTTAGGGTTTCCTATTTTGAAATTTGAATTCTAACTTCCAAAATTCTTTCCTATATTTTAGCAGAGCATCCAGAAGAGATCGTCTAAGTGAAACTGAAACTCTGTTCTCCGTATTTTTTGATCTTGAAATCATGGTAGCCTCCAAGAAATCCTCTGTGAGTGCTGAACCGACACCACTCTCTTGACGGTACCAGCAAGGTCGACCAGAGCGACCGCGTCACGGAAAAAGGGAGAATCCTCGGTGGACCCTCAAGTTCCAGTCAAAATCCAAGTACCAAAAAGGGGAGGAAGAAAGAAGAAGGCATCAGACAAGGCTCCTGTTCCAAAATCGGCGGCAGTTGAGCCTGAGCCCGCCTCAAAGGTAAGCCATAATGATGATTCGTCTGTAATTATACCTGTGATGGAGGTCGATAAGACAAAGGATGTAGTAATGGAGAGGGAAGTTGGAATTGTTGCTGACGGGAGCAGATCTTGGGGAGCTCGAATGGCTTCATGTTCAGACAATCAGGGGGAGTTGCCTGCCGAGAGGACTGAGGCGCCTGAGCGATAGAAGGCAAAATCGGTCAAGAAGTCTCTGGCAGACAAGATTGACATAGACCTGTATCAAAGAAAGATATATGTGAAGACAGCTGGTCAGAAGAAGGGTCAGGCCTCGAGATTAGCCAAGATGGTTGCCTAGTAGGCTAGGAAGAAGGTAAAGGAAGCAGAAGTTGGGTTGGTGCAAGGTTCAAAGGATATGGTGTCAATAGAGAGTGAGGGTCTAGTGGTTGAAATAGTTCATGGTGTAAAAGTCAAAGAGGGAACATATCAGATGCCGCTCTTGTCGCTCAGGTAGAGGAAGGATCAATGGCAATAGTGATCTTTAAGCCAAAAAGTTGTCTTCTACTCAGAAGATGGCCAACACTGAGGTTGTTCCAGTCCGCTCTCCTCTCAAATATGTTGAATCTGAGCCAGTCGATGTGGCAAAAAATCTGGGTAAAAGAGTGATGGTATCCTCGGTTGCAGAACGACTGTCTAAGCAAAAAAGAGGAAAGGATGTGATGTCTGGCAGTGAAGCAAAAAAGGGAAAAAGTACGGTCTCTGAGATAGGGAGAGCAGTGCCAAAGGGAAGTCAGTGAAGGTACCACTTTCTCAGAATCTCTGGATCTACTCAGAGTGGAGAGTCTCTTACAGAGGGTGTCAAAATATCAAGAGTATGGTTTTGTAACAGTGAGGTTGCAAAGAAGTGGAAAATTATTCAGGAAAGGAGAGTCGTTCAGAAGCAAGTTTATGTAGAGAAAAAGTTTGAAGTGCTTGAGGTTGTCAGGTCCATTAAGGAGGCCGGATTGATGAAATGACTTAAGTTGCTGAAAGAGTTTGGTGAACAGCTGGTTCGTGAGCTCGTAGGAAATCTTTCAAAGAATTTCATAATAAAGAGCAACATGAACTATGGTAAAGTTCATGTGAGAGGGCGACGAATCTGATTACCCCAAAAACTATCAATGAATTCTTCAGCATTACTCCAGCAGAGTGTGTGCCAGGGGTAACTGATTGGGAAATCTAGCAGCAAAACTTATCAATGGATGAATCAACTCATGGAAAAAGAGCTCTATTGAGTCGGGGCATCTGACAACAAAGTATGCTATCTTGCATGGGATATGTATCATGAACTGGATACCAACTCTACACAGGACAATAATCAGCAAAACTATTGCAGCGTTTATCCTTCATGTGGCTCAGGGAGTCAAGGCGAATCTAGGACAAATAGTTTTTAATCATCTGTGCTAGCACATTGTCTCAGATCTCAAAAATGTGCTGCTTGGCTGTCCCTCTATGTTATTTGAGATGATGATGAACAGTGTCCAGCTCTATGTGATGGACCAATGGTAATGTCTCCTGCTCCCGCACCCCTCAGCACTGACTACAAGTTATTCACTTGGAAGCATCAAGTGGATGTCACTGTTCCTATCTCTGTTCAGCTAGCACTTCTAAAAATTAAGGAACTACCTGGTGGAACAGCTTGAAGAAGACTGCGTCTTCATCGTCAAACTCGAAGATAATTGAAAGGCTTGACAAACTGCTGATAATCCTTGAAGTCATGGCATCTCAGATTAGATCAGCGAAGACAGAGGTGAAGTTGATGCTGAGGGATCTCAAATATCCACTAGAGGAAGAAGAAGCGAAGGAAGAATCTGACTCGGCTGATGGGTCAGATTTATGAAGCAGAGAATGAGCAGAGGATGAGAAGACACCCCTACGTAGTTATTGTTTCCTTTTGGATTATTGTCATTTATTTTAAACTCTACTAACTTTTCCCTATCTCGGTTGGTCGTGTACCATGACACTTTTGTTTGCAAAAAGAGGGAGTATTTTCGTGGGTCACAGGTAAGCACAATCGTGAAGTACTCAGTAGATAACTTACCCTGTGAAAATAGATAAGTTTTGCCAAAAAATGTCAAGAGGAGATTGTTAAATACATGTGTCCCATGGATGTGTGTGTGACATTTGGCAAACGGAGTCTATATCAGTTAAAGTCTGTAATCTTTATCAAAGGTATCAAAGAGACCAACAAGGCTCAAACAAAAGGTGAGCCGGAGTTAGCTTGAACAGAGGCGCGTGCAGTTAGATTGTCAGCAATATTGCGAATATTGCCTCGCTCGGGTTTCCTAAAATGGAGTCAAGGATATACTGACGATTATGAGGAGATCTTGAGGTAGCCTGGATATACGGAAGATTGGGATGCACGTTAGGAAGGTATGATCATCACAATCTTCGTTACCTAAAATACGCAAGAATCCGATTTGTATATTTGATAAATCCCAGGAACTAAAGGGTGTGGAGAAAAGATTATCGAAGAATAACCTGTAGTGCGAAGGACAATCGCAAGCAGCTATAATCATTGAAGATTGGTCGGAATTTGAGACGGTGCTCTGATTGATGTTGGAACAGCTATGAAGCAAATTGCGATTTACCTAAGCTCAGGTTTTATCTTAATTGCTTCACTCGTTCAATAATCAAATGACAAAACTATGAATCACCAAATAAAGATAATTAAAACTAGCAAGGGGAGACACGAAGTTTATTCACGCAGTTCAAGCAAACTGCCCTACATCTTTGGTCCCTTAGACCATCCACAATGGTGGACAGTTGAGGCACTGGGGCACGTTCAAGTGTCATGGACAACTTAAATGTGAGTTTTCACCATTGGATGGAGACACAATAAGGTGGGCATGCCCACTATGGTGTCCACCGGCCACTTCCCATTTTATGCTTCTTTAATCATTTTTTGTATTATTTTATTAGTTATTGAATATGGAATCTCATGCTTTTGTAAGTGCATATGAAGAGTCAGCTTTTGTAACGTTAATTTGTAACGTTAACATTTTTGAATTCACTATATATACATGATTTTCGGGTCTTGTTATTCATACCATTGCATTTACAAATTTTATTTTTGTCTCTCAAAGGATGAATCCAAATAATCCTCATCCTCCAAATTCCCAAAACCCAAACCCTCAATTTCCATATCCATATCCTAATTTTTATTTTCCAAACCCACCAAATTATAATTTCAATTCACATAAACCCCGAATTCTCAATACCCATTTCCACTTCTCAGTCTTCTCAGTTTCCATTCCATATCCTCAAAATTCTCCATATCAATTTCCATTTCCTACCTTTTCAAATTCACAATTTGAAACTCAACAATCACCTACTGGTATGGAAAATTCTCCACATTCACAAGTGCCCGCTTTTAGTAACCCAAACTTTATTGATCTAACCGATGATTTTGTGAAAAGTGAAGATGTACGAGAAGTTACTGGTCAATGGAAATGAGTTGAAAATAAACTCTTAATAAGTGCATGGTTGAATGTGTCAATTGATCCACTGGTCGGTACTGATCAAAAAGCCGAAGCATTTTGGGAATTAATTCATCAATATTGCAAAGAAGATAATCCTGGTGTCATCAAGAGAGGAGCTGCGGCTATGAGAAAAAGGTGGCAACGAATAAATGAAGGCGCTCAGAAAATTGGATCGTGTTATGAAGCGGCTCAAAAGACAGTCTGGAGCGGTTCAAACATGGAAGACATAAATGAGAGAGCTCATGAACTTCATTTTGCTAAATACAAAAAGAAGTCGAGCTTTGAAAAGCATTGGCTTGAGCTTTGTAGGCAGCCCAAGTGGAGAACTCTAACTACTGAAAGTTTGAAAAGAACTAAATTAAGCAACTCTGGAGCTTACTCATCCTCGGAGAATAACGATACACCAACAAATGAGAATGACGGTGAATCCCCGGTTCGTCCTAAAGGTACGAAAGTGGCTAAAAGGAAGGGAAAAGGGAAGGCAAGAACAGTAGAAGCATCTGAAGAGTATGAAGAACGAGCTACTGCATGCAGAAAGTTGAACCTAATGGAAGCTCTAAATGAAACCCGTCAAAAAGAAATTGCGACTCGACAAAAAGAAATTGAGGCTAAGCAAACCGAGATGGATTTATAAGTCATTTTGGCAGATACTACTAAAATGAATGATGCTCAGAAGAGGGCTCATTCAAAATTACTTGAGAAAATTATGGCAAGAAACTAGTTTGTCTCATTCTGTTTGTAATCTAACCGTTGGAGGCTAGTGTTTGTTTTAGCTTATATTCGTTTTCCCGTCTGTGTGTAATCTAGCCGTTGGAGGCTACTATTTGTTTTAGCATATATTCGTTTTCCCGTCTATATAAACTACATGTATAAGTTCTCTGAATTCACTTCACTATGGACCAAACACTAGAAAACTTAACTGAAGAATTCATTGATGAGTTTTGCTTCGATGATACCGAAGATAACCGTCTTCTTGAGCTCTATCATGAAGTATACGGACAGAGCTCAAGATACGCTCCTCGAAAAAGTATATTCCAAGACCGTAAATCAGGTCATCAACGTTTAGTGAATGATTACTTTTCACCAAATCCAGTTTATCCTAAACAAATATTCAGACGCAGATTTCGTATGGGAAGACATGTTTTCTTGCGTATTGTGGAAGCTCTTTCAAACTTTGATCCATACTTTTGTCAAAGGGCCGATGCAGCGGGAAAAAAAGGTTTGTCATCTTTACAAAAATGCACTGCGGCAATATTCATGTTGGCGTATGGAGTATCTGCTGACGCTGTGGATGACTATATTCGTATTGGAGAGACTACTGCGATTGAGTGCTTAAAAAAATTGCCACTTTATGATATTTGAGAGTGAATACTTTCGAAAGCAGAATTCTGATGACGTATAACGTCCATTACAAATGGGCGAGGCTCATGGATTTCTAGGTATGATGGGCAGTATTAATTGCATGCACTGGCAATGAAAAAATTGTCCCAAAGCATGGAAGGGAATGTTCATGAGCGGCCACAAAGGAGTTGCAACAATTTTATTGGAAGCGGTTGCTTCATCTGATCTATGGATATGGCATGCATTTTTTGGAGTTGCTGGTTCAAATAATGACATAAATGTGTTAGATCGATCACCCGTTTTTGATGAAGTACTACAAGGTCGTACTCCAGAGGTAAATTATACTATCAACGGAAATAATTATAATATGGGCTACTACTTAACGGATGGAATATATCTTGGATGGGCAACATTTGTTAAAACGATACCACGTCCGCAAGGTGAGAAACGAAAATTATTTTCAAAATATCAAGAGAGTCAGCGAAAAGACGTCAAACGAGCATTTGGTGTGTTACAGTCCCGTTTCGCAATTGTATGCAGGCCTTCACGTTTTTGGGACAAAGCAAATCTTGGAAGAATTATGAGAGCATGTATCATAATACATAATATGATTGTTGAAGACGAGAGGGACACATATGCCACTCAATTTGGTCCCTTACCCACTTATGATGATGTTACAAATGGTTTATCGCAACCAAATTTAGGTGAAGATCCTTTTGTATCGTATGAAGCGTATATTCAAAAGACAATCCAGATGCGTGATAAACAGACACATCGTCAGCTACAAAACGACTTGGTTGAGCATATTTCGCAATTTCACGATAACCGTTAATTTTGTTATATTGTACTGTTTTAAATTTATGCTTTCTCGTGTGAAGTTTCCCTTGTGTTTTTTTAATAATATGATGCATTTTAATTACAGGACATGTCTTTAAATTTAATTTTTTTAAAAAATTAACCATTTTTATTTGATTATTACAATTTTTACATTATTAAGTTAAATTAAAATTGAAATATATACAATATAATAAAAATAAAATGGGTCCTACAAAATGTGTCAAATGGGCTTGACCATTGAAGGAGCTTTCCATTTTCTTATAGTGGACACTTGATGCTTATGTGGCATGAAATGGACCCCAAAACAAATGTCAAATGTCCACAACCATTGTGGATGCTCTTAGGTCAGGAAGGCACACCCAAGATTCACTAAAATCAGGCAGAAAAAATGGAGCACAAAGCTCTCAAAAATCAGTACCAACAATATAACAAATTGTGTGATAAGATGCTACCACTACAGACTACACATAGTCCACGAAGACTAGCTAGAATTCCCTGATTCGGCCACGAAGGAAACACTCGAACAACCCACTAGAACTCCCTTCCAGCAGCATGCCTGTCTACAAATAAGATTTCAGGAATGCCCGTTTCATATTGTTCCCAGTCTTGATATTGCCGGTTTGTTGCATTTCTCAACAAACCAGTTATATCATTACCGGATTCCTCATAAAACAGCCGAGGTGGCAAATATTAGCCAAATCAGCTGCCACGTAAAACCCTCGTATGTTATTGCCGGTTTCTTTTTGAGACCAAAAATAACATTACCGGTCTCATAATGAATCTGGCAAAGTCTGGCAATGCCTGTCGACTAGCACTGTCAAAATACATTTTGATCAATAATGAGATCGGCAATAGCATAACCGGTCTCATAATGAATCTGGCAAAGTCTGGCAATTCCTGTCGACTGGCACTGTAAAAGCACATGTTGATTAATAATGAAACCGGCAATAGCATAACCGGTCTCATAATGAATCTGGCAAAGCCTGTTGACTGTCGAACAACATGTTGATCAATAATGAGACCGGTTATGATATAACCTGTCTCCTGGAAATTTTTCTTGATAAATATCTCTCATACGTTCCCCATTTCTCATTCACTTCTACTTCCCCCTCGACCGCATCTTCTTGCCGTGCCTTCCCTTCCCTCTCATTCATTTATACTTCCCCCAAGACTGATCATGATATAATGTAAGTGATCCATGTGGAGTTTCCATATATGATTTCGGTTCATACCATTTCCTAGGGAAACGAACAAACAAGATTAAAAGTGAGTCCAAATATAACCATGTTAATGAATAATAAAAAATATGAAACACTTACAAGTATGACCATGACCCCCGGTAATATGGGTGGATGTTCGCATCCATCGATTGAAGAACTCTATTGAAACCTTTTGGACGACCAATGGGTATCCTTTCCCAGCTCCACAATTGCAAGAGTATGATGCAACCGCCCATTTGCTTGCGTCCCTCCAGCACGGCGCTGAATAACTGCCTATACAGGTGGTACCCGGGTCAAAATGAACTGATCAGTCGAACCCGGCTCCACTATGTATTCTATATCCATTTGCACTAACAAAAATATCGCACAGTAATTCAACATCCTCACCATCAGTAGCATCTTCATTACCAACATCATATTCATCAAATTCGTCATCACCTTCATCATCATGACCATCCTCCAATATTCATCAGCAGCATCATCATCATCAAAAAATTCATCATCATCATCATCAAAACATAAAGAAAAACATTGAACCCCCAATCCGTTTAGGTTAAGGGCTGATCCTCAAATTTTGTTCCTCAATTCATACACATAATCTGACTACACACCATTCAAAACATACACAACATTCATCCTCCAGCAACAACAGCACAATCAGCCCTAAACCTAACTCGAAAACTAACCCAACATACCTGCGGATTGATGCGGAGAAGGGATTTTCGATCACGTTGAGAGAAGGACAGAAGGAGAGGAGGAGAGGAGGAGCACGGAATCTGTCTGGAAGAGAAGAAAATCGCCAGTCGGAGGGAGAGAAGGATTTTACGTTTGGGATAGAGAAGAGAAGGAAATTACATATCTATTTTTTCCAGTTGAGAGCGGTAATGTTATTGTCGGTCTCAAAAAGAAACCGGCAATAACATACGCGGGTTTTACGTGGCAATTTATTTGGCAAGTATTTGCCAATTTGGCTATTTTGTGGGGAAACCCGGTAATGATATAACCGGTTTGTTGAGAAATGCAACAAACCAGCAATGTCAAAACCGGGAACAATATGAAACGGGGCATTCCTGAAACTTTATTTGCAGACAACATATTTGGGATATCAGCTGGGTTAACAATGCATTTCTTAAAAAAAATTTTCCGAAATATGGATGGTGAACTTCCAAAACCATCACTAGCATGATCACATCTCATGGAACTTCATACATATGGAGAGTCTCTGCAAAAGGTAAATTTGTCAGTGGACACGATGTTTGTGCAAAAGTGAGCTAGGTTTTCTTTCCTTGAAATTTTTCTGATCACAATAGACTTTGACTCAACTTTGTCTCTAATAAAATGGTAACTAACATCAATATGTTTTGACCTTTCATGCTATACTGTGTCCTTGAAAAGATACAAGGCAGATTGACTATCCATGTGAAAAACAAGGACATAGTTCCTACCCTCAATTTCAGTTAAGATCTCTTGAAGCCAAATGGCCTCCTGAACTGCCTCAGTTGCAGCTATATATTCTAAGTGGAAGTGAGAGCTCGGATTGGTTGAAGCTGGGATTCCCAGCTTATACAATTCCCGATCCAAGTGAAAAAAATTGCGGAAGTAGATTTTCTATTGTCTTTATTACTTGCATAGTCAGAATCCACAAATTCTACTGTGTCATGCTTAGGATCAAATTCAGAATACACAAGGCTAAGATTTTCCTTGCTAGACAAATACCTAAGGAGATATTTCACTACTAGCCAATGATTTTCACAAGAGTTTGACATAAACCTACTTAAACACTAATGGCAAAAGCAAGGTCAGGCTTGGTGCATAACATAGAGTACATAACAGACCCTACAACCACATCATAACGGAGAATCAATTTTCTCCTTTTGAACCTATCCTCATCAGTTAATCTGTTAAATTCATATGTCCCATGGAAGTGTGTGCATGTTTTTGGCAAACGGAGTCTGTGTCAGTCAAAAGTCTGTAATCTGTATCAGGGGTGTCGAAGCAGACCAACAAGGTGCACAAGACCAAAGAACTTCAAGCTTGAATCAGAGGGTGAGCCAGAGTTAGCTTGAACAGAGATTGTCAGCAATATTGCGAATATTGTCTTGCTCGGATCTCCTAAAATAGAGTCAAGGATATACGTAAGATTATGATCAGATCTTAGGCGGCCTGGGTATACGGAAGGTTGGGACACATTAGGAAAGTATGATCACCGGATATACGGAAGATTGCGATGCATGATCATCAGAATATTCGTTACCTAATACGCGTAAGAATACGATAGTATATTTGATGGATCTCGAGGATCAACATGGCAGGTGATAAAAGACTATAAAAGGAGAGAACCTGCGAGGTAAAAGATTATGGAGAATCCCATAAGCAAAGATCGAATTCTTGGGGAAGAACACATTAGAATTGAGCTCAATCATCATTGGAGATCGGGCGGAAGTAGAGCTCACTCGAAGATAACTACATGCCGTTTCATTACTGTACGAACAATCTGTAAAAGCAACACTCGGTGAAGTGCTGGTGTTCTCAGGAGGAGAACTTATGGTCTGTGGATAGATCAAGGAGCGTTGGTGTTCTCGGGAGGAGAAGGTGGACTAGAGAGGGATCTCTGTCTGAGAGAGTCAGATGCATTCATTGTGGTGAAACAACATAGCGGTAACAGAGGGAGTCTGATTACGTAAGATCTATTGTATTTGACCATTTAAAGTGAAGTGCTTTCCACTTGGGGTTCAGAGAAACCGCTCTGAGTAGGTTCTTGGAGTTGAACAGTGTAAACATATCCTGTGTCATTTTCATTTCATCATACCATTCATGCTGTGACTAACAACTATCAAAATACTATCTGTTTAAGTATTGTGGAACAGCTAATACAGTGAACTGGAACAGTCAGAGTGGGACAGACATAGAAATTTCAGAATCAACCATAGAAAATTCATGACGCTCTTCTAAAGTTATAGAGCATAATTGGCATCTTTTATAGTGAATTTGTCTAAAACTTTATGCACATGCTCAGACTGAGACAAGCAAATTGTATTATTTTTACCTCCAATATCTTTTTAACCTCACCTAAGTCTTTCATGTCAAAATGTAATTTTAAATCATCTTTAACTCTAACAATGGCATACTCATTTCCACTTATGATCAAAATATCATCAACATATAATAGATCATATAATGTATGCTCAGATTTCACATTTTAAAGATAAACACAAGTGTCAAACATGCTCCTAACAAAAAACCAAGGGAAATTATGCAAGAGTCAAATTTTTTATTCCACTACCTAGGTGATTACTTCAATCCATAAATAAATTTTCTTAGCAAGCACTCATGGTCCGCATTATTTTCTTAGCAAGGACTCATAGAGCAAAAATGTCATTATAATCCACACCCTCTTTTTGGGTGAAACCCTTGGCAACAAGTTTAGATTTAAGTCTAAGTGGATCATTGATGTCATTTCCCTTTTTAATTTTATAAATCCATTTGCAGCCTATGATCCGGGAATTTAGTTCTTGGAACTAATTTCCAAGTACTATTTTTCTTCATGAAATTAGTTTCTTCGTGCATAGATGTTAAACAACCATTAGCATGCTTATTTTTAATTGCTTGATCATAAGTTTCAGGCAAGGTTGTCAGAATCGAGAGTTTACCTTGACTCGTTTTGTCAGGGTAACATCGTATCGTAAACTCGAGTCGGTGATATCGTCGATTTTACCTTATAATTAAAAATTATATATATTATATGTATAAATAATCTTTACTTTAAATGTATCATAATTGTATATTTGGTTAAGTACATTAGTAAAATTTCAAAGTAATGTTTTTTTCACGCTGTAATGAATTCTGTCCACACCTTGTTTGATCATCAAAAAGCATGAAGTCCTTTCCAAAAAATCGATCAAACATAATTACAAGTTACACAATGTCAGTCTCTTGAGTCTTGACTATTGTGGACAAGTTATAACATGGCTACCTCTAGGTTAGAGCCTTAAATTATCAAAAAAATAACGAGGAACTTCAGAGTTCAGATTTTAGTGGTAGAATCCACTCATATTCCTTCATGATTCTTCCCACACCTATGCATGTCAGTGAGAAAAACACCAAAAAAAAACAACTTCGGTTGGAAGCCTTCACAAACTAAAACCTTCTAAAGCATTTTCTCCATCACTTTCCTCTTCTTCATCAGAATCAGATTCTGATGCAGAAGACATAATCCCTCCAATATTAGACCCAAAGATCACGTTTGCATCACTTGAAGGAGGATGTGGTGAATTGCTTGAACAAACAGGATCAGCCCCGCGAGTTTGACGCACATTCTCTTCACCATCAATGTCGTCTATATCATCGGTAGTTAAAAACTCATCATCAGATTCAACATCGACAAACTCTAGTACTTCTTTTTTTCTTAATTCCATCTTTGTCAATCTCATATTAGCCATTACATATACCAAATCATTCATTTTCTGCTGATGAATCGATTCCTCTTCTTGGTATGAACCTGGACATATGCAGCAAAGTATAGAGTCGACAATTTAAATGCATAATTGAACAAGATATAACATAAACTAATTAACACAGTATGCAACAAATTATCTTCATGAATACAAGATTTTTTAAATGTTTGTTTACAATGAATGTAAAAAATGCCAAATATGAAATTATAAGAGGTACTTTGGTTACCATTTCGAATGCACTCCAGTTACGCTCGCATCCGGAAGAGCTACTAGTCAAACTCAGAACTCGTATGGCAAACTTCTTGAGCTCTGGAGTATAGTCTCCGTACTTATCCCACCATTGTGCCGGATTCATAGTTTTCCTTGCTTGTTTTGCATACTCAGTTCCAAAAAAAGGTCCTTAGCAAAAGTGGAAATCAGCAAATTGTAAATTTATTTTCTCTCTTTCAATGTGATCACTTACCAATGTTGTCAAGCAACTGAATAACCCGGTTTTAACCTCAATACTATCACCTTTGAAATCATCGTTAAAGTGGAAACGAGGATTGAGAAAATAGCCAACGGCTTGTGGAGGTGACCCTTCCATCGCTCATCTATAACCCTCCACACAGGTTCATAGCTGAAATAAAAATAAATAACAAAAGTTAAATATGATATATCAAACTCCATATTGTTTTACTAAAAAGTTACTGGAACTTACTATTTTGGAACACCCCTGAAGTTTTCGAGAATCTTGTTTTTACAAGAATCCATTGCTTCATAAACAAAACCCATTGAAGGCTTTGCATCAGAATCCACTAATCGCAACACTTGCATTAGTGGAGCAGCAGTTTTCAGACACATAACAATGTTCTTCCAGAATCGTTTATCCAAAGTATCCTTTGCAATCTTTTTTCCTTCGTCGGTAGTTGCAAATCGACTGGACTTCCAATCATCTGAGCCAAACATATCACATAAACATGATTTAAGATCAAGAAGACACCCAATAGTCAAATAAGCCGTTGCAAAACGAGTTGCCGCTGGCCTAATCAAATCCCTTCCATTTGTGAATTTTCTCAAAATGGTAATTAACATTGTTCTAGAATAAATATAAGTTGTCAACTTTCTTGCATTCTTTATGGTGACTCGATGAAAAATCAGCTCCTTCTCTAAATCCTCAAACAATAAATTTGCACAATGCGCGGCACAAGGAGTCCAATACAAGTTCTTCCGCTTCAGCATCAAGAACTCACCACCGGCTTTAAAATTTGCAGCATTATCCGTAACGACCTGAATTACACTTTCCTCTCCGCACACTCAACTGCATCATCTAACATCTTATAAACGGCATCAGTTGTTTTAGAAATATCAGAAGTATCTAATGAATAAAGAAACACAGTTCCTTTAGCGCTATTCACTACAAAGTTACAAATCGAGAGTTTATTTCTATCTGTCCATCCATCGGACATGATAGAGCAACCTGTCCGTTTCCATTCAGCTCTGAAATCTTCAATAATTTTGTAAGTTTGAACCACTTGTCTTTTAAGAAGCTTCTCCCTTAAATCATGGTAAGTAGGAGGCTTGTAGCGAACTCCATACTTCCCGATTGCATCACATATATTCGGAAAAGTTGGATTTTTAATACAGTTGAACGGAATGGCGCTCGTATAGAAAAACATCGCAACAAGATCGTCAGCTTCCTCTTTTAATGGGTTTTTAATCAGTTGATTCATTGTTGATTGAAGTTTGGAAAAACCAAATTTGTCTTTTACATTTTGAGCATTGTAATTTGTCTCCGGTAGTGAGCTTCCAGTTCCACTCCCACCTTCATCTTCTTCACTGATATGTCATTGCCCGGTCCTCCTTCTCTTCTTTATTGTCGCCTCCTTAATGGAAGCTACCACCTCAAGCATGTCAACTCTCACCTCATCAGACACTTGTGTACAAGGTTCTGCGTCTTCACTAGTCCCAGCAAGATGATGTTTGAATCTGGATATTCCACCACTAGTAACTTTTGCACAAAAATTGCACTTTAATTTTTTACCATCACCAGAAATATCCACCCCATAGCGCCACCCCACATCAGTTCGGTTACCTTTAATGTTTGTTCTCCCTCCGCCTCTGAAAGAACCCGAAGAACCTCCATTTGTAACACTTTCACTCCCAGCCATGAATGAAAATGTTATTCGACGGAATCACAAACCGAATTTTACAATTTTTTCGAAATCTTAGTTCTTTGAATCAGAAATAAGTGTTGGTGCTGAGATAAAATAAAGAACAAAGATAGGGATTGTCGATTAGAGTTTTTTTGTTTTTTATTTTATCAAAAAGAAATAAAGACTGGAGCAGTACAAAATTGCTATATGGGCTATATGATAAATTCGGCCCAACTTCAAAATCGTAAGTTTTAAACGAGTTTATCAAGATTTAACGAGTTAAATCGAGTGTAATATCGTTCCAGTTTTCGATTTTAACTAAAATCATTTTTACATACGAGTTAACTCGATATCAATATGTTAAATCGTAAACTCGGTAAAATCGCCGAATTGACTCGCGATTTTAACAACCTTGGCTTCAGGAATATCAAATTTTACAATCACGGCAGCAAACTCAACAACACCAATAGAGTGGCCTTTTCCAATCATATTCAAATCATGCAATCTCCTAATAAGAATTTTAGTCCTAGGTTTTTTGTCCCTTACAAGTTGATAATCATTACTAGGCACAAACAAATTATCAGAATTATCAACAACAATGTCAAGCATATTCAGGGCATCAATAACATTATTAGGACTATCATTAACTGCAATCCCCTCAGCTGGGTTAGAATATGACATATTTAATTCAATTGAGTTAAAGTACTTACTTCTCCCCCATCTAATTGGTGAGGTTGCTCAATACCGCCTCATTTGTGTCCTATTTGATATCATTGTTATATCTATTTTCAATTGCTATATTAGAGGGCTCAAAGGAGTGACCTATGTCATCTCCATCCTACATTACAAAAACTTTTGTAGGTATAAAGCTGGTCACACTTTGACATGTGTCTGTTGTCTAATAAGATGATATTAGCTTGTTCTCAAATTGAAATTAGTTTCGTTAATTGTAACTGATCTAGAGGTAATGGCGTTGTACCCTCCTAGTAAATAATAATCAGTTTATAGTCCTTTAACCCTTTGATGAACGGACAAATGACCTTATATTTGTCCGTATTTTCCCTTTTCTTCTTGTTTGTTACGCTATTTTATGAAGTCGTTTGATGCTTTCTTTATCCATTTCAGGTTAAAAAATGCGTATTACACGATATGAAGTGGCCTGAAGAAAATCTATTTTGACTTGACCAGATGGGTGCACGAGGCAAATTTTATTCTCCCAGGGGGTGCACGAATCACATGTGATTCGTGCAACATTGGTCGAATCAACCTTTGATAGAGCCTATTTATACACACTATTTAGATCCTAACCCTATGCTTGTTTGCATTATTTTGTGTACAAGATTACTGGTTTCCAGTATTTTTGTATTTCAGGGCGAAACGAGGGCCTAAGTCGGATACGCGCTAACAGGCAGTGTTTAAGGAGCGCATCACACAGCCTGCGGAGCTAGCAGCGCAAACAGATAGTGACAGAGTCGACTACGGTACGCAGACCGATTGCGCTAACCAATGTGTCGTGCGCCATGCGCAGAATAGTGGTGTTTCCAAATCTTGACACCACCAGATTTGGAAGTTGTCAAGGTTGGGCCTCATGAGCAGTATATAAAGAGAGGAACGCTAGGATTTGAAAAGACACAAAAGATATCAAAGAGAGAGAGCCAGAATAAAAAACACAAGAGCTGCTGAGAGGACCTGCGCTAGCTGACTGCGCCAGCCGAGACACTGCAACCTGCACGCACCTGCTTGTTGCTATTTTCTTGGATACTTCAGATATTATTTGATGTTTCTATGATGTTTACTACTAGCATGTCTAGCTAAACGCTTGGTATCAGTTGGCCATGATTCTATGAGTATTTCCTTTGAGACTTGAGCTTAATGCATAGTTTGTTTGCTTATATTAATTCTGTGCACACGGTTGACAACTAGTCGCATGAGTAGGGGAAGCCTTGAACCGCAATCTTGCTCTTGCTACTTGTTTGTTATATGTTAAACTAGTTGAATAGCTTGACGGTGACAACTAGGAGTAACGAGCTAGGATAATCAACTGCTACTGTGACAGGATTCGTAGCTGGTTAGACTAGTCTCAAGAATTAATAGCTCATGAACTTTGATCGGAACATGCGCACATGTTAGGAAGCCTTGATCGGACACTAACATTAGTAAACCGAACTATAGACGTTTAGAGTCGATGATAAGGAATACACTCATAGAGGATTGTCTGCGGCGATACTTTTCATAGTCATAGTACTTAATCTCTACTGCCTGCGCACGTCTAGTGCAATTCCTGCGTTTACTACTGTTTACTCGCGCACTTGCGCAACCCAATCATTCACACCCCCAGTTTTCGTAAGTGCAGGTTACTAGTTAAAGCTAATCTACTTACTCCCTGTGGAATCGACCCTGACTTAGCCGCTGTACTTAGTGGAAGAGAAAGGATTAATTTGACGCGCACAACGACACGCGCTATCAAAATTTGGCGCCGTTGCCGGGGAGCAACACAGATAAGCTTTAACCAGCTTAAGTTTCCTTTTACAATAATTAGTTATTTTTGTTTGCTTTATTCTTGTTGTTGTTTCTGACAGCGCGCAATCAACATTAGCCTGCGCAACCTTAAAACAGTTGCGCTGCACAGATTCTAGTTGCGCACTGACAGACGCGACAGCTTAGTTGTCTTTTAATTTCGTTTTCTTTGAGATTTAGAACAGGTCATGGGGGATAACAGTGTCGTTGGAGACAACTTAGGGGACAGAGCCCCAGAGAATGCGAGGGCGGACAACCGCGCAGCCCTATTCAGAGAGGAAGTGCAGCGCGAGATTGAAGCAAGGATGGCCGCTGAAGTGTCTAATGCGCCACCCGCGCGACAAGCCACGCGACGCAGAACAGTGCGCGAGATGTCATCCCCAATCACGGTTAACCAGCCATGGTGCATAGTGCTTCCACCAGACGGTCATTTTGAGCTAAGGAGCTCGCTCATTCATCACATGCCCAAGTTCCACGGGATGAACAACGAGAACCCAGTCAAGCATGTGCGAGAATTCCTAGTCATTTGCGAGAACATGAAGACCGAAGGGGAGAGCGACGAGGCGCTGAAGATGAAAGGATTCCCATTTTCATTGTGTCACACGGCCAGGCATTGGCTAATGAACTTACCAGCAGGATCAATTCACACATGGGAGCAGCTGCAGAAGAAGTTCTTGGACAAATTCTATCCCGCAGCAAAGATCGCGCTACTCAGGAGGGAGCTGGCCGGACCTAGGCAGGGCGCAAGAGAGTCGCTGTCAGAGTATTACGAGCGTTTCAGGGAGCTGGAGGCCAACTGCTACAATCACGGCCTGCCCTATTGAATGCATGCGCAGGATGCGACATTTGCAACATGTACCCAGAAGACGCGTGGCAGCTGATAGAAGACTCCGCTGGACAGGTAAGACATGCGCAGGATGCAACATTTGCAACATGTACCTTATATTGCACGAGCTTGCTGAGAGGACCTGCGCTAGCCGACTGCGCCAGCCAAGACTGCAACCTGCACGCATTGTTTGCTATTGTTTTCTTGGATACTCTAGTTGTTATTTACTGTTTCTATGATGTTTACCACTAGCATGTCTAGCTAAACGCTTAGTATCGGTTGGGCATGAATCTATGAGTATTTCCTTTGAGACTTGCGCTTAATGCATAGCTTGCTTGCTTATATTAATTCTGTGCACATTGTTGGCAGCTTGTTGCATGAGTAGGGGAAGCCTTGAACCGCAATCTTACTCTTGTTGCTTGTTGTTGTTTGTTAAACTAGTTGAATAGCCTGACGGTGCCAACTAGGAGTAACGCGCTAGGATAGGCAATTACTACCTTGATCGGATTCGTAGTTGTTTAGTCTAGTTCAAGAATTAATAGCACATGAACTTTGATCGGAACATGCGCACATGTTAGGAAGCCTTGACCGGACACTAACTTAAGTAAAATCAAGCTATAGACGTTTAGAGTCAATGATAAGGAATACACTCATAGAGGATTGTCTGCGCCGATACTTCTCATAGTCATAGTACTTAATCTCTACTGCCTACGCACGTCTAGTGCAAATTCCTGCGTTTACGACTGTTTACTCGCGCATCGCGCAACCCCAATCACTCACACCCCCAGCTTTCGTAAGTGTAGGTCACTGGTTAAAACTGAACTGCTTGCTCCCTGTGGAGATCGACCCTGACTTAACCGCTGTACTAGTAGAAGAGGAAGGATTAATTTGACGCGTACAACGACGCGCGATCAAATTTTGGCGCCGTTGCCGGGGAGCAACACAGCTAAGTTTTAGCTAGTTTACGTTTTTCCTTTTTAGTAACCAGTTATTTCAGTTTGTTTGTTTTTTCCGTTGTTGTTTCTGACAGCGTGCAATCACCATTAGCCTGCGCAACCTTGAAACAGTTGCGCTGCGCAGATTCTAGTTGCGCACTGACAGACGCAGCAGCATTAGTTATCTTTTAATTTCGTTTACTTTGAGATTTAGAACAGGTCATGGAGGATAACAGTGTCATTGAGGACAACTTAGGGGACAGAACCCCAGAGGAAGCAAGAGCACATAACCGCGCAACCCTGTTCAGAGAGGAAGTGCAGCGCGAGGTTGAAGCAAGGATGGAGGCTGAAGTGAAGAATGCGCCACCCGCGCGACCAGCTGCGCGACGCAGAACAGTGCGCGAGATGTCAGCCCCACTCACTGTTAACCAGCCATGGTGCATCGTGCTTCCGCCAGACGGACATTTTGAACTAAGGAGCTCACTCATTCATCACATGCCCAAGTTCCACGGGATGAACAACGAAAATCCAGTCAAGCATGTGTGAGAGTTCCTAGTCATTTGCGAGAACATGAAGACCGAAGGGGAAAGCGATGAGGCGCTGAAGATGAAGGCATTCCCATTTTCACTGTGTGATACAGCCAGACATTGGTTGATGAACTTACCAGCAGGATCAATTCACACATGGGAGCAGCTGCAGAAGAAGTTCCTGGACAAATTCTATCCCGCAGCAAAGTTTGCGCTACTCAGGAGAGAACTGGCCGCGCCAAGGCAGGGCGCAGGGGAGTCATTGTCAGAGTATTACGATCGTTTCAGAGAGCTAGAGGCCAACTGCTACAATCATGGCCTACCACAGAATGTGCTGATAGAGAACTTCCTGAATGGACTGCTGCCCATGGAGCTGAGGTTATTGAACGCATGCGCAGGAGGCGACATTTGCAACATGTATCCAGAAGACGCATGGCAGCTGATAGAAGACTCTGCTGGGCAGGTACGACATCAGCTAACACTTGAAAATAGTCGTGCTCGTTCTGTGCATCAGGTAGAAACAAGCGCTGAGATCAAGGAAATGAAGGCCATGCTGCAGAAGTTGATGAGTGCGCAAAGTGCACACCCAGTTGCGCCAAAGGTATGTGAATTCTGCAGGTCCACCGAGCACAAGACTGATGAATGTCCCACACTTTTTGAAGAATCTGGAGATGTCAATGCTCTTGAAGGATGGGATAACAGAGGGCCACAGAGGCAGAATCAGCCGCGCTTTGGACTTGCTGCAAATGGGTTAAGATGGAAGGAGGAAAATAATTTCCAGAGGCAGTCCACGGATCAGCGCGCGCCACAGCAGACGCAACAAGCTGCGCCTTACAATCCACCGCATCGCCGCACTGACGCACCAGCGCATAACAACCAGCAACCGAGGCGATCCTTGGAAGATATCGTGGGGCAGCTAGCAGACATAGTGCGCAAAAATGACGAGAAGTATGACAAGAGGTTCGAGTCCATTGAAAAGCAGCTATCACAGATCGCTACCACGGTGTATGAGCTAAAGAAGAGCGATGGCAACCTGCCTTCGCAAGTGATTCAGAACCCCAAAGGAGGAGTCAATGCAGTGACACTGAGGACTGGGCGCACAATAGGAACCGAGCAGACCGCGAAGGCGCCCACACAACCAGCTACGCAAGTCCCGGATCCAGCAGAGCAGAATGCGCAACCAGAGCAAGATGCGCAACCAGAAGTGCCAGCCACAAGCCAGCAGGGCGAAGCGCCAGGTATAACACAATTAAAAGACAAGGGCACGAATCGTACTAATATACCTGCACCTTTCCCTGTGCAGGCACCCTTGGCTAGGAAGGAAGCGCAGGACAAGGAGCTATACGAGTTATTCAGTAAGGTGGAAATAAACATTCCCCTTATTGAAGCAGTTCGGCAGATCCCTAGGTACGCCAAGTTTTTGAAGGAGTTGTGCACAAACAAGCGAAGGAAAGGCGAGTGCGCACAGGTAATGCTAAATGCGCAAGCCTCAGCAATCGTGCAACATAAGGTACCACCTAAGTGCCGAGACCCAGGTACATTCACTACATCATGCACTTTAGGTAAGACCACAGTGAGCAACTGCATGATTGATTTAGGCGCATCCATCAATTTGTTACCCTATTCCCTATATGCGATATTGCGCCTTGGACCATTAAAGCCTGCAGGACTCACCATTCAGCTAGCAGATCGGTCGTGCAAACAACCTGCAGGCATGATAGAGGATGTTCTTGTGCGAGTACGAGAGCTGGTGTTCCCAGCAGATTTTTATGTGCTAGAAATGGAGGGTGAATCAAGCACCAGCAGTGCGCAGATCCTACTGGGCAGACCTTTTCTGATGACCGCGCGCACGAAGATAGACGTGTGGAGGGGCACGCTCTCCATGGAGGTTGATGGCGAAGAAATCCATTTCAATATATTCAAGGGGATGCAGCATCCACATGAGGACGCCACAGTGCACGCAATGGATGGCATTGATGATTTAGTCACAGATGCGCAATGTGCAAGCGCAACGGTAGGACCAGAGCCACTGGCACAGGCAGAGTTGGAGGAGCAGGGAAACGAACTGAGCAGTACTGAACCAGAATCCAAACAGGTACACGATATAGTTCATATTTGCACTGCTAATAAAATCTTGCCCTCTATTGAACAGGCACCAAAGGTTGAGCTGAAGCAACTCCCAGAGCACCTCAAATACATTTTCTTGGGAAATGAGGACACCCTGCCAGTGATCATAAAGAAAGGATTAGAAGAGGAGCAGGAAGCGCGCTTACAGCAGGTGCTGCGCAAGAACCAGCGGAGTGAGCCCGGACGTATGCATGCATAGAATTCTGTTGGAAGATGGTGCCAAACCATCCAGGGAGGCTCAGCGCAGATTAAATCCGAATATGATGGAGGTAGTGCAAAAGGAGATCCTGAAGTTGCTTGACGCAGGGGTCATTTACCCTATCTCGGACAGCAAATGGGTCAGTCCAGTGCACGTTGTGCCAAAGAAGGGAGGAATCACCGTAGAGGAGAATGCGCAGGGCGAGCTAGTTCCCAAGTGCATTCAGACTGGATGGCGCATGTGCATCGACTACAGGAAGCTTAACGCAGTCACGTGCAAGGACCATTTCCCGCTACCCTTCATGGACCAAATGCTGGACAGATTAGCGGGGAAGCCCTACTTTTGCTTCTTGGACGGATATTCAGGGTACAACCAGATACCCATAGCTGCGGAGGATCAAGAGAAGACCACGTTCACCTGCCCGTTCGGTACGTTTGCGTTTCGGCGCATGTCATTTGGGCTGTGTAAAGCGCCAGGTACGTTCCAACGTCTAGTCATGAGCATTTTTTTTGATATGATTGGTATATGCATAGAAGTGTTCATGGATGATTTTACTGTATATGGAGGTACCTTCGATGCATGCCTGACTCATCTTGATAAGGTTTTAGCGCGCTGCATCTCTAAGAACCTAGTGCTCAATTATGAAAAATGTCATTTCATGGTATCACATGGTGTAGTACTAGGACATATCATCTCAGCGGAGGGGATCAAGGTAGATAAAGCTAAGATAGATCTTATTTCTAATCTACCTTATGCCACTAACGTGCGCGATGTGAAGTCATTTCTAGGACATGCCGGGTTTTACAGGCGTTTTATAAAAGACTTCTCTAAAATTTGTATACCCCTGTCTAACCTCTTGCAAAAGGATGTGTGCTTCGACTTTACTGATGAGTGCAGGGCCGCGTTTGATAAGCTAAAGGAGGCGCTGACCAGTGCGCCAGTGATGCGCGCACCAGACTGGAACCTGCCATTTGAAGTGATGTGCGACGCAAGCGATTATGCAGTAGGTGCAGTCCTGGGGCAGCGAGTAGACAAGAAACCGCACGCCATTTATTATGCGTCGCGCACACTGGACGCTGCGCAGAGGAACTACACCACCACGGAGAAGGAGCTTCTGGTAATTGTGTTTGCGCTGGAGAAGTTCCGTGCATATGTTCTAGGCGCCAGGGTCATCATATACACAGACCACGCAGCCATCCGCTACCTAATGTCCAAGAAGGAGACTAAGCCGCGCCTGATGCGCTGGGTGCTCCTACTTCAGGAATTTGACTTGGAGATCAAAGACAAAAAGGGCACAGAGAACACAGTCGCTGACCACGTGAGCAGGATCGTGAAAGAGGAGGAGCCAGGACAGATCACGGAGACATTCCCTGACGAGCATCTGATGGCGCTAACAGGTAAGGTACCATGGTATGCGCACATTGCGAATTACCTGGTCACAGGTACGTTTCCTCCGCATTTCAATAAAACCCAGCGCATGAGATTAAAGCATGAGTCCAAGCATTACATTTGGGATGATCCATATATGCTCAGAATAGGACCTGATCAGATATTGAGGCGCTGCGTGCCTGACCATGAAATTAACTCTGTTTTGATGTTTTGTCATGCGCACGCATGTGGAGGACACTTTGGTCCCAAGCGCACGAGCAGGAAGGTCCTGGATTGCGGATTTTATTGGCCGCACCTGTTTAAAGATGCATATGATCACTGCCGGAATTGTGACAGGTGCCAGCGCACAGGAGGCATATCAACGCGAAATGAGATGCCGCAGACGCCGATTCTAGTGGATGAAGTGTTTGATATATGGGGAATTGACTTCATGGGGCCATTTCCTCCATCTGCCGGATACGAGTACATATTGGTGGCAGTGGATTATGTCTCCAAATGGGTCGAAGCTAAGGCCACACGGAAGGATGATGGTAAGACGGTCGCTGAGTTTCTGAAAACTAACATCTTTTGCAGGTACGGGGTGCCTAAGGCAATCATCAGCGACCAGGGGACGCACTTTTGCAACAGGATTGTGGCGCAAGTTTTCAAGCATTATGGAGTGCGCCACAAGACGTCCACTGCCTATCATCCTCAGACAAATGGACAGGCCGAGGTTTCCAACAGAGAGATCAAGCGCATCCTGGAGAAGACTGTGAGACCATCGCGCAAAGATTGGAGCCAGCGCCTGGACGACGCACTATGGGCATACCGCACTGCGCATAAGACACCAATCGGGACTTCACCGTTCCGGTTGGTCTACGGAAAAGCATGCCACCTGCCAGTGGAGTTAGAGCACAAAGCATACTGGGCCTTACGCATTTGCAACCTGAACCTAGACGAGGCCGGAAAGGAGCGCGCATTTGAGCTGAGCGAATTAGAAGAGCTGCGCCTAGATGCCTATGAGGGACTGCGCGATTACAAGGAGCGGACAAAGGCGTTTCATGACAAGCATATCCTCCGACGCACTTTTGAGCCAGGAGACCAGGTATTGTTATTCTCATCACGTCTGAAGCTCATGCCTGGAAAACTGCGCAGCAAATGGACAGGACCGTACACAGTCACTAAGATTTTACCCTACGGAACAATCGAGTTAGAAAACGAGCACCGGCATCGTTTTCAGGTTAATGGGCAGAGAGTCAAACGGTATCTCGAAGAACCTTGGGATGGCACAGCGCACGACATTGACTTGGCAGACCCTGAGATAGCAGATGCGCAAGTTGCTGCGCCAGAGGCACCACCAGATGCACCAGAGGGAGAACTGGAAACTATTGCTCACATTTCTTCTTCCTCTTCATCTACCCTCGTTACTGCAGACTTCTCGCATATTATTATCCATGCTGACTACCCTTTTGATCCTTTGCGCAGGACCACGGAATGCGCCACGCACGCACCAACGCGGGATCACTCAGGAGCGAGAGTGGGGGAGGTCGCGGGCACACATTTGGGCACGTAATGAGGTACAGTCGAGCCAACGACGTTAAACAAAGGCACTTATCGGGAGGTAACCCGACTCGTTTTTACTTTTACACGTTTTTCTATTTGTTTTCTTCTTATGTTCTTTATTTTGCTTGCATGCATATGCGCGTCCTCCGTGCGCTTGAGCTTGAGTCGTGGGGACACGTCTCTGTTTAAGTGTGGGGGGCGAGCGTTACGTTTACATTTCACGTTTTTTTGAGCATTATAGTGTAGCTTAGTTTAATTGAAGGAAACAGTAGCAGTAGTGCGCTTGTGTGCGGGTTGCGCGCACTGTTCAGCTTGTTTTGCGCTACCCATACTGCGTGCGATGTTATCTACTGTTTTAGTATTTTTTTTTCATTTTTCTGCTCCTTTTAGTTGGGATATACAGGGATGTGGAGTTGACAGAAACGCTCTAGAGAGGCGGTTAGTCGTTCGCGCTTCAAATGAGAGGTATATGGTCGAGAGCGCGAGTGGAGGCCTGTGCTTCGCGACCTTCGGAACAAGAGAGCGCGCTCAGTCACGCAGATGCCGAAGGCGAAATACCCAAAGCGTGGCGAGGTGGGAAAACAGACCACCTTCCTTCTGGAAGTCGAGCTAAGGAAGGCGGGCGCGGGTGTAAACGCGTGCGCCGACCTGCGCAAATAGACCAAGGAGGGAGAGCGGGGCGTTGTTCCATAGCTGTTATCCGGAGGCCGAGACTGGAACTGTTCTGGGAAAGATAGGAACCATAGACAAAGCTGTACAAAAGAAAAAAAAATACCAGCAGATGATATGCGCTACAAAAGAAGCTAGCATGCGCACTAATAAGCACCAGCGTGCGGAAAGTCCACAAAGAAAATCATCAAAAGGCTTGAGTTCCCAGGAAGTGCGCGGAAGAATCACGCATCGGAGGAAGCTTGCGCTGTTAACCATATACCCATCCTCGGAGTGAGAGCTGACAACCTGGAGCCTATGAAGAGCTATCTCCCAATCATCCGAAATGATCTTCATTCCGGCTGAGAGGTAATGAATTGCGAAATCATTATATTAGAACTGTTGACAGCAGTTGCGCGCAGGTGGTAGAGCAGCGCAAGTTGATCAGTAGTGCAGATTGCGCCAGAGTGCAAGACTATGCGCTAGACTCCAGAGAGGTAATAGTATCCGTGCTTGAGTGCTTGTTCGAGGACGAACAAGGGGCAAGTGTGGGGGGGTTTGATAGAGCCTATTTATACGCATTATTTAGATCATAACCCTATGCTCGTTTGCATTATTTTGTGTACAAGATTACTGGTTTCCAGTGTTTTTGTATTGCAGGGCAAAACAAGGGCCTAAGTCGGATACACGCTAACAGACAGCGTTTAGGACGCGCATCACTCAGCCTGCGAAGCTAGCGGCGCAAACAGAAGAAATTGGCAGAGTCGACCACGGTGCGCCAACCGATTGCGCTAACCAAGATGCCGTGCGCCAGGCGCAGATGGTGGTATTTCCAAATCCTGACACCACCAGATTTGGAAGTTGCCAAGGATGAGCCTCTGAGCAGTATATAAAGAAGAGGAAGGCTAGGGTTTGAGCATTCAATTAGCATACACAATTCGTACACCAAGGAAGCACTGCGCAGCAGAACTGGAAAACACACGAGCTTGCTGAGAGGACCTGCGCTAGCCGACTGCGCCAGCCAAGACTGCAACCTGCACGCACTGTTTGCTATTGTTTTCTCGGATACTCTAGTTGTTATTTACTGTTTCTATGATGTTTACCACTAGCATGTCTAGCTAAACGCTTAGTATCGGTTGGGCATGAATCTATGAGTATTTCCTTTGAGACTTGCGCTTAATGCATAGCTTGCTTGCTTATATTAATTCTGTGCACATTGTTGGCAGCTTGTTGCATGAGTAGGGGAAGCCTTGAACCGCAATCTTACTCTTGTTGCTTGTTGTTGTTTGTTAAACTAGTTGAATAGCCTGACGGTGCCAACTAGGAGTAACGCGCTAGGATAGGCAATTACTACCTTGATCGGATTCGTAGTTGTTTAGTCTAGTTCAAGAATTAATAGCACATGAACTTTGATCGGAACATGCGCACATGTTAGGAAGCCTTGACCGGACACTAAATTAAGTAAAATCAAGCTATAGACGTTTAGAGTCAATGATAAGGAATACACTCATAGAGGATTGTCTGCGCCGATACTTCTCATAGTCATAGTACTTAATCTCTACTGCCTGCGCACGTCTAGTGCAAATTCCTGCGTTTACGACTGTTTACTCGCGCATCGCGCAACCCCAATCACTCACACCCCCAGCTTTCGTAAGTGTAGGTCACTAGTTAAAACTGAACTGCTTGCTCCCTGTGGAGATCGACCCTGACTTAACCGCTGTACTAGTAGAAGAGGAAGGATTAATTTGACGCGTACAACGACGCGCGATCAGTGAGCCCGGACGTATGCATGCATAGGATTCTATTGGAAGATAGTGCCAAACCATCCAGGGAGCCTCAGCGCAGATTGAACCCGAATATGATGGAGGTGGTGCAGAAAGAGATCCTGAAGCTGCTTGACGCAGGAGTCATTTACCCAATCTCGGACAGCAAATGGGTAAGTCCAGTGCATGTTGTGCCAAGGAAGGGAGGAATCACAGTAGAGGAGAATGCGCAGGGCGAGCTAGTTCCCAAGCGCATACAAACTGGATGGCGCATGTGCATCGACTACAGGAAGCTTAACGCAGTCACGCGCAAGGACCATTTCCCGCTACCCTTCATGGACCAGATGCTAGATCGATTGGCAGGAAAGCCCAACTTTTGTTTCTTGGACGGGTATTCAGGGTACAATCAGATACCCATAGCTACGGAGGATCAAGAGAAGACCATGTTTACCTGCCCATTCGGTACGTTTGCGTTTCGGCGCATGTCATTTGGGCTGTGTAACGCGCCAGGTACGTTCCAACGACTAGTCATGAGCATCTTTTCTCATATGATTGGTATATGCATAGAAGTGTTCATGGATGATTTTACTGTATACGGAGGTACCTTTGACGCCTGCTTAACTCATCTTGATAAGGTCTTAGCGCGCTGCATTTCGAAAAACCTAGTGCTCAATTATGAAAAATGTCATTTCATGGTATCGTATGGTGTGGTACTAGGACATATTATCTCGCAGGAGGGGATCAAGGTAGATAAGGCCAAGATAGATCTTATTTCCAATCTGCCTTATGCCACTAACGTGCGCGATGTGAAATCATTCCTTGGGCATGCCGGGTTTTACAGGCGCTTCATAAAAGATTGTTCTAAGATTTGTATACCCCTGTCTAACCTCTTACAAAAGGATGTGTGTTTTGAATTTACTGATGAGTGCAGGGCCGCGTTTGATAAGCTGAAGGAGGCGCTGATAAGTGCGCCAGTGATGCGCGCGCCAGACTGGAACCTGCCTTTTGAACTGATGTGCGACGCAAGCGACTATGCAGTAGGTGCAGTCCTGGGACACTGAGTGGACAAGAAGCCGCACGCCATTTATTATGCATCGCGCACACTGGACGCTGCGCAGTGGAACTACACCACCACGGAGAAGGACCTTCTGGCAATTGTGTTTGCGCTGGAGAAGTTTCGCGCATATGTTCTTAGCGCTAGAGTCATCATCTACACAGACCGCGCAGCAATCCGTTACCTGATGCGCTGGGTGCTCCTACTTCAGGAATTCGACTTGGAAATCAAAGATAAGAAGGGCACAGAGAACACAGTCGCGGACCACCTGAGCAGGATCGTGAAAGCAGAGGAGCCAAGGCAGATCACGGAGACGTTCCCTGACGAGCATTTGATGGCGCTAACAGGTAAGGTACCATGGTATGCGCACATTGCAAATTACCTGGTCACAGGTACGTTTCCTCCCCATTTCACTAAAACCCAATGCATGAGACTAAAGCATGAGTCCAAGCATTACATTTGGGATGATCCGTATATGCTCAGAATAGGACCTGATCAGATTTTGAGGCGCTGCGTGCCTGACCATGAAATTAACTCTGTTTTGATGTTTTGTCATGCGCACGCATGTGGAGGACACTTTGGTCCAAAGCGCACGAGCAGAAAGATCGTGGACTGCGGATTTTATTGGCCGCACTTTTTTAGTGACTCGTATAACCACTGCAGGAACTGTGACAGGTGCCCGCGCACAGGAGGCATATCAGCGCGCAATGAGATGCCGTAGATGCCTATTCTAGTGGATGAAGTGTTCGATATTTGGGGGATTGACTTCATGGGGCCATTTCCTCCATCTTCCGGATATGAGTATATATTGGTCGCGGTAGATTATGTCTCCAAATGGGTTGAGGCCAAGGCTACCCGGAAGGATGATGGTAAGACGGTCGCTGACTTTTTAAGGACTAACATATTTTGCAGGTACGGAGTGCCTAAGGCAATCATCAGCGACCAGAGGACGCATTTTTGCAACAGGATAGTGGCGCAGGTATTCAAGCATTATGGAGTGCGCCACAAGACGTCCACCGCTTACCACCCTCAGACGAATGGACAGGCCGAGGTTTCCAACAGAGAGATCAAGCGCATCCTGGAGAAAACTGTGAGACCGTCACGCAAGGACTGGAGCCAGCGCCTTGACGATGCACTATGGGCATACCGAACAGCACATAAGACACCAATTGGGACTTCACCGTTTCGGTTGGTTTATGGAAAAGCGTGCCACCTGCCAGTGGAGTTAGAGCACAAAGCATACTAGGTGTTGCGCTTTTGCAACCTGAACCTAGACGAGGCTGGTAAGGAGCGCGCATTTGAGCTAAGCGAATTAGAAGAGCTGCGCCTGGATGCATATGAGGGACTGCGCGATTACAAGGCGCGCACAAAGGCATTTCATGACAAAAATATCCTCAGACGCACTTTTGTGCCAGGAGACCAGGTACTATTATTCTCCTCGTGCCTAAAGCTCATGCCTGGGAAGCTGCGCAGCAAATGGACGGGACCATACATAGTTACCAAGGTTTTCCCCTACGGAACAATCGAGTTAGAAAACGAGCACCGGCATCGTTTTCAGGTCAATGGGCAGAGAGTCAAAAAGTATTTAGGAGAACCTTGGGATGGCACAGCGCGCGAAGTTGAATTAGCAGAGCCAGAGATAGCAGATGCGCAGGTTGCTGCGCCAGAGTTACCACCAGATGCACCAGAGGGAGAACTGGGAACTATTGCTCATATTTCTTCTTCCTCTTTACCTGAATTCGCTACTTATGATTTATCACATACTATTAACCATGCTGACCACCCTTCCGATCCTTTGCGCAGGACCAAGAAGAACACAACACACGCACGAGCGCGGGGTCACTCAGGAGCAAGAGTGGGGGAGGTCGCTGGTACACTTTCACACAAGTAACGAGGTACAGTCGAGCCAACGACGTTAAACAAAGGCACTTGTCGGGAGGTAACCTGACACGTTTTACTTCTATATGTTTTTCTTTCTTATATTCTTTGTTTTGCTTGCATGCATGTGTGGGCTCTCCGTGCGCTTGAGCATGAGTCGTGGGGACACGTCTCTGTTTAAGTGTGGGGGGGGGGGGGGGGGGGGGCGTTACATTTACGTTTCACGTTTTTTTGAGCTTTGTAGTGTAGCTTAGTTTAGTTGAAGAAAATAGTAGCAGTAGTGCGCTTGTGTGCGGGTTGCGCACACTTTTTGGCTTGTTTTGCGCTTTCCATATTGCATGCGCTGCTATCAACTGTTTTAGTATATTTTTTCGTTTTTTCTGCTCCTGTTAGTTGGGATATACAGGGGATGTGGAGTTGACAGAAACGCTCTAGAGAGGCGGTTAGTCGTTTGTGCTTCGAAGGTGAGGTATATGGTCGAGAGCGCTAGTGGAGGCCGGTGCTTCGCGACCTTCGGAACAAGAGAGCTCGCTCAGTCACGCAGATGCCGAAGGCGAATACCCAAAGCGTGGCGAGGTGGAAAAACAGACCACCTTTCCTCTGGAAGTCGAGCTAGGGAAGGCGGGCGCGGGTGTAAACGCGTGCGCTAACCTGCGCAAATAGACCAAGGAGGGAGAGCGGAGCGTTGTTTCATAGCTACTATCTGGAGGCCGAGACTGGAACCGTTCTGGGAAACACAGGAACCTTAGATTAAGCTGTACAAAAAGAAAAAAACACTAGCAGATGATATGGGCTACAAAAGAATCAGCATGCGCACAAATACGTACCAGCTTGCGCAAAGTTCACAAGAAAATCATCAAAAAGGCTTGAGTTCCCAGAAAGTGCGCGGAAGAATCACGCACCAGAAGAAGCTTGCGCTATTAACCATATACCCGTCCTCGAAGTGAAAGCTGACAACTCGGGGCCTATGAAGAGCTATCTCCCAGCCATCCGAAATGATCTTCATCCCAGCTGAGAAGTAACGAATTGCGAAATTATTATATTAAACTGTTGGAGGCAGATGCGCGCAGGTGGTAGAGCAGCGCAAGGTGAATAGTAGTGCAGATCGCGCTAGAGTGCAAGACTGTGCGCTAGACTCCAGAGAGGTAATGGTATCCATGCTTGAGTGCTTGTTCTGGACGAACAAGGGGCAAGTGTGGGGGGTTTCCAGCTGCCCGGATCAGAAAAGACTCGAGGAGAATTTGCCCGAGCAAATCTGGGCAGATTGACCTGTTCATTGTCGAAGACTTGTTGGAAAGATAATTCAAAGAGCTACAACATCATAGTTTACGTTAAGACGTAATTCGAAAGTTTAAAGGGTCAAACGGGCGAGATTCGAGCACTGTAAAGTTTATTCGCCCAAGAGGAATTCAGGCCTGGGCGAATCACTTTTGATTCGCCCAAAAAGAAAGTGATTCTCCCAGCTCCGTTCGCTACTGAGACTTTGATTCGACCACCCTTGGTCGAATCAACTTATGAGCCAGCCCGATTCAACTTTGATTCGGGCACGGCGGGTCAACTGGATCAAAATTCAAAGGTATAAATAGAAGAAGATGGAAAAAAAAAATCAGAATATGCCTCCGGCACCTAGGGCTCTCTTCCAAAAAAATGAAACCCTAAATCACAGTCTTGGAGTATTGTCGAGAATTCGGAGAAGACACCTACAATTGGAGATTCTACAACATCATTCTACTTTATTCCTACTCTAAACCCTACTTCTCTACTACTTTACTTTTTCTTGTTGAATAATTTTATTAGTAGTTGGGATCTTTATGGATCCCTTAGGAAGATTTTAACTCAAGAAATGCAATTTATTATTATGAATGAGGTTTTTGGATTGAAAATTGTCATGCTTTATCTTCATGTTCATTTTATTCACACCAAGTGTTTGACGAAACGCATGAGTGAGTATGAATTGATAAAACACCTAAGAATGGAATGAGAATTGAACTTAGGATGTTTAGAAGATCAAGCATGTTTATTTTGGATAGCGTTTATGCGCGAAAGTGACATTCGTATTCTATTAGGCTAACCATAGAACGGACTTTAGTTAACTATCAATAGACCGAGAGGTTGAGATTAGGAGACTTTTGTTCTATACGATTCAATAGAGTGAGAGTTTCAGAATTGTGTCACTTAGATATCATTCTCATTCTACAGAAGGAGCGATAGTTGAATTCAGAATGCATGATACTTTAGCCTAGAATTATCAATCAAATTACCTTGTTGTTTTGAGTTGCTAATCGCATGACCTAGGGGTGAAATAGGATTCCGACTACGTTTTCTTTATTGCTTTCTTTCAAACCAAATTCAATCTTGTCTTTAGTATTTACTAGAGATACCTCGCCTAGAAGAAAAATCATAGTTTTTATTTAGTAGACTCGCATTAAGCATTACTAGCTAGTTTTAGACTAATCTAGGCTTTTCTCTTGGGTTCGACCCGATGTCACTCGGATTATAAATATTTTTTGCGTACCGTGATTGGACTAGTATTTTTACTACCATAATTTCGACAACGTTCACCCTTCGGGGTATTCAAGCATGAAACATTTGAGGGCCCTTGGCTGTAATTTCCTTGGAAAATTTGAGAGTAAGTAGTGCAGCCAAAAGGTTTCAAATGATCAAATTTGGGAGGCTTTACTAATTTTGAAGTCAATGGCAGAATAAGGATTTCTATTAAGGGTTTGTTTTTTTTTATCTTAAGTCAGTTACTTAAATAATTAATTTAACTTAATTTAACTTAAGTGACCTTAACTTATCTTAACTTAAGTACTTAAATTACTATTCATCACCACAACCCACCACCACCATCACAACCACCACCATCACCACAATAACCCCCACCACCACATTAACCGACCACCACCATCATCACCACAACCAACCACCACAATTCATCACCCCTACCACCATCACAACAACCACCACAACCCACCACCACATAACCCACCACCACCACCACAACCCACCACCACCCACCGCAACCCACCACAACCCATCACCACCACCACCACCACCACCACTACCACAACCCACCACCACCATCACCACAACCCACCACCACCACCACCATCACAACAACAACCCACCACCACCACAACCCACCATCGCCGACACCACAACAACCCACGACCACCACCACAATAACCCACGACCACTATCACCACCACAACCCACCACCACCGCCACTACCACCACAACTTCTTAGTGAATAGTGGTGGTGGTGATGAAGTGGTGGTGATGAATAGTGATGATGATGGTGAATAGTGATGGTGATGAATAGTGGTGGTGGCTATGAATAGTGGTGGATGTGGTGATGGTGAATAGTGGTTGTGAGAATAGTGGCGGTGATGAATAGTGATGGCGGTGATGAATACTGATGGTGGTGGTGATGATGAATAGTGGTGGTTGTGATGAATAGTGGTGGTGGTGGTAATGCAAGACGTTATGTACACATGCAGGAATGTACTTAACTTAATTTAACTTAAGTGTACTTCACTTAACTTAAGTACTTAAAATTTAAGTGCAAAAGAACAGGGCCTAACTAGGTTTGCTGGTGTCACAACAACTTCTCCTCGGATAGAAGGCTTAAGTCAGATTTGATGAGCTTACACGTTTCTTTTTCAAGCAAATTTCTATTCATTCTTTCTGCTATTCCATTTTATTGGAGATACCAGGCATAGTCAAATATCTTTTGATACCATTCATAATACAAAAAATATCAAAAGATTTACTACAAAACTTCAGACAATTATTTGTTCTTAAGCATTTTAATTTGAGGTTGATCTGACTCGCATCCATCATTTTCCAAGACTTAAAACACTTAAAGGACTCAAAAACCTCATCTTTTGAAGTTAGCAGATAAATCCAAACTTTCCTTGAATAATGATCAATCAAGGAGAGGAAATGCCTTTTTCCTCCAACAATTTTGAATTTAAGCACGACCCCATAAGTCTTAATGGACATACTCAAGGGGTGCATGTGCTTTATAAGATGATTTGTCAAAAGAGTGAGAGGTCTTCTTGCCCAAGACACAATTTTCACCGAAAAATTGAGGTCAAGGTTCAGTGTCAGTTAAGTCAGTTTTGAATAAATGACGAGGTGCTCTAACCTTCACTTGTTAGACATCTCAACAAATTTGTTTTGAGTGACATAAACCTCCCTTGTTCACACTCTTAATTAGAACAATTCAATTTCTAGGTACTTTTTTAATTACTTTGTGAGTAATAATGTGATACCTAAGGTTATCAAAGTCTGATTCAGATAATAAGTTCCTTCTGAGGTTAGGGATCCATCTCACATTGTGAATGATTCTAACCTTAACATCATGCATTGTTAAAGAAATTTTCTCAATTTCTTTGATCTGAAGCGATACCTGATCTCCTAGCACACTTCTCCAACATCAACAAGCTGTAATTCACAGAAAAGAGACTTGTTGGGAGTGACATGCATGGTAGATCCTGAATCTAAAATCCAGGAATTGGACTCAGCTAATTCAGAGAAAGCTAAGAGCTCCTCCCTTGTTGTTTATATTGGGGACCTTTTTCACACACATTAAAATAGCCATTCTGTTTATCCTTAGGGTTTTTATATTTTTCATCCCATCTCCTCTTATGACAACAACAGTAAAAACACTTCACTGGTGAAGCATTTTTCTCAAGAGATTTCTCAAGGTTAGGTTGTTTAGTGAATTTCTTAAACCTTTCACTAGGTTTAGTTTTGTTCTTAACAAACCAAGAAAGAAACTCAGAGCCGTTTTAGCCCAACTTAAAAACCTTTCCCTCTGTTCAAAACGCTGCGTTTCCACCACAACTCAAATTCTCCCTTGCGGCCCAAAACAGTTTGATGCCTTTTCCTTAAACAATTCTGCAAGCTAAAGAACAAGGGAACGTTCCCAGACAAGGTTATCTCAGAGCAAAAATAATCAATTTTGGATTACTCGCCTCACATGCTGCATTTTGAAAACATAAATATGGCAATTGGATTACTAAATAATCTTAGTTGAAAATTGACTTTCAAGATTAATCCTTATTAACACACTTTGAGCGACATCTATTGCGACCGAGCTAGAGTGGAGTGACTGGCCTATAAACAAGTATGGACATGAGCGGCAGTATTTCATCTCTGATACGCCTGTCCCTGATCTATCTACAGTCTATGACTGAAATTCCAGAAAATTCATACTTTTATTCATAATTACTGTGACAGTCAAAGGAGAAAAAAATAGGTTTGCTCAGTTTTCCAGCTTGACTTTTGTTTTTGCCCTATTTAAGTGTAGATGTTCAGTTTTATCTAGTTTTTACGGGTTAAAAAATCCAAAAGACCGGTCTTTATGATATGGTCTCTTGAAAAAATTAGCTGAGTGCGCATTAATTATCTCGCTCTTCATTGGCAAATCGAGGGCAAATCCTAAACCGAAATTTAAAAAGCGGGCAAACCTAATTTTTATTTTTCCTCAAAGGGGTCTCGGTGGTAATCTTGAAATGGAGAAAAGCAATAAAGCAAGTTCAATACGATGATTAGATTGTAATATAGCAATATTTTCATATTACTATAAGGGTTTTTTCCGTTAGTATATTGTTTATTATCTATTTATTCTTGTCTTTTGTATTGTGCCAGAATCATTCTTTTACGCATCAATGAAACCATAGCTTTCTTTTGTTTTATACTTTTGTGACTTCAAGTTGGTATCAAGAGCCACCAATTTGCACAAGGATTAGTTATCACGGTGGTCGATTACCTGGATTTGGGATTTTAGAGTTTGATTTTCTTTGTTTGTCATGGCTAGTGCAATGGATGATTCGCTTTAGTCTATCAGTCTGTAATTGAAGGGGGAGAATTACTCGTATTGGAGTTATGTGATGAAAAATTATCTGAAAGAAAAATTTGTGTGGGACTATGTTCTGGAAGGGACATGAAGCCGTCAGTTGATATGGATGGGAAAAAGTTGGATCTTTGAGAGGCTAACAATTTGAAAATAATAACCTAGATCAACAACTCTGCTCAACAGTCCATCAGTATTCAATTGGCCAAATATGATACGGCTCAGGAAGTTTGGGAACATTTGAAACGATTGTATACACAATCTTATTTTGCAAATAAATATCAATTGGAGATTGACATTCGGCCTTTTCAAAAGAATAAGATGACTGTTCAGGAGTTTATTTCTCTATTTCTAATCTACGGGATCAGTTTGCTTTGATAGAATCGGCAGAGTTGCATGCATTTGCTCCTTATCTCGAAGAGAGGAGCATTGTCTGGTTCAGTTTTTAATGGCTCTTCTAGATGAATTTGAAGGTCTTCGCGGTACAATTCTGCATCATAATCCTCTTCCATCGATTGATTCACTACTTAATGAGTTATTAGTAGATGAGATTCGCTTGAAATCTCATGTTGATAGAGGTCAACGGACAAGGGAATTATTCCGCCTCCCAACAATTTTATTTTTGCAGCACCTACTCGTTCAAATAATCACTAGAAGACCCCAACCAAAGTCGGCTTTGACAAGTGTAGTTTTTGTAAACAAAAGGGCTTAGTGCCCTAAGCTGTTGAATGAACCCCACCAGGAAAACGTCATGTGGTAGCTCTTGTTCCACCTATAGATTCTGTAAGCACTCCGAGTACTGATTTTGCTACACTTACTGTGCAATTTCAGAAGTTCATTGCCCTTGTAGCCACTTGCCATATCCGCTTCCTCACATAAAGGTTTACCTTCTAGTAACTCATCAAGTATATCTTCCCCTACATGGATTCTTGATTCTGAAGCTTTGCGTCATATGTCGCATGATTCTAATTCATTTTTATCCATTAACTCTGCATCCTCCATCATGATTGTTGATGGTACTCCAATGTATGTTGCATAGATTGCTTTTATTTGCACTCCAAACATCTCCTTGTATATCATATTTCGAACATTACTTTGAATCTTGCCTCTTTTGCCTCTAGCTTATCGATTCTTTTTTCTCATTCTTGTTGTTATGTGTAGAATCCTCATTCCAAGAAGCTGATTGGGACAGCCGTGGTAGGGGGACTTTACATCCTGGATGAGGTGAAGGTACCTGATGTTGCTGCATCTAGTGTCGCTTGTCATCTTTTTGTTTGAGTGCTTCTAATTTCTATTTATGGCATTCTCGTCTTAAAAATGTTTCTCGTTTGAAATATTTTGCCTCCACATGAGCATTCGGAAAAATTTCAAAGTCATAATATTTCAGATTAGAGATATTTGATCACTTAATTAGAGATATTCTTTATTAATAATAGCCAAAATTGATAATTGAGTATATTGCAGTCCCATAATTGGAATATAATTTAAGATATTCCAACATCTCCCACTGGACTGCACATATAACCAATTATCTCTGAACCAATGTTGCGCATGAAATAGCTATTATTTTCATTAGTTGTGAACCAAACAATCTCGTCCATTAACAATATCAACCCGGGATCAAGACAGCCGTCATAATCATTTAATCGATAGGAGACCGAGCTTGTCACGCATGCTGACAGTGCTAAACGACATAGATCCTTTCATGAGTGTGCAGCATGGAAATTGCATGCAATGTGATCAACACATGCCTATTTCCAACTGGTCCTTAAATGAGATCAACTTAAATATATAGAATGTACTGTGCAAACATAGTCTCCGCAGAGTCATAAATTGCATATGCATACATGTTCAAAATTACATAGAGTCCCAAACTAAATGACAAACTCCTAGTAAATATGAGTTTCCTCAAATAAGGAAATTCCCATATGAGTTTTATGCACATGAAAGACCTGAGGCGTCAATGCCTTAGTAAGCGGATCCGCAATCATAGCTTTTGTCCCGATATACTCTATGGATCTCTGGCCATTCTGTATCTTTTTCTTCACAACCAGGAACTTAAGCTCAATGTGCTTTGACTTAATAGTACTCCAGTTGTTGTTGGCATACATTACTGCTGATTTATTATCACAAAATATCTTCAGTAGTCTTTCGATATCAATCAAAAGTCGCAGTCTAGTGATAAAATTCCGCAGCCATATGCCGTGACTGGATGCCTCATGATAGGCCACAAATTCTGCTGCCATAGTCGATGGAGTGACAAGTGTCTACTTTGCAGCCCTCCAAGATATAGCTCCTCCGGCCAACAGAAATATGTAGCCTGATGTGGATCGTCTACTATCTAGGCATCCCACAAAATCAGAGTCGGAGTACCCAATGATCTCTAACTGTTCCGATCTCTGATATGTGAGCATGTAGTCTTTTGTTCCTTTTAAATATCTCAAAACCCGTTTGACTGCCATCAAGTGATCACTCCCGGGTTACTCAGATATCTTCCCAACATTCCAATAATGAATGCTATATCAGGACGAGTACATATTTGAGCGTACATAAGACTCCCTATAGTAGAAGCGTAAGGAACCTTCTGCATCTCCTGAATTTCCAGAGCACTTTTAGGGCATTGATTGAGACTAAACTTGTATCTCTCTAGGACCTTTTCAATGTAACTCCTTTGTGATATCCAAGGATACCTCTCGAGCGATCTCATTGTATCTGGATTCCTAATACAAAGGATGCTTCACCTAAGGTCTTTCATCTCAAAATGTTTAGATAGAAATTCCTTGGTGTCATTTAGTAGCCTCATATCATTAGTAGCAAGCAGTATGTCATCGACATACAAAACCAAAAATATATGTCTGCTCCCACTGAATTTGTGATACACACATTCATCCATCATGTTTGTTTCAAAATCGTATGAAATAACAACTTGATGAAACTTAAAGTACCACTGACGAGTGGCTTGCTTAAGCCCATAAATGGATTTTCTTAATTTACAAACCATATTTTCTGTATCTTTTGATACAAAGTGTTCTGGTTGTACCATATAGATGGTTTCTTCAATGTCATCATCGAGAAACGCAGTCTTAACGTAGCTCAAGATTAAAATGAGCAACCAGTGCCTGAATTGTTCTAAAAGAGTCCTTCGAAGAAACTAAAGAGATGGTCTCTTTGAAGTCAATTCCTTCCTTCCGAGTAAAGCCTTAGCGACAAGACGTGCTTTATACCTCTCCACATTATCATTTGAGTCCCTCTTGGTTTTAAATATCCATTTATAACCAATCGGTCTCGCTCCTTTCGGTAATGGGACAAGTTGCCAAACCTAATTGTCTTGCATAGACTTCTACTCCTCATTCATGACATCAATCCATATGTGGGAGTTGGAACTATCCATGTCCTGTTGAAAGGTGAGAGGATCATCTTCCAACATTCCATTTTTCGAATGTTCCATGAGATATATGATATAATCATCACATTTCTTCTCTCCCTCGTGAATCTTTGCAAAGGCACTTCTTCTTGAGGTTGTTTGAGTTTGAATTTGAGAAACATTGTCCTGAACCTGATCTGAGGGTTGAATAAATTGTCAAGGGGTTGATATCCTGAGTCTGATTCTAGAAGATTGATAGGTAATATGAAGTTATCATTATCAAAACAGTAGTGCATGCATCTTCCTCAAAGGCAATGTTTCTAACCTTATTTCTCCCCCCAAACTCAACATCTTAAAAAATGTAGCATATATCGTCTCGAAAATATTCCAGGTAGCAAAATCATAAAATTTGAAACCCCTGAAATATTCAGAGTATCCAATAAGGTAGCAGCTTACTTTATGGAGTCCAGCTTTTCCTCATGAGGTCGATACGATTTTGCCTAAGCTGGACATCCCCAAATCCGAATGTGTTTTAGATTTGGTTTTCGACCTTTCCAAAGCTCATAAGGAGTCTTAATAGCCGCTTTAGTTGGTACTCTATTAAGTATGTATGATGTTGTCTTAAGTGCTTCACCCGAGAGTCCTTCTCGTAAGGTAGAATGACTAATCATACTTCTTAGCATTTCCTTAAGTGTGCGGTTTCGACGCTTAGCTACACCATTCATGCTAGGTGATCCTGACATGGTGTACTATGGCACGATTTCACACTCTTCGAGAAATAAAGAACACGGTCATGGACGCTATGCACTTGAACCGTCATATCCACCGTAATATTAACCGCGACGATCAGATTACGCATTTAATCCTCTTCTTGAACTGTAGCTCAACCTCTGCCTTAAATGCGTCCAGTGAATGTGATTTTTCATTAATTAGAAATAGGTACCTATAACGTGAATAGTTGACGGCACGTCGTTGTGTGCGTCAAATTTATATTTATAATCTCCGGTAACACTTAGCAAGCGGTAAGCAGGGTCGAACCCACGAGAGAGAAATCAGTGATAAAGTTCTACGAATAATTGTCACGCTAAAAAGGGGGTTGCAGGAAGAATGTTTGTTGTTTTTAAATTCAAAGAAAAGCCAGTTCAGGGATATGCATTGCAACTGGTAATCATCGATTGTAACATGCATCAACTAGTAAACTGCTGTTCTTGTCTAACAATCCTGCTAGGGTAAGTTCTCGAATAGGTTTAACAATTACTAGATTAACAACACCGATTAGGTTATACCGCAGGCTTAGCTATTAGAGAAGTCAATCTAGTTATACACAATAAATATCAACTCAGTTTTACCGCTAGGCTATGCTAACTTGATAATCAGAGCATGCAATTCAAACGAAGGACAGGAATTCATTAAATTGAATTACGAAACATAAATATCTCAAACCGTATGTCGCAATACATAATCCCCAAACTGAAATTCAGGGGTTAGCTACGAGAATCCATCTGAAGCAATGGATGACTGGGAGATAGTTCTCTTTAGACTACTGACTCCATTCTTCAGGTTAAGGTCATAGTCACGCACATACACTGAATTTGCTTTCTCTGGCAAGTGAGAAATCTAACTCATGAGAAACTCAACTTTTTTTCTTCTTCTCTTGGAGGACAGCTTTTGAAACTTCATGTTGATTGCTTTTTTGAATTTTTTCTTTCACATCTGTTTGAATTTTTCTTTTTGAGCTTTGTTCTTCAATTTTCATTTTCCTCTTTGAACCGTTTCAATCATCGCCTTGGAATAACAGCATATGGAGCGCATCCCGCTCTTTCTCATCGTTATCCTTTCAGCGCGAGGCATGATAGAGGTTACCCACCCATTCCTGGTTACTAGGACTAGAGATAGGACGATTTGTTTTCTCATCCCACCATTGTATAAACGCTGCAACGACGGACTGAAAGCCTCACCCCTCATAACTCTGAGTGTCAACCTCCACAAACTCAACGCGCTAAGCGACTAATGCCATGAACCTTTTGAATGTTTGTCAAGTCCCACTAGGACATTTTCTATCAACTCCACATCCTGCAATATCTCAACTCAAAGGAACATATAACATCGAGTCACTAGCATCACAAAATTGTAGAAATCATGCAAAGCATACACGTTAAACCTCATAGCATCAAACATCATCTCATAAAATTAGCATCTTTATCGTAGCATGTAATTGCACTAACTCAGCAGCATAAAACCTCATGAAATTAGTAGCATATAATTGCAAAAGTCAGCAGCATCATAACATAAAATAAAAAATAAAAAAAAACGTGCTCTAACTACTACTAATGCATGCTAAAAAAACGTGCTCTAACTCCCCCACCCCACACTTTTGAAATGAACCGTGTCCTCATGGTACAATTTAAATGTTAGAAAACGTACTCATACAGGATTCAAAAGAAACGAAACATATAAGAAACTATGCAAAAATCCTACCTGCGCCCGAAGCATACATTAGGCATGCGGCCGAAGCATACATTAGGGGACTAATGTAGCGGCCTTAATGTTGCCTCGAGGCGCCGTACTTACTGACTCACACTAAGAATGAAAAATCAAATCGGGTTGCCTCTCGCAAAGCGCACTTGTAACGTTGTTGGCTCGAAGGTACCTCTTATCACCCATCATCTACTGGCTCAGCCAGCTCGAACTCATTATCAGGTGGGATATCCTCTCTAAATGGAACATCTTGTTGCAGCAATTGAGAAATTGGCAATGCTGTCCTCAAAAAACTTTTAACAAACCTGCGATGAAATCTAACAAATTTGTGATAAAATCCAGCATATTCAAGGAAAGACATGATACCTTGCTGGTCAACAGTAAAAGGCAATTTACGAAACAACTCAATTTTTATTTTATGAGGTTGGATGCCTTCCTCATGCTGCATATCTGATGCGTGTCGTTGTGTGCACCAAATTTGTATTTATAATTCCAAGCTTTAGCTAATGTAGCGGTAAGCAAGGGTTGAACCCAAGAGAACTGACTGTGAAGCGATTTTCTGTGAATATTAAACTAAAGGGGGTTTTAGTAGGTTGATGCAGGATGGAAAGTAAGAAAACGTGAATATCAATTACAAGAGGTATTCAGCTAACGGAATTCAATAGTGACTGTTATCATCCACTTCTAAGCATTGCGATTCTAATCAAACATGTGGTCATTCCGACAAAGGTAATAAAGATATAGATGCCTAGTTAGATGAATAGTTTCGCTTTGGCCACGTCAATCCCGAGTTAGAAAGGTTAGGTGAAGCAAGCAGGCGACTAAGCGCCAGAGTAGACTGAAATGGCTACTATATTATGTAAATTTCCTCTAACACTGAATCTGTACCTGTGGGGTTTCGTGAATCAGAGGTTTTATACCATTCTTTACTTTTTCCGGGTGTCACACGAGGAATGTACCTTTGTTGACTATCCTGGTGACTAAGGGATAGTATCCCGACAAAGGTGATACTAAGCCTGGATTCTACTACTTGCTTCCACGACAAAGCTTCGGCAAGAGTAAATAATTAGAATTGATGAGCGGGTAGTTTCACGACAAAGTATACGCTAACCATGCAATACAATTTCTGCAATTTAAGATCTAGAACTTACTATTCAATAGAAACAGGCATTAAATCCAAGTGTCAAACATGTATGTCATTAACCGAAGCTGACGTCATCATAAGTTTGTAGCGCCCCCATGAAGACATTAACACTAAACTTACTTGAGATGTCCTCACTAATCGGTTCATCAACATATACTCACATTGATTCTTCAATAATGATAAGCAAGGAACCATAATGATACATGTTACCTGAGAGGTCAAGATGAATGTCAATGGATGAGATGGATGAGTGGGAGATAGTTCTCTTTAGACTCCTGACCCCATTCTTCAGCTCGAGGTCATAGTCATGCGCATACGCTGAGTTCGCTTTCTCTGGCACGTGAGAAATCCAAGCTACAAGGAACTCAACTTTTCTGTTTCTCTTTGGTAGGACAGCTTTTGAAACTTTCTTGTTTTGTTTAGTCCGAAGACTTCACTCAACTCGATTGCTTTTCTGATTTTTCTCTTACACACTTGACTAAATTTTCTTTTTGAGCTTTGCTCTCCAATGTGAATTGCTTGTCCTTTTCTTTTTGCTCTTTGAACCGTTCCAATCATCGCTTTCGAATAACAGCTATGGAGCACGTGCCGCTCTTTCTCATCATCATCCTTTCAGCGCGAGGCAGGATAGAGGTTACCCACCCATTTCCGGTTACTAGGACTAGAGATAGGACGGTTTGCTTTCCCGTCCCACCATTGCATAAACGCTGCAATGATGAAGTGAAAGTCTCACCCCTCATAACTTGGATGCCAACCTCCACAAATTCAGCGCGCTACGCAACTAATCCCGTGAACCTTCGAATGTTTGTCAAGTCCCTCTAGAACATTTTCTGTCAACTCCACAGCCTGTAATATCTCAACTCAAAAGCACATATAACATCAAGTAACTAGCACAACAAAATTTCAATCATGCAAATCATAGACATCAAAACCTCATAGAGTCGAACATCATCTCATACAATTAGTGTCTTCATTGTAGCATAAACAAATTTGAAAAAAATAAGTGCCCTAGCTGCCACTAATGCATGCTAATAAAGGTAAACGTGCTGACACAACAGACTCTACTATCCCACCCCACACTGTTGAACATAGCCGCGTCCTCACGGATCAACTTATGCTCAAGGGCAGATCATGCAACACACTACCAAATAACATAAATGATAAATAAATAAATAAGAAAGAAAATAGAAACTCCCCTAGAACTCGATAGAGTCGTTTGTGGATCCGCTGGGGGATGATGAAGACTCCTGTGTAATGACATATTCTGGAGGAATCGGCTACCCTGGAAACCACCCTGGAGGTGCTGGTATTGTCTGCGACCCAGGCGGCATGAAATAATCCAACACCCTATAGGCGTTGAACGTAGCGTCCAACTGTGCCTGGGCAAAGGTTGGTGGTGGCTGCTCACTATCTCTCGGAGCTGTCCTATGCGCGGCTCTCTTGGAACCGGCAGCTGAAGACTCAGCCTGCTCTGTCGCTGCTGGCTGCTTGCGGCGCCTGTCCGTCGGAAGTGGCTCATGAAGTCTCTGATCCAAATGATATGTCCACGCAAACTGATCAAGCCTCCGTGGACGAGTCGTGATAGCGCGCATCCCTATGAAAGCCTCTTGGGTGAGAAACTGCGATGGGACAAGATGGTGCGAATCCAAGACCGGCTGACAATGCAAGCGGCGCAGCATATAGATGATAAGGCCTCTGCAGTATATACCTACACACAATAACCTCCTCCTCCAGAACTTGCTTAGCACATCTACAAAATCGAGAGGCGACTGGGTCTGGCAGGAATGAAACATGTGCATCTCGAACAGGGGAACCTTGTCGCCCCCGAAGACTGACCTAGAAAGGAGCTTCTGGAGATAGAAATAGGCCGGGTCACGAATATTGCGCGCCTTGCTGGCGCTAGGGTGGTAGACCGTCCCAACCGAGGTGAGGTCAGACCAGGTCTCAGAAAACGCTCTCTTCCCCAACGACTAGGTGTAGGTATCCACCTGCCATCCAAATAATTCACGCAACTACGGGGGTTAGTGATATAATACTGGCCGCGGTGCCTGTACCTGATACCGAGATGGTCTGCTCACATAATTAAATGATGCCAGAAACTCCCGCACATCTTCTACATCTGTCTCTAAATGGATGGTCAGGAGTCCAGGCCAGCCAGCTCATGTGAGCAATTGTAATATGCGATCGTATAGACCGCTAGCCCGTACATACTCTTTGTCGACAAAAGTACTGGCACCGCACTGCTTCCGAGAGAACTGATCGTAAAGTTCTTCGAATGTAGGGTCTCGTGTTGATGCCATCCCGAAAAAATTGAAACAAGTGAGTGTAGTATGGTAGTCAACACAAGTTAGGGGTAAGCGCGCCAGACGAAGACATTAAGTGCGTGGTCAACGCCTTAATGTCTTCATCTGCCGCGGAAATAATGTTCACAGTGGGCGCGGTAGTAATGTACAAAGCTGGCGCGCGATATCTGGAAATTGAGGCGCGGCATCAGCTATGAACCCTAATCTAGATCAACCCCCAAAACTCAAAACTAACACCCTGAATCACAAATCTAGCACCCTAGAACATTTATGAGTAACCTGCAAACAATAAATACATCCAATTTCGCCCAACTTTGCAGATCAAGCATAAACCCTAAAACTCCCAAAACTTGAGATCCGATTGAAAATGGCACGACTTGAGTAAGGGATGGAATGAAAACGTACCTGGGATGTTTGAGCATTTGGAAACGCCCTGATAATGTAGTGAAAATGAAATTTCGAACCTGGGGTGTTTGAGGAGCGCCGGAATGAAAAAGGAAGGGGGAGGCCCGCTCTAACCCTTATAAGGGTGAAACGCGGCATGCTGAACATAAAGCGCGCCCGTTTCACACATTAATCACGCGCCCCGTTCAAACATTATGATCCATAATGTCTTCATATGGCGTGGTAGATAATGTTACTGTGGAGCGCTGTACAAATTGGGACACGCCCGACCTTCAAACAATTCAGTCCCCAATGAAATTATAACATGGGAGACTCTATGAAACACTAAGCAGACGTACACTAAGAATTAAAATAAAAAACATCAGGTTGCCTCCCGCAAAGCGCCTTTGTTTTACGTCGTTGGCTCGACGGTACCTCAACTCAATGTTCGCTTTGAGGCTCGATTAGCTCGTATTCTTGACCATCTGGTTGCGGTCCATCGTAGTAATGCTACACGCACTGTCCATTCACCTTCAACCGGTCGCCATTTCTTGGGTTCTCCAGCTCCAAAGCCCCATGATTGAAAATCTTCACCACAGTGTATGGAGCTGTTCATCTAGAACGCAACTTGCCAGGCATTAGTCGTTATCGTGATGTAAATAAAAGTACCTGCTGGCCAATCTCAAATATTCATCGTAGGATGAACTTGTCATGATAGAGCTCACTCCTCGCCTTGTAGTCTGATTGGCTCTCATAAGCCTCTAGGCGCAACTCTTCTAGCTCACTCAATTGTAGCTTGCGTTCCATCCCAGCCTTTGCCAAATCCATGGTGCACTGCTTAAGTGCCCAGTAAGCCCTGTGCTTCAATTCTACCAGTAAATGACAGTCCTTGTCATACACTAAACGATAAGGAGAGGTTCCGATGGGTGTTTTGTAGGCGGTCCTATATGCCCATAATGCATCATTTAAGCGTAAATTCCAGTCTTCCCGTGTAGGCTTGACCATCTTCTCTAGGATTCTCTTGATCTTCCGGTTAGAAATTTCAGCTTGGCCATTCGTCTGGGGGTGATAGGCTGTGGATGTATGGTGATGGACATGATATTGTTTGAGTGTGGCAGCCATCATCCTATTGCAGAAATGCGTCCCCTGATCACTGATTATAGCCTTCGGCACTCCGTGTCTGCAAAATATGCTAGTGCGAAGAAAGTCCACTACAGTTTTAGCATCATCACACCGAGTAGCCTTATCTTCTACCCACTTAGACACATAATCTACAGTCACTAAAATATATAAATAACCATGTGATGCAGGAAATGGACCCATAAAATCAATGCCCCATATATCAAACACTTAATCAAAGACAATAGGCATCTGAGGCATCTCATTTTTAGGGATATGTTTCCTACTCTTTGACATCTATCACACCGTTTACAATGCTCGTATGAATCTTTAAAAATATGCGGCCAGTAAAATCCACTATCTAATATTTTCCTAGCTGTTCTTTTAGGGCCAAAATGACCATCACATGCATGCTCATGACAGAAACGAAGCACAGAAGAAATCTCATCATCAGGGATCCTATTTTCCACAAAAATGGATCATCACATATATAGTACCTAGCATCATGCTTGGGTTTCAAACATTATTGTAGCAGTAAAATCCAACGAACCAGCCGTGGTTTGGCCTCTTTTTTCGTCATTAAGTACCTAAGAGCAGCATGATCAGAGAACACAATTACTTTAGTACCCAATAAATAAGGTTTGAATTTTTCTAAAGCAAAGACAACATCTAGTAATTCTTTATCAGTGGTGGAATAATTTCTCTAAGCGGTGTCCAAGGTACGCGAAGCGTAGTAAATGACAACTGGCTTCCTGTCTACTCTCTGTCCGAGCACTGCTCCCCCCATAGTCGCTGGCATCGCACATAATCTCAAATGGTTGGCTCCAATCAGGTGCTCGAATAATAGGCCCACTGGTTAGCGCAATTTCAGCTCGTCGAATGCCCCCATGTCCTTACCTGTAAACTCAAACGACACATCTTTCTGCAACAGGTTAGATAAAGGCAATGCTTTCTCGGAAAATCCTTGATAAAACGACGGTAAAAACCAGCATGCCCAAGAAATGATTTAATGTCACGCACCGTGGAAGGGTAAGGAAGACTAGAAATCAAATCTATTTTTGCTTTATCAACCTCCCCTCACCCGAGATTATATGCCCTAAGACCATACCATGTGTAACCATGAAATGACACTTTTCATAATTTAATAATAAATTCATAGACACACACCGTTTAAGTACTCTACTCAAGTTGTCTAGGCATGCATCAAAAGTGTTACTATGCATAGTAAAATCATCTATAAAGACCTTAATGAAACTACCAATAATGCCAGAGAATATATTAGTAACCAACCTTTGAAAAGTTCCAGGCACATTACACAAACCAAAAGACATACATCTAAATGCAAAGTATTGACAATGAGTGAAAACTTATTTTGGTAGAAGATGGCAAGAGGAACCTACAGCCAGAACAAATATTGTTTTTAAAATAAGAAATGAAGCAAATATTCAGAGTACTCTATGCAATTCAATACGAATAGAACTCTTTAAGTAATACCTAGAAGATGAAGTATTTGCAATGATCAGCCGAAATTGGTTGTGGCTACTTGATGATATGATGCAAATCAGTATCCATCAGCTCATACACCAAATACACATCCTTAAAGCTCATATCAACAGGCAACATCACATCCTTCAAAACAATCACATCCTCGTGCCTAATCAACCGAAGAAGCTGCAATTTCCTCAGAGTTCTCAAAGCATCAATCCTATTTTAAAACACTTTGTGTATCTTCTTGATAGCAACCTTCTCATTTGTTTCCCTGTTCAACCCCATAATCCTCATCTCAGTACAAAACTACAACTTCATTCTACACAAAATAAACAAAATTCTAAACTTGATCATCTCAGTCCATCACTCAAACAACTTCTCCTGTCACATTTCTCAACCATTTAAATTCAAACAACAAGGTCCATCTAACCATGAAAACCGAAACTGATGCTCCATAAAGACTTGTCATTTTCACCATTTCTGAGCATTTTCCGTTTCTAATATCCAATCCAAGCATCCAGAAAGTTCACAATTTAACCAACCCCATCAATCATCAGACCCCAAATCAGAAGCTAGTGTTTCCACCACAGATCAAATTCGTAACAAGAAGACAAAACAAACAGCAACTTATCAATATCTCAACAAAAAAAAAAAAAATTAACCCCTTCCACCTCCGCCAGTCTCCTAATCTCCTCCGGAGCCAGCTCCCGAAATTCAACATCTTCACTGATTTCTGCAAATCCCCTAACACTCTCTTTCACTCATCCGCCGCCACCGGACTGCAACTACACGCTATCACCAAATCGTCCACACTGCACACCCCTCCTCTGCTCCGCTTGTTAGCCACATCCCTGATGCACACCCACTCTTCTCCGTCTCCGTCTCCTTCACCTCATCTCTCTAAGGAACGCATTCTCTGTCTCTCTCATCCCTCTCCTTCATCTCTCCGAACTCTGAAACGTGTATTTGAGAATAAAGAGAAACGGGATAGAGATGAAACCTCAATAGCAGATTTGGCGATTGAAATTCCCATTCTTTAAAATTATAGAGAGATGAGAAACTGTATATTTTTAAAGAAAGTTAAACAAATATAGCTAATGGATGTGTATGCATAATGGGGTTGGAGATGCTCTAACCAAAAGATTTGCATTCCATGCTCTTCTAATTCAATATAAATATACAACAGGGTAGGAGGAAGACATGGATTATTCCAGCCGCTACATTCCTATACTAGCGTATTTAGTCCGTAAACTAAGGATACTGAAACTTTCATACTGCCTGACGAAGCTGGAACTTCTGTATATAAGCCTATGAATGGGTTGTTTTTCTTCACTTCCGCTTTGGCTTCGTAAATAGACTGTAGAGGTTATCTACACACTGTTAACTTGTCCTTTTGCATCCCGGTTAGTTCCACCCTTGTCATTGATAAAAGACACAAAATCATTCACATCTCTGCCCCCTTCATAATCCTCTCCAGCTTTGTTTCTCATTGGAAAAGATTTCAATGTTGGAAACCCATATACACCATACCTGCAAGAGTAAACTGCCCTTCATACAACCAACAAGATCATTTAATCGTTCTTTTGCGGACACAGTAACAACTTTTTGAGAATCCAAAATAAGAATTGGGTACCTATAATAATTTTTCACTTACTTTTCTGCAATATCTATGTGTTTGTCTGCATCCAAGCTAGCAATCACGACAGCTTAAATGCTGATGCTACCTTTTCATACTTCTGTAAAATATCCACCAATATTTTTAGGATCGGGCCTTCGACAAAACTGCGAGGGGAATTTCAACTTACCGCATTTGCAATAGCCACAGCTATATATGTTCAGATAGATTAGATGCCTGCCTACATACTTGATGGATGCAGAATATATTTAAACATGCTGAAAATACTCCAAACTTGGGAGTCTCATGCTTACCAAAGGGGCGTAAAATTCAACTAGAACGTCTTTGGTCTCATCCAGGACAACATCATTGGATGGCGTTGCAGCTATCTTCACATTGGTTCCTGCAAAATTCATCCAAACATCACAATCAAGTTGTTCTCATTAATGACATGTGTATCCACCAATATCACTAACCAAGGAGAGGATTGAACTAATTACAAATTTCTTTCTAAGGTTCAGTACTATTTTTTTTTTTTTTCCTCACAACCAATAAACTTTTATTATCAAAAACTGAGATTATATGAGCTGCTTTACCTCCTTGTTTGTTCACAAATTCAGCAAGGGCTTCTGCCGTCCGTTCACCCGCATACCTAGAAAACCCACCATAGAGTTCCCGGTTAAAATAGACTAATAAATGTATACAGTCTAAGTGCTTGTTCTTAGAAAATTTGAGAAATGAAAAATTTTTTTAAGGAAAATGATTTTTTTGTTTTCCATGAAAAATAAAAATAATATAATACATTACAACTTATTTTCCATTTCATTTTTTTTGACTAAATTTTAAAAAATAAGTGAAAATATTTCCTCACTTCTTTGGTTCAAGTGATCCCTTAGAAAACCACAGAATGGTTGGGTAACCCTGGACCCCGAATTTACCACACAAGGTTATGTGCTCGTCACAGTCCACCTGCAAGTGCAACACAACTTGGTAAAAGTTAATAGAAGAAAAGAAATCAGAAATGCATAATTTCATTAAAAATCAATATGTCTCATAAAGTTGTACGATATATTTGTGTGTCTATACTTGATTGATTGCCTAAGCTAACACGACACAATTATGAAATACTAGACACCTACCTTTCCAATGAGGATGGATTTTGCCTTGTTGAAACTTGAGCAGAGCTTCTCATATTCGGGAGCAAGCTTCTTACAGTGTCCGCACCTGGAAATTGATCGATGCAGAAAAGTATGCTCATTTAAACTGCCCATATATTTGGAGTTATGGAAAAGGCAGCAGGATATGAGGAGCTCACTCACCATGGAGCGTACAACTCCACCAAAGCCCCGTGATCCTGACCGACTTCCAGCTCGAAGTTGTCATCACTCAGTACAACGACGTCTTCTTCCAGAGCCACCGCAAGCAGTAAACACAGGCTGAGGAAAATGAGACGGATCTGGTGAAACTTGGCCATCTCTTTTGTATGAAAGTCGAGTATGAGCATGGAAAAGGAAACTATTTATAAGCTGAGAATTTTATACTTCGACCCCTTAATTTTAAATGTATTCTCCTCAACCCCTCGAATCCAAAATGCTCTCCATTTATTTCGTTATCTTTTGAAAACTGATAGATTTTAAACTATTTTCATAATACACTTTATAAAATTACAAAAAGCCATTCGTTAACTGGGTTTTTCTAATACTAGAAGTCTTAAAGTAATCTCTCCAATCAATACCCTTAAAAATATATACCCCAAACTTGAGATGCATTCTTTTCAACTGAAATTAATTGAAATATAAGTTATTTTTAGAAATTCAAATCCATTTATATAAAGAAAAGTTGGAGCAAAATATAATAATTAAAAAAATAAAGAAATATATATTTAATAATCTTATAATACAATCACTAATGAAAACCAAAATCCACATCAAGGTAAAATTAAAATTAAAATTATTTATAATGTCATCTCTATCTCTATTTGAATGACAGCTCATGTGTGTAGTTGTTGTTTCCATCATATAAAACCTTTGAAGACGAGGTATGATAAGAAACTAGAACATTTGTGCTGGAAATTGAATGAAGTTTCAATTCTATAAATGATGGAACATGTAGATAAAGTTTGTGAAGTGTTTCTAGTAATGAAAGACATGCATTATTATTGTTATATTAAATCAAGTGTTACATCAATTCAATATAAAATAAATGAAGTAACTCTATCAATTATCTAATCGATTTAGTACCTTAATTCAATTTAATCAATTCAATTTGATTCAATATAATCAAATCAATATAATACAAATTAAATTGAAGATTATAAATCAAATGATTAAAATGATAACCAAATAAACAAATTACTCAAAGTAGAACAGAATAAAGATACAAGCAAACCAGAATGAGTTGAGGCTCGTTAGACGATTTCCTTAAAGCTTTTATTGTCGTCCCGCCGGATGCAAGGAAATGGCAAGAGCTTCCCAAGATACAATAACTTGTGAGTGTATACCTCTTTGCACTATAAGGTATTACTCATGCGAACCAAACTTATGCAAGCAATTATCACCAAGAAAATACTCAAAAGAGTATGTAGAACTCAAAGAAAAAAAATCAGCTGGCTATCAAGGGAGGAGATGTTGGAAATGAGACATGTTATTGTGTGAGTTATATTCTCTCAAGCCCTCATTTGCACCTTCTTTTATAGGGGAGGATGGGGCAGTCCATCATAATGGCATTGTGGATGCCAAAAGTCATCTTAAAGGCACCAAAATGAATGTTCAAAGGGAACTCTTGGTCTCACAATGAAGTCCCTTCATTTCACAAGACCAAAATCAATTTTCAATACTCTTAAAAAGACGAAAAGGTCTCTCATTAGTGCATAGCCATTATCAAGGCTATCTCTTCAAGTTTTCCATGCTATTGGAAAACAAATAGCTCACAAAAATTATGACAATGAAGATAAGTCTTTATGTCTTCTAAGGAAAACAAATAAGGGTTTTCACTTGATCTATATGAAAGTTAAATGCTCTCCATAACTTTGAGCATTTTATTTCATTCATTTTGGATTCAATTTGGACATGTAAATAATTAATTTCGTTCCTTTCATTAGTAGGAATTTAAATCCAATTAGATACTTTCATATATAAATATAGTCACACCACATTTTTCTCACACTTAATTCATTAAATTTTTCAACAATTTGTAATCTTGCACTCCTCTTATAATTGCTTGAGCCTTGCGATTTGCGTGACTCTTTGTTTCTTGATTCTCCACAAAAATGACAATTTAATAAATTCTCGTCATCCCTATCATACATCTGTCTACACATACATCGATTTGAATGTAACTCTTGCCAATCCCCTCACCGGATAGAAAATTTGGAATCTCGGTTCCTCTTGTATTGCTTGAGCCTTGCGATTTGTGTGACTCTTTGTATCTTAGTTCTCTACAAAAATGACAATTTAACAAATTTTTGTCCTCCCCATAGTATATCATACAACAGTCTACATATACATTGATTCGAATGTAAACCCATGAACAATTCACTCAATAATGATGGGAATATGTGTCGGAAAGGGGAATCAAACAGCTTTCCAATTAGCTATAAGCCAAGAGCTCAATCAGTTGATCCAATGCCTCTTCTGCTACTTTAAATCAAGAGACATCAAACTTTTTGTTGTTAAGTATATTTGAGTTAACTTAAAGGACTTTTTTGATTGATTGGTTTACAACTCATAGAAGTTCATTCAAGTGTTAAATAAATTATTATCAATCTAATGGGAGCGAATGTGTAATCAATTATTTGTATATGCTATCGAAGATAAGCCCAAAAATAAAGTGATCTCAATTTTGGTGGGCTTATCTATATAATTTAGGTGCGAAATATATTGTGTAAATATCGAAGAGATAATTACGATTATATCTTGACTCATAAAAGATATAAATAAGATTACAATCTTGCGATCTACCATATCGTTCTTCAGTTTCGCTGCTCTCCAAAGAAACTCACTTCCAGACATACCACTAGAATGGAAGCACCAACCCAGGATTTTCTTTACAGCCTTCTTTCAAGCTTATTCTTAGAGTGGATTCAGTTATACTTTTAATTTATAATTTATATGATATGCGTAATTGATGATTGATATGAGTATTAACAATCCAAAGTAATTCATTTCCATTGTGTATTTGATTTTTTTTTTTTTTTAACAAGTGATCGTTTAATTCTTACATCAAATTCCATTAAAGCACAAACTTTACTACATATATTCAACCATTGAAGCACAAACCATACGAGGCACTTCTACTCATTCACGGGTTAGAGTATATATGACGTTTGAAGCGCAAGCCATGATGCAAGGCCAACTCATCTTGAAATACACCATAACAACGTCATCAAGCTTCCTATGAAAGAGTAGAAGAATAAAATCAACGCCGCAATGAGACTAGGAAAGTTTCCTATAAAGGGAAGAAGAATAAAGTCCACGCCAAAGCGAGACTAGCCACAAAGTCTACTTCAAGGTGAGACTAGATAAACTCCACATCAATACCTAGGTGGGACTAGGTGCCTTCACGGGGGAATCGAACCGGTACCCTTTTGGTTGTTGGTCAAAAGCTAAATAAGTTGGTTCACTACCCCTTCAACAAGAGAAATTGAATAGATTATAGAGCGACTTTAAAACACGTGTTTCCTTTTGCTTAAAATTGATTTAAACAGAAAAAACTAAATTGATCTAAACTTAAGACTACTTTTGGGAAACAAAGAAAAGCTTTGAAACATAATATTATATTATTTATTTTAGTGAGTTCATTATGATTATGTATACATATATTGTAGTTTGATTTGTATAATAAAAAAATAACAATACCTAACAACTTAAATATTTGATTGAAACACTCATGTCAAATTAATTTAACTCATATGACAACGCATATTAACTTAATTAAGTAGTTTAATTAACTCAATTTGAATTATGCAAACTAAACCAATTTAATTAACTTATTATTTTGAAAATATAAGTTTAAAATAAATAGTATGTCATTTATGAGCTTGATTAGTAATATTAATTTCCAAACTCAATCAACGCATGCTCTCAGGAAATGTCTTTCACGCCACGCCTCCTTCCACTTTACTTCTGCTAGTTTGGGGTCACAAATTGTTCCAAAATGAAAAGACAACATATGTGTAATTGTAAATAAATAAGCGACAGACTAAACCTAAAACCTTCAACGCTCTCTACTGAAAATCAACTTATTTTTTTAAATAAACTTGGTGTAATAATGTGAGACAATACATAGACAAGTTGAGACAGTATGAATATTATAGATTTATTAAAATATTATCCAACACTGTAAGCTGAATAATGTGAGGAAATCAGTAAAGTAAGTGATTATCAGTATTTTCAACCTCCATTACAATCAAGAATATGTTATTGATGGTACGCTATAGTCAAACAATATTTATAATTCTAAGTAAAGTGCATATGGTCATCGAAGGAACCGATGCATGTTATGATATGGTACGTATTTCCTAATCTATCCTAACCAAAATACCATATCCTAACCGGCTAAGGTTCTGAAGTTTAGCATGCAATTCTAAGTTAAGAGAGATCAATAGAAAGCAGATCAACTCTAAGAATAAAATGGAATGCACATAACCTATCATGCAAGTAGAGCACAAAATATAGAATAAGAGATAACAAACTAAATATATAATGAGTATTAGGGTTCTACAAATCATATGATGACAAATACATAAGAAGACAAAAAGAGTAAGATAGGAAAGCTAGCTGTCACAACGAGTGTTCCTTACTAGCTCGATTGTTGCTTCGTGTGGTCCAAGGGACTCCTTGCTTGAGGCTCCTACTCTCTAACTCTTCTCCACACTCTAAGAATAGGATTGAGGTGAAAATCTCAAATAAATAGTTGCTGAGAATGAGCTGCCTATTTATACCAGAAACGAGGCGTCGCCTAGACTGAGACGTCACCTAGAGTATGCTAGGCGTTACCTGGAAGTTTCCTAAATTGGTGAGGTGTCGCCTGGTAGAGTGAGGCGTCTCCCAATGACGTCGCAACAGAATGAGGCATCGCCTGGACAAGTGAGGAGTCGTCTGAAAACCTTCCTAATTAGAGAGGCGTCGCCTAGATGAATGAGGCAACCCCCGAGGGCATACTGAAAGAGTGATGCATCGCTTGAATCGCCCAAAATGTCCTCAAAGGTATAAGGCGATGTCTTGGCTTTTGCTGGCTCATTTCCAGCTCCTTTTTTCTCTATGTGTGCATTTTGTCCTCTAGATCCTCCTTGAAGTGGAAACCAACATATGACGTTCGGAAACGAGTCAAAATCACTAAGAAATAGAGCCTAAAAGTATAACAAAAGCCACTCATCATAACTCTATACTTATAATTTATTCGTCCTGAACGAATAACAAGTAAAAATTACCCATCATATAAACATGCCGATTATAAAAGAAAACATAAAATAGGGAAATCCTAACTCACTATCGTAGGAATAACGTTTGCATTTAACATATCCAACAAGCCGTTAAACTCTTAGGTTGCCCTAGTCGTTGAATGCCACAAATCCTTGAATGCAATCCTAAGCTATATGATATAAGCAATGCAGGGCTCACGACATCAATACATATGATAATATTTTCTAACTACAAATGAAAGCATGTACTTCAATAAATCTCAATCACAGAGGCTCAAGAGTTCCCATATATCATTCTTAGAAAATTATCTATCATGCTTCGATACAAAATCATCAACTCCCAAATAGATTACTCTCAAATCTCATACTTAGAAAATTCTCTATCATGCTTAAATACAAAATCATCAACTCCCAAATAGATTACCTAACAGTTTAAAGATATGCATTCAGATAGATAAGAATTCAACAAATTTATGGTTAGTTGGCCTATGCTATCAAGAAGGATAGTCCATGGGGGTCCTAACATTGTGTTCATTTTCAAGTCCACAAATCCAAAGCATGTATTCGAAAGGAAAGAGGAACTGGAACCAAACACAATCATGCAAAGATAGTTGGAAACCGTAATATTGGCGCAATGGTCATTTCTAAGTTAGCCAATCAATCACAAAGATGCAATGCATATAACATACTCACAAGTGATGGCGGGATGTAACAAGTCGTAAGTGTGGTGTTTAGTTTGGAACTTATCTTCCAACTAGACATTTTTTCTAAAAAAAAAAAAAAAAGATAACACAGCTTTGTTAGACCAATTTTGCGCCCTCTTTTTACTGTCACCTTTAGTTCGGCGGGACTCCACATTTAAGACTGAAACATATGGTGATGATGAATATGATTGGGAAGCAAACATGTTATCAAAGATTATGAATGAATAACTTAGATCACAAAAAGTCATGTGATATGCTCAGGTCATGTTAGGCATGCTTCTAGTGTCAAGAGTGCACTAAATATGCAGTTAATAAAATGGTCATGGTATGAAGAGACTTAACTAATCAATATTATTGAACATTCAACCCAAAGCTCAAGAAATTCTGGTAGAATCCTAGCTAACTTTTGAGGTAAAGAGAACATAGTCAAGTAGTAGTGACATGTGAGCATATCAAGTGATCCTAAGTAGTCATGCAAGGCGTAAAAGAAATGAAAAAAGTAAGTACTCAAATAAAACTATATGTCATGTGCTACAAGGACTATATGCAAGTAATAAGCTAGAAACTACTCACCCCACACTTAAGAATTTGCTTAGTCTCTAAGCAATCAATAAAGAGAAAGCATGGAGAATGAGTACTTCCCTTAGAGTGTGGCCTGCCTTCCAAGTGTCACCGAACAGCTGCCAAGCTCAAACTTGAGAGATAGATGGTGAAATATACATAAAGACATCATATCAAAAAGGAGTTTGAGACAAAGAGAATCAGGATACATCAATTGTAATGGCTGATGGGGCGTATTTATACGACTCGCTAAACCGCTTAAACCCAACTATTTCGACATGTTTTTATGTGAACAGTTACTTCTTAGTGTTGTTTGCATTTCAAGTGTTCGGAATACATGAAAAGAGACTTGCGACTGAAAACGGTGTTTTTAGAGAGCCGAATGCGAAACTCGACAAAGGAGGTGCATCTCGGTGAGTTCGGCGCCAGCAGGCAACATCAGCACTGTGCGCCGCAACTTAATGTCTTCTCCGGGCACGCGAGCTAATGTCTTCTTGGAGTGCGGTCAGCTTATGATGATGTCAGCAATTGAGCCCGCGGCCCGAAATCAATTTTTGGAACTCAATCCCAATTAGGGTTTCGAAAAAGACGACGGCAGAGTTTCGGAACGACACAGTAGCTCGGACGCGACAGAGTTTTTGAATAGAACCGGACGGAATTTTTGGAGTTTGGCGTGAACAGTATTTCCGGCGTGAATAGTGTTTCCGGCGTGAACATTGATTTCGAACGGTTTTTGTTATTCTTTTCAGATTAATGTATTTTTCAGTTATGACAATGAGTAGCTAAATTTCTCTTTCAGTTTAAGGTTTTAAATTGGTGACATATATGTTTGAGACTTGGATTTAATGCATGTTCCTATTCAATCGTAAGTTCTGGATCTTAAATTGCATGAGTTGTATTGCACGGTTAGCGTATACTTTGTCGTGAAACTATCCGCTCATCAATTCTGATTATTAACTCTTGTCGAAGCTTTGTCGTGGAGACAAGTAATAGAATCTAGGCTTAGTATCACCTTTGTCGGGATACTTTAGGATATTACCTTTGTCGGAGTGACCAAACGTTTGAGTAGGATTGTATCTTTAGAAGTCGATGATAACAGTCACTATTGAATTCCCTAAGCTGAATACTTCTCTCGATTGACATTCACACTTTTATTACATTCGTTCTTGCGACCATTTACTCAAAACCCCCCTTTAGTTCCGTATTTACAGGGAATCGCTTCACAGTCAATTCTCTTAGGTTCGACCCTTGCTTGCCGCTACACTAGCTAAAGCTTGGAGATATAAATTACAAGTTTGGCGCGCACAACGACGCGCGTCAAAATTTGGCGCCGTTGCCGGGGAGCTGCTACAGTGAAGAGTTTTTTTTCCTTTCCTTTTTTATATTTAGTTTTTGATTATTTTTTTGTGTTGCGGTAAATTGCTCTTTCCAGCATGTCGCACGCAGGTAGTGTTAATGGTGATAGCCGCCTAAACAACGAACAAAATCAGGATGAACAAATTCCACAATTCTATGAAGAGCCTGAGCGATTATTTAGAGCACGCCAGAGGGAACTTCGCGAAGGAGAATTTCTGGCTAGGGATGCAGGGGCACGAGCAGAAGGTTTCAATGAGCCTAACCCACCGCCTCAGCAATACGTGCAGCAGCAGCCTTACGGGCATCAGCCATACAGGCGAGCCCACAGACCGGAACCAACGATGAGAGAGCTATCTGCACCAAACTTCAATGAGCAGCCATGGTGCATTAATATTGGCGCAGAAGAGGATGATTTTGAGATAAAGACTGATGTGGTTCATCACTTACCCAAATTTGGAGGATTACCGGGAGAGGTCGCGACGAGGCATTTACAAGAGTTCACCGGAATCTGCCAAACATTGAGACCATACGCAGCTTCGGAGGACAGGTTTAAGCTAAGAGTATTTCCTTTGAGTTTAACTGACTTAGCAAAATCGTGGTTTTTGTCTTTGCCTTCAGGAAGTATGAGAACATGGGACCAAATGCAAAGGAAATTCCTCGACAAATATTACCCTCCGGCTAAAGCGACTCAAGTGAGGAGAGAGCTATTAACGATCAAACAAGGACCAAGCGAGTCGATGTATGACTACATGGAGAGGTTCAACTCATTGGAGCAAAGCTGCTGTAACTTAGGAGTCCCGGAAAGGATGTTGGGGGAATATCTTTTGGATGGATTGAGACCTCTCGAGCGTATGTTATTGGATGCCGCAGCTGGTGGCACAGTGCTGAACTTGACATCGTCTGAGGTACGTAATTTGATTAATGAGACCGCTGAGAGTGCTCTTTTCAGGGAGGAGACCAGTTGAAGGGACGACCCCAGCAGAGCAAGGAACGTTTCATAGGTGGATTCCAACACCAATCAGATGGCCAATGAAATCAAGGAGCTCAAGGAAATGATGCAGAGTATGATGGTTGGGCAGAACCAGCAGAATCAAATGTAGAATCAGCATCAACAGCAAACCAAGTATTACAGGCCACCATTTCGTCCACAACAAGAGGGTTACAACAATGCTGATCAGCAACAACAAGGGAGGAACTATAATCAGCCAGGTCAGAATAACCCGCTAACCGTTAATGATTTGGTAGTGAATCTTCAACAATTCCAAGCGAAGACAGATGGTGCTATTACGGAATTATCAAAGCAAATGTCACAGTTGATCACGGTCGTTAATGAGTTGAAGAATGACCAGGGAAAATTACCATCCCAAACGGTCCCTAACCCGACCGCGAATGTTAGCGCAGTTACCTTGAGGCGAGAACAGGAGGTCAAGAGTACAAACGAGGCAATGAGGGAAACGGAGTCAGGGGATACGGCGCCAGATGAAGACATTACCCAGGCGCGCGATGACTTAAAGTCTTCTCCAGGCGCGCTGTCAAAGTGTGAAGAGGACGCGGTCAACACAAGGACCGCGCCACAAGAGGACATTATTTCCTCGCCAGAAGAGAACATTAACTCCCGGCGCGCAAATATAAAGTCTACTACTGGCGCGGTAACTTCTGACTTGGATTTTGAATTTCGCCGTTCTGACCCACCTTTTCCATTTCCTGTGCAGGTATCGAGACCTAGGGAGGATCCAACAGCGTCTCAAATTTTATTGGAGCTATTCAGCAGAGTTGGGATCACAACACCACTCCTCGACGCAATAAGGCGGATCCCGAAATACGCTAAGGCTCTTAAGGAACTGTATACTGAACGAGGAGGAGAACAGAAAAATGAGCAGGTAAATCAATGCAAGGTAGCACCCAAATGTGAGGATCCAGGTACATTCAAAATTTCATGCATAATTGGTGAGATCAAAATTGATACTTGTATGATGGATTTGGGTGCCTCGATTAATGTGTTGCCTTACTCTCTATATCGAGCCTTGCGTATTAGTCCTCTGAAACCCACTGACTTGATTCTTCAACTAGCTTATAGATCATATAGTAAGCCAAAGGGTATAGTTGTTGATGTATTAGTGCATGTAGGAAAGCTTGCATTCCTTGCAGATTTTTATGTCATGAAAATGGAGGGTGATGCGATAGACACTTCGCCCGTCTTACTTGGGAGACCCTTCATGGTGACCGCGAAGACGAAGATCGATACATTCACGGGTGATCTCTCCATGGAGGTAGACGGGGAAGTAATTCATTTTAACATGTACAAATCTATGCAACACCCACCTAACATTGCAAGAATACAGGGGGTGGACGTCATTGAGGATGCAGTGCTTGAGTCGGATATGCGGCGTGAGGAAGGCATCCAACCACATAGAATAAAAACTTATTTAATTCATGGATTGCCTTTTCCCACTGACCAGCGAGGTATCATGTCTTTCTTTGATTATGCTGAATTTTATCACAAGTTTGTTAGATTTTATCGCAGGTTCGTTAAAGGATTCTTGAAGACCTCATTGTCCGTGTCTCAACTGTTACTAAAAGATGTTCCGTTTGGAGAGGATGTCCCGCCTGATAAGGAGTTAGAGTTGGCTGGGCCGGTGAACGATTGAGGAGGAGAGGTACCATCGAACCAACGACGTAAAACAAAGGCACTTTGCGGGAGGCAACCCGATTTTTATTTATTTATTTTCATTTTTAGCATACCTTAGTGTATACGGCGCCCCAAGGCAACATTAGTTCCGCTCCGGGTTCATACATTAGCGCTGCTAATGTATGCTTGGGGCGCGCAACTTAATGTGTGCATGGGGAGCTTAATTTGCTGAGTTAGGATAGTTTTCTTGTGCATTTCTTATTTGTTTCGTTTTTTTTCTTTTTCAATTGAGTCTTGCATGACTACTCTTCCCGACGATCTTATTGTACCGTGAGGACACGGTTTGTTTCAAAAGTGTGGGGTGGGGGAGTTAGTATGTGTCAGCACGTTTACTTTTGTTAGCTTGCATTAGTAGTGGCTAGAGCACGGTTTTTTTTAAATTTTTAGGTGTTGCGATGCTGCTGGTTTCGTGCGACTATATGCTTCCAGTCTTTGTGCTATGATGAAGATACTGATTTTATGAGATTATGTTTGATGCTATGAGGTTTTGATATGTATGATTTGCATGATTTCTGCAGTATTGTGATGCTAGTTACGTGATGTTATATGTTCCTTTGAGTTGAGATATTACAGGATGTGGAGTTGATAGAAATGTCCTAGAGAGACTTGACAAGCATTCGAAGGTTCAGGGGATTAGTCGCGTAGCGCGCTGAGTTTGTGGAGGTTGGCACTTCAAGTTATAAGGGGTGAGACTTTCACTCCATCATTGCAGTGTTTATGCGATGGTGGGACGGGAAAACAAACCGTCCTATCTCTAGTCATAGTAACCGGGAATGGGTGGGTAACCCCTATCTTGCCTCGCTCTGAAAGGACGATGATGAGATAGAGCGGGATGCGCTTCATAGCTGTTATTCGAAGGCGATGATTGGAACGGTTCAAAGAGCAAAATAAAAAGGACAAGCAATTCACATTGAAGAGAAAAGCTCAAAAAGAAAAATTCAATCAAATGTGAAAAGAAAAAAAAATCAGAAAAAAGGGCAATTGAGTTGAGTGAAGTCTTCGGACCAAACAAAACAAGAAAGTTCAAAAGCTGTCCTACCAAAGAGAAAAAGAAAAGTTGAGTTCCTCGTAGCTTGGATTTCTCACGTGCCAGAGAAAGCGAAATCAGTGTATGCGCATGACTATGACCTCGAGCTGAAGAATGGAGTCAGGAGTCTAAAGAGGACTATCTCCCAGTCATCCATTGAATTCCATCTTGACTTCTCAGGTAACATCTATCATTACGATTTCTAGTTGATCATTATTGAAGAATGAATGTGAGCATATATTGATGAACTGATTAGTGACGACGTCTCAAGTAAAGTCAGTGTTTAGTCGTTGGCATGTTAGAATTGCTTTGGTGTCGCGAGTCTTGCTTTTGTTCTTGTTCGGGACGAACAAGTTTAAGTGTGGGGTGGTTTGATGGGGTGTATCTATACGACTCGCTAAACCGTTTAAACCCAACTAGTTCAACATGTTTTTATGTGAACAGTTACTTCTCAGTGTTTTTTGCATTTCACGTGTTCGGAATACATGAAAAGAGACTTGCGACTCAAAATGATATTTTTAGAGAGCCGAATGCGAAACTCGACAAAGGAGGTGCATCTCGGTGAGTCTGGCGCCAGCAAGCAACATCAGCACCGTGCGCCGTAACTTAATGTCTTCTACGGGCACGCGAGCTAATGTCTTCTTGGAGCGCGTTCAGCTTATGACGACGTCAGCAATTGGGCTCGCGGCCCGAAATCAATTTTTGGAACTCAATCTCAATTAGGGTTTCGGAAAAGACGACGGCAGAGTTTCGGAACGACACAGCAGCTCGGACGGGACAGAGTTTTTGATTAGAACCGGACGGAATTTTTGGAGTTTGGCGTGAACAGTATTTCCGGCGTGAACAGTGTTTCCGGCGTGAACATTGATTTCGAACGGTTTTTGTTATTCTTTTCAGATTAATGTATTTTTCAGTTATGACAATGAGTAGCTAAATTTCTCTTTCAGTTTAGGGTTTTAAATTGGTGACATATATGTTTGAGACTTGGATTTAATGCAAGTTCCTATTCAATCGTAAGTTCTGGATCTTAAATTTCATGAGTTGTATTGCACGGTTAGCGTATACTTTGTCGTGAAACTATCCGCTCATCAATTCTGATTATTGACTCTTGTCGAAGCTTTATCGTGGAGACAAGTAGTAGAACCTAGGCTTAGTATCACCTTTGTCGGATACTTTAGGTTATTACCTTTGTCGGAGTGACCAAACGTTTGAGTAGGATTGTATCTTTAGAAGTCGATGATAACAGTCACTATTGAATTCCCTAAGCTGAATACTTCTCTCGATTGACATTCACACTTTTATTACATTCGTTCTTGCGACCATTTACTCAAAACCTCCCCTTTAGTTCCGTAGTTACAGGGAATCGCTTCACAGTCAGTTCTCTTGGGTTCGACCCTTGCTTGCCGCTACACTAGCTAAAGCTTGGAGATATAAATACTAGTTTGGCGCGCATAACGACGCGCATCAATGACATACAAGAAAACTCCTAGACTATCGTCTGACTGTCGTGGTGGTGAGGGGGGTGGGCTGAAGGAGCTGCGCGGCTCGCTGTCTGAGGGAGAAGTCACTTACCGGTAGATCGTCTGCATCCATCATCTCTGAGATGGTGTGGAGCGTTCCGGGCGAGGGTAGGGTAGAATTAGGGAGAGAGACTAGGAATGTCCCCATCGGCTTCACATGAGCTCAATGATGGTGTCAAGCCTTGGACGTATATGGGCTTGATTGTCCAATAACCGGTCTTGATTCTCCTCAAGCTGGGTGAGGCGATCCTTGTAAACTGTGACTGCGGTCCTCCTCTTCCTGGAATGAGAAGAACTAGCCTCATCGATTGTCTGTGGTGGAGGCATCCTCTTTGTTTGCCTCTGACCGACTTGAGCATGTACGGGCACTTCTAGTCATTCCCAGTGTTTCCACTAAATTGCCTTGTCAACCCCTGATGGCAGTACATCATGTTCTTAACCAGATGCGCTATGTCCACGACTTCCAGCTTCCCGAGCTCATCGGCGATCTTTGTGAGGTTGAATCCAAGTCCTCTGGAGATCCCTTTGATGAGCCATCCTCCGCGGATCTTCTTCAGCCTGTCACATGTCTTCCAATCAACTATCCGTTTTCTAAGGAAGGTGCTAACGCATGGCTGGTTCCCTTATGAAATGTGTACTGCGTTGCTGGTGACGAGATACCACTGGTTGCTATAGCGACCTCTTGGTCACTTTTGCAAAAATTCTTTCTTCGGGTAACCCTGAAAGGCACAACTAACTTGTTCACCCAGTTCGACAACAACCTACGTCTGAGGAGGACAACTCTCGGTGCTCAAGATTCCACTATATCAGTTAGAGTACAAGACTTCCTTAACACAGCCTACGCTAGTTCAATCCTTACTTTTAACCTAGTACAAATCTATTGTTCAATCTGATCACACAGATTAACTACAATGTCTAATCAAAAGGACAGGCTTACAAGGTAACATACTTCCAATAATAGATAGCTAGCAGTTCTACCTAGAGGATGCTATAACAACTTCTTCTGCTAAGTTGCTGACATTTCTGTCCACGACTCTTCTAGTACTCCTTTACTGATCCAGTCGGACACTTGCGCTACCCCCTCCCCCGATCAATGACCTCCGTCACTATCCAGGAGCACGCTCAGATAGTCTGGGCAAGCTGCACTCCGCCACTATCTTTCTAACTATCGCTTGATTTATCAACTAGCATCTGCTCCAATTGACTTCCTCATATCAAAATAGGATCAGACTACTTCAGTCCTGATCACTCCTCAGCTCTCACACAATCAACGCTCCAGCACTCTCTACATCTGCGGACTCTGATCTTTTTTCTTGATTTGATTTGGTTTGATTTGATTTGATTTGTTCTTGATTTGATTTGGTCTCTGCCTGCTTATATAGCTCCAGCACCTCAGCAATTAGGAAACTTCAAGCCAACTGGACTTAGGAACCTGTTCAAAACAATTACGGTGTGATCCAAATCTTCTTTTAGATTGTAGAAAGTTTGTTGAGATTTGGTTTCCTAAAACCTCAACTTAGAAACATATCTCTTTTGCCTTCTTCCGAGCCTCTGCTGAAGATCTTTGATCAACTGGGACTCTCCTTGCCCATTGCTACGCCGGCAGTAGACACCTGGACATTCTCCGTGCTCCTTGATGCGCGCGTCGTTGTGCGCGTCAAATTAATTCCTTCCTCTTCCACTTAGTACAGCGGTTAAGTCGGGGTCGAATCCACAGGGAGCAAGTAGATTAGCTTTAACTAGTAACCTGCACTTACGAAAACTGGGGGTGTGTGATTGGGTTGCGCAATGCGCGAGTAAACAGTAGTAAATGCAGGAATTGCACTAGACGTGCGCAGGCAGTAGAGATTAAGTACTATGACTATGAGAAGTATCGGCGCAGACAATCCTCTAAGAGTGTATTCCTTATCATCGACTCTAAACGTCTATAGTTTGGCTTACTAATGTTAGTGTCTGATCAAGGCTTCCTAACATGTGCGCATGTTCCGATCAAAGTTCATGAGCTATTAATTCTTAAGACTAGTCTAAGCAGCTGCGAATCCTGTCACAGTAGCAACTGATTATCCTAGCGCGTTACTCCTAGTCGTCACCGTCAGGCTATTCAACTAGTTTAACATATAACAACAAGCAACAAGAGTAAGATTGTGGTTCAAGGCTTCCCCTACTCATGCAACTAGCTGTCAACCGTGTGCACAGAATTAATATAAGCAAACAAGCTATGCATTAAGCGCAAGTCTCAAAGGAAATACTCATAGATGCATGCCCAACCGATACTAAGCGTTTAGCTAGACATGCTAGTAGTAAACATCATAGAAACAGTAAATAATATCTAAAGTATCTAAGAAAACAGCAACTAGCAGGTGCGTGCAGGTTGCAGTGTCTCGGCTGGCGCAGTCGGCTAGCGCAGGTCCTCTCAGCAGCTCGTGTGTTTTTGAATCTGGCTCTCTCTCTCTGATATCTTACGTGTCTCTTCAAACCCTAGCCTTCCTCTCTTTATATACTGCTCATGAGGCCCATCCTTGGCAACTTCCAAATCTGGTGGTGTCAAGATTTGGAAATACCACTATTTGCGCATGGCGCACGGCACCTTGGTTAGCGCACCGTTGTCGACTCTGCCAACTCTTCTGTTTGCGCTGCTAGCTCCGCAGGCTATGTGATGCGCTCCTTAAAATCTGCCTGTTAGCGCATATCCGACTTAGGCCCTCGTTTTGCCCTGCAATACAAAAACACTGGAAACCAGTAATCTTGTACACAAAATAATGCAAACAAGCATAGGGTTAGGATCTAAATAGTGTGTATAAATAGGCTCTATCAAACCCCCCACACTTGCCCCTTGTTCGTCCCGAACAAGCACTCAAGCACGGATACCATTACCTCTCTGGAGTCTAGCGCACAGTCTTGCACTCTGGCGCGATCTGCACTACTGATCACCATGCGCTGCTCTACCACCTGCGCGCAACTGCCTTCAACAGTTCTAATATAATAATTTCGCAATTCATTACCTCTCACCTGGGATGAAGATCATTTCGGATGGCTGGGAGATAGCTCTTTATAGGCTCCGGGTTGTCAGCTTTTACTCTGAAGATGGGTATATGTTATCAGCGCAAGCTTCTTCCGGTGCGTGATTCTTCCGCGCACTTTCTGGGAATTCAAGCCTTTGATGATTTTCTTTGTGGACTTTGCGCACGCTGGTACGTATTTGTGCGCATGCTGATTCTTTTGTAGCGCATATCATCTGCTGGTATTTTTTCTTTTGTACAGCTTTGTCTACGGTTCTTATATTTCCCAGAATGGTTCCAGTCTCGGCCTCCGGATAACAGCTATGGAACAACGGCCCGCTCTCCCTCCTTGGTCTATCTGCGCAGGTTGGCGCACGAGTTTACACCCGCGCCCGCCTTCCCTAGCTCGACTTCCAGAGGGAAGGTGGTCTGTTTTCCCACCTCGCCACGCTTTGGGTATTCGCCTTTGGCATCTGCGTGACTGAGCGCGCTCTCTTGTTCCGAAGGTCGCGAAGCACCGGCCTCCACTAACACTCTCGACCATATACCTCACCTTCGAAGCTCGAACGACTAACCGCCTCTCTAGAGCGTTTCTGTCAACTCCACATCCCCTGTATATCCCAACTAACAAGAGCAGAAAAAATGAAAAAAAATATACTAAAACAGTTGATAGCAGCGCACGCAATATGGATAGCGCAAAACAAGCTGAAAAGTGTGCGCAACCCGCACACAAGCGCACTACTGCTACTGTTTTCTTCAACTAAACTAAGCAACACTATAAAGCTCAAAAAAACGTGAAATGTAAATGTAACACTAAAACAGTTGATAGCAGCGCACGCAATATGGATAGCGCAAAACAAGCTGAAAAGTGTGCGCAACCCGCACACAAGCGCACTACTGCTACTGTTTTCTTCAACTAAACTAAGCTACACTATAAAGCTGAAAAAAACGTGAAATGTAAATGTAACGCTCCTCCCCCCCATACTTAAACAGAGACGTGTCCCCACGACTCAAGCTCAAGCGCACGGAGAACGCGCACATGCATGCAAGCAATACAAAGAACATAAAAAATAAAAATAAAAACATATAGCCAACGCAGCGCAATATAGCAAGGGGGCACAAAAATATTCAGCACAATATTCAGCAAAATATAGCAACAGTTTTCAAAAAGATAAGAAAAGAAACCACCCGAAAGAAATGCCCGCCCTCCCTGCAGCTCTAGATGTCCTCGGAGCTAGACTCAGCCTCGGATCCGTGCGCCTCCTCCTCTTAAGAATCTGTCTCGTACTCGGTGCTGGAGGCTGGCGGCACTACAGAAATGGGGGCCGGCTGAGTCACGAGGTCATCCTCTGAGATAGGATCCCATAGTGAATCTGAGCTGGTACTAATGATGGGTTCGGCTTCAGGGGACCTCTGAATGTACGGTTGTGCAGGGGGTGGTGCAGGTGCTGGTGCTGGGTTTGCTGCTGGGGTGGGTTCTGGCGCTGGGGCTGGCTCTGGTGCTGGAGCTGGGGCTGGAGTGGGCTATGCTGTATGCACTGGGGACTGGGTAGGAGGGCTGGCTAGCTGGTGCGGCTCACTGGGGAACCCTGGAGGTGGCCGGCGCAGGCTGAGGAGAGGGGGAATAGCATCTCCAAATCTCCACCCTGATGGTGGGCTCATGCTCAAGTCTGCCCCCTCGGGCGCTAAGTATTCGAGCACGCGCATGACGTTGAACATCATGCGCCGCTTCTCTGGTACCTCCTCTGGCGCCTCCTCTGACTCCATCCTGGGGCGCTTCCCTTGTGCACGCGGGGGAGAATCCTTAATGGAAATGGTAACTGGCTCCCCCTGCAGTGCACTGGCCCTCCGGTGCGCTTCAGTCTGCGCGCGAGTCCTCACGCGCCTGACTGGAGGCGCAACTGGCTCTGAGGCCTCGTCCTCCTCCATCTCCTCCGCAGCCTCTTCTGCTTGCGCGCTGCTCTCTGCTCTTGGCCGCAGCGCTCTGGCCGGCTGCAGCCGGTAGCACCACTCCAATGTGCCATCTTCTCTCACGGCTACCGCTCTTATCTGCAGCATATGGGCACGGTCCAGGGGAGCAGCCGGCACCACTGTGTGTTCTGGCACCTCAGGCGCTCCATGCAACGCACGCAGCAGGTGTGTTATCATCCCTCCGCAAGTCAGCGGCCCCTTGGTGCTGAGCCGACTCCAATGGATCACCATGTTCAAGACAAACAGCACCCTCTTCCCATAATAAAAGCCCTTCAAAATCTCCATATCCAGCAAGCTGATCTTCGGCACACCATTAAAACGCCCAATGATCGCATAGGCGACCATGAGCCACAGGTAGAACATCCACGGGTCGCGCAGCTCGCGTCCTCGGCTGCGCCCCGCGGCAAAAACTGGGCTGGTCGCCATCTCGCGCCACGCCTCCTGATTCGTGTGCGCGTCCATATCACCTTCTCGCTCCTTAGCGCACCTCAGTGTGCGCTTCAGCCTCTTAGCCGAGGCAATGTACCAAACCCCTCGGTGCCGGTACCTTATCTCCATATCACTCATTTCTAGCGACGCCAGAAACTCGCAGGTGTCCTCCTTGTCTGCTGCGCTGTTGAGCTCCAACAGCGCCTCCCAGCCCGCCAGCGCGAGCTTCTCCATGATGAGGTCCTCCATACTGACCTCTCGCAGGAACTCCCTGCTGATATACGGAGTCCCGTACATCTCAAGCCTCAGGAAGGCCTCGTACTTGTTGGCGAAGTGAGCTGGGGTCGCTTGATCCTCGGCAGGCTTGCATCGTGCTCTGGGTCTCTTTGGTCAACTATGGTCAACACTCTCTAAAGCTCAAAAAATCCAAACTCCTCCAAATGCCCTGAAACTTTCACCAAATGGGCGCCTACTGCCCGCCTACAAAACCCACTAACCAAACCTCCAATCGGTGCACGCTAGCTTGGTGCGATTTCAAACCTAGGGCACCCCTCTTCTCGCACAAACCCTAACTCAATCGGCTCAAATCTGAGGGGAAAGGTTACCTGGTGGGCGTGCGACGGTGTGCTCCTCAAATCTCTCTAAACGGAAGCTGGGTTGAGTGCCGGACGGTGAGCGGCTGCTGAGGGCGGGAGTTTCTCTTGCAACGGTCGAGTGAAAAGTGCTGAAATTTTCTAAGTACTGCCCTTATATACCCCTCTGACTGGCGCAGCTGTCCTGCGCACTGACCTGCGCACTGCTGCTCGACTAAAAAAACTATAAGTCCTAAACTAGCTAAAAGACACTAGAAAAACTAAAAGAAAAACATGTAAAAGTAAAACGTGTCGGGTTACCTCCCGACAAGTGCCTTTGTTTAACGTCGTTGGCTCGACCGTACCTCGTTACTTGCGTGAAAGTATACCAGCGACCTCCCCCACACTTGCTCCTGAGTGACCCTGCGCTCGTGCATGTGGTATGTTCTTCTTGGTCCTGCGCAAAGGGTCGGAAGGGTGGTCAGCATGGTTAGTGGTATGTGATAAATTATAAGTAACGAGGGTAGGTAAAGAGGGAGAAGAAATATGAGCAATAGTCCCCAGTTCTCCCTCTGGCGCGTCTGGTGATGACTCTGGCGCAGCGACCTTCGCATCTGCTATCTCAGGCTCTGCCAATTCAATTTCGCGCGCTGTGCCATCCCAAGGTTCTCCTAAATACCGTTTGACTCTCTGCTCATTGACCTGAAAGCGATGCCGGTGCTCGTTTTATAACTCGATTGTTCCGTAGGGGAAAACCTTGGTGACTGTGTACGGTCCCGTCCATTTGCTGCGCAACTTTCCAGACATGAGCTTTAGGCGTGATGAGAATAATAATACCTGGTCTCCTGGCTCAAAAGTGCGTCTGAGGATATGTTTGTCATGAAATGCCTTTGTGCGCGCCTTGTAATCGCGCAGTCCCTCATAGGCATCCAGGCGCAGCTCTTCTAATTCGCTTAGCTCAAATGCGCGCTCCTTTCCGGCCTCGTCTAGGTTCAGGTTGCAAATGCGTAATGCCCAATATGCTTTGTGCTCTAACTCCACTGGCAGGTGGCACGCTTTTCCGTAAACCAACCGGAACGGTGAAGTCCCAATTGGCGTCTTATGCGCAGTGCGGTATGCCCACAGCGCATCGTCAAGGCATTGGCTCCAGTCTTTGCGCGACGGTCTCACAGTTTTCTCCAGGATGCGCTTGATCTCTCTATTGGAAACCTCGGCCTGTCCATTCGTCTGAAGGTGGTAAGCGGTGGACGTCTTGTGGCGCACTCCATAATGCTTGAAAACCTGCGCCACTATCCTATTGCAAAAGTGCGTCCCCTGGTCGCTTATGACTGCCTTAGGCACTCCGTACCTGCAAAATATGTTAGTTCTCAAAAAGTCAGCAACCGTCTTACCATCATCCTTCCGGGTAGCCTTGGCCTCAACCCATTTGGAGACATAATCTACCGCGACCAAAATATACTCGTATCCGGAAGATGGAGGAAATGGCCCCATGAAGTCAATCCCCCAAATGTCGAATACTTCATCCACTAGAATTGGCGTCTGCGGCATCTCATTGCGCGCTGATATGCCTCCTGTGCGCTGGCACCTGTCACAGTTCCTGCAGTAGTTATATGAGTCACTGAACAAGCGCGGCCAATAAAATCCGCAGTCTAGGATCTTTCTGCTCGTGCGCTTTGGACCAAAGTGTCCTCCACATGCGTGCGCATGACAAAACATCAAAACAGAGTTAATTTCATGGTGAGGCACGCAGCGCCTTAAAATCTGATCAGGTCCTATTCTGAGCATATACGGATCATCCCAAATGTAGTGCTTGGACTCATGCTTTAATCTCATGCATTGGGTTTTAGTGAAATGAGGAGGAAACGTACCTGTGACCAGGTAATTTGCAATGTGCGCATACCATGGTACCTTACCTGTCAGCGCCATCAGATGCTCGTCAGGGAACGTCTCCGTGATTTGCCCTGGCTCCTCTGCTTTCACGATCCTGCTCAAGTGGTCCGCGACTGTGTTCTCCGTGCCCTTCTTGTCTTTGATTTCCAAGTCAAATTCCTGAAGTAGGAGCACCCAGCGCATCAGGCGCGGCTTAGTTTCCTTTTTGGACATTAAGTAACGGATTGCTGCGTGGTCTGTGTAGATGATGACTCTAGCGCCTAGAACATATGCGCGGAACTTCTCCAGCGCAAACACAATTGCCAGAAGCTCCTTCTCCGTGGTGGTGTAGTTCCTCTGCGCAGCGTCCAGTGTGCGCGATGCATAATAAATGGCGTGCGGCTTCTTGTCCACTCGCTGCCCCAGGACTGCACCTACTGCATAATCGCTTGCGTCGCACATCAGTTCAAATGGCAGGTTCCAGTCTGGTGCGCGCATCACTGGCGCACTTGTCAGCGCCTCCTTCAGCTTATCAAATGCTGCCCTGCAGTCATCAGTAAATTCGAAACACACATCTTTTTGCAAGAGGTTAGACAGGGGTATGCAAATTTTAGAGAAATCTTTTATGAAGCGCCTGTAAAACCCAGCATGCCCAATGAATGATTTCACATCGCGCACGCTAGTGGCATAAGGCAGATTAGAAATAAGATCAATTTTGGCCTTATCTACCTTGATCCCCTCCTGCGAGATAATATGTCCTAGTACTACACCATGCGATACCATGAAATGACATTTTTCATAATTGAGCACTAGGTTCTTTGAAATGCAGCGCGCTAAGACCTTATCAAGATGAGTTAAGCATGCGTCAAAGGTACCTCCGTATACAGTAAAATCATCCATGAACACTTCTATGCATATACCAATCATATCAGAAAAAATGCTCATGACTAGGCGTTGGAACGTACCTGGCGCGTTACACAGCCCAAATGACATGCGCCGAAATGCAAACGTACCGAATGGGCTGGTAAATGTGGTCTTCTCTTGATCTTCCGCAGCTATGGGTATCTGATTGTACCCTGAGTATCCGTCCAAGAAACAAAAGTAGGGCTTACCTGCCAATCGGTCTAGCATCTGATCCACAAAGGGTAGCGGGAAATGGTCCTTGCGCGTGACTGCGTTAAGCTTCCTGTAGTCGATGCACATGCGCCATCTAGTCTGAATGCGCTTGGGAACTAGCTCGCCCTGCGCATTCTCTTCTACTGTGATTCCTCCTTTCTTAGGCACAACGTGCACTGGACTTACCCATTTGCTGTCCGAAATAGGGTAAATGACTCTTGCGTCAAGCAACTTTAGAATCTTCTTCTGCACTACCTCCATCATATTCGGGTTCAATCTGCGCTGAGGCTCCCTGGATGGTTTGGCACCATCTTCTAATAGAATTCTATGCATGCATACGTCCGGGCTACTCCGCGCAGATCAGCAAGTGTCCATCCTATAGCGCGCTGGTTCTTGCGCAGCACCTGCTGTAGTTGCGCCTCCTGCTCCTCTTCTAATCCTTTCTTTATGATTACTGGCAGGGTGTCTTCATTTCCCAAAAATATGTACGTGAGGTGCTCTGGGAGTTGCTTCAGCTCGACCTTGGGTGCCTGTTCAATAGAGGGCAATATTTTATTAGCAGCGCAGACATTAATTATGGCTTGTACCTGTCTGGGTTCTGGTTCAGCACTACTCAGCTCCTCTTCTTGCGCCTCCAACTCTGCCTGTGCCAGTGTTATAGGTTCTTCTGCTGCGCTCGCGCATTGCGCATCTGCGACCAAGTCATCTATGCTGTCCATCGCGTGCATTGTGGCGTCTTAATGAGGGTGCTGCATCCCTTTGAATATGTTAAAATGAATTTCTTCGCCATCAACCTCCATAGAGAGCGTGCGCCTAAGTCAATCATGCAATTGCATGGGATGGTAAACGTACCTGGGTCTCGGCACTTAGGTGGTACCTTATGTTGCACGATCGCTGAGGCCTGCGCATTTAGCATTAACTGCTTCAATAAGGGGAATGTTTATTTCCACCTTACTGAATAACTCGTAGAGCTCCTTATCGAGCGCTTCCTTCCTAGCCGATGGTGCCTGTACAGGGAAAGGTGCAGGTATGTTAGTACGATTCGTGCCCTTGTCTTTTAATTGTGTCATACCTGGCACTTCGCCCCGCTGGCTTGTGGCTGGCGCTTCTGGTTGCGCGTCTTGCTCCGGTTGCACATTCTGCTCTGCTGGATCTGGGACTTGCGCGACTGGTGGCGCGGGTGCCTTCGTGGTCTGCTCGGTTCCTTTCGTGCGCCCAGTCCTCAGTGTCACAGCGTTGACTCCTCCCTTGGGGTTCTGAATCACTTGCGAAGGCAGGTTGCCATCGCTCTTTTTTAGCTCGTACACCGTGGTAGCAATCTGTGATAGCTGCTTCTCAATGGACTCGAACCTCTTGTCATATTTCTCATCATTTTTGCGCACTGTGTCTGCTAGCTGCCCCACGATATCTTCTAAGGATCGCCTCGGTTGCTGGTTGTTCTGCGCTGGTGCGTCAGTGCGGCGATGCGGTGGATTGTAGGGCGCAGCTTGTTGCGTCTGCTGTGGCTTGCGCTGATCCGTGGACTGCCTCTGGAAATTGTTTTCCTCCTTCCATCTAAACCCATTTGCGGCTAGTCCAAAACGCAGCTGATTCTGCCTCTGCAGCCCTCTATTATCCCATCCTCCTAGAGCATTGACATCTCCAGATTCCTCAAACAGCGTGGGACATGCATCGGTTTTGTGCTCAGTGGAATTGCAGAATTCGCATGCCTTTGGCGCAATTGGTTGTGCGCCTTGCGCACTCATCAACTTCTGCAGCATGGCTTTCATTTCCTTGATCTCAGCGCTTGTTTCTACCTGATGCACATAACGAGCACGACTATTTTCAAGTGTTAGCTGATGTCTTACCTGCCTAGCAGAGTCTTCTATCAGCTGCCACGCGTCTTCTGGGTACATGTTGCAAATGTCGCCTCCTGCGCATGCATTCAATAATCTCAGCTCCATGGGTAGCAATCCATTCAGGAAATTCTCTATCAGCACATTCTGAGGCAGGCCGTGATTGTAGCAGTTGGCCTCTAGCTCCCTGAAATGCTCGTAATACTCTGACAGCGATTCTCCTGCGCTCTGCCTAGGTGCGGCCAGCTCCCTCCTGAGTAGCGCGATCTTTGCTGCGGGATAAAATTTGTCCAGGAACTTCTTCTGCAGCTGCTCCCATGTGTGAATTGATCCTGCTGGTAAGTTCATCAGCCAATGCCTGGCCGTGTCACACAATGAAAATGGGAACGCCTTCATCTTCAGCGCTTCATCGCTCTCCCCTTCGGCCTTCATGTTCTCGCAAATGACTAGGAACTCTCGCACATGCTTGACTGGATTCTCGTTGTTCATCCCGTGTAACTTGGGCATGTGATGAATGAGCGAGCTCCTTAGTTCAAAATGTCCGTCTGGTGGAAGCACTATGCACCATGGCTGGTTAACTGTGAGTGGGGTTGACATCTCGCGCACTATTCTGCGTCGCGCGACCTGTCGCGCGGGTGGCGCATTATACACTTCAGCGGCCATTCTTACTTCAACCTCGCGCTGCACTTCCTCTCTGAACAGGGCTGCGCGGTTATGTGCTCTCGCTTCCTCTGGGGTTCTGTCCCCTAAGTTGTCCCCAACGACACTGTTATCCTCCATGACCTGCTCTAAATCTCAAAGAAAACGAAATTAAAAGATAACTAAGCTGTTGCGTCTGTCAGAGCGCAACTAGAATCTGCGCAGCGCAACTGTTTCAGGGTTGCGCAGGCTGATGTTGATTGCGCGCTGTCAGAAACAACAATGAAAATAAAACAAACCGAAATAACTAACTATTATAAAAGAAAACTTAAGCTAATTAAAGCTTATCTGTGTTGCCTCCCCGGAAACGGCGCCAAAATTTGATGCGCGCGTCGTTGTGCGCGTCAAATTAATTCCTTCCTCTTCCACTTAGTACAGCGGTTAAGTCGGGGTCGAATCCACAGGGAGCAAGTAGATTAGCTTTAACTAGTAACCTGCACTTACGAAAACTGGGGGTGTGTGATTGGGTTGCGCAATGCGCGAGTAAACAGTAGTAAATGCAGGAATTGCACTAGACGTGCGCAGGCAGTAGAGATTAAGTACTATGACTATGAGAAGTATCGGCGCAGACAATCCTCTAAGAGTGTATTCCTTATCATCGACTCTAAACGTCTATAGTTTGGTTTACTAATGTTAGTGTCTGATCAAGGCTTCCTAACATGTGCGCATGTTCCGATCAAAGTTCATGAGCTATTAATTCTTAAGACTAGTCTAAGCAGCTGCGAATCCTGTCACAGTAGCAACTGATTATCCTAGCACGTTACTCCTAGTCGTCACCGTCAGGCTATTCAACTAGTTTAACATATAACAACAAGCAACAAGAGTAAGATTGCGGTTCAAGGCTTCCCCTACTCATGCAACTAGCTGTCAACCGTGTGCACAAAATTAATATAAGCAAACAAGCTATGCATTAAGCGCAAGTCTCAAAGAAAATACTCATAGATTCATGCCCAACCGATACTAAGCGTTTAGCTAGACATGCTAGTAGTAAACATCATAGAAACAGTAAATAATATCTAAAGTATCTAAGAAAACAGCAACTAGCAGGTGCGTGCAGGTTGCAGTGTCTCGGCTGGCTCAGTCGGCTAGCGCAGGTCCTCTCAGCAGCTCGTGTGTTTTTGAATCTGGCTCTCTCTCTTTGATATCTTACGTGTCTCTTCAAACCCTAGCCTTCCTCTCTTTATATACTGCTCATGAGGCCCATCCTTGGCAACTTCCAAATCTGGTGGTGTCAAGATTTGGAAATACCACTATCTGCGCATGGCGCACGACACCTTGGTTAGCGCAATCGGTTAGCGCACCGTTGTCGACTCTGCCAACTCTTCTGTTTGCGCTGCTAGCTCCGCAGGCTATGTGATGCGCTCCTTAAAAGCGGCCTGTTAGCGCATATCCGACTTAGGCCCTCGTTTTTCCCTGAAATACAAAAACACTGGAAACCAGTAATCTTGTACACAAAATAATGCAAACAAGCATAGGGTTAGGATCTAAATAGTGTGTATAAATAGGCTCTATCACTTCTCCACGTTGATCGGCTACAAAAACTATTGCAAATGTTGTAGCTTTGAATATTCAAGGGATGCTATAGCCTCTTCTGCTTCTTATCTTGATCCCTTCTGATTATATGTACCGGCTTCAATCATCAAAGGATGCTATAGCTTCTTCTGGCTCTTTTTTTGTCAGTCTACTTTTGCATCTACTAACTCCTGGTACCACAAGATGCTTTAGCATCTTCTTCAGCTCGCCTTTGTCATAGATGCCATATCCATAACACCGTAGTAGATCGTACACAAGATATGAAGGTCAGCTGATAAACATCGTCGCTCTATCAAGTCATGGGTTCACCAAGCCAACGAGGTTGGTGGAGGTAGCACCAGACTCCTCCTTGAATGTGTTAGGTGGTGATCTCTAGAGCGTACGTTATGTCAAGCCCCGTGATCGCTCTCCAAGTCTCTTTATAATTTGGGATGTTATAGCCTCATCGCTCTCCGTTGATAGGCATGCGGAGGTGGCGGCTGATCTCCAACTTGGCCACCCTCCAGATATAGTTCCCTAGCTGAAACTCTCAGGTTGTCACAACCCCCTCCTCCTTAATCACCTCGAGTGAGGCGAGAAATTCTAAGACTAGACGAGGGATGGTAGGCTACTAGAAGTCGATGAGAATTCCTAGGCATGGTGGTGATATAGGCCGTCTTCCCCTCGTTGGCAAAACCATGATAGGTATGTTGGTTCTGAAGTGTGAATGAGAGTGGAGATAAAGAATGAAAAGTTAGTAGAATGGTATGTGGACTTTATAGGCTTGGGCTGTATCTGAGGCGTCGCCTCGTCAAAAATTTTGAGGCGTCGCCTCAACTAGCCTTTTAGTTTCGGCCGAGACGTCCCTTCGCGAGGGGGGAGATTGAGGCGATGCCTCAAACCTTATGTGTCGTCTAAATTTGGACAATTTATGTGAGGCAACTCTTGAAAATACCATGTGGAAAATTTTATTTGCTAAGCATTTGTCATGCAAATCCTACTCTACCAAAGCATAAAAAGACAGATTCAGTTACTTCCCGCAAAGGTTTGATTTAACCTGCTAACAAAGATGTAGTCAATTCTCGACCTCCATGTCCGAGAATAAACGGTAGTTGAGGCTGCTTACATATTGCACTACCTGGTCCTCTAAAGGATGAATTGGGCTTTTTCAACTTTCTCTATCACGGATATATCATTGCGAAACTCCTTCCTCGCTCTCTCTCACTACGAGGGTATCTTCCCTGGTGTGCACTTGGAGCTCTCTACTTTTGCGCCAGCTGGGTCTCTAGTATCTTGTTTTGTGCGTCCACCTGGCTCACATGGTCTCAAGACTTTGAAGCTTCTCAACTATTGAAGCGTTGAATTGGTGCTACTCCATGATGAATCCAACCAGATTACTTTGATGCCAGTCAATCTAGCGTCAAACTACGTGTGTTGTTGGTTATATGGGCTCTTTTGTCATGTAGGTTGGGATGATTTTTGAACAGGTTGGATTAGTTAAAGGTTCTTCCTCCTCCGAAGTTACATTGGTTGCGCACAATACGGTTAGCTATGAAACTTACTTCATCGACGGTGGGCCCCACGCCGGGCTTGGTCATGGGGCGTGCTGATGGTTCGTGCACACTGGATCCACAAATTTCACAGGTGTTGAGTGTAGGTACTGAGGCCTTGAACGCGTCAAGCTTTGCAATGATGCCATCTACCTTGCTTGCCAAAGATGCAGGGGGGTCTGATGGCTGAGCGGCTCGCACGTTATACCTTTTGTTGGGCTTCCTCGAGTTTATGCGCTCACTTCTCGAGAGGTGTGAGTTTTGGGCCACCTTCTCCATCAATTCATAGTGTTAAGGCATTTGGCATCTTTGACAAAATCTGTAAAAGATGATCTAGCGAAATGCTACAACATGTTGTGGAGACAGCAGCTGGAGCATCCGAAGACTACAAAATGCCTACAAGATACGATGCTACAGCAACCTGTGAGGATAGCAGGTGGAGCATCTTGAAGGCCTGCATCCGCATACTTTCGGGAGCCTTCCAAATTCAAAGAATCAGCTTTTGGCAATTGTTTCCCAATTGTTTTAGGAAATTCCAGCAGCAACAGTTTGCTCAAACAACTCAGCAAGTTTGAGTTAAAGATATGGTTCCAAAAAGGGTTTTTGGAAAGAAGGTTGTGACAACCATTTCTCAACAAACTCCTAAGATCTTGGACTGCTAAAAGGAGTTTGAAAAGCGTCTAAATCCTAGTGGGACTATGATTTCTTTAATCGTTCAAGGGCTGCCACTATATAAGGGCAGCGCCTCTACGGAAGAAAAGACACACACACAAAGAAAGAGCGATAAGCAAAGAGCGAAGATCTAGAGCGTATTCTCACGGCTAAGGCAGAGAGAGATGATGGAGCGTATTTATACGCTCCATTGAGTTATTTATTCCCATTATTTTCTTACATTTTGCGTGAATCGATTACTCTTTTGTAGTGTTTTCGTATCGCAGGAATGTTCAAGATCGCATTGGAATTTATCGCAAATTCGAAGCATTCATCCAAGATCAAGAAGTCAACAGCGGTCAAAGTCAACTCTGCTGGTTCAATTACTGGTTCAATGTGGTTCAATGAAGATGGCTCAACCAGAAAAACCCTAAACCTAAAACATGGACTAATTGGGAAAAGTTTCATCTCTCTTCAACACTCCATTTTCTGGGACACTATTCACGGGAGCTACTGTTCACGGCGTGGAGGAGCTCTAGAGAGAAGCTGCTGGAAAAGTCGTCGGAGTACTATTCACGCCGGTTACTGTTCACATTTTACTATTCACTATTCACTGTTCACATTCACTGTTCACTGTTACTATTCACGGCCGCCGGAACACTGTTCACGGCCGGACTTGTTTGAGCTCAGTTTGTGTATTGTAGTGTGATGAACCTAGTTTCTATTGTATTCATGAATATTATGAGTAGCTAAATCAATATTTCAGTTTGGGGACTTATAGTGCAACAATGGTTGGAGGTCAATGAGTACATGATTTGAGCTATGGATTGCTGCCCTTGTATGAATGAAATCGAATGCTTTGATTGACAATTTAGTGCAGCTTAGCGGTGAGCTAGATTGATATCAATTGCGTTACACTTGACTTGATTGCATTGTTGGGGAAAACCTAGCGGTAGAACCAATTTGTAGTATTAGTCGAGTAAGTATTGAACTTGTTCGAAGGCCTAGCGGTTAAGAATAGGTAGAATTGATTGTCGACATATCTTTAGCGGGAATGTTGAACTAAGGCAGAATTCACTAGCTTACTCATGTATTCGATCGGTGATAACTAGTTGCATTGCACTCCCCGAACTGATTTTCTTTGAATTGATTTCCTCTCTTTGATTTTCTGTGACTCTCATTGAACTCCGACTCATTTGCTCTCTTTGGGTTCGACCCTGCTTACCGCTTACTAGTGTGTTACAGGAGTTATAAATTCTAATTTGA